>OX457077.1:9797500-10997500 GCA_949752815.1 Conops quadrifasciatus | reverse complement strand
TTAACAAAAGCGTACCAAAATAACGCGCCGAAATAGTGATGCTCTGAAAAGTGATGAAAAATGCAGCAAAAAAGGGCACATTTTGGCCAATAGAGGCGGCCACTTTATTGATGTTGGATTGAAAAACTAATTTCAAAACCAAATAAATTGTAAAGGAGCAAAATTAATAAAAATACCTCAAACATGGAAATTGTTGGTTTTTTTTTTATAAGTTATTCAATATTGATCTACCGACATAAAATATGGCGCACCCTGTATGTCTATTACTTTTTACTTTTGTCTTGTTCCTGCTTTTCTTCCACTGATCCTTTCGCAATCATCATCATTGTCATCATCATCAGCCCCTTGCGCCTCCGCGTTTCCATCTTCTTTAATTTGATCTCATCAACAGAAGCTGTTTCGATCAATTTCGGCTGCTACTGCTTGAGCTCTCGCTGTTAGAGCTAGTCGTCAGGCTGCTGTCACTAATTGATGTGATACATTCCTCTTCATACAGCCATCCATCCATCCATCCAGCCATCCCTTTCCTTCCTCTGCTCCTCCGTTCGTCCGTTCGACCTTTGGGTACACTTCATCAAGGTAAATATTTTATCAGAGTTATTTGTCTGACGCTGCACGAAATGAATTGAATTCAAATTAATGATGATGTGGCTTAACTGATGATGTACGAAATTGCCACAAAACATGGACGGTTCAATTTTGTTAAACCAAAGCGTCGCGTCGCGTCGCGCACAACTTACTAACGCACGAATAGAGAATTTTAATGAGAGTATGAGTCTTTAGAAAAATACTGATAAAAACTAATATTCTCAAGGTTTCTGAAACTAAAAACCGTTTGTGGAGACAAAAAAAAAACGCCGCATAAGTATCGAAATATCTCCTGATCAAAGGCATTCCATTCCTTCGGCCAAAAATTAGTTAGTTCTTCATAAACTAATGAAAAACTTTACAAATTCAGCTTTCAATTTAGCGGCACGAAATAAGCGTTAGCTCGAATTTAAGCCTTTTTTAACTAAAATCTACTCAAAACTGATCCACGCAGATCGTGCGGATAAACCCTGATCGAAAACCTTCAGAAGCAGCCTTCGGCCAACTTGTCAAAAATTACTGCCAACAACGCAGCAAACAAAAAAAGAAAAAAACGAAAGCGAAGGAAAAGGAAAAGGAACACGCCTGCTTAGCAAAAATTTAATAACGCCAACTTTTTCGGGCCCGAATCCTTTGGTTTCTTGGTTTTTTCAGAGTGAGGGGCAGTTACTCGTGCTCGCAGGCCGCATGCCGCATGCCGCATCCCCGGCTACGGTAGCTTCGTCAAGTTAGCGATCAACGACAGACTGATCGATCTTAAGTTATAATCAAGCAGACAGTTTTTCGGCATACAATATTTTCATTTGCGCGTTAATCATTTTTTAGTCAACCTCAGCAGACGCGGTTGGCAGAGGTTGGCAGAGGCGGGCGGTTGCAACCGACTACGAGCCACTCTACGTGCATTACGCGGTATAGCTCGAAGCGTTAAATTTACATTGATCTTGCTGTTTCATTAAATTGTACGAGGTTATCATACGACTATAATTTTTATTTTCAATGTTGTTGTTGTTGTTGTTGTTGAAGGGCTCATCGTCATCGAAGTGAAATTGGTGCACAGCACATGTCAAAAAATTGACGAAAATTCGATCAAAATTTTAATTGATCGCCCTGCAGTTATGATCGAATTGATCTGGCGCGGTGATCGCAATTTGAGAAAATCGTTCTCTCTGCTGCGTCCGCCCGACTGTTGATGTCTGACGGTAGGTGCTGGTCCTGGTGCCCGTGCGGCGAGCATGCTGATGATGCGTTTGGTGTTGGTGGCTGTGTCGATCGTTGCTGGCGATCATGATTATTATAATGTGCTACCGGACAACGAGCGCACACTTTGATTAGCATAAGATTTTGGCGCTACTGTCAAAGAATGGAAGCCACGAATGGTCTCGGGATAAGGACTGTCTTGAGGACAGGAAACTAAATTGCTGACGGCGACGATATCGGAACGATAATGGTAATCGCGGAGAGTGGTGGAGAAACCGGAAGGGGGTGGGGGTAGGGAAATGGGTCAGTTGCAAAAGTGAGCAAAAGAAGAAACCGACAGCATTGGATTGAATGGTTGAAGATTGAGCATGAAGGTTGATCCTTCACAAGAATTTCTATACAAGATATTTTTCAGCTTTCTCATTAGACGCCAAGTGGCAAAGAAAATATATCAATTCCATCAGAATAAACTGAAAATAATAATTTAAAACTAATCTCGTTCAATTTCCATTCATAAACAAATTATTCATACACAGAGAAAAATTGTACCATCACATAAAAATAGTAAGATCTGCTTATTGAGATCATTTAACCATGAAATCTTAGTATTAAAACATACAAATAATATGCTTTTTACATTGAGAAATATTATTAATTTTGTAAAAGAAATCTTATTGTTTCGAAACAAAAAGTTAATCTCATTAATTCGTGATTTTAATAAGAAATTTAGTTTAGTTCTAGTTCTAGTTTTACATTTGCATTTGTTTAGTCTGTAAGGAGCCTGTATTCACAGACGGAATTAAATAAATAAATAAATTCATAATTTCTACCCCCAGAAAATCATGAAATCGACAAATCTGTATGAAAGTGCAAAGAATTCTTATTATTTACTTCTTTTAATAAAAAAAACTTCGTCGGTCTGGCCGGAACATTGATAGTAGGTAATATTTTCGCTGTTAGCTTTACTTCAGATCTATAATTCATATTAATTTTTTTTTCATTGGCATTGCTTATTAGAGGACTGCATGAGACGTCTCGAAGGTCTTGTTCAAGACGCCTTGAAAGTTTCAGGGAATGTCTGAAATGCTTTGATTGCTTTCAATTTAAGCGGTGACGTTTGGAAGCGTTGCCGAAAACTTGGCCACATATGCTTCCGATAGTCACGGCTTGATTCGAAATCAAATGGAAGCATTGCATCAACGCTAAAATGTTGCTATGTCAGTTTCGACGTTCAGTTCAGACGTTTCATTCGAGACGTCTCTATTGCTTATAATGGACGATCTTTTGTTGTTGGGATATTTTGCCATCGAGTACGAGTGCTCTGAATGCTGTTGCCGACAGCGAATTGACAACAATTGACACTTCTTCGCATTGATCTCAATTGACTTCTTCTGATCCATTCCATTGGATCCGTTTAAGTGATCCGTCCGTATTGATCTTCATCTAAATCGTTCATTCGACACTTCTTCTATAATTTTGTCATTTGTTTTGGGTTTCCTGATTTTTTTAAATTTTTTAATTTTTGTGCGAGATTTTTATAATTTAGCAAATCAGAGTCTATCATTTATGAGAGATCACGCGTGATCAAATGATCTTCGCTGGAGCTTTTTATTAATTTTCTTTTCAATTTTTTTTTCTATTGACAAATCAAATTTCTTGCTTTCACAGAAAAAAGTTTAATTTGCTTTTTGCGTTTCTTTCCTTTTTTCTCTTTGTGCCTCTTTGCGGTTTAATTTAAACGTCCTCGATTCGCCGCCGCGATCGTCAACGATTGGTTGGCTCAATCGTTCAGTGATGGCTCGCAGTGACCTTTGAGGTCAGCTCGAGTGACGATCATTTACGTCTTATTGTATTTGTATTTGTATTTGTATTTGTATTTGCTTAGAATGACGTCTTTGGATATTTTTTTTCTCTGTGGTATTTATGGCTACGCCCAGAAGAGTATCATCAAAGCTTTGCATCGACGCTTGGAAGAAAAAGTTTCTTTAACCTCGAAGCTCCTTCGATCTCTTCAATTCCTTGCGATTAATCCTCGTTTCCTTTCACATTTCCTTTCAGACACAAGCTCTCGCCCTCACTCGCGGACCTGTCGCTCTGGCTGCTGCCGCCGCCCTGAAATCACCGCCAGCCGTTCTCGCCGATATCGCCGTAAAGAAGGAGCATTCGCGCTCACCGCCGCACAATCCGACGCCGATCAGTGCCGCCAACACGCAAAGCGGCAAAGCCGTAAACATTCCGGGCTCTGTAGCGCACGAGAAATTACTGCAATTGCATCAGCAGCAGCAACAACAACAACAACAACAACAACAACAACAACACCAGCAACATCACCAACATCAACATCACCAACATAATCTTAGTCTTAGTCTCAATCAACAGCAAACACAACAACAACAATATCAACACCAACAGCAGCAGCAGCAGCAGCATTATCATCATCATCATCATCAGCAGCAGCAGCAGCAGCATCAACATCAACACTCGCAACCACACCACACGTCACAACCACAGCAACAACAACAACAACAACAACCGCCGCATCAATCATCGGCTACTCATCATCAACTGTCGAGTGCCGCTTCTTTGGAAGAGGCTCGCAGTCCTCGCTATTCGACGGCCGGCAGTATGGGCGGAGGCCGGCACTCCTCGGAGACCTCGCCGACACCCAACGAGGAGCGCCACTTGTCCTCGTCGACGGCGTCTAGTCAGAATCCTTCGCTGGCGACCACTCCGAAACTGGGCGAACGCGAGCCAGTCGGTTTGGCCGGCGGCCTTATCGGTTTGGGCGCAGGGAGTGGCGGTGGCGGGGGCGGTGGCGGTGGTGGTGGTGTTGGTGTTGGTGGTGGTGCCGCTTCGGGAGGATCGAACCAGATGGGCAGTATCAGCTGTTTGCCGCCGGCGGCTTTGAATGCGGCTGCCGCGGTTGCTGCTGCAGCTGCGGCAAGTACAGCGGTTGCGGGACAACAACAACAACAACAACAGCAGCAGCAGCAGCAGCAACAACAACAGCCACCAAATGACCGTGTGTTGCCGTCGCCTTTGGAGACACGACGTGGCGAATTCGATGTGACGAAAGTTAATGGTAAGCCTTAAATTGTTTTTTGGGGGAAAGGACACTTCAAATATTGTTAGTAACTCTATCGAAAGACCGTTTGAAAACCGTTTGACCGTCATCAGTATATATAGGCCAGACGGTGTCGGCATATTGCGGTTAAAGCGAGCATTTCATGGGCTAAACCTACTCAAACTCGGAACAATTAAAAAACTGACCGACCCAAATCAGCATGTTGTACACTCTAAAAACTGCGATATAAAAATCTTTCATTAAAATGAAAAATTTTATGGTACAATACCGTAAATATGCCAAGAATATTGCATAGACTAAGTGCGCCATCTTTTATGTCAGTATGTCATTGTTTGGCCGTATTCAAAGCGACATGGACGTTCTGTCGGCAATATTCTTTGAGTCAATTGCACTTTATATGGAACAAAAATGCTGAACCTCCTTCAATATGCGCTGCAGCGTCATTCCACTGACGCCAAAATTCCGAGCGCGGTGACGATACGACACATGTGGGTTCTCGGCAAAACTCTCTCTTACCGCTTCAACCAGTTCATTGGAACGTCTTGGGCGTTGATGAACGGCATGCCGACGATCTCCCACTATCCCGTGCTCACCAAATGCGCGACACCAAACGCCGAATAGTGTTTCCAAAGACGGTGCTTCTTCACCATGATATGCACGACTATTTTGAATGTACAGCGTCACTATTTCGGCGCATTGTTTCGGTGTGTATCGATTTATTGTTAAAATTGTACTGAATTGAAGTTTCAAAAATATGTTCACTCAAGTCAATCGGTATTGATAAATGTTAAAGTTATTCAGTGTTTCCATGCCGACATAAAAGATTGCGCACCTGTTAAAAAGATGCAAAATACTTACAATTGAAAAGTTCAAAGATCGTTCATTATAAACACCGACAACGTAAACAAAATGAAAACGAATTGAAAGCAAAATTTACTCAGAATTCTTAGAGCCTTCTTATATCCGTAAACGAGTTGGTTTTACCGTCGGCAATTGCGATCTATTATCCGTGATAATTTATCACCACCGGCGTCTTTTTTTACAAAACCTTTTGTGGCGTAAACTTCGACAATTATGCAAGGTTCATTAAATTTGTTATGTTTTGTTGAATATACATATATTTTCTATACACAATAATATACTAAGTATCAGTATGTTTTTTTTATTAGTTGAAAAACGTACGTTTGCATACGTCGATCGTTTTTTTTACTAAATAAGTGTACATATTTGTGCATGCACACGTGAAAAAGCTGCTGTCGAAGTGCTCTCCTGCTCACGTCACTTTGTGACCACCACGCCCACTCCTACTCCCACGCTCTGCTGCGCCCATTCAACGGCGCTTCTATGCGTATGCGTTTGTTTTTGCTTTTACACGTACCGTATACGCCACGAGGTGAGGTCACTACGTGCGCCACAGCATCGAATGTGGCAAATCCTTAATCCATAGGATTTCCAACGAAGCTGAATAGTAAAGACGATTGTGGGTGGGGCGTCGGCGGGGCGTTGGCGGCGTGTCGTTGAGACAATAATCAAAAAAGCTCAGAACATCGGAAAAGTACTCGCGAAAAAGTGAGTGAGTACGTGAGATTGTGTCAGTTAAAAAGTATAAAATCACCGACGAGAGAGAGAGAGAGAGAGAGATTTCCGCTTGTGATGTTTTCACCTTTCAATGAATCATCCATCAACCTGTTGTTGATGAAACATTGAAACATTTTGAAATAAAAACGCCAAAAATCCCTTTAATCTACTAAAGTTATTGAAACTATAGAAAATTAAAGCATTTCCGAAAAGTTTTTCATCTAATCTGGCTTGTTTCGATCAAGGTTGCTTTCTGTTGGTTTTTTTAATTAATTTTTTTTCGAATTTCCAATAAAAATTGATGAATTGTCCGACGGCCTCAGTCTAATTCTCAGGCTGTCTGTCAATATGTTTGATGCCGGTTTATCCGCTTGCATTGGTGTGCTGTTGTGTGTGCGTGTATGTGTGTGTGCGTTTTTAGTGTGTAAATATTCTTATTTATGTGTTTGCTTTCATTGTTGAACGTTTTCACTAAATGTGTTGTAGTTATTGTGGACCTTGTCGTTGTTGCTGTTGCTGTTGCTGTTGCTGTCTCTGCTGTGGTCGGTGTCACTATTGTTGTTGCTCTGAGTGTCGTTGTTGCTTTCGTTGTTTAGAGAAAGCTTCAAAATCCTTAATCCTCTTCTGGTATGAATATCTATCCGTGCCTCAAACAGTCTGCCACGCATCGAGCAGCATCTATCAACAACACACAGTCGTAAGTATAATAATCGCACACCCACACCCACACCCACACACAAACACACGACACATGCGATAACCCAGCAAAAAGTTCTCATCTCATTTTTGTGGCAATCGATTACGGAAATAGTTCTTTAGATGTGTTTTGTTCGCTCGCATTACCGTCACATTACTATAGTAATCGAGTCCACACATGACGCCACATGACGCAACAATTAACTATTTCTATTTCCTTCTCTCTTCTCTCCACCCTTTCTTACACCAATGCCCGCACGTAAAAAGCGCTTCAAACACACTCCAGGAACGCTTTTAACACATTCAAAGAGCGCTTCAAACACATTCCAGGAGCGCTGCAAACACATTTAAAGAGGGCTATAAACGTATTCAAAGAGCGTTTCAAACACATTTAAAGATCGCTTCAAACACATTGAAAAAGGGCTTCCAAGAGCACTTTAAACACATTCAAAGAGCGCTTCAAACGTATTCAATGAGAGTTTCAAACACATTCAAGGAGCGCTTCAAACACATTCTAAGAGCGCTTCAAACACATTCTAAAAGCGTTTCAAAAACATTCAAAGAGCGCTGCAAACACATTCCAGGAGCGCTTCAAACACATTCAAAAAGCGCTTCAAACACATTCAAAAAGCGCTTCAAACACATTCCAAGAGCGCTTCAAACACATTCAAAAAGCGCTTCAAACACATTCCAAGAGCGCTTCAAACACATTCTAAGAGCGTTTCAAACATAATCAAAAATCGCTTCAAACACATTCAAAGAGCGCTGCACACACATTCAAGGAGCGCTTCAAACACATTCAAACAGAGCTTCAAACGCATTTAAAGAGCGTTTCAGATACATTCAAAGAGCGCTTCAAATACATTCACAGAGCGCTTCAAACACATTCAAGGAGCGCTTCAAACACATTCTAAGAGCGCTTCAAACATATTCAAACAGAGCTTCAAACGCATTTAAAGAGCGCTTCAGATACATTCAAAGAGCGCTTCAATTACATTCACAGAGCGTTTCAAACATATTCAAAGCGCTTCAAACACATTCAAAGAGCGCTTCAAACACATTCAAAGAGCGCTTCAAACACATTCTAAGAGCGCTTCAAACACATTCCAGGAGCGCTTCAAACACATTCAAAAAGCGCTTCAAACACATTCAAAAAGCGCTTCAAACACATTCCAAGAGCGCTTCAAACACATTCAAAAAGCGCTTCAAACACATTCAAAGAGCGCTTCAAAAACATTCAAAGAGCGCTGCAAACACATTCCAGGAGCGCTTCAAACACATTCAAAAAGCGCTTCAAACACATTCAAAAAGCGCTTCAAACACATTCCAAGAGCGCTTCAAACACATTCAAAAAGCGCTTCAAACACATTCCAAGAGCGCTTCAAACACATTCTAAGAGCGTTTCAAACATAATCAAAAATCGCTTCAAACACATTCAAAGAGCGCTGCACACACATTCAAGGAGCGCTTCAAACACATTCAAACAGAGCTTCAAACGCATTTAAAGAGCGTTTCAGATACATTCAAAGAGCGCTTCAAATACATTCACAGAGCGCTTCAAACACATTCAAGGAGCGCTTCAAACACATTCTAAGAGCGCTTCAAACATATTCAAACAGAGCTTCAAACGCATTTAAAGAGCGCTTCAGATACATTCAAAGAGCGCTTCAATTACATTCACAGAGCGTTTCAAACATATTCAAAGCGCTTCAAACACATTCAAAGAGCGCTTCAAACACATTCAAAGAGCGCTTCAAACACATTCTAAGAGCGCTTCAAACACATTCAAAGAGCGCTTCAAACATATTCAAACAGAGCTTCAAACGCATTTAAAGAGCGCTTCAAACACATTCTAAGAGCGTTTCAAACATAATCAAAAATCGCTTCAAACACATTCAAAGAGCGCTTCAAACACATTCTAAGAGCGCTTCGTCTTTCCATGATACAGAGACGCTCTCTCTCTCTCTCTTTTATTTTTTGGGTGAATATATACAATACTATCATGCATTACTGGTAATGGGAAAGAGAACTAGTCCCATCCTTCCATTGCTTTTCAGAGTAGTGCACATTTTTGCCGGGACAGTGCCCGCAAACTAATACTAATGCACAAAACGTAGCATTCACTATTGATGATACTGAACAAATGCAGGATTTTCGAAAAAATTAACACAAAATCTGAACGAAACCAACGATTCGAATTCGGCCGGCCCATCACCGACGCCCACTCATCGCTGGTCGGTCGCAACGATGGTGGCTGCATCTCTTCCGGGCTCTGTAAAAAAACCATTTCTGCGCCCTTCCTCTACGTTTTGGATTTTCTCAATAACGTCATCAGAAATTTGTTGTACAGACTCGGATGAATGTGTGAGTGTGTGTGTGTGCGTGTGTGTGTGCGTGTGTGTGTGTGTGTGTGTGTTTATAACATCAAAATAAGCCCCTGAATGAGGTGCTCCGCTGCGCAACAATGTTTTATCTCGTAACGCATTCGCTACAGAGTTCTTCCAAGTTTCGCTTTCGGTAGAAACAGTCCCTCCTCTTTGGGCGCAGTCGGACGCCACTGGGGGGGAGGGGGGCGCCACAGGGGGACTCGATGTGGACGCAGTGCAGTGGGCTTGATGCAGAAAGTACTGCGTTCTGGTGGAAGACACGTTTGTGGATCAACTCGATACGATGCAGCTTTTGTTGGGATTTAGATTGTTGCTGATGCCAAAGTGTTCAATAAACGCGCACTGACACCAACACACACATACACACACACACACACACACACACAGATGAATAGTTGGACAAACAGGTAGACTGAGCTACAGCTATTTACTAAATACAAGCACACAAACAGCGCCCGTTGGATCAACGCTTAAACAGCTGACGTCAAAGACTGACACCGTGAAAAAGTGCCAACCAAACCATTCAGAGCTTTTCAGATATTTTGAAGCTCTTTGCGCAGTCTGTTTATAACCGTCATCTCTACATCTTCAGGTCTCTGCACCGTCTCGCTTTCGGCTCACTCGATTTCAATCAGAAAAGACTGCCTCATATCGAGATCTCGCCGAGACTGAAAAAGCCGGCTTTTCCATCTCCGGATTTCGTGACGGCTAAAGTGTGTCGTCTTCTCGCGAGAGCTCTTCGCAATTCAAAGAGATTGTTTTTCTCTCGTGATCTCGTTACAATCTCGTCTGTCTCGTCTCTCGAGAACTTGTCGCGACTGTTAAATGTAAATCCAGCTCTTGTCGACAGGATTGTCGGGCGATTTCACCTCAAAAGTTGTCTTTAGTTAAAATATTTGTCTCTACCTCTTCGCGAGATCTCGTCTCAAGTAAAAAATCCGGGGTTTTTTGGATCTTTTCCGACGGAAAAAGGCTCTATAATGAGAGGGGGACACATGGCGGCTGAAAGAAGCTCAGAATCAGAAGCGTCGAGATTAAAAAGACGATATCATCGAACTCTGTATGTCGCAAAACCGTTAAGTGGGTGGTGGCGAGGGGCGTGGTTGGAGGGAGGGGGGGGGGTGGTGGGAGAGAAAGGTGTGCGAGATTGTTCACAAGCGTAATTATTGAAGAAATATGGGTTAAAGATTAGTTTAGGTCGAATCAAATCGAACTCTTTTGGAAACGTATCAGAAGAAAAACGAGAATGAGAACAACAATGATAACGATGATAATGATGATGATGATGATGATGGCAACACCGACTGTAATAAATACACCTTCTATGCGTTTTAGTAACAGAGCTTAAGTGTTAAGCGTTATGCAAACTCGCTTGTGACAAGATTTGAGCAAAGTCGAGACTGCTGCAGAGCACTGGCTGAGCAAACGGTGCACCGGTCACCATGGTGAAAGGATTTAAGCTGCAGAATGGAAGAAGAAGAAGAAGAAGAATAGATGTTTCATTGAAGCAACAGGAGAAAAAGCATTCATAGCAAACGTTTTATAAGCAAAGACAGGATTAACAGTGACAAAAAGCCCTCTCTCTCGCACACACACACACACACACCAACACCCACACACGTGTGCGTCAGGTATTTATTTGTATTATTAAGCCTGCAGCGTCTGCACTCACAAAAACACATTGAATTGGGACAAATTTCAAGGATTCAAATATTAGCAACAAACAGATGAAACACAGCATCAACACAAACACACCCGCACGCACACACACACACATACACAACGCCTGCACGGACACCTACACAGCTTGTCATACTTGTAGGTACGTTTGAGAATGCACGAGCACAAATCCGATATCTTTTAACTGCACAATGAAAAGGCAGATTTGTAGCAGCAGCAGCAGCAGCAGCTTCTTCTTCTTCTGCATCCGGCAACATTAGAGACAAGGAAGAAGCAGCAGCAGCAGCAGTCAAAGTGTAACATTTATAACGTACGAGTGAGTGTGAGTGTTCGTGTTCGTGTTTGTGTTCGCGCTCGATCGGCAGGAGGGCCAGGAAGAGAGCTTGAGGTTGAGTCTACTGTTGCTGCTGCTTCTTCTTCTTCATATGCTTAAATGTATGGATGTATGTATGCATTATAAACGGATTAAAATTTCTAATACCATTGGAGTTATAGGCGCCAACAACAACAACAACAACAACAACAACAACAACAACAACAGCAGCAACAACAACAACAGAGACGGTGGTATATATGCACTAGTATAACAAATAGTAAAATCATTGGGAGCAACAACAACAACAACAACAACAACAACATAAAACATTTGACTGAATCCTTTTAGACATAATGTTTTAGCTAAACAGCTGTGCGTGCGGCCTCGTTTTTCGTTTAGACTGAAATCGGTTTTGGCAACAAAGCCAAGAGTATCCACATAATTCTCGCTCTCGCTGCGGTAGGAGGGGGGGGGGGGGGGGAGGGGGAACATGCTAAGGGGTAAGAGAGTGGGGCGGTGTCGGGGGCGAGTTCAGAAAGCTGTGTGAAGCGTACGAAAACAAATTTGCAAAACAATTCTCGAAATATGTATGAGAGAATATTCCATAACAATAAAATCATAATGGTACATGTGTGTGAGTGTGCATGTGTTTGTGTGCGTTTTCAAAACCGACACCTACACACTTTCTACATGCATAAAATGCCTGCGTGTAGGTAGGCTCAACGCAAAACGCATCTGCAACAAATGCGTTGTTATCAACGCTGCTTATTGTTGTTGTTGTTGTTGTTGTTGTTTTTGTTGTTATTCGTTTATTAGATTTACGAGCATAAAGATTTTCTCCTTGTTGTTGTTATTATTACAATATTCATGTAGTTATTGTTGTTGCTGTATTAAAAATTGAACTCATCACGCCCGTAAAAAAATTCGCAAAATTGACTTAACCTTATTTTCCGAAAATTTTAAGTAATGAAAAATATTTCCTTTTTTAATACACTAATTTTTCTCTCGTTTTTTACTCCAAGTATAATGAAATCCGTTGAAATGTAAAGGATTTTGTAAAATGATGCCACACTATTGTAGTTTCAAGCCCGCAGAGCCCTCTCTTTTCAAGAGATTAATGTCTTATGCATCTGTCAAGGCCTATGAATGTATTCGTGTGTGTGTGTGCCTTAGCTTTTTACAACTTGTTTAATAATGAGCGGCATTCCTTCCAAAACACGAGTGCGCTCTTTGTGCGCGCTCGTAATGATATCCGTTAATCCGCTCAGAGACACCCTCTAGGAAAAATCGCATGCAAAAAGAGTTCAATTTTATGAAAGAAGAAAAAATAAAAAAAAATATCGACTTTTGACAAAAACCCCAAAAAATGACTTTGAAATGTTTTCCTTGGCTATCGACGATAACGATAACGATAACAATAACGATAAGAAATCGTTTCTAATCTAAAAAAAAAAAATTACCAATATGTTTGTATTTGTTTAAATGCAGTACAAATAATAACGATAAATACGCATAATATCAAAAGTTAAATATTATTAACTCATATTTAACATTTTAGATAAACACTTTTAGTGTTTTTAACTGTATTAAATGAGACTTTATCGCGATTTTTTCATTGTCGCTGTTTTCTCTTTGTAATTTTGTGCGCCTTAGTGCACCTTGAAATGTTGCAGCGAACTTTGCATCTTCGGCTAGACAAAAGGCCATTAGCGATAATGAAAAGGTAAAGAGAGCAGGAAGGAGCGGTGCTTTAGTTCGCCATCAGAGAACAGAGAGCAGGGCGTGTTTAGTTATATAGCTTTTAGTTATATAATAGTTCCAGCGTTAAAGAAATATTTCTAAAAACAACTCTGACATTTCAGAGCTGGCGAATCGATCGTCAGACACCTTTAAATAATCTAAGAGAGAGAATAAATTTCGGTTTATAAACTATGTGACTGTGTACGAAACCGCAGTTTTTCAATTGAGAGACTTCGTGATTAAACAATTTTTTTCTGAGCAATATAACAACAATTATATTTTCAAATCGTCTAAATCTATTGTCTGTTTCATTGATTTATTGTATATAAACTATAAAATCATAATATTATTAAGCAGTTAAATATGTAAATTTACGCAAAATTAAGCACCTCAGTAGAAGAAATATTTGATAAAGATTAATATCTTCGGTTTTTTAATTCCTTTACATCCGTATCTCGAAGAAATTAATGTTAACACTTATAACGGATGCGTCATTTCATGTCGGTATGTAAACATTGAATAACTTTAACATTTAGTAACCGAGGACTTAAGTAAACATGTTTTTGCAATGTCAGTTGAGTACAATTTTAACCATATTTTTTAACCAAATTTTAACCAATCGCTTTATATTGATGCTATTTATTTAAAATAGTCGTCGCATATCGTCGATAATCGATCGTGGTCAAAAAGCACCGTCTTTTAAAACAGTATTCGCCGTTTGGTGTCGAATTTTGTTGAGCATGGGACAGTGAGAGATCGTCGATGATGCTGGTGATCAACGCCCAAAACGTTTCAATGAACTGACTGAACTGGCCCATTGACTCAAAGAATATTGCCGACAGACCGTCCACGTCGCTTCGAATACGGCACAAACAGTGACATACCGACATAAAAGATGGCGCCACCCTGTATATACAATCCTACTTACGGTTAATAAAGAATTCAAAATTTCTGGCAAAAGAACTAGAAAAACTCCAAAAAGTTCTTGGCACAAAAAATGCAATTGCACCAAATTTTCCTGCCGGGATAATAAATAAAATTTGATGTACGCGTGTACAAGTATGTTACGGATTGTGCATGTGTGTGTGTGTGTGTGTAAGTATGCTCTGTATGCTCTCTCAGCGGCCGCGGTGATCATGTCGATACAATGAATGCATTAAAACTTTTCATTTGCATCGATTCCGGGATTAAAATTTGAACTTGCGCGGCTTCGTCCGTCAACCGTGGATAAGTATCGTATGCTGCACAAGTATGAAAATGAAACCGAAAGGATATTACACACACACACACACACACTAAGCCACTACTACCGTCGTCGTCATTCACTGACAATTTCGTTTATTTTACGAGATTATTTTAATGATAACAATGAGTATCGGTAGCGGTGCGTTACGCAGCACACGAATGCGTATCTCGCTCTCTCGCGGTGTGTGTGTGGGTGTATGTGTGTGTGTCTACGATATTTGATTATATCTGTGCGATTATTTCTGCAGCTGTTATTATGAGCCAACTTCTCAGAGCTTTTATTTAAAATGATGCCATGATTTGAGAGGCGAAGAGTTTGGGGACAAAAGCAAGCCAGGAATCAACGTAAGTAAGTTAAGGTTGCTTTGTTGTTGTTGTTGTTGTTGCTGTTGTTGGGGCTATTCGTTTGCGCGTGTTGTTGTCGTTGTTTTTGTTTTGTTGGCGCTTTGCTTTAATCCTTTATTGTTTTGTATTAATCCTTTTCAGCTGATGCTGGCAGGAAACCCATTCAGAGCGGTAATGCCGTAACGGTATCCTTAACATTTGGTATCGTTTCATTTGTTCGTTTTTGTTGTTGTGTCAATGAGAGTTTCTGCGCAAAAGGGATTAACCATAGTAAAAATTAACCCTTCTCGAAAAGAGTTCGAAGCAGTTTTAAAGCTACAAGCTTTAATTCAATTAACGATGGAAGGTTCCGCTTTAATTCGACGATGCCTAAGACTTCCCCTCGGCTCTGCTCTGCTCTGCTCTGGTCTCTGGACAAAAAAGGGTCAGATTTAACGGAAAGACCGCTTTTAATGAATACCTAAAGCGTTTAATCTATTCTACACAACTTAAAAGTATAAAAGTATACGTTATTTAGCAACAAAATCAAAGTTATTTTAATGCCCCATCTCTCTCACTCTCTCTCCCTTCTTCTTCCTGTCTCTCCTTCTCTCTGCGCCTCTACAGACCATTCATTAAAGTGAAAATCAGTGATTATTTTATTGCATTAACATCATTTAATCAGCCAAAAAATGCAACAACAACAACAACAACAACATCGTACACACGATTTAGTATGTATATCCATTGATGTAGCGTGTTATTGCAATAACCGAGAAATCTGTCAGAGCCGCAACAGCGCGCTAAAACTACCCCCAGTCGACGAAAGTGGTCGAAAAAGTGGCCTGGAAAAGGGAGAAAAAAGGGGGAAGGGCAGTGAGACGTTGGTGTATGCGGGGCGAGTGCACGAGACGATGCTAAAAACTCTGACGCTCAAACATTTTATTAAAATTATAATAAATTTTTTTTACAGTTTATTTTGATGACTTAATTTTAATTTTCGCTGTTTTTTTTATGCTCTTTTTTTATACTTTTTTTATACCTTTTTCATGCTTACTCTTTTTTAAACGTTTTCTTTTTTATACTATAAACACAATAGTTTATTTTATTTACGCGTTAATTCCTTAAAAAAGCCTTTAAATTTCGTTGATGCTTTCTTTACAGTGAGATTTTTATGAGGGGGTAGAATTTTATGATGGGGGGGAGGGGGGGTTGCAAAGAGAGCGAGTTCAAGAAAGACATGGACGTATAGATCTTTTGTCACACGCAAAGTCTTGACTTAGTTCATACCGCCCAAGAAATCCTGCACTCGTACACTCTAAATCCTTTATCCATGCAGGCAGCGCCATCAGCATCCTTTAGCTCGGCGCTTCCCGCCAGCATACCCCACCCCCCACCCCCTTCCCCCTCCTCATGGCCCTGCATTACCACCCTTCGCTGGAAAAACCGTTCGTTCTGCTCTCTTCTGCTCTCAAATGCTTTTTACTCCTTACACTTTTTTCGCTCTCTCCAGCTCTCTCCGTTTTCGTCTTCGTCTTCGTCTTCGTCTTCGTCTTTGTCTTCTTCTTCTTCTTCTTCTCTCGCCGAATGCCGAATGCCATTTTATTCATTTCGGCTGATGGGATTAGAGCTAAATCCAGCTAAAGGGATAAAGGCTTCAGGACGTACGCTTTCCATAATGCGACCGACACACTCATACTAACGCACTCCTAAAAACACATGCATACCCTTCACATGTACCGTGTACCGTGTACACTATGCAAAAGGATACAAATTTTATCCGCTTTGCGCCTTTGAGAAAGCGTGGAGGAAACTGCTTTTCCATTCAACGTATTTCCACAGCTCGAAGGATATACTCGTTGATACGTATGTACGTGCGTCCTTGTGAGTGCGGATAATACGTGGCTGGAGAGGGTGAGAGGGTGCGCTTGTGTACGTGTACGTGTTTGTGGGACTTAGCTATAGCAGTGCAAATGTGTTGGCTTTGTCTTTGTTTGTGTGTTTGTGGGTTCGGGTTTTTGAAGCCTTATCCAGCCGCCGCCGCCGCCGCCGCCGGGGTTCAAGTTTATTTGTTTGCGGGGGGCTCAAATCCTGGTTGTCTGTTACTTTTTCCTGGTTGTTTTTGTAAGTCTTTGCGGCTGTATTTGTTTATTTGTTTATTTTGGTATCCTTAAGTAAGTGGCTGCCGATTACGGTACGCAGTGATTGCGGGAGAGGGGATGAAGGAGTGACACCGGCTGCGAGTGCGAAAAGGGTTAGTAAATCGTAGGTTAAGAGACTGCAAAATCAAGGCAAAACCGGCCGTACTCGTAGCGTTTAACATCTTACGACCTTTGCCTATGCGGGGGGAGAGGAGTCCCCCTCACCACACTCACCCATTCTTAGCCAGAATAAATTAAAAGTAACAATTTAATGTTTCGCCGTATATTATTTCTCCTTAAAAATGTTAAATATTCCTTGATTTTTTTTTCCAGGCCCCTTTTCCCCCCCTCTACCCTCTCTACCGCCCCAAATTCAACATTTTCAACCCCCCCCCAAAACCCAAACACTAAATGCGCCCTTAGTACTTTCGTTCATTGCTTTGGTACAGTTTTTTTCTCTCTTCGTTTTAATGGCCGCCTTTGTATACTACATATATTCAATCGCCAGCAACTTCGGCCAGGACCGACACCATCATCGTATTATCGATCCAAGGATTATCCTTGGATTTAATGCGAAACGAAATAACTCACAATCTTTCATGCTACTCGCAAAACGTAGCGAGTACAGCGGACCTACACCTACACAAGCGCCCACTCACGAACACCAATACACTCACACACACACACACACACACACACACACACATACAGCAACATTTTTATTTTACGTTTGAGGCCTGAACGTTGTCTGCTCTTCTTGCTTTTCGCTTTAAAAGCAATGAGTTTGGGCTGCGTAGAAGCCGTCGGCAGTTTCGGTCATTATACAAAATGCGGCGGCTCCGGTAATCAGCAGCTCGCCCCACAACGCATCTCGGCAGCCGCCCGAATTCAGTTCGCGCCAGCCATACGTCGCCGACCGGGCCGGGCCGCGGCGTGTTGTTGCTTATAAATTGAAAATGTTCATGACAAGTTTTTGTCGTAACGCCGCGTATTAAATACTCGCTTCTGGTAACACTTTTTCCTTCCTTCCTTCCTTCCTTCCTTCCATCCAATCCTCAATCAGCCTTCCTTCCTTTCTTTCTTCCCTTCTGTCGCTTCCTTTACAGCCCATCCTTCACCCTACGCCCATTACAAAAGCGTACAGTTACGAAAATACTTTTTGTTGGCCGTATTCATCTCGGTTCAATTGGACAAAATCCAGCCGAAAACGAGCATGATTCATCTGTTCATATTCGTCTGTCTGCGAGGCAGCAGCAGCAGCAGCGACGGCGGCAACAAAGCACTAGCAACAGCGCTATAATCGCAAGGAAGCTTCTTTCGCCGTGGAACCGGGCCGGTAGATCCAGCATTAATCCCAACAACTCCACTGGCCGAGTATTTGTTTCTTCGTCTGTGTCTGTTAATCCCTAAAAACCGGCGCACAGGCTGAGCAGCTGCTTTTGTCGTGACGTCTGCTGGCTCTGGCTCTCATTCTGCTTCGGCTGCTGCTTCGGCTGCTGCTATTACGGAATCCGTCGTTGTTGTTGTTGTTGTTGTTGTTGTTGTTGTTGTTGCAGTCGCCGAACATGGTCTAACATTCGTTGAAGAAGAGCGTCCGTAAAGCAGGAAAGCTGACTGCAGCGTTAGTGTTCTTCGGTTGTGGAGATGGTGGAAGGGCAGAGGGTTTGACGATGGTGGGGGGGGGGGGGGGGGGGAGATGTGCTGCTGCTGGCAGTAACTTTTTCATCGTGTCGAGAGGATTGCGTGGGTGCGGAAAGGGATTTAATTTCGTGCCGGATTATTATTATGGATTTAACTCTTCGTTTTATGGATCGAATGGAATTATAAACGTGCATACAGTCGTGGTGCAAAAATTGGCACCCAAAGAATGACACCCAAATTCGAGGGAGAAACATTTTCTCGAGTGAGACATTTAGAAGCAACAAAAACCAAATTGAAAAAAAAAGAAGACATCGCTAAAAAGCAATACTGTTTAGTTTGCATGAAAACATTAGAGAAATCTATCTCATTTAGTGAAGAATCGAATATATTTGTCGTAGGTCCTTTAAAGAAAGGAAGGAACATTTCTATGATCCAGTTTTTTTTACTTATCTTAGCTCTAAAAATGGTTGGCAACATACAATACAAATACAATACAAATCCTCCATTCATTCTCATAAATTAGTTTATTATTTAATAAATTAAACATAAATGACTAACCTCATTATTTTAAAAATAAATAATCCTGGCCAATCTTTAATTTTTATAACCTCAGGAAAGCTCTTAATAGAAATTTGTTTTCCTAAATTGAATTTGATAGAAAATTTGATGGTATAAATTTAACATTTCTTTTCAAGAACATGTTATTGCGCAAGACTTTATGAATTTGTAATAATACAAATAAATCACGTTAATACTTATCTATCGTATAGCATTATATCGATAGAAATAATTTGAGTAAACAATGTCTCTTGAGAATTTAAAAAAATTATCAATGAAAGACCTTCTCAAACATTGTACTTATGTACTTAACTTGACTTTGATTCTGCCCAGAGGAAAAATCGTTGAGCAAAATATTCTTCGTCTTTGTTCACTTTTTTTACAACGAATTTTTGTATTATATTTGTGATGGCGGCCGTTTTAGGACCATCGTAGTTTCAATTAACCTGCACAGTATTAAATTAACAATAATAATCGAGATATTTTCATTATCTTCGTAACTTATATTTGACCGTTTCTTTCTGTGGACATAGTGTCCTCTGCGCCTATTTACATACATATGTATAACATGGATCTGCGTAAGAGACGAGACTGTCTTAATTTCTACAACCATCACTGTAGCCAGTATTCACACACACACACACATACTCAAAAACAAACTTTTCCATTCCGGAATACGTGCACAACTGCACACAAGCACACGCACAAATGCCTTGATTCACTGGGGCATAAAATACAAAACAGAATTATCCCGTCTAAATGACATCCCTTCGAAATTAATCCTTAATACCATTCATTTCGCATAATCCTCCGGTGGCTCCGGCAGAGCGGCGCGCGCTTATACTCTTGTTGTGTGTGTGTATTTTCGTCGGCAGAGCGAGCGAGCGAAGTAGGTTGAACCGCACCATTCGAAGCAAATATGTACGAGGCAAAAAGAGGTGGCTTCTCCAAAAAGTTGGATCAACACAGTGTGAAAGAGAGTCTGTGACTGAGCAACTGAACGAAAGAGGCAGTTAATTTGAGAGAATTCAAAAAAGAAGGCGCAAGTCAGAGAGAAGAGGGTTCACTCTTTATAGGAGAGCATAAATTTGTCCTTGTGCGCACGAGTGTGTGCGTGCGTTCGTTCCAAATGCATCAAAGTGTCCATTATAATTTCTCAATGTCAAGTGAGAGAGCGCAGGCCGGTCGGGCCAAATAATCCTCATGGAGAGAAGAGAAGCCAGTCTTCATCATCATGCCGCACAGCAGCAACAGCAACACCAACACCAGAGCAATTACTTTTAGCACCAGAAACACATGTTGCTTCTATCCCTTGGGGCTACGTAAAAGCCGTCGCTCGCTCTCTCTCATTCTGAATCATACAATCATTACAGTGGATGGAATTCATGGAAACGTTTTGGTGTGAATCGCTTCCATTTGGTTTAGTAGCGCGTGAAACATGTTGGATGAAGGTTGGTAAGCGGTTTTCTTTGGCTTTTCGTGATGATTGGTGCATGCTTGTTTCGTTAACGAACTGTAGCAAAAGCGCAGCAGATTAACGTTTATTCAGTTTTATGTATGATGCCTCTATGTGTGCGTGCATTTTGTGTGTGTGTGTGTGTGTGTGTGTGTGTAACAAGGAATTATAATTGTTGAGAGAGTATATAAGTAAGAGTACTCTTTTCTACCTTTCGATCAATTGCCCGCGATAAATCTTCAGCCATTGATTGTTTAAATGCGCGAATATCATTTAAAAAAAGTTTTTGTTAACTGGCTTTTTAAAGAAAACTTTTTTTTGAATTATAATAAATATATGGTTACTAATTTATTATAATTAATTTTTGTCAAAGTGCTGATCATTACGACACAAGTAAGCAAATGCTTATTTTATTCTTAGACCTACAAGTTTTTTTATGAAAAATCGTAGGTACTCTTAGACATTCTCTTAATCAATGGCTTCGTCGAATATAACACGTTTTAAACAGATGTCGGCAGACTTTCGTAAAATAGATTTAGACAAAGACTAATTATTTCTTAGTACAATATTTGTCTCTTTATGCAAAGTATCCAATAATGATGAAATTTCATAATAGCTCTTTCAACAAGAAGTGTCAATCTGAATTTCTTTCCAAGTTTGAACTGTCAACATTCAGCTGTCATTGTAATGTCAATTCATAAAAAATTTGCCAATCTTAAATTTTCATACCTTCAAGAAAATACTAAATATAAAGCCTAAATTCCTAAATTAAATTTCATTGAAAATTGAAATTATCGAAGATTTTTTTCATTGTGAGAAATGCGTATACTCGTATATTTGACATTGTTTTTCAAGAAAATGTCATTGCGGAAGACTTTATGAATTTGTAATAATAAAAATAAATCACGATAATACTTATCTATCGCACATCGTTATATCGATAGAAATAATTTTTGAGTAAACAATGCCTCTTGAGAATTAAAAAAAATTATCTATGGAAGACCTTCTCAGATACTTAGTACTTACTTAACTTGGAAGAGTGTAAAAAAAACATTTTCTTTGAAGTGTAAATAAGAGTAGAGTACTTTAGATTATTTTTGGATAATTGTGACGGACAATACTCCTAGTATACAATACATGGAATAGATAGAATAATGCGTCAGCCACACTAAAGAGCAGACTAAATGACTGTCATTCCATCTATCATTGTGAATTGTTTTTTTGTGATTTATTCATTCGTTACGAATTGAAAGGCACATTTTAAATTGATAGGCCACTAAATCCACCACAAAGTCATTATCGACGTACATACACACTCACTCACTGTGATCCACTATTTGACCTTCTTCCACGTATTCACACGACAATCCAGCACGCCAATCTATGCCCGCTTCCCAGACATTCCTCCCTAAACTCTAACCATCAGCAGAAGAAGCTTAAGCTTCTGTCGATTTAAAGCCGTTGCTGCCAATTGCTATGGTTAAAGCAATAAATGCAATTAATTAATCGAAAAGTTAGAAAAGAGCTGAAAGAAAGAAAGAAAGAAAGACCTAAAAGAAACTACGACAACAACAACAATTTCTACAACCCGCAAAAGCTACACAATCCGCAACTAAACTTAAAATCTTTACATTTATCCGCGCGTATTATGTGGCAACACTGGCTAATTGTCGTGTTGCATTAATTTTCTGTTGTTGTTGCTGTTGTTGTTGTTGTTGTTGTTGCTATTCCGCCATCTGTATTGCTAAAATGACTTTTTTACTCTTCACTCATGGTTGACTTTTGTTTGTGTGTGATTGTTGTTATTGTTGTTGCTGCTGCTTTTTCGACCTTCTTGGGTTTTTCTTTTTTTTGCATTGTATGATATTTACTATGTCATTGTTTTTGCTGTTGTTGTTGTTGTTGTTACTGTCCTCTCAACATGTGAGGGATTCAATTTAAAAGGATTAACGCTAAATTTATTTATTTTAAATTTATTTTTTTTTTTAAATTGTAGCTGCTGTTTTACAGCGATGAAGCAATGTGTGTTTGTGTGTGTGTGTGTGTGTGTGTGTATGTGGAGCTCGCATCTTGCTATTGTTGTGTGCGATTTCTTATTCTTGTTGTTGTTGTTTTTTGTGGGTTGTTTTTTTACGAGAGAAAAATTTCTGGGACACTTAACTTAATTGAGATTTTTTTAGAAAAATTAAAACCATAAAATTTAAACCTTTACAGAAGTGTTAATGGGTTAATAAAGGCATGCACAACTGAAGTGCCAGCAAAAATTCATTTCGTTAGTCAAACGATTTCTCTTAGGTTCTAAGAGAGAGAGAGAGAGAGAGAGAGAGGACGGCCTGAGTAACACAATGTTTGAGGCAGTGCCGAGAGAATGAGAAACATAAATACGAGTGTACGCTCAGAGAACTGCTCTGTAGCTACCTATAAATCAAAATCCAATCCAGAGACATATTTTGAAGCAATGAAAATAGGTTCAGTTGTTATAGGATCGGATCCATGCGAAATTTTGAAATTTAGGTACCATTATTTTCAGTTTCATTTCAATTTTCAAATTTTTATTTTAATTTTCATTTCATTTCATTTAAATTATATCCTTAATTGATTTCTTTAATAATTTTTATAGTTTAAAACTGAAATTGGAAGCTCTTTTTAACTAACGAAAAATTCATAAAAAAGCTTGAGTAAAGAAAAAGTCTTTTAGCGTAACAAAATTTTTCAGAAAAGTGCTCTTAATCTTAATCTTAAACTTTAATCTGCAATAATTATTAAATCTCTTGCTTAATCTTAATCTTAACCTTAATTACTACAACAAACATATTTTATTAAATACGATACGATTTTTTTTTTTTTAATTCTATCGACATAATTTTCTTCAACTTCTTCAATTTAGTTCATTGGCTTTGAGTTTTAACCCGTCTCTAATTTCCAAAGAAAAGGAAAAAAAAAGAAAACCACACAAACAAACACAATCGTACCCGAGCTCGGCACTTTATTTTCTAAGAACATAAACATATCCTGCCGAAGGATTTGGCTTAATTCACTTCGCACATTCAGTGCAGTGCTTTTGTTGTCTCGCTGTCTCTTTGCGTCCAGTCTTGGTGTCAGTTACTCTGCTGCTGCTGCTGCTGCTGTAGTGCCTTTTTTCGTTTGTGTGCTCAACGTTTTATTTACTCTTTTGATAATGTCATAGTTGTTGGTTGTTGTTCTCTTCGCTTCACTTTTTTCTACCTTCTTCTGGTACGCGCCTTGCTTTGTTAAGCGTTTGGCCGTCTCTCTATATACATCTGTTTCTCCGGTTGTCTGGCTATCTAGCTGTCTGTCTGGCTATCTGTCTGTTGGTCTGTCTGTCGGTGTGTATGTGTGGATGTGTCTGCATGTCTCTTTGCCAGTTATTTTTCGTGCCAGATTTACGTTTGGCTTGTTAGTGAGAAAGCATGGTAGTGCTCGTTGATAGTATAATACGTATACATAACAACAACAACAACAACACTAATAATACCATATAAAAAAATGTAGTAAACGTAGTTGTTGTACAACAACAAAAACAACTTCATCGGGATTAGCCTGCACGAAAGCATCAGCTTTAAAAGCTTTTCTTTTATGGCTTAAGTTCATTTTAGCTGCTGCTGCCGCTGCTGCTGTTGCTGTTGTTGTTCTTCTTCTTTTTCTTATTGTTGTTGTTAGTCTTGTTTGTGTTGTTGTTGTTGTTGTTGTTGGTGTTGGTGTTTTAGCAGTCTGCTGACCGCTTTTGTTGCTGACGAGAGCGCAGTTTTTGTTGTCTCTGCTATAGTTTAGTTGCTATTATTACGTCATTGTTGTTGTTGTTGTTGCTGTTGCTGTTGCAGCTGTTTTTGCCCTGATTGTTGATTGCTGACAAATGCTACTTGACAGTAGTGCAAAAATCACGGCTGAGAGCTATAGTCTTTGTCACAGTGTTGCTGAAAAAGGGTTTGGATTTTTGTTTTTTTTTTTTCAAAATCTTAACTCTTGATTTTGTGGAAGATTATGAAAGGATAATGAAGTATGTACATATGTGCATGTGTCTGTAAACGTACAAACATACTTGCATCGTCTTCGCCTTCGCCTTCGCCTTCGTCGTGACGCTGATAAAGATCATTAAGATTGTAAAGATTAAAAGCAAAGCTGATACAGATTAAAATAAAAATAAAAAATGCAAGCAGATTGAATAAAATTTCCATTAAACAGATCTTAAAAGAAGAAGATTCCTCTGAAATTGAAAAGCTTGTCTTTTTTATTAAAATTTTTAATTAATCCTTAAGGATTAGTCGAAGAAAAACGAACATGATTTCGCTTCAAAAGACTAAAACTTTTAAAATACTCGTATTGTACAATAAAATTGAGGCCAAAGTACATACTTTTCTTCGAATTAGTAACATAAAATAAATTCGTTTTTATAACATTGTTTCATTCCATTACCATTCGTTAATTCTATATTCTTATATAACAATCTTATTCGTTCTCGATTCAATTCAAATTCAAAAATTCGTCACCTTCGAGAATGACTAAAAACAGTTTTGAAATGATTTTCAACAAATATTTTCAACATTTTTTATAAACATTCTCTAAAGAGACCATAATGATTATGGCAATAGAAGTAAATCCGTTCAACTCTAACAAAGTCTCGATACCGCACGCACTTTTGATGTCATTAAACATAACCTTAATCTTTAGCTTTATTATTATTAATACTTCTTTGTTCGCTTTCTTCGGCAACGGCAACGGCAACGGCATCGGCATCGGCATCGGCTTCGATTTCGTCTTCGGCTTCTCTGCTTTTGCTTGCGCTTTAGACATTTTCTTTGTTGCTTTCATTGAAACGATTCAAAATGATTTTCCAGCCTACATTCATTCCATCTACTCAAATTCCGCTAAAACCTTCCTGCTTAACAAACGAATTATAATTCTCGACTGACAATCATCGATGATGATTCAAAGAAACGACCTAACGAAGAAATGAACGAATAACCGAATCAACGAATGAGTGAACGAGTAAACAAACGAACGAAACAAACGAACGAACGAAACAAACGTATTTAGTACATTTTTTTTCAAAGAAGTTTGATCTGATGACACTACAATCAGCATTGAACGGTCGCAGGGAAAGTGAGCTTTTTGAGTGAGTGAGTTTTTTTTTTACACTGGCCATTTTCACAAAATTTTTACTAAAAGATCTAATGCGTGCAGCACATGACTTCAGTGTACGACTCTTAATGGAGTTATATCGTATTTGAAATTCTAGAATACCCTTTGAGAAAAGTTCCCCTTCGCCCCAACCAATTATAACCAAAATCGGAGATATACACTTAGAGCTCATGACAGTAAAAAAAAACAGAATATTAACTTTCTGCGGCTAGCCGTTTTTGAGTTATGGGAGAAACGTACAGAAGTCACGACGAAACTAGTCAAAATGGATTCAGGCATAGTCAAAATGTATGTATATTCCCGCTGAAATCTGGAATTTGAAATTTTTCGCGATTACAATACTTCCTTTACTTCGTAGTAGGAAGTAAAAACGTACATATATAGATAACTTTCCAGCAAAACTTCTTCAGAAGTATGCTGGCCAACGTTTGAAGGCCTTTCAACGTATTGACAGGAGACTTGTTAATTATACGCCCTGAAAGTTGTCGTATCACTTTAACATTAAATTACAATTAAAGTGACCGACTCTAAGCACTTTATATATCCATAAAAGTGGGTTAATAATCTCAAGGTATGTAGATATTTGACGGTGACCGTTTGTTGTATGAAATTTTATCTTAGTGCCCACGACATGAAAGGCGAATTAAACTAGCTTTCTCAGGCAGGTCGTGCCACTAAATTGATTGATGATATGGACGATTTCAAAGGAAAACCTTTCAATAAAAGGCGAACAATTTTGCGCATATACTAAATACATATATCTAAAAATCTATATAGATAAAGGTATCTTAAGATCTGTGCAGTAGAGCATTGATAAATTCGTGTATGCCTGTTGCTTTTTTCTTGTGGTTGTGGTTGTTGTTGTTGCTGGTCATCATTTGTTGTTGCGTGTCTTAATTTCTTTCACTTTAGAGTAACAAATAATCGCGCTTGGGTGGTTAAGCAGACGTCGGCACTCACACGCGGTAACCGTAGCTGCTGCCAACGCCGAAAGGTGCATCAGTCGAGTTGAGGATAACTCAGACAAGGCTGCTGTTGTTGCTATTGTTGGCGCTGTCACCGTGTATTGTTGCTGGAGGAGGAGCGTATAGAGGAAGAGGTGGGGGAGGAGGAGGGTTGGGGGAGGGCGTTAAATCACTGTCGTTACTGCGGCTGCTTCGGCGGCTGCCATCATTGCATGCTGAGCATAAAAGCACCAACATTGATTAATATAATCCGCTTGAAGACGTTTCACGGTGCGCTGCGGCTCAGCCGATGCAGCGTTCGATTCATTTGAATATTCATTTGGTTTCTTGTATTGTTGTTGTTGTTGTTGTTGTTTTGTTGTTGCCATCGTCATCATCAACTACTACAACTACTGCTACTGCTACTACGACGCGCATACTCAAAAATGAGTTAATAATACTTGGGGCACATTCGCCCTTCTGCAGCCCCGATCTCGTTCATTCTTACTGTGCGCTTCTGCTGCTGCTCTTAAATCGATCCGGCAGACGGAGAGGCAGGAAGGCCCGCCGGCAGGCATTGCTGGCAGGCTTTGAATGGCTTAATCCGCTGCCGATGAACTGCAAATTTTCTGCTCGCGACGTACAGAAGCGTGCGTAAGTCTGTGTGATTTTGCGATTGTATGGTGGCCATATCGCCGTCAGAGTCGCAGTCGCAGTCGCTGTCGCAAATACATACTTTTATGAGTATCTGCGGACTTATGAATTTACGATTGTTTATCGGGTTACGCGTCGATGCTCGAGCGACGATGCGCGAGCTCGCGGTTATGGATTTAAGCGTAGCCGAGATTCCGTAAAGGTTTGGGGGATGAAATCTGATCCTTTAAATGCACACAACGGTGTGCCGCTGTGTGTGTGTGTGTGTGTGTGTGTGTTTGTGCCGAGTGGTGTAGCGGGGGCAAAGGCGGGCATGGTGTTATCAAGTAGCTTAATTTTAAGAGGGATTTTCTCAAGAGGAATTATTTTTTTTTTTTTTGCATTTTTTCTGTGCAAAGATTAAGCAAATTTTTTAGCGTTCTCCGTCAAGAGAACGCTTTAACGTTGCGCGACATCTATTTATGCCTTTCACAATACATTCTTCAAAGGTTCAAAAGGTTTGCGATGCGCTTCGGAGGGATTGAATTACTGCAAAGTCATTGACTGTTACTTATGAATATAAGTATGAGAAGAGCAGGAGGTGGAGAAGGAGGAGAAAGAGGATTAGTTTAACTAAAATGGTAACTGTTTAACAAGCGATAAAAAAAGAGAATGCATTTGAGGCAGATGACATGACATCTTGGCTTCAGCTTGGTCTCCATACTTCTCGCTTGAGTTGCTCGATGTTGCTCGCCGATAGTTCGAGTTCGATGCAGTGTTAATCAAACTTGTGACGTCAACAGACTAGTGACGACTTAACTCTTATGTTTGCAAACGTTTAAAAGACGCAGACATAATCGTTTAACTAAAACACGGACATTTTTTGAGACTAATCTTTAAAGAACTTAAAAATATTAGCACAGTTTAAGAAAATAATTCCACACTTTTTAGAAACTTCAAGAAATCTCAGATCATCATTAAACGAACAAACATAAAATTGTTAGTTTTCGAATTTCTCCAAATCTCGGAATTCGCAACGATATTGAAACGATATTGATAAAACCGAGACTCTGAGACGCGTAACAAACAGTTTTCCTTTCAAAAAAAACAAAAATAAAGATCCTGCGACGAGACAGCTTAGCTTTCGTTCGATAAAAGATTTGCTAACGATAGATAAGCTTCTTCTGCAGTCGAGACGAAGTTCAAGACGGCATTTTTTCTTCCCATTTTGTAGTTCTACTACGAGTACCTTTGAAGTAAAGCGGGAAAAGCTTGAGCGAGCGGTACCTATATGCATTTTACAACAGCTGCCATCATCACGACCGTTTCCAGAAATGTCCTTTAATATCCTCGAATAGCACTTAACCTTCTGCACACATCCTTCAGGCTAAAGTAAGCGTCAAATAAACAATAAATGATCAACAATCGTCGCTATTTTAATCCGACTCGTAATGATTTCAAGAATTCATGCATTCATTCATTCATGAATTCATTCATTCTAATGCTACGTGATTCAATGTCAAAATTTATTTCAATGATTTTCGTATGAGTTTATTGTTTAAAGTGGTTTTTTTTTAATACTCATTGATTCATATACAATAAGTATGTTAACGTATGTGTGTGTTTGTGTTTGTGTGTGTGTGTGTGTATGTAGGAGCATTTACCTACGTCTGGATCATGATTTTTCCTCTTCTTCTACTGCTTCTTCCCCTTCAGTTTGTTTATTATTGATTTGCCGTCGAGTGTTTCTTCAACCTTTCTACAGTCATTGACTGATTGACTGACTGAACGACTGAACGACTGTCCGCCTGAATGATTCACTGAGAATGAGTGCATTTAAGTCAAGCACATTCATTGTGCTCATTGTGCTTTTCATAATTTAATCCTTTCTGTGCGCAGTTATTTCTTAAAATCATCATCTTAATACGTCGTTACTTCTGCAATAAACAGTACACACACACTGCCTGCCTGTGTGTGTGTGTGTGTGTGTGTGTGTGTGTGTGTGTGTGCCCTGCTTGAACAGCGTACCGGCTAACAACAATGCCTTTTTTATCCTTAATACACTCGTATATTATTTTAATCCTTTCTCTGTTGTTTCCTCAGTTGTTTCCTCAGTTGTTGTGCGCCGACGATATTTGCATTCCCGCCGCCCGAGACCGAGATTTCAATGGGTGTTGCCCACCATCTCAGAATTCCGGGGCTTTATATATTTTGTTTGTGGCAACATTCGACATTCGCTACCTCTGCCGCTCCATTCTTCCATCCGTCTTATCGAGCATGTACTCATGGCAACAAATACAGACACTCATGCGTCAACATTTGTACTTATTTGAATATCGCTTGTATTGGTCTTTGTCCTGGTTTGTGTCTCTCTGTCTCAATCCTTGTGAAATCGTTCAATGTAGTACGTACGAATACAAGAGCTGCTGTTCACGCAGCTTTACGTTTTGGCTTTGCT
This sequence comes from Conops quadrifasciatus, assembly GCA_949752815.1. Lineage (NCBI taxonomy): Eukaryota > Metazoa > Arthropoda > Insecta > Diptera > Conopidae > Conops > Conops quadrifasciatus. Next base: position 10,967,673 of record OX457077.1, on the reverse strand, counting down.
TTGATTTTCTCGCTCAGCTGCTGGCCGCTGTTGGCTGCTGCCTCCTGCTGCTGCTGCTGCTGACTGTTAGCCATTTATCCTATGTTATCCTTAAGCTTTTCTCATACTCCTTTGGTCTTTGGTTTGGTTTGGGATCTACCCAATCAACTGTACCATGAAATTGTCTTTGGTTACTTTTATCTTGTATTCTGGTTTTCTTCAGTTTCTACTTCAGAATCTTCAGTTTCTACAGTTAATCCAAAAGGATCTTTTCGCCATCACTATCTCGAAGTGCATAATGCTTTTATCTTGTCCATAATTATTCTGTTACTTGTTTATATATTTTTCAACAGATTTTAGAAGTTATATTATGATATATAATCGATATACTTTCACTTTTTTCTTATAATGTCAAATGTTGTGAAATATTTTTGTGCTTTTCTGAAAAGAAAAGCCTTTATTTGTTTATAAAAATAAGGCCATTCTAGACTTTGTATGCTTTTTACCACTCTCGTGAATATAACTTTTCAGCTTCTCAATAGGTTTTTATGTAAAATTTTCTTTCTTAAAACTAAAATTTGTAGCGAAGTAGACCCTTTGAAATAATGTACATCTCTAAAAAAGTAGCCGAAATTGATTTTATAAAACTACAGACCTTTATTCGTTTACAAAAATTAAACCATTCTAGATTTAGAAACCTTTTACTACTCTTGCGATCATAACTTTTCAACGTCTAAATGGTTTTTGTGTAAAATTTTCTTTCTTAAAACTGAAATTTGCAGCGAAGTAGACCCTTTTGAATAATGAAAATCTCTAAAATGTAGCCGGAATTGATTCTCTAAAACTAAAGACCTTTATTCGTTTACAAAAATTAAACCATTCTAGATTTAAGAACCTTTTACTACTCTTGCGATCATAACTTTTCAACTTCTAAATGGTTTTTATGTAAAATTTTTTTTCTTAAAACTAAAATTTGTAGCGAAGTAGACCCTTTGAAATAATGTACATCTCTAAAAAAGTAGCCGAAATTGATTTTCTAAAACTACAGACCTTTATTCGTTTACAAAAATTAAACCATTCTAGATTTAGAAACCTTTTACTACTCTTGCGATCATAACTTTTCAACGTCTAAATGGTTTTTGTGTAAAATTTTCTTTCTTAAAACTGAAATTTGCAGCGAAGTAGACCCTTTTGAATAATGAAAATCTCTAAAATGTAGCCGGAATTGATTCTCTAAAACTAAAGACCTTTATTCGTTTACAAAAATTAAACCATTCTAGATTTAAGAACCTTTTACTACTCTTGCGATCATAACTTTTCAACTTCTAAATGGTTTTTATGTAAAATTTTTTTTCTTAAAACTAAAATTTGTAGCGAAGTAGACCCTTTGAAATAATGTACATCTCTAAAAAAGTAGCCGAAATTGATTTTCTAAAACTACAGACCTTTATTCGTTTACAAAAATTAAACCATTCTAGATTTAGAAACCTTTTACTACTCTTGCGATCATAACTTTTCAACGTCTAAATGGTTTTTGTGTAAAATTTTCTTTCTTAAAACTGAAATTTGCAGCGAAGTAGACCCTTTTGAATAATGAAAATCTCTAAAATGTAGCCGGAATTGATTCTCTAAAACTAAAGACCTTTATTCGTTTACAAAAATTAAACCATTCTAGATTTAAGAACCTTTTACTACTCTTGCGATCATAACTTTTCAACTTCTAAATGGTTTTTGTGTAAAATTTTCTTTCTTAAAACTGAAATTTGCAGCGAAGTAGACCCTTTTGAATAATGAAAATCTCTAAAATGTAGCCGGAATTGATTCTCTAAAACTACAGACTTTTATTCGTTTACAAAAATTAAACCATATTAGACTTTAGAACCGTTTAATACTTTCATGATCATAACTTTTCAAATTTTAAATGGTTTTTATTTAAAATTTTTAAAAAGTTTTACGCCCTGCCGGTAAAACACTAACAAGTAGAAGTTTTTCTAACTAAAAGAAGGATTTATTTTAATTAGTTATTGTAATATTTACCAGGGCCAACATTTTTCATAGGACAGTACATTATTAAGACGATGTTGTTTAACCCTAATACGAGTATTTTCTACCTCTTAGTATCTTCTAAAACCTCTTTGACACGAAAAAAACCATTGGGAAGTGGTTAAGAAGGAAGGGTTGGGTTGGTTGGGGGGAGGGGTGAGGTGAAAGCATTCTTATTGGATTATATACTTATTTCTATCCTCAGACAAATGAACCTATAAGAAAATCTTTACAATATTATTTCTCGTTTCTCGGGCAGCGATGACTTTTTGTTTCTGGTCTAGTCTCTTTTTTCTTTGCGTTTTACCACGATACGATATTATACAATACAATACAACTTAAATCATTTACTACACTTTGGCGATTGGTTTAAACGGATTCCTCGACATGCGGCAGCACCACGAAAGCGGTTATGAATTATATATATGTATGTACATACTTTGTACAATGTACAAAAGCATTTTTTAACCGATTAAGAACACAAACTGTGTGTATGTGTGTGTGTGTGTGTGTAATGTGTGTAATCTGTCTGTCTGTTTGTCTATTCATCAGTCATAGTTATCTACGTGTATGTCTTTCTACAAGAGTATGGTTATTTTGTTTGCGTTCGCGGTTCTGGTTGTGGGTGCTTGTTCGGTTCTCTGATAAGATTTTGTGTTAATAACCTTAAGCTAATAGCAAAGGCTTGCCATTATATGAGTCGGTTGTGTGAAAAACAAATTCGATCTTATTCATTTTTTATAACATTTTTTAAAAATTGTTCACCCCGTTTTTTCTTTTTTTTGAGTTAATAAGAGCAAAAATCTCACCAAGGATTTTAGGAGTACGATATTTTTTGAGATCTACGCTATCAAAGCATACATTTTTGAAAAAAAACACCCTGTATTTTTTTTTTAGTAAATTAGACGAAAAATCTCACCAAGGATTTAGATCTACGCTACCAAAGCACATATTTTTGGAAAAATACACCCTGTATTTTTTTTTTTTTGAGTTAATGAGACCAAAAATTTCACCAAGGATTTTAGGAGTCCGATACTTTTTGAGATCTGCGTTATCAAAGCTTACATTTTGACTCTGCCATTAATTTTTTTACTACGAATTTACTTTTTTGATCTTATTTCTATAAGAAAAAGGAAATGCTAAATACGAATTTAGCTCAAGGCAACCCTACAAATATTAATACCATCTGGCTGCAGCTACAACCATTCGGCATATAATACAGTACTCTATAAGCCTGCTATTATTGCATCGCTTATGGTTATGGTGGTTCTTTGTTTTTGTTTTTGTTGTATTTTCTATTTTATGTTATTTGTAGATTAAAGCGGTCACCTCATTTTTGCCTGAATTAGTTTCGCTGGAAAAACATGTTAAAAGTTTTTAAGCTTATTATTTATATTTCTTAAGAATATTTGTCATATATTTATTTATTCGCCGCTTGTAACTCACACGAATGTACACAAAAGCAACAGCAACAACAACAAGGCAAAAAGCCAGCAATGACAATGCTCATTAACCCATTCGTTGCTACGAACGAAGTTGCGCAAGTAATCATTTCTCAACTTTTCTGCAGTCAAAAAGTCATTTATTTCAACGCACTTCATTTGAGAATCTATTGCATTTCATGGACTGATTGATTGATTGATTGATTAAATGTATTGTGATATGTTTATCCTTTGAGACATAAATATAAAGGACTACAAAAGAGTTTCTATTTATAAAACAATCATAGCCCTCAATTAGTCCCAAAAGAAGGTTTAACATTAGAAATTATATTCTTTTAAATGTCTTTATGGAAGGAACATTTCTTACATTTATGTAAGATACGATTTATTTGTAGGTTGTTTTTCGTGGCCTCTATTTATTGCTTAAAAACCGTTCATACTCGTTTATATCATTTTATTTAAATGCTCTTGCTCGCGGCTACAAAAAATTTTCTTTTTAACCTCCTTTTTGACCTCCCTAAACCTTCACTAAAGGCAATATTAAAATTATCGCAAATTATTTGTGCAATAAATATTTGATATGCTTCAAATCTTCTCAGAATCTGGCTTTTCAAAAGCCGCCCCCAAACAATCATAATCGCATCACATCCCAAACGAATATCACTGACCATGAAGAAAGAGAGAAGTAGAGTAGAAAAAGACACAAACTGGAACATAAGAAAGGATTTAAAATAACAAGAAACAGTATTAAGGAGAAAAAAAAAGTGTACAGTTGATGAAGACAGACCGACAGCAAAATCGTTTCGAACCAACTCACATCGTCTGTATTTTACCGGCTTATGACCGTCCGACAGACATAACATAACCTCAACACAAATGGCCAATGGCTACCTCTACACAAACACTGAAACAACTAACGAATATGAGTATACTTAGCCACTTAGGACTGCTTAAGAAACAAAAACTAACTACGATATAATAAAGAGTTATTTTCTCCTTAACGAAGATGAAGAAGATCTATTACTTGAGTCTTTGAGCGTGGAAAAAAAAAGAGAATTTTGTACTTTTGTAAGAATATATGGAATGAAAAAAAAAACTATTCTTTGTCAGTTATTAACGTTCGCTCAAAGTCTTCGATTAGCAAACATTATAAAAACCTAAAACCAAGCACTCGGAAATACGACAGAGCTAAACCGCAATATTCTAGACATAGAAGAGTATAAACTGCAGAGATTCATGGACTCTTTACCAAACACTGTGATTTTTCTTTTAAAATTTTTTGTTTTTGCTTCAAACCGTAAGAAGTACAGAGTGCGCCATCTTTTATGTCGGTGGGTGGGTGGCCTATCTGGTCGTATTCCAAGCGACGTGGACGGTCTCGGCAATATTCTTTGAGTCAAACAAATGCGAAACCATTTTTTTTTTGAGGGGCTGAACTCCCGCCACTAAATACGCCACTGATCGTCTCTCAACGATATCCTTTATATCTACTTGTAATCACTGATTCCTTATCGAAATCACAATCATTTCAAAGAAAATCCTGCAGATTCAATCAATTTTGGTCTTCAATGGATTTTACGTTTTTCTTTCTAATCAAAAAGGATTTAGCATTATTTCTTCGACAAAATCAAGAACACTCTCTTATATAATCTACTTATATTTTAATCCTACTCTATTCGCATAACATCATCAACCTGGTGGTCCCATGACCCCCCTCCTTCATCACCATCCCTCCACCCCTTCTCCTCATACTCTGTACCATCATTTTCAGTGTGAAAATGAATAAATTTCAATACGAATGAATCTTTGCGGCAAATCATTATTGGTATGCATTTGTTGGCCGCTTCTTCTTTTTCTTCTTCTTTCTGTTCTTCTTTTTCTTCTTCTTCTTCTTGTTTGTCTTCATTTTCTTGACGAACCATCCTTCAACAAACCGAAATGTTACAAAATTTGCTTTCTAAACTGATTTTACGTAATGACTTTATTGATTTTGTCTTCGGAAATTTGGAAATAACTGACCCTCATCTTGACCAATTTCTTCTAAACTACCCTTATCATTTTTGTTGTCTCATTCCCTTACTTTTTTCCTTCCTTCCTTCCTTCCTTCCTTCCTTCCTTTTTGCTTTGCTTTTGGCAAAAAAACAGCAACATTTAATCCAAATTAAATACTCTGGCCATAAACAAAATGTTCGTAACCACAATAACAATAACAACAACAAAAACGTAGGAAAATGAAAGCATCATTATTGCTATAATCGTCATCATCATCTTATATGAAACTAACTTAATCCTTTAATAAAATATAACGAGTTTACATTTAAAATAAACTCAAAAGAAGCATTTATTTGTGGTTGTTGCTGCTGTTGTTGTTGTTGTTGTTGTTCTTGTCGAAAAGGATTCAAAATTCATAGCTCATTCATGTTGTGTTGTTGTTGATAAAGAAATGAATTGTTTCTTGGTCTCTTGTAATTAATTTATTTATTATTTATTTGTTAGTTTAAAAACTTTCCAATCGCTTCCACAGAAGAAATCATAAATGTATTGTATTAATAGTAATAATAATAATAAGGCGGCGAAGAAGAGGAAGAGAAGGGGAAAGAAGAAAAGGAAGTTGGTTAGTTAGTTTGTTATAGTCTTATCAGCGGTTGACCAGTCAAGGATTCCAAAGATTTGGACATAATTATTGACCAAGATGCCGGCCGGAAATTGAAAAAGGATATAGAGCAACTCACTCATTCGGCCCCTTGTAACCGTCATTAAACCGTCCCCCACGCCCCCACGCCCCCCTCATCCACTCACCCACCAGCACAAAAGCTTATTAAAAGCATAACAAAATTCTTATGTGGCGTTTACCGAAGGACTACCGCAAAACTTAAGAGGTAAGAAGTAAGACATACAGACGATCGACAGACAGCAGGTGTATGTGTGCGTGTGTGTGTGTGTGTGTGTGTGAAACTGAAACTAAAGAGAAATTTTAAGACATCAAATAATAATCTTAAAGGCTTGGAACGCTGAAAACGACAGTAAAGCTCTTTCTCATGCAAACATTTAATCCTTGGCCGCATAAATTAAAATCACGCTTAACTGCTTTACAACACTTTCTGACACGCCCTCGCGGTGTAAAGTATAAAGTGTGCAATCATCACCGTTTGCTTATCATCATCATCGTCATCATCATCAGCTTCAGCTTCTTTTTTCCTCACATTCTTATTATTCTTAATGTTACAAACTTAGCGTTAACTTTTTCCTCTACACTTTCTTTACTTTCATTTTCTTTTTCAAGGATTTAATGCATAAATTTTAATTTATAAGCTGTTGCTTTGGTTATTGTTGTTGTTGTTGTTGTTATTGTTGCTGCTACTGCCGCGGCTGCTGTTAAAACCTTTCATTTTTCATCTTTTTCAAAATATTTTAACAGTATTTAATCACTTTAACTAACTTCAACTCTCTTAACATTTTAGCGCTTTTAATTTTTGTATGCACTGCTTTGTCTTCTTCTTCTTATTTGTCAGGACCTCTCAAAGAAAGTTCTTCTTTGGATTTCTTTTAAGCTTGCTCCTTTAGCATCAGCATCATCATCATCAGCATCACCATCATTTTCATCTTCATCGTTGTTTCTGACGTTTCTTAAACGTTGCAGATTGTCAGATTTTTTTTTGTTCGCAGTGTTAGAAAGAGATGTATGCATGTATTGTATGTAACTATTTCACGTCTTGTCGGTTTATATCGTCAAAATCGTCATTTTTACGTCATGCGTCAGCCGTTAAAACGTAGTTTTAGGAAAATTTTAATATTGCTATGAATATTTTAACAAGAATATTCGTAGGGGCAGCACTCACACACACACACGCACACTTTCTTTTATATAAAAGTTGGTTTTAAATTATAACAAATCAAAATTTTCAATAAATTGCTTGCTATTTTACACTTTTTTGAAAAGAAAAAGAAAGAGCTTGCCTGAAGACTATTTCAATTTTGTGGAATTAAAAGTTAATTCTAGTATTCTTGTCATCTGTCCATAGTCGATAAATTGAGTTGATTGCTTGCGTTAATCCAACAACAAAACGATATGAAATGTAATAAATAATGGGCCGATCTGATATTATTTGCTTTGGCATGCTGTCTGTTGTCTGATTTGATGCCTCCCACTCTGCACGCCCTTACGCACGCTCTTACTTCTAAAGTATCATAGTTCATCAATTCAAATGTACGACGAGTACTTTACGAGTTACCGTTAAGTAAGCCGTGGGTGGATGAATGCTTATCTGTTGTTTCCCATCCTTAAACTCTTCACCTTCGGAGATATTTACAAACGACAAGAACCACTTTTGCTTTTAATGTTCTTCGTTTTGTTGGGCGTTTTTCAAGTTCAAGGCCATCCGTGTAGTCTCAGTAACTTCGTACATCTTAGCTAAACTAAGAGAATTCTGAATTCTTCTGAATCTTTCCGGCTTCATTACCAATAGCAAAAAATTAAGCCGCCGTCTTCTCTTTCTTTCTTTCTTTCTTTCTTTTTTTATATTTGAGTATTATTTACGGAGCCTTCATAAATCCTTGCTAATATTCGTTTGATTGGATTTTTATTTTCGGTTCTCTTTCATTTTTGTTAACTTTTTTTAAAAATTTAATTTAATTTTTATACGCAGTTGCTAGAATCCATTTTTATACAATTCAATTTAAAAATAATAATAATGATGATGATGATGATGATGATGACGACGTACAGTGAGCATAAAATACCGCAACTATTGTTAGTTTAGATTATTCAAAGATGGTTTTTTTTACTTCTAAAATAACAAATGTAAAATAATTTATTCTAGAAACTTGCCTTTAGTTATTTATTTCTATTTTAACCGTTAAAGTAATTAAAATTTTGTTAATAACGAATAATTCCGGGTTATTTAGCTCCACATTTTAACCTCAAAGACGGTAACTCATAAACAAGTCCATATAGAAAAAATGAAATTACGATTACTAGATTAAGGCAAGGTAAGAAAATGTCTAGCCTTATTTTTCACGGCCCCTACATTGAAAGTGATCTGGTAATTGAGAATAAGATTATTATGGGTTTCTATTAGCTATGGAATGATACAGCAGGAAGGACCGCTTATAGACGAATAATTTCTAAAATTGTAGTACTATTGTAACGATCAAATATCAGGCACTGTTTTGTCGCATACAAAAAGCTATTCTCTCTAAAAGTGTATGTATGGGACAAAAGCACATTTAGTCGAGTAATAGTTCTTAGTTTACAATAATTTGGGTGGTGTTGATTGGCGTCGGTTGATGCATTTGCGATTGCGGAATATGTCCTCAATGATTCAATTATTGAATTATTTGCACTTTTGAGGGAGGGCTTTTATTCTGAAAAGAAAGAAATACATAATAAAACGAAAATGGAAAATTTAAACCTTTTCCGATGCTCCTTCCACCCGCAGTAACGATAATATTATCAATAAGAACACCATCATCATTATCATCATCATCATTATCATCATCCTTACCACTGACACAATTCATAGTGTGTACACAAAACCTATACGAAGGTCACGCACGGAAACCACGTAATCCGTAATAATATTTTTCGGAATCTCTTGCCCGTCTTTCTCTCTCTCTCTCTCTCTCTCTCTCTCATTCACTCCGACTCGTCAGTCTTTCATTACACAAGTTACGCACGCACTCGTTGAATGCGGTACTCGTTATACTCACACCCACGCGCACACACTAGAGCGCTCGTATGAATGCGTGTATGCATAATCTGTAGAGCACAATCGCTAAGTGCGTATTTGGCATTGCATACTTCGAGGCGAAAGCATTTATTTTGATTTTTGAGTAAAGCACTTAAAAAGCGTGGTCATTGAAGCAGTAGCAGCGGCAGCAGCAGCGTAAATTAATGCTAACATTAATAGCATTTTATTAGCAGGAACAACATCGATGCTCCTGCGTTCCTCTCTTCATTCTCTTTATAGAAAGGAAGAACATCGAATACGAAATGCTTGTAGTTTTACATGAGCCTTCTTGCTATGAATCTAAGATATTACACAGTATTTGAAGGCTGAAAATAAAACGATTTTTTTTTATATGTACAAAGGTACGATCTATTTTTTTCTCTTTAAAGCCGACAATTTAAACTAAATAAGCTGTTATAAATGCTGATGACATGAACAATGCAACTTATGATCTCTATAACTACCACCCCCACTACCCGCCTCTTCTCTCACACTCTCTCTCTCTCTCCCTCTCACTCTTCTGCCCATCAGGTTGAATATTAAAAAGCCTCAAATGAGCTTGATTTTATGTTGTTTGCTATTTTTCGCCTCTTGTTTGTGAACTACTATAACGTTTAAATCCATCACCGCCACCGCCGCTGCCATCCGCACTTCATATATTCAATTATTCGCACTTGGCCACACACACACACACACACAGACATTCCATACTCTCGCCTGGAAACGTAAATACAATAATACATAAGTAGTCCTTACACAAACGCATACGCTTCCGGCCAGTAATAAACTTATTAAATCCATTATCCTTTGCCAATAATGAGTGAGGTCGAAATAAAATCGGATTTTCCAACCAAAAAAAAAAAAACAAAAAAAGAGAAAATATTCAAATAATATGTTTCTGACATTGCAGAATATAATGCAATGCAATGTTCCGAGATTTATTTATTTTATGCATTACATGCGATTAATGCGTAGTATTAAATTGGTCCCACTCACCGGACCTCATTCCGGACCGATTTGCCTCATAAACCATTAACATCAGATGATCAGACTGTTGATAATGACCATAGTTTGGTTAATAATGAACTCATTAAAAGGGAGCCATTTAATTTATGAGAGTAAATTTTCAGTTTTCTCCATAATTTATGTGCAAATTGTGCCGAATTTTGAATATTTTTTAAAAAAATGAAAAGTTCGGAAAATATCGTGTTCATTCATTCCGAAAAAACGCTCCGAAAAAAGTATTTAATATTTTTTCTAACTATGCTGATATTTATATTTTAAAATCCAAACGATTTTCGAATGTAAGAAATTTTGAAAAATCTTCCAAAAATTTATTACATTAAAAAATCGTTTGTATTTATAAATCAATCGAAATAGCCGCGACAAATCTTGTCAAATCTTGACAAATATGTACATATCTTTGAAATGTAATTATTGTGTGGAAAAAGAATGAACATGAATTACGTCTACGGTTGGCTTTCTCATTAAAATGACCTATTCTTGATAATACTGATTGTGCGTTTGTTTGTCTCTCTTCCAGCGAAATCGCTGCCGCTGCATTGCGTTGTCGAATCGGTGCACTCGCTTCAGGCTTCGCTCACAATCGACACCCGAAATCCTTGGAAGCGGCGTCCGAACATCGAGACCGACAGTTATGTCATTGTTGCTGCAGCCACGCCCTGGTCGGAAATTGTACAAACCGCGCTACAACGATTGGGCTACTCGCATGACACCGCCAGTACGGCTAGAGGTGAGTTTATATGGATCGTTATGAAATGTTCTCTATTTTTTGGCGCAAAAATGTTTTTTTTTTATTTTTCATGATTTTTCTAAGCATTCATTTTGATTCTTTCTTCTTCTTCTTCTTCGTATTTCTCTTGCTGTTTAGGTGCGATCATCATCAAGAACTGGAAGCCGATTCCTTTGGAAACGATTTCGGATAATCCCATGGTGCCGGTGTGTGACATCATCGGCGAATTGACTTCCGTGGTAACACTGCGAATTGTTATCCTGCGCGCCAAGCCTTCACCATTCGGTGAGATCAAGGACAAATTGTTGAAGTTGTTGGTGCTGCAATCGCATGCGGTGCTGCGTTCAACGGGTTGTCCACTGGATGAGGTAAGTGCAATACATACATATGTACATTGTTGTTTGGCGGGGAGACGTCAGAAGAACGAGAAAAACAGAAAAGCAATATTTCATTTACAAAAGTTTTCCGTTATGATTTCCGAAGGTCGCAGTGACACTACGACGATGGCATTACCCACCAAACAATATGAGTCTTTTTAGACTCCGGAAATATTCATATTTCTGAGCCAAAACGCTCTTTATGAAAGCATGAAAGAGTCAGATATAAACGTTTTTTTTTCTTTCTAGACGATTCGCTGAAAAGAGTCTTAAATAAGAGTCAGCAAAGCCTCTTTAATAAAAAAGAATAATTTCTGAGGCTTTTATGAATCCTTTCTGAGCCTTTTATGAATCTTTTCGGAGTCTTTTATGATTGTTCTCTGAGCTTTTTGGGACTCTTTTCTGAATCTTTTATGATTCTTTTCTGAGCCTTTAATAATTTTTTTCTGAGCCTTTTATAAATCTTTTCGCAGCCTTCTGTGATTCTTTTGTGAGCTTTTTGGGACTCTTTTCTGATTCTTTTATGAATCTTTTCGGAGCCTTTTATGATTGATTTCTAAGCCTTTTGGGACTCTTTTCTGATTCTTTTATGAATCTTTTCGGAGCCTTTTATGATTGATTTCTAAGCCTTTTGGGACTCTTTTCTGAACGTTTTATGATTCTTTTCTGAGCCTTTTATGATTGTTTTCTGAGGCCTTTACGGGTCTTTTCTGGGCACACAATTTAAATCCTTATAAATTAAAGTGTGGTGATTTCAATTAAGAAATTTTATTATATTTGAAAGAAATTAATGAAATTATAGTGAGAAAAAGAAAAGGTCTATTATTGAAATAGACCGAAGAACATCGAGTATTGTAGTAGATCATTTCTAAAAAAACACTTTTTAGCGTCTAAATCATTAGCGTTTCCTCAATTAACTATTTTTCAATTTGACTTGTTCACGCGTAGTCCTTACAATTCGTATCCTTAACACGAATCCGATCCACGTATGTTGATCCTCGTTTGTTTTGTCCTCGTAGGTGTGTTGGTTGTCCTTATTGTTGTTGCTGTGATTTATTGTTGTTGTTGTTATAGTCTTTATTTTTGATTCTGTCGTCTTCAAGTTTCAAATGCGGCTTATAAAATCTTTCTCATCAAAAATAATTATATACAAAAGCTTTGATGTGAAAGAATTTCTGAATTCAAAATCGAGTGCCTTTATCTATCTGTCCGTCCGTCTGTCTGTCTGCCTGTAGTATACATATATGCAATTTCTTAAGGTTACGAATGTCAACGAGACACATACTCGTCGTCGTAGGTTGAATGTATGTACGTGTATGAATGAATGTCTGCATGATTGAACGAATGCGACGGATTTATGCATTGCAAGAGGCTTAAATTAATCCTTACATTTATTCGGTTCAACCAACTAAGTCTTTTTTGTCAGATGTCGAGCGACGCGACATCGAAGCGATGTTAGTTGATAAGAATAAAAGATAGAATATACGACAACTGAGAGAGATTATATGATTTTTTATGGTTATGTTTCAACTTGAAACTCATAAGCCTTCAACATTGAAATATATTCAGTGAAGAAGCTATTTTAAGACGTCCAAGACGTATGCAACGGTATCCATTCATCCGTACCTTCATCAATTAAAACCAAGTTTTAGCAAACAAAGTCTCAAAAAATTCAGTAAAATATCTAATATATGCCTTCTAACATTTTAAACCTCTCTTTCTCTCTCCTCCTTTCTCTTTCCGCAGATTACTCTCTCTCAGATTTGCCGCAGCTCCTATCAAAGCACTTTCGCCTTCCCGGGCGGTGAGATTTCCGAGGAGTTGCGCCGAAAATTTGATCAATGGTGGTCGAATCAGTTGTCGCCGCAATCGAGCATGACCCCGAAGCTCTTACCCTTCATGACGGCACCACCAACCGTGCCCAATGACATTGATTTTCCTGTGGGTACCGCTGCTGTAGCCGCTGCCGCTGCAGCCGCTGCCGCCGCTCAGGCTGGCTTGCATGCCGCCACCGCGGGCGGCAATGTCGTTGCGGGCAGCATGTCCGGCGTGGGAGTAGCCGGCGGCATCAATACCAGTCGCGAATCATTGCTCCTAGCGGCCGATAGCAGCTCCCATCATGGCGTAGCCGCAGTGCCTGGTGGTAGTGCCGCACCTCATCCCAACATGATGGTTCATCCCGTCATGCACGCTTCGCTGCATCATCACCATTCGCACCACTCGCAGTTTCCGAATCAAAAGACGCGCATGCGCACAAGCTTCGATCCCGAAATGGAGTTGCCGAAGCTGCAAAAATGGTTCCAGGAAAATCCGCATCCGTCGCGACAGCAGATACAAACGTATGTCGTGCAACTGAATGCGCTGGAGTCGCGGCGCGGCCGAAAGCCGCTGGATGTGAACAATGTCGTCTACTGGTTTAAAAACGCGCGCGCGGCTCAGAAACGCGCCGAGATGCGTGGCGGTGGCGGCGGCCTGAGTGCGGTCGGTGCTCTGAGTCACGCGGCCATGAACGGTTACCTGGGCCAGCACGCTCAGCTCGGCGGTGGTCAGAGTGGGCTGTGCGTTGGTGGCGGCATGGGCGGCAGTGGCCAGCAGCTCGTTGGCGGCAATCCGGCGGGCGTGATGATACCTCATGATTACCTCAAGAGTCCTTTGAGCTTAAAATCTGAGGATATCGACACCATGTCGCAGCATTCCGATGACATGGATGAAGACCAAAGTCGGCCTGGCTCACCGCAGCTGCCGCTTTCGTTGACGACGCACGAACGCAATCGCAGCTCGCCCGCAGACGACGACGAGGAGCACGGCCGCAGTAGACGCGACTCTTCGCTGAAAGACGATGAGAGTGACGCCCAGGATCAGCTCAATGGATCGGTGAGGTGTGTTGAGCGATCGCGAGCCGGAAGCTGCATGGATGAAGACGTGGCTGGGGCCGGCGGTGGTGGCGGCCAAGTCGGGCCCGGCGGCGCTACCGGAAGCGGCCATAGTGAGGTGTGTGAGAAGGATGGACACGAGGTCACGGCTAATCAGCAGAGTGAGCATTCAAGTGACAGACCAAGTCGGTCTGACGGTCAAAACGGGGCCAATGAGTCAAACAGCCACACAAATGCCAACAATAATAACAACCGTTTAATGGACCAGCAGCAGCCGCAGCCGCTACAGCAACAGCAACAGCAACAGCAACAACAACAACAGCAGCAGCAGAACCAAAATCAATTGCTGGATTCACCCAAACAAGCGTCACCCAAACAAGAAGAGGACGAAGACCTCGACATGGACGAAGATGACGATGATAACGAGAACGACATTAGCCAGATGGACGACTACCGCTCACCCTCGCCGGACATGGCCGCCGCCATGGCCACTCGCAAGGACTTGAGCTTCCCGATGGTGCCCAACTCGATGTTCTCGCAGTCCTTCATGTACATGAGTCACTACATGCCCGGCTTCGGCCATGCGGCCGCGGGCCATCCGCATGCGCATCACGCGGCGGCGGCTGCTGCTGCGGCGGCAGCTGGTATGCAGCAAAACTCACTTCACATGACATCGGGCGGCCTCAATCTGTCGAACCTGTCGAGTCTGTCGAGCGAAGAGCGTCGTAAGCGAAATCGCACATTCATCGATCCCGTCACGGAGGTGCCCAAGCTGGAGCAATGGTTCGCCATGAACACGCATCCGTCGCATAATCTGATACTGAAGTATACTGAGGATTTGAATACCATGCCGTACAGGTAGGTTTAAGTAGGCTGGGCGCGCATCGTCTGGAAGATGCTTATAAGACACAATTATCAACGCGATTATTACGCGACTCGCCTGGAAGAGGCGATGTCAGTAAATATTTATTTATCTTCCAGGCGACTCGCGGTAGATTATGCTAACTTCAAATTAAAGAATCGTGTTTTTGGATTTATTTTATTTTACTTGAATCTTTTAATTTTTATTTTATTCTCTTTGCAGACAAAAGTTTCCGCGTCTGGAGAGTAAAAATGTTCAGTTCTGGTTTAAGAACCGACGCGCCAAATGCAAACGTCTGAAAATGTCACTTTACGATGCGACGCCGTGCACGCAAATGTCGGCACTGAACTCTTTTGTGCACAAATACGAAGAGCGCGATTGAGAGGCTCCAAAGAATTGAGCAAAGAGCGTTAGACGCAAGTTGTTACGACTTTCGATATAAGCATAGAATAGTGTTAATAATTATAACAGCAATGATGATGATGATGACGATTATAGTAGATAATAGTGACATTAATGGAATTCATTTCAGCTCGTTGCAAACACTTCGCGTAAGAAACGTATTTGTTGAATTAGTTTTTTAAGGCCTAGAAATAAACCGCAGCAGTTTGTTTTCCAAATAGTATTTTTAATTAATTAACTCAGAGTAATTATTAATTAAAGAATTCAACCATCGAATGCTGTTAATGCTATTTATTTCATGACACTAAAGTTAAAAAAATACACAATGAAAAATAACAGCCAAAATTTTGTATAACAATCGCTTCGTGGCAAGAAAAAAAACTTTCTTTCGGACAAAGAATGAGCAAAACAATTTCCTTAGCATGTAAATCGTATTGTACTTGTATCATATCGTATATCATAGTCATAGTTAGTTCTTTATTATTGTCTTTATCGTAAATCGACCAGTTTCTGCATCAATGCGTTTTCACCAGTTCAGTTTTTTTTCTGTTTTTTTGCAATTTTTAAGTGATTTTTTATAAACTCACGTAGTATTAGCTTATGACATGAAACACTATAATCAAATTAATATGAATTGCCCGAAAAAATAAATTAAAATGAATAGAAGGACGTGCCCGGGCAGCTCAAGAAAGCCAAAGATGACAAGTTCTATGCAATTTTCAGAGACAACAAACTGAATATTCGTACAATAAAAATCATATCTTCATTTAAATTTAAAAACTAAAATATAAATAAATACCGATGATGATGATGATATTCGTATTTAAAATTAATACTTTGTTTTAAAATCTTAATATTTTTTTTCAAAAAACATGCCTTTATTAATTAACCCTCTTAAAATATTCAATATAAATTTTTAAATTATATATGCAGCATTTTTTAAAGAAATTTAAAGCATACCTCTCTCCACCCACCCCCGACCCCCCCACGCCCCTTTCTATATATATATATATTCTTTAAAGAAGAGAGTTTTCATAAAAAACGTTGCAAAATCCTTCAAATTTTTATTTCTCTACGCAGAAGTTTCTCACATTTTGGTATAAAATACCTTATGTTTTTTTTCAAAGACATAAAAAACTATTTATCAAGAAATTTAAACAAAAATGTTTGTACAATACTATGGAAAATTTTAATTATAAGTAAAAATGCAATTTCCTCAAAATAATTAAATATTTTTAAGTATTTTATTTGATAGCATTCAAAAAAGTAGCCTGCTAAAAAACTATAATAAGCTATTAACGATAAATAAACAAATAAATAGATAACAAAAGAAAAGTAATAAAGGAGCAAAAATAAACCATAAAATATAAAATATACAACAATTAAAAAGCAGATCAGCGTTTTTACAAATAGTAACAATTAAAAAAAAAACATAAAACTTATGTAAATGAATAAAAAAAAACCTTGGAGAGAAAATAATAAAAAGAAAGCCAAAATAATTTGAAACACATAAAGAAAATTTTAAAAACCCGGTATGTTTTTTTTTCCAAAAATAATATTAATGCAGTTAACGAAAATGATTAAATAAACAATATTAAATATAAATAAATAAATCAGCAAATTAAATTAACAATCTTAACAACCGAAAAGGTTAACAATAAAAGAATGTATGCATGATTAAAAACTTTTTAAATGTAAAGCATAAAAATAAGTGTTTAGTGCTAACTTAGTTTTTGAATTATGAAGTTCTAGCTAAACTTTTATTAAATATTTAAACAATATTCCAGAATGTAAACTAGAAAATACAAAAAATTTATTACTTAGCAATGGAAAATTTAAAATAAAGAGAAAAATACAAAATACAAAAATTTTAAATGTGTCAAATATGTTTGTTTCAATTGTTGCGATAATTTTTCCAAGCATTAGTTTCTGAAGGAGAATATAAGAAATCCTGAGAAGAAAATTTTAGGGAAAAGTCAGTATTTCAAAGAAGGTAAATTGTTTGGTGCCCGTTAAAACGTTTCGAGCATCAAATCTATTAACAAAAGACGCAAGTGCGTTTCAATGGGAAAAAAGTCAGTTCTAAGAAAGGTCGGTGGGCTAAGTTTATCATACAATAGTTATTCGGTATCCGCCTTATCGAGTGAAAGTGTTCGTTTTATGGTAAGGTTTAAAGGAAGAGCTTTGGAATGGTTTACAAGGAAACAGGAACGGTCTGTGAATCGTGGATGCACTTTGATGAAGAGTTTCTAGAAAAGAGCAAACATTGCAAGCACAAATTTTCAGCATAGTGTGAAACACTAAAATTAAAAGGCGTTTTTATATATAAAATTTGTTCAATTTTACATATTTTTTCGAAAAAAAAACTATCCAGATTCTTTTCAATAGAGCTATTACAATAAACATTTGAAAAAAATGCGTCGTTTTACCGATTGCTGTTGTTTTACGGTCAGCCAAAAAGTATGCAGTGCTATGATTTCATAGCGAAAAATCGTTTGCCAAATTTCTCAAAATTTCCGCATTATCAATATTACCCGTAACATATTCACTCATACATTTATTTATAGGGCGTGTAGGTTGAGTCGAGACAATAAAGTGACTCGGGTACGCAGTCAGTAATTATTTTATTTATATATATTATGCTGTATATTTCTTCAAATTGTTGTATTGTTCTTAAAATTTTTATTGGATACATTTAAACCAAATCACAGAATCTCTTTATTACCTCTAGAAGGTACCACTATATGACCTAGTTAGTTTGAGATAAATATTGTTTCATATGGTCTAAATACGTTAAACAAATAACGGTTCCAAAGTTTTTATATGCACAAATGATAAGAACTACGCGCAAAATTTTTGAAAGTATGGTACAACGACTGTACATACTATTAATTCTCAAACACAAGTAAGAAGAAATTAAACCGAGTCGTATAACCCTTACGATGATACATTATGGTACATGTACATAACTATTAGTGTGTTAAACAACTGTTTTAATTAGTCCCTCTAATAAGTCGCGACACTATATCTCACGATTGTGCTTGTATTTTACACATATACAAAGAGCTGTAGAGAGCTACGAGAAGTTTTAAATAAAAACGGCGGCTAAATCCTTTTAGAATTCAGTTCAATGCAATTTTTTCAAGTGTGAAAATGATCTCCGTCTGGTTACTCTTATCGATTCTGAACTTGGCAAGGTTTTCTCAGGCCTTTGAAAAATCGGTAATACCTACTAATTTGCGACAAGTTCCAAAGCCCCCGAGATACTTTACCGGAAACACTGAAATTATAGTTAACTTTACTGTAATTTACAGACACCGAATTCGTCCATTTGCGAAAATGATGCGCTGAAAACCGTGCAAAAGTTGCAGCAAGAGTTGCAGTTGAAGACTGGGATTGAAAATCTTCGCTGTTTCTTGATGTTCGTTAAGTTTTCTGACAGGGTTACTGGTGATGGCTTTCGGAACGACTAAAATAATTGAATTTTTATTAATCTCCTTCAGAATCAATCAAAAGTGTCAAGCCATGTCGAACATCGAAGAAAATGCTGCAGATTTTGAACCTTCTCTAGACTCAACCACAAAATCTCCGTACATTCCTAGTGACTGCACTGAAGCGATACGGTTAAGTGATCGTTCGCAAGGCATTTTCAAGATTCAAATTCCGAACTCACAATTAGAGCCCTTTAATGTCTATTGTATGTCAGATCCAAACGGAGATAGTTACGCCTGGACTATTATACAACGACGCATTGATGGTAGCGTCGATTTTCAACAACCATGGGTTGAATATGTTCGAGGTTTCGGCAATTTGGAAGAAGAATTCTGGATCGGTTTGGAAAAAATACACGAACTGACAAAGTCAGTGAGGCAGGAGCTCTGGATTCAGATGGTAGATTTCCAAAACACTAAACGTTGGGCGAAGTACAACAGTTTTTCTGTTGGCAATGCGACGGATTCTTTCGCTCTCAAGGACTTAGGTTTATACACAGGCGATGCAGGAGATTCGCTGAGAGCGCATGCAGGCCAAAAGTTCTCGACGAAAGATAATGATAATGATGAGCATAAAGGAAACTGTACCGAAATGGCTACCGGCGCTTGGTGGCATAAAGATTGTCACCACGGGTTCGTTAGACATGGATGCATGGAATAATTTACCTTTACATTGTTTAATTTTCTTTTAGCAATTTAAATGGTTATTATATGCGTGGTACTTATGAAAATGGTTTGCCTGGGAAAGGCGTTATCTGGGACCATTGGAGAAGTAATACGTACTCTCTTAAATATGTCCATATGGCGATACGGCCCTACATTCCCAATAGCTGTAATGAAGCGGTACGATTAAGCGGTCGTCCGCATGGCATTCACAAGATTCAAGTTCCCGGTTCATACCTAAGAGCATTCAATGTTTACTGTATGTCAGATCGGAACGGAGAGAGTGATGCCTGGACTCTGATACAACGACGCCTTAATGGTAGCGTCGATTTTAGAAAATCATGGCTGGATTTTGCTCGAGGTTTTGGCAATTTAGAAGGTGAATTCTGGCTCGGTTTGGAAAAAATACACGAAATGACAAACTCGAAACCTCACGAACTCTGGATTGAGATGGAAACTTTCGATAATGTCACCGGTTGGGCGAAGTACAGAGGTTTTTCCGTTGGTCATGGAAAAAAATCGTTTCCTCTGATAATCACGAACGAATCATTTAGAGGCAATGTTTCCGATAAGATGAGGTATCATGTAGGCAAGAAGTTCTCTACGCTGGATATGGATAATGACCGAAGTGAAGAAATAAATTGTGCTGAATACGGAGCCTGGTGGCACGGCTCTTGTTATTTTAGGTTAGTCAGTTAGTTTGAATTTGGCGGGTTGGCTATGAAATCTCCAAGACTAAATCTTCAAAACCCAAATCTCCAAGAACCTGCCAAAAAAAAAAAAAACCTGTAACGATGAAATCTTCTTCGACAGTGGCTGGGACTAAAACAATTAGCCAAAAAAATCCGTTTTCGATGAGAAGTATTGTTGTATACGGGGCAGGGCATATATACCCTTAGCCGAAATACACTTAGGTATGCCGGAATTGTTATTTTGAGATGTTTTTGGTTTTTTGGTTTGGTTTGGAGAGTTTGTCTCTAGAGATTTCCAAAAATGTAGCCATTACTTTACCATTACCATTACTTACATATTAATTTTATTATGGTTTAGCAATTTGAATGGCCAATATATCACTCCCGATGAAAGAAGGCACAGAGACGTATGCATAGAGGGCATTAACTGGGGCAATTTGGAACACTGCTCTCTCAAATATGTTCACATGGCGATACGTCACTACATTCCCAGCAGCTGTAATGAAGCGGTACGATTCAGCGGTCGTCCGAATGGCGTTCACAAGATACAGGTTTCCGATTCAAATCTAAGACCATTCGAGGCCTACTGCATGTCAGATCCGAATGGGGATGGTGGTGCTTGGACTCTGATACAACGACGCCTTGATGGCAGCGTCGATTTTGGAAAACCATGGGCTGATTATGCTCGAGGTTTCGGCAATTTGGAAGGTGAATTCTGGTTAGGTTTGGAAAAAATACACGAAATGACAAAATCGAAACCTCACAAACTCTGGATTCAGATGGAAACTTTCGATAATGTTAGCGGTTGGGCGCAGTACGGAGGTTTTTCCGTTGGTAATGAAAAGGAATCGTTTCCTCTGAAAATCTCGGATGAATCATTCCGAAGAAATGTTCTTGATAAGATGAGGTATCATGTACATGAAAAATTCTCTACGATGGATATTGATAATGACAAGAGTAAAGTAGTCAACTGTGCTCAATATGGAGCCTGGTGGCATGGCTCTTGTTACGCTAGGTTAGTTAGTTAGTTGAACTTGCCACAACAAAACAGAGACCATTAATCTTATTAATCTTATTTTGATTTAGCAATTTGAATGGCCGATATTTCAGCTCTGATCAAAAAAGGTACAGAGAAGGATGCATAAACGGCATTAACTGGGGCAATTTGGAAGACTGCTCTCTTAAATATGTTCACATGGCGATTAGAGCTTGATCGTCAATCAATCGATGATGTTGATGTGAATGGAATTTTTTTCTACACTGCAATATTTTACGTTAATTTTTCTTTTTATCAGTCATTATCAACAAATGAAAAAGCTTGTAAAGCCCGAAGCACCCGAAAAGAAAGTGCGAAATAATAAATACAAAACATAGTAAATCCTTTTTAAAAATTATTCAAGTTTCAAAATTCAAAATTTATTCATTTCAAAATTTTGGATTAGAATTTTAACTTTAGATCTCTACAGCTCTTAACTTTAACAGCAGAGGTATTTAATATAGTTGTTTATATAACAACTATTTATTATTTTGCTTCTATATATGTAACTGAGGATGGTGAAATTTTCCCCGTTTCTATTCGTTCTCCTGCAACCGTGATATTCACAGCACACAGGCTGACAAACAGACAGAAGGACAGGCAGATAGTGTATCATATCGTCAGAATACGTGGACCAAAAAACCATTCCAAAGTTTCTATGTACAAAAATGATAAGAAAAACATGCAAATTTTAGGAAAATATTGTACATTCTTTTTTTTCAAGCACGAATAAGAAGGAAATAAATTCTAATCTCATAAAATAGTATGACTTTATAAACAGTTATGGCGATCATTTTAACTAAATCACCGACTCCTCTTTATTACCTCTAGAAGACTTTACTGTATGACGTGGTTAGCTTAAGACAATTATCTCACATCGTCAGTTTGTAGACTTAGAAACGATTCCAAATTTTTATGTACACAAATGATAAGAAAAACGCGCAAGGTTTTGTAAAGCATGGTATATACTGTTTACTCCCATACAAGAGTAGTATCGTGCATGGTCTAACTATTATTGAGTTGGACCATAGTTTTATTAGTCCCTCTAATAAATCACGAGACTATATTTCATGTTGTTTGTGCTTTTTTCACATAGATAAAGAGCTGTAGAGCTACGTGAGGTTTGTTGGTTTTAAATAAAAACCGCAGCGCAATCCTTTTAGAGTCCAGTTGAATAAAATTTTTTGTGGTGTGAAGATGATACTCTCAGTCTGGTTACTCTTATCGATTCTGAGCTTGGCAAGGTTTTCTCAAGCCTTTGACAAATCGGTAAGACCTACTTATCTGCGAAAAGTTCAAAACCCAACGGGAGAATCTACCAGTAAAGCGCTGCAATGATTTTTTATTTTATTGTAATTCACAGAAACGAGATTCGTCAGCTTCTGAAATGGATGTGCTGAAAACCATAGTGCTAAAGTTGGAGCTGATAGATGCTAGGATTAAAAATCTTGATCTTAAAAACGATAAATTAAATTTAATGTGGGTAGAATATAATCAGAATTACATTATAATTAAATTACATAAAATCGGGTACTATTCAGATAAATATTTTGAATTTTTATTATTCTATTTCAGAATCAATCAGAAGTGTCAAGGTACTAAAACCATGCCGAACACCAAAGAAACTGCTGGGAATCTTGAATCTTCTCTAAACGTATTTCCAAATTTTGGAGATATAGGCAAGCCGAAGAATCCAGAATTTGAAGTTTCTTCATCCGCCGAATCTGAGTCAAATTTAATATCCCCCTCATCGATAACATCTCCCCCCTCGATAACATCTCCCTCGACGACAAAATCCCCCTCAACCACAGAAGCCTTCTCAACCACAGAAGCCTTCTCAACCACAGAAGCCGTCTCAACCACAGAAGCCTTCTCAACCACAGAAGCCTTCTCAACCACAGAAGCCTTCTCAACCACAGAAGCCTTCACAACCACAGAAGCCTTCCCAACCACAAAATCCCCCTCAACTACCAATTTCCTTTCTACCACCGATTTCCCCTTAACCCAAGAACCGTCCTACATTCCTCATAACTGTACTGAAGCGATACGGTTAAGTGGTCGTCAGCAAGGCGTTCACAAGATTCGTATTCCCGGATCACCGCTCGAACCGATCGATGTCTTCTGCATGTCAGATCCGAAAGGAGATGGTGAAGCGTGGACTCTAATACAACGACGCCTTGATGGTAGTGTCGATTTTCAACAACCATGGGCTGAATATATCCGAGGTTTCGGCAGTTTGGAAAGTGAATTCTGGATCGGCTTGGAAAAAATACACGAACTGACAAAGTCTGTAAGGCAAGAACTCTGGATTGAGATGGAAGATTTCGAAGGTGCTAAACGTTGGGCGAAGTACAGCGGTTTTGATATTGGCAATGCGACGGACTCTTTCGCTCTCAAGGACTTAGGCTTATACACAGGCGATGCAGGAGATTCGCTGAAATATCATTCAGGCCAAAAATTCTCTACGAAAGATAATGATAATGATGATGTGGAAAAAGGACACTGTGCCTCTAATTTCGGCGCTTGGTGGCATAAAAATTGTCATTTCAGGTTACTTAATTTTAAGAAGACCTAATGAAAAAATTAACCTTTATTGTGTTTTTGATTTTCTTCCAGCAATTTGAATGGTGATTATTTGCGTGGTGCTTATAAAGAAGATTTAAAAGGGAAAGGAGTCGTCTGGTACGGTTGGAGAGGATTTTTGTACTCTCTTAAATATGTCCATATGGCCATACGTCCCTACATTCCCAGAAACTGTACTGAAGCGATACGATTAAGCGGTCGTCCGAATGGCGTTCACAAGATTCGAGTTCCCGGTTCATATCTAAAGCCCTTCGATGTTTACTGTATGTCAGACCCTAAAGGAGATGGCAATGCCTGGACTGTCATACAACGGCGTCTTGATGGTAGCGTCGATTTCAGAAAACCATGGGTTGATTATGCTCGAGGTTTTGGAGATTTGAAAGGTGAATTCTGGCTCGGTTTGGAAAAAATGCACGAACTAACAAAGTCGAAGCCTCGCGAACTCTGGATTCAGATGGAAACTTTCGATAATGTTACCAGTTCGGCGTACTACGGGAGTTTTTCCGTTCGTAATGAAGAGACATTCTTTGAATTGGATATCTACTATTGGACAGGAATTGCTATTAATAGCATGTCTTATCATGATGGACGAAAATTCTCTACGATTGATATGGATAATGACGCCAGTATAGAAAACAGCTGTGCTGAATACGGAGCCTGGTGGCACGGCGATTGTTACGTTAGGTTAGTCAGTTAGTTATTAATATGTAGTTATTAATTTTATCCTGTTTTAGCAATTTGAATGGGCGATATTTGACTCCTGCTGAAAGAGAGCTTAAAGATGAATGTCAAAACGGCATTAACTGGAAGAATGTCGAAGAGTGCTCTCTTAAATATGTTCACATGGCGATTAGAGATTGATCGTTCATTAATCGGTGATGTTGATGTAAACCGATTGTTTTTGTACATAGCAATATCAGCAAATGAAAGAGTGTGTGTAATGGGTGCTTCCCAAAAAGAAAATTAGGAATAATAAATACAAAGCAATAATCCTTTAGCATTTGTGTATTTTTCCATACGGATCCCTTCGACGGGCAGAGTGCTATTTTAAAAGAAACATTTGCTATTACTATTATATTAAACTTTTACTATTAAATTAAAATTAAATTTCAATACTTCACAAAAGCCTAAATTGCATATTACAATATGATAATTTTTGGAGTCTAGAAAGATGCGAATTGTGTGCCCATAAGAGGATCATAAAAGGCTTGGAAAATAGTCATAAAAGGTTCAGAAAAAGGTCACAATAGGCTCAGAAAACAACCATAAAAGGCTCAGAAAAGTCTTAAAAAGCTTAGAAAGGAATCGTTAGAGGCTCAAAAAATGATAATACAATTAGTATTTTTTATAATATTTTAGATACACAAAAGACACAATCTTATGAGTTCTTTTCGACTCTTATGTAATTAGAAACGAGGTTTAAGCCAACTTTTAAACCTCCAATATTTTTGAAATTTGTCACAAGTCTCTAGCTCTGACGACAATTTGATATTTTTGTCGTTGGGCAATATTAAAACGAACCCTTGCATGTCCTATTGCCTGCGATCTCTTACTAAGGACAGTGTGTGGTTGCCTGACAGGAATAACCTGGATTCCTACTCTTTTGCGAAGTGATGAAGAGACCATTCACGAGTCAAACTGGCCTAAGAGGACAGGAGCCGTAGACTTCCACGCCTTTCTTACCCACCCACCTACCTTGATCTCCATGAGGGCGATCATAGTGATCGCGATTATAGTGTTTATAAGAATTTACACACATTTTCTTCTAAATCAGTTCGCGGTAAGTATTAATGATGTACATATGTATGTTTTTTATTTCTCTCAATTTTTTATGTACACTTTCATATAAACAAAATGGCAGACTCTTCTCCTACCTCTAGAAGATTTCAGTATATGACCTAGTTAGCTTCAGATAATGCTCCTATAATTTATTATATTATAAAAATACGTGGACCAATGAACGATTCCATAGTTTTTATCTACCAATTTATAGGAAGAACTCGTAAAATTTTAGAAATTGTAGTACATACCTATTGTTTTTTACTTTTAAACACGAGTAAGAAGATATTAATTCTAGTCTCATAAAACAACATAATGTAGGTACAGTTATCGCAAACTATTCGTTATTACCTCTAGAAGATTCCACTATAAGACCTAAATACTAGTAGTTATCTTCAGATAATATATTGTACCATATTGTCAGAATACGCAAAATTTTAAAATTTTTTAAAAACTGGTGTATGTACATATTGGTTATATTCAAACACGAGTAAGAAGAAATTAATCCCAGTCATATAACCCTCACGATGATACATATCACTATTAGTAAGTTAGGCAACTTTTTTATTAGTCCCTCTAATAAATCGCGACACTATATCTCATGTTGTGTATGTATTTTGTACATAGATAAAGAGCTGTAGAGCTACGAGAAGTTGGTTGGTTTTAAATAAAAACCGAAACTGAATCCTTTTAGAATTCAATTGAATACAAGTTTTTGAAGTGTGAAAATGATACTCTCAGTCTGGTTATTCTTATCGATTCTGAACTTGGCCACGTTTTCTCAGGCCTTTGAAAAATCGGTAAGACCTACTTATCTGCGAAAAGTTCAAAACCCACCGGGATACTCCACCGGTAAACGCTAAACTGATTTTTAATTTTATTGTAATTCACAGAAACCGGATTCGTCCCTTTACGAAGATGATGTGCTGAAAACCGTAGTGCAAAAACTAATAGAGGCTGAGATTAAAAAGCTTAGCCTTAGAATTGATAACTTGGATTTAATGTAGGTAGAATCTAATCTAATTACTTGAAATCGGACACTCAATCAATTTTTATTATTCTTCTTCAGAATCAATCAAAAGTGTCAAAATACTAAAACCATGCCGAACAGCAAAGAAAATAGATATCTTGAATCTTTGGGAGGTGCCCCCCCAAATTTTGTAGATATAGGTAAACCGAAGAATCCAAAATCTGAAATTTCCCCATTCGCCGAAGCTGGCTCAGTTTTAATATCCCCCTTAACCGCAAAAGCCTCCTATATTCCGAGTAACTGTGCTGAAGCGATGCGATTAAGTGGTCGTCCGCAAGGCGTTCACAAGATTCGTATTCCCGGATCACCGCTCGAACCAATCGATGTCTACTGCATGCCAGATACAAACGGGGATGGTGATGCTTGGACTCTGATACAACGACGCATTAATGGCAGCGTAGATTTTCAACAACCATGGGTTGAATATGTTCGAGGTTTCGGCAATTTGGAAGGTGAATTCTGGATCGGTTTGGAAAAAA
Source organism: Conops quadrifasciatus (assembly GCA_949752815.1). Classification (NCBI taxonomy): domain Eukaryota; kingdom Metazoa; phylum Arthropoda; class Insecta; order Diptera; family Conopidae; genus Conops; species Conops quadrifasciatus. The sequence goes on along the minus strand of OX457077.1, from coordinate 10,940,460 downwards.
TATACGAACTGACAAAGTCTGTGAGGCAGGAACTCTGGATTCAGATGGAAGATTTCGAAAACGGTAAACGTTGGATAAGGTACAGCGGTTTTAATATTGGCAATGCGACGGACTCTTACGCTCTCAAGTTCTTGGGTACAAACATCAAAGGCAATGCAGGAGATTCGCTGAGAGCGCAAGTGGATCAAAAATTCTCTACGAATGATAATGATAATTATGAGCATAAAGGATACTGTGCTGAAATAGTTACCGGCGGTTGGTGGCATAAAGATTGTCATCATAGGTTAGTAAATTTTGAGAAGACCAAGCGCTGCATGGAAAAATTAACATTTCTTTTTTTTCATTTGCTTTTAGCAATTTGAATGGTGATTATTTGCGTGGTACTTATGGAAACGATTTGGAAGGGAAAGGCGTGGTCTGGCTGCATTGGAAAGGTATTAAGTACTCTCTTAAATATGTTCATATGGCCATACGTCCCTACATTCCCGAAAGCTGTAATGAAGCGGTAGGATTAAGCGGTCGTCCCGAAGGCATTCACAAGATTCGTATTCCCGGCTCACCACTCGCACCAATCAATGTCTACTGTATGTCAGATCCGAAAGGAGATGGTGATGCCTGGACTCTGATACAACGACGCCTTGATGGAAGTGTCAATTTTAAAAAACTATGGGTTGATTATGCTGGAGGTTTCGGCAATTTGAAAGGTGAATTCTGGCTCGGTTTGGAAAAAATACACGAAATGACAAAGTCGCAGCCTCACGAACTCTGGATTCAGATGGAAACTTTCGATAATGTTACCGGTTGGGCGAAGTACGAAGGTTTTTCCGTTGGTAATAAAAAGGAATACTTTCCTCTGAAGATCTCAGATGGAATATTCAATGGCAATGTTTCTGATGCGATGAGGTATCACGTATATCAAAAATTCTCCACGGTGGATATGGATAATGACGAGAGTAAAATATACAACTGTGCTAAATACGGAGCCTGGTGGCATCGGGCTTGTTACCTTAGGTTAGTTATTCTGAACTTGGCACAATAAAAGAGGGCCTATTTATTAGTTTTGTTATGTTTTAGCAATTTGAATGGGCGATATTTGACTCCTGATAAAAGAAGGCACGGAGGTGGATGTACAACCGGCATTAACTGGGCCGATTTGGAAGGCTGCTCTATTAAATATGTTCATATGGCGATTAGAAGCTTTAAGCGATTGTCCAGTCGATTTTAATGATGCAAATAGCATTTTCTTTGCATAGCAATATTTTATTATCGAAGATTATTTTGTTCTTACAGCAGTGTTGTTTCTTCTTTTTATAAGTCATTATCAACGTTAAATAAAAGAGTTTGTAAAATTTGAAGCATCCAAACAGATAATTAGAAATAATAAATACATTACATTAATCCTTAAACTTTTGTGTATTTTTTTATATCTGAATTTTGGAATGTTGGAAACGATGTGGTTATGCCGACCTCGGTGGCACCTCCTCCTAAATCGCCAGGAAATTCGTGTTAGGTTAGGTTAGGAGGGTTAATGTCAGGGTTAGGTTAGCAGGTTAATGTTAGCAGGGGCGGAACATTTATCACCAATATCACCATTTTCACATAATAATAAACTCGGTCTCTTGGCTCTTGACAAATGTCGTCGCCTTTGCCAAAAACTTCTGTATGCGATATAGAACACCTATTTGGTCTCCTCTCCTTTTTTGGCTCCAAAAAAATATTGCCACTTTTTACTGAAAATCCAAAAAATTATATAAAAAAAATACGGAGAGAAATTCTCTCTTCGAAGACGAGAAAATCTAATACAGAATACAAAACCAAACACTTTGAAAGAAAGGAGAGAGAGCGTGAGAGAGAGTAGCTGCCGCTGCCGCATTGTGTTTGCGCTGTTGCGCGTGTTTATTTCTAGACGGTTTTCGCCCTGTTTTTCCTTTCAGCTGATAAGAAGTCACGACGATCTTTCAAATACAAAATGAGTTTTCATTTCGTGGAAGTTATTTTTTCGCAGTTTATTATTTTATGGAAGTTTATGAGACGTCCCGCCGATAACCGTATGAGTATATTAGTCAATGCCAGGCCCACGGCCGGATCGGAGGAACACAAAGGACAACGCTAGAGTCCATACCAAGTTTATATATTTCCAAAGGTTGTCCAGGGAGCGGGGTGTGCGGGGTGTGCGGGGTGTGCGAGGAGTGGGAAGAGTGTGATGGGTGTGAGGAGAGCAGACAGGTGACTGGTTGTGTTGCTTTATGAGACAAAGTGTTTCGGAAATTATTTTTAATATTTTCTGCAGCAAAAGAAGCGGGATCCTCACCCACACAAATAACAGCAGCAGCAGCAGCAGCAGCAGCATCACCATCGGCGAAGTATGAAGCGAAGGAGCAGTTGTTTTTTAGCCTTAGTCCGTTGAGACAATTTATTATCTCAACTTTTCTACTATTTTCTACTTGAAGTTATTTTATTACTTTTTTGATCTCAAGTTTCGGTTGAAAAACTTAATTTCTTCACCGGTATCCATTGCGGCTGTGGTATAGACGGTACATCAGTAAATTTCTTTTCAAATAACAACTACTTCGAGCTCTATCTACTTTTTACAGTTATGAAAAGTTACGACAAAAAACAGCTTTGCGTTAACATTTTTAATATTCTTCAAAAGGAAAAGAGAAAAATGCTGTTGCTATTCATTTAAGATACCGTACGTCATATACATATGTAGGCACGTCATATTTTGTTGATAAAGCAATTAAAACAAAATATTATTAAGCACCAAAAATTAGCATTTCAAAATTAGTTAGTCGTAGACACTCTTCTTTTAGACTAGACCAAAGCACTATGTTTGCTCCATACAGGACCAAAATATACAAGAATATTTATCATAATAATAATAATAATAATAACAATATTGACTAAAAGCGGTCATGCGTTGGTATTCCTCCTTCTTTTACGTTAAAAAGCAGGAAAGAAGTAAGAAAGGAAGAAAGGACTGAAGGAGTTTCCAGTAAAAACACCGTCCATAAAGCTAAATCTCGAAGTTAAAAGGAGAAACTAAGGAATTTGAACACGCCCTCATGCATTTAATCAACAACAAAAACCGCAACAATAATAATAACAACACAAAAACTAACTGCGGCGGTAACGAAGAGCTCGCTAAAGATATTTATTTACTCGTAATGAAAACACAACAACGATGAAGAACATTATTCTCTGAAGACCACCCCAACCGCCACCGCCCCGCACCGCATACCGCTCCTGCCGCCCTTCCTTTCTTACAATAACACAATGGCTGGCAGTGAAAACTATTGGCTTTCACAGAATTGTTAAGAAGCAGTCGACAAAAAAAACCAAATAACCCAGTTTAAAACGATTTCCTTTCGCGTACCGTGAGCACGCTCGTATTGTATGCTTAGAAGGAATATTCTCGAAAAGCAAACGAAGTTTAGAGTTCTTTTTTGCGCATTTTATCTTTGTATTGCTCTTCTTCTTCTTCTTCTTCTTCTTCGCGTTTTTTAAAATTCACCATTTTATTGTACATATTTCTTTTGAAAAAAAACACCAACCGGGAATTCCGTTGGCCAGAAATTTCACCAGCACCAACCGGCCAACTCAATTGTTGTTTTAATTCTTCTCCATCATAAATTCTCAAAATGCTTAGCTTGTCTCGCGCATACTCAAAAATCCTCAACTTCAACTTCATCCATTAATTAAAATTTGAAAATTTTCCACTCTCGCCGTGGTTACCACGTCCTTCAAGTCCTTCAAGTTCTTTTGAAAGAATTTTTTTGAAATTCTTCGTTTCCTGCTTTCGTTACTTTTTTCCATATTCGGCCTTCCTTCCTTCCTTTCCACCTTTTCTTCTAACTCCTTTCACGTTGGTATTAAAAATTCTAACTTTTACGATTTCCTTAAAATTGCATCCTTTGAATTTTATGAATCCTTGGAATTTTTACAAGCAAAATCTGAATAGTTGGTTTCCTTTATTTTTACTCTTAGATTTTGTTATTTTTCTTTTTGTTTTATTAACTATTTTCTTCTTAATTTGTTAATTTATTGTTAATGCGAGATAAATTGTTAAGAAACAAAGACATAGTGTCTTTCAACAAGAAAGGAAGCCAGTCTGAAGCTTTTGTTTTTTTTTAAATCAATTAATTTAAAGTTCTTGGTACAATTTGTATATTATTTTTTTAAATTTTTCTAATTTGTCAAAATAAAATTAATGATTCGTTAATTCGTTACCTTCGATGAGTACATATTTGAAAGAATCGTACTAAAAATCGTTTCTTACGATTACGTCAATCTGTGAAAACTGTGCGAACGCCGTATTCTCTGATAATATTTATTAATTTATTTATTAACTATGAAAATGCGTATCAAGTTCTTTTATTCTCTTGTTGTTCTCTTGTTACATAATTCTTTGTTTGATGCATCCATTGATCAATGATAGACTTTACCAAAAATATTGTACTATGTTTCTTCTCGAAAACTATTAATTAATTAAGCTGCAACAATTAAGCAAATACGAATAAAGAAAGTCTGCACATAACTTTTCTGAGCAACGAAAATCGCATAACATAAAAAAAGGGCGGGCGGGCATTCAAATCATGAGGAAAAAGCAGCGACACCATGAAAATCAAAGCAAAAGCTATCAGATCAAATGGCATTAGGAGAAAATCACGAAGCTACGAAGTGTATAGAATTTGACCACGTCCAACTAATCACACAAACACACACACAGCTCCATTCATAATAAGTCATATAAAAATAAATACTCATAAAAACATAAAAAGCTTACTTCTTCAATTCATGAAAGCAGAAAAGACTTAAGACGAGAACGAGAACGAGAACGAAGGCATCCTTACGCTGTTGTCAAGCAAAAGATAGTCCGACTTCGACTTGGAAAGGACCAAGTTTTAAGCACACACACACACACGCACACACACATTTCACTTAGCCCACGAGTTTATTTATCTGTACCGACAAATAGACATCCTAAGTCTTGACGAATTTTGGCAATTAAAAGCAACAACAAAAACAAAGCTTCTTCATTCTAAGAACTGCTCAACGGATGCAAAGGCTTTGAAATAGTTGTACCGATTGTGGCTTTGGCTGATATGCCGCAGCAATAAAACTAATGAGCGTACCACGGTCACGCCACTAAAGCCCCCAAACATTTCATTAGTGGATGGATGCGGCATGATCATGACCACTAGAACACACTAGAGGGAGTGTGTGTGTGTGGGGTGGGTCTGTTTGTTTGTTGTAATTTAGTTAATGAAGAATAAATATTGTACATACCAAATATCCAATTAATGCCACTTTGATTTGTGATCAAACAGCGACAGGGCAAAGAGTAGCATCGTCTGGAAGGAAGATGGAGGCCTCAAGCTTAAGATGTTATTAATTTCATGATATAAAAATGAAGAGAGTGTCAAGCTGGAGTATGATAAGAAAAGTCAGCGGCCTCTTTTTTTCGGAGAGAAGTTCGAAGGAAAAAAAAAAAATATGTGTGGAAAATTGGAATAAGAAGAAGTGGTTTGTGGGATGAAGAATATTTCTCAGGGAAGGAAATAATAGCAGTTATTTCCAGCAAGAGGGCGAATGCGACGGCCGACCGTAAGCAGGAAAAACGATAAATAATAATTAAAGAAATCGCGTTAAGGTCTTCTGATTAAAAGAAGCACCCAAAAAAACAAAAAAAAAATTGTAAAGCACATCATGTGCACTAAAAGACCATCCCCCAACACAACCATCCCCCCCCACCCTGCTAATACCTCTACAAATACCGAGTGTGATAAAGCATCGTAAAGCAATGACAGCAGCAGACGACTTTCTCGGGCACAACGACTTGGAACATCTTAAGAATATACACAAATTCCGAAGAAGACCGAAGAAAGGAGAAGACCGAAGCATGTGTGTCCTGCATCCTGAACGAAAGCAGAGGAAGGAAAACAACAACAAGAAGCGGTAGAAATAAACTTAGAAAATAAGGGCCTAACGTCGGACTCAAATCTCAACAAAGTAAATTTATTATGCAAAAGGATTAAAGCCATCAGGAGGTACTCCCTGAGGCACTCTTGGGTTTGGAGGGCACGAATGGGTTCGAAACAATAATTAACAAAATAAATAATAATCGCCCTCACGCCCAACAACGATAACGACAACGACAACGTTGTTGTTGTTTCACTGAAGCCCAACCAACCATGAAGTTTAAGAAGTTTAACGGTTATGCCCAAAGTGTTTCGCTTAAGCCTATATTTTCATACAAGACTCGTTCGTACGTAACAGGTTCGTCCGTTTCGTGCACGCAGTTCATGACGCCGTTACGCAGTTACGTACGTTGCGTAATAAAGTGGAAAGTAAATACAGCTAAATCTCAGAATGACACACGCGTTCGTCCTTTTTTGCGTCTAAGAAGCGAGAGCATCTTTACAGATGCATGTAAAGATTTAAAAAAATGTATACCCGTTATTTATTATAAAAAACTGCAAATTTGAGATTTATGTAACTAATTTATTATTGAAAAAGTCCTCTCTCTCTCTCACACACTCTCTTTTTCTTTCTCTCGCACAACATTTGCGATTTTCTTTAAAAATTTGTTTCTGTTTATAATTCAGATTAGTTTTTTTTAATGGCTCTAAAAATATTCTAATTTTCGTGGAATTTATAAAGTATTTCCTACTCATATAGTATCGTATATTATTTTTATTTCACTTTTTATTTCAGTACAACATTTTTTGGGAATTTTTTTTATCAGTCACAGCCACTTTTTTCTTTTAATGAAAAAGATTTGTTGCTAATAATAATAATAATAAGAAATAATAATAAATCATTTATTCATGCTTTCAAACTTTTGCCGAATTAACTTCACAGAAGAAGTCTGTTGAAATTGTTAAAAAGATTAGAGTAATTTTATTCAATTTTCCAAAAAACTTGAAGTAATTCATTTCAATGAATAACAACACTTCGAAAATGAAACTTTTCAACATTTTGCGAGACAACAGCGGCGTTGTTGCAAAAAATACATTTTGTAATTTACGAGTGTAATTATGTAATACGGAATGACCCCCCAGAGGTTTCCGTAACCGCAATACCGTTAAAACTTGCCATGAAAACTCAACGTAACGGCGATATTCATGGCTGTACTGATGATTAAAATGATGCTGATGATGATGATGATTTTCTGGAATTTATTCTAACTCTAAGAATCTTGAAGAATCTTGTAAAAGATGCGGCAGGAAGAGTGTACACTTCGCAAATGCAAAAATGATAATCCTTCGGTCAAAAGCGATAATTCATCATGAAGGCACCATAAACGGGCAAACGAAATGGTCTGCAGTTCATTTATTTTGTTACTAAATCTTTTTGGCAATCTTATGAATACGATAAATTCTCAGAATTCGGTCGTTATAAAACAAAAAAGCGAAAAACAAAATTCCATAAGAAAATATACGATGCAGTAAATCCAACAAGTTGTCGTGAGCAAGCACATAATAATAAAGAAAAGAGACAGACTGCGATAGACACAGAGAGCGATAGAGAGAGAGAGAGAGAGAGAGTGAACATCATCATGCAAATAAAACAATGAAAATGTTCCAACGAAAAAAGCCATAGTCTCCAATAATGAATATGAATATTCTGGTGATCTGCAGGAAGCTCAGCAAGGCGTTATCATTTCGAATGAATTATGACACAGCTTAAGCGAAAGAAATGCACCGTTACCCACCACCCCCCCCTTTTTTTCCTCGCAACCACCTTCTTCAGCCTGGCATATTAAAAGGTAAAGAAAATTACCGATTTTTCCACGTGCCCCGGCACCAAGTCTCACCAAGTGCTGGAAAATTCTTCACAGTTCGGCTTCTTTTAACTTCTCGAGGAAGTTTTTCTCGACATTTTCGAGTGACGCTGTCTGCTGATACGAGCATCAGAGCCAGCGGAGATTTTCTCATTAGATGATATGCGCCCGCTGCTGCAGCGGACCACGAGCGAAAATCCTGCTGCCAGCGCTGCGGCATGGAATATCGGTGGAACCTAGTCATCGTCGTCGTCGTCGTCGTTCGTCGTCTTCATGCCGCGGGAATAAATTTGCGAAAAACTAATACGAATTGATTTATTACCCTTTTTTCCAGTGCCCTCGTGCTCGCTTTTTCAGGCCGCTGAAGGTGCCTGGGTGGTAACGTGGAATCTGGTAAGGTCTTAATATTTTAAATCTATAGAGGCGGTGGTGGTGGCGATGGGGATGATGATGGTGATGGCTGTTTCCTTTTATTCTAAAAGATTCCAGCGTTATGCTGCGGCATGTTAAAAATTCTTAAGACAATTTAACCCCATCTTTTGTCAGCAAAACGGTAAAGAGGCTGGACGATATTTTGAGAGTAGGGGGTCTTGCTTACCCCCACCCACCTGCAGAGCACCCCTGCTCCACCTCCACCGCTATATAAGCACTGCAGGGATGTATCAAATAATTCAGAAAGCTTTGAAGTTGGCAAAATCGAAATTTATTACTCTTAAAGCTATTTAAAAAGAGTACCCCCGCCCCCCACAATTCTCAAATGGGGCGCGATGGTAGGCAGTATGTGTTTGCCGAACATTGTCTTAAGATACGAAAGTCTACTTTTAGGACTGTTAGGCCGATAACGATGAGAGTTACGAAAGTTTTTCAGGCTGTATTGAAAAGTAAAAAATCGAGGAACGGGCGGCATTCATTCCTTGCTTGTTCCAACTCTTCAGCTGGTAAAATTACAGATCTAAGAATAATATCATCATCTATGGTGCCGATAGTATTACCGTCTATAAGCCAGTCAGTTATTCCTTTAACGGTTTCATTACATCATTTTATTACATCATCTTTTTAAGTCAATAAAATAAAAAACGAACACTCTTAAAAAAAACAAATACTATTCACTTTTTAATATTGTCAGTTTGATTTGGATAATCATAATAAAGCGACAGGAAATTACAAAAATCTGTTGAATAAAATGATTTCATAAAAAAAGTTAATTTTCTCAGAAGTGAGCGTTTAATTTATCTGACTGCTCAATCAAACGAACTTCAGTAATTCGCAATTTCGGAAGATTGTAAAAAAAAAAATACTGGGCCAAAAATTTCGACTTAACAAAAACACATCCGGCCAAACGTTCGTTATGATTTAAGTCAACCAAGAGCCGGTGTGTTTGCGGTCATGAAGATTAGAAGACTTTTATTGTTATTGCCAAAGAATGCCAGAGCAGCAGCAGAGCTCGACAAACAACATGCAGCAACAACATTCAATTAAAGAAGATGAAACAAACCTTCGAATAGTTTACTCGTTGGTACTTTGGAGGATGCTCGCTTTCCATTTGAAGGACATTTTGAAGGACATTACGGAAGTGGCCCAGAAACATTCGCAGCGAATGCGATAATGGTTGAAACGGCAGAGAGAGCAGATAATTTAATGTTGCTGATGAAGGTGCTGTTGATGGGTTATTGGATATTGTCAAAAATCAAGTGACGACGACGGCGGCACACCGACGTCATGGTTGGCATAGAGCTGCAACGGAAAGGAAACCAGCGTGCGGTGCCGGCTTGTCTAGAATTTGGCAAAAGATAAGAAATTCTATGCATTCAATTTTGACCCTGACGGTGTTGTTCACACTATGATGATGACGACGTTGACGACGATGACAATGACGACGTTGTGACGACGATGGAGACTGCGACGTTGACAACGCCGATGATGTTGATAAAGACAAGGATTCAATTAAGGCTAAGCGCGTTAGTTCATCTGAGAATCGGATCGAAAAATGTCTGCTGCAGCAGTGCGGCGGGGCATGGCACTCACTCACTCTCACTCTCACTCTCATTTCACTTGAAACCGTAACTGTTAAAAAAAACAGTTGTTGCTGAATGAACTCGTAAATCGTTATGGCGATGCCGTAAAGATAAGTAAGTAAGATTTTGAAAGAATGAGACAAGAAGGAAGGAAAAAAAACGGCAAAGTTTCCTCTCCTCTCAATGGCCTCTTAATGGCCGCAACCGCGGCGATTATTTTGCATATTATCATCAAAAAAATAAGCAAAGCAGCAAAAGCAACGTCGCGCCTAGAAGTATGCAAACCACAAAGTGGCGCATTGAAGAAAAGGCATGAGAGAAGCGAGCGAGCACAATTTGCGCTTATCTGGCATGTGATTCGTCAAAAATTTAAATAATTCGTGCGACACTACGCTCTCTGCTCTCTGCTCTGGCTAAGTGCGTGTGTGTGTGTGTAAATTTGTGGCTGGGCTAAAACATTTTACAAATGCTTTCTTTTTTATTAACATCATTTTCTTTTTTCAATTTAACGATTTGATCTTTTCGTACTTTCATTTTTATTGCGTTATGCTTTGGATTTCTTTCATTGTGTGGCAACTGATTTAGAGCCATTTCAACTTCAGCACACACACACACACACACCCACACCGGAAAACAGCACAGACATTTTCTTATCATGGTTACCGTCATAATAATGACTTGTTTCAAACTTACTCGAATAACGCCTGAATGTACTCGCATGAAAATGCTTCACCATCGTAATGGTTACTGCGATAAAAGCGAACGAACTTCTTTCTTCATCTTATTCGCGTTTGGTTTTTATTTCCTTTTTTTTTATTTCCATACCGAACATATATCGTGCCAAGCAACAAACACTCTGAGATTGCAACACAAATTATTTCGCTGCTATTTTTATACATTTTTCCCTGTTCTTTTTTATGCAATTTATGCACCTTTATGATTTATTTACTGCATCCGAGGATCTTTGCCAGCAAAACCAGCACCAGCCAGCAACACCAGCGTCTCAACAACTCAACAACAACAATAATGAGCGCAATACAAACACAATTCTTGTCTCTAATATCATTAATTTTGTAACTGCAACAACTAGTTGTCGGTAGATGTTTGCATAAATCGTGCACAAAACTCTGTTCACAGAAGAACAGGAAGAGCCGCGATGAGGACTTGGTTATCTGGTCTCCTGCTGCCGTGTCACTAATTTGTTGGTCGTTAAAGCAAAGCTAAGAGTACATAATTTTGTTTTTTGTACTCGTGCCTCAGCGTAATGTTGGCAAATACAATAAATAAAAATAATACTCATTCGTACGAGCTGCCGCCGGCCATAAAAAAACTACAAAAATGTAATTAAAACAATTTTTAAATCAATTTTCTTTTAAGTGAATGCTCTCAAGTAGAGTAAAATATATACAAAATAATTTAGGAAAAGTTTTAAAATCACGGAAACTTTTTTCTTTAAAAGCTAAACCCAAAAAAAAACTAAGAATCTACATCAAGCAGCTTAAGCAGGAAGGAAGGTAGGAAGGTCTAAAAAAACACTACAAAAAAAAAACTCCAAATCTTAAGGAAAATAATAGGAAAAAATGCCCTTAAATTTTTTCAAAATCAACTTCTTCTTCTAAAGAAAATTAAAACAACAGAAAAAATGGGAAAAATTGAAGATATTTAAGAAATTTCTTGTTAAAAGCGTGCTTTTGTGGGATTAAACTTTGTCAAAATCAATCCGAGCGCCTCGACGGAAGGGCCAGAAAGAGCGGTTATGTATTAACTTGTGATTTCAACTGTTCAGATTCTCACAGCAAAAGCGTAGCGGAAGGTTGTTTTGGAATACGCGACTCGCGAGAGCTTACTAATTATCCTTGGGCGCACATTGGGTCGCTTCATTAAAGCCGCAGCATCGCCAGCACTGATGCTGCTTCTTTGGAATCCACTGTAATGCGGCTCATTATCGAAGGACTTATCGAAAGACAACAAAAGGACAAACGAACAAAAGCAGGGCACGAGCGGCTGCGAATGCTGCCCATGTACGAGAATATCCTGACGGAAGCGACAAACGCAAAGCTTTCAGTAGTTTTCAATTTTTCTCAAACGTTGCAATGACGACGTCTCAGATGACGACGTCTCAGACGACGACGACGAGACGTCAATGATAATGAAAATGTTGATGATTTGAAATCATTTTCAGTTGATCCCTTTCCATCAACTTCGCGACTGACACAAACAAACAAACAAACCGACACACTCACAAAAAAGAACCATTAACGCACTCACTTTTAGCAGTTTGTTATTGAGATTGTTGTTGTTGTTGTTGTTGTTGTTGTTCTTGTTAACCTTAACCTCCCCAACAATCGACAAATTTCATGCATGACAAATCGTTTATGAATCTGTGACGAAAATTTCGAGACAAGTTAATTATGACGTGTTAAATTATCATCGACAATTTGTGCAGGCATGATTCATGCACGATGGCGAAATGTCATGCATGATTCGTGTGTGTTTTTTTTTTTTCATCGAAAGGCATGAACTGCGGAGTTGTTATCGTTTTGATATTGTTGTTGTTGTTGTTTTTGTGTTTGTAGTGATTGTTGTCACCATCATCCCGGATGAAGATCCTAATAAATGCTAAAGATTTTTTGAACTTCGTGTCGTTTCCTTCATTCACTTTGTTGCCTTGAACCTTGTCGAGACTTTAAAGCCGTTGTGTTTGTGTGCGATATATTCATGCGAGTATGTATGTACATATGTATGTACATGCACACATCTTTGTAAGCTTCTGAGTTGGTGTGTGTGTGTGTTCCATTTCCATTTGTCTACGCTTCATTACAATAATTCCGTGAAACGTTTGCTGACAGGAACCGAAATACGTTAAAGCGCGTCAGGACGGCTTTTTTTTCAGTTTTTAATACCACATAAAAATATTGATTTAAACAATAAGTTTTGAATTTTTCTCATAAAAAATATTTCGATAAGATTTCGAAAAAAAATTTTTTTTAAATAAATAAAATAAATATCCTTAATTTCAAATTTCAAAGGAAACATTGGCGAAAAAATTATTCAACTCTTTAGAACCTCTTTTAAAATTTTTCCTATTACGTCACTGCTTCACTAAGTCTCCGTCGCGCCCGCCAGCAGCAGAAGGAAAAGAAAAAAAAGGAAAAAATTAAATGCATTTTCAACTTTCAACTGTTTATTTTTGTTTTTTTTTTTTTAAATAATGTCACCAAACGTTTAAGTTAATACGTCAAGCATCTTTTATTTCAAGCGTCGCCCCAAAAAATCATCAGCTGAATTCAAAAAGAAAAAAAAACGCCATAAGTAAACAAACCAAAATATTAAAAGCAATGACAAGAAGCAGGTGAAAAGTTAGGGAGATGGAGGAGACAAAGAAGAAGAAGAAGAAAAAGGAAAGTGCTGACAACGTGAGCGAAAAGCGTGTGAAATTTAGAAAGACGACAGATTGACAAGATTAATAGAGTGCAAGGATGCACAGGATTTGATCATCGAGAGAATGCGTAGAGAAAGCAGCGATAGAGACTGAAAGAAACGCTAGAAACGAAAGAAGAAATGAGGGAAGGAAGGAGGGAGAGCAGGATGGAAAGAAGATAGAAGAATTTAATGCGAAGTATAAAATGAAAAGCGCTTAAAATTTCAACAAAAATAAATTTTCAAAAATACTAATAACGCTTGATAAATGTTAAAGTAATTCAATATTAACATACCGCCATAAAAGATGGCGCAGCCGTCTAATAATAATATCATAAATAATAAATTTCTATCGTGAGGTTTTGTCGAGTAATTCTTACTCGTTATTTAATATTTCCAATTTCACCGAGTATTTAATTTGTTGAAGCAGCAGAAACAACAACACAGAAACCGAATGGAGTCTTTCTTATTCTCTTCGTTGAAATCTCAACGAAGCTTATCTTATCAATTGAACGTTAAGCGATAAACGAATACTGAAGGGGGAAGAGATTAGAATGGGGCGGCCGGCCTGTTTACAGGTGAGTAATCTCCGTCCAAATTAGTATTAAAGCAATTGTCGAACAAAAGCGAGCACCATCTCGATTCACGCGATTGAGTGTGAACGAAAAGACGCACTTTTTACATTAGAATTAACAAAAAAAAACAAAACAATTTAGTTTAAAATAAAAATACAAAACTTTACTTACATGAACTAATTCACTAAAAAAAGTACATAAAGTAAACGTAATTTTTAGGATTAAAAGACAAACAGAAAAATACCATACTTTTTACGCATTAAGAGTTGATCATATGCTTTTTTTTTGGGGTAACTTTAAAGGCTATAATTTCGGTATTACGTGCATTTATGTAGGTGTTCTCGTTTGTGCTCTTACTGCTCGGAATGCTTTCATTCCGATAAGATTTATTAATAAAAGTTGAAAGAAAAAAGAAAGTGTTTAAAAACTAAAATCAGCAGAATCAAACAAACAAAAAATAACTCTTCACAAAAGGTATTTTCGATGTTAAGCACTAACAAACATTATTTGTGCAGTAATTTCTAAAATAAAATTTTTTAGCATGACCTCACTGCTCGATTAACTGCCCAATAATTTCGACATTTTCTTGGTACTAACATTAAGGCCAGAATAAATCGCATGACACGCTCTCGCACGCTGTCGAAAATGCTCTCGCCGTCAAGATCCATGCCTTCATTTTGGCTGTGCTGCTTCTGCTTAACGTCTACACTAACAACCCAGCGCATCCTTGCTCTGCAGTGTCCTGCAAGCTGCAGATGTTTCCGAATACTGGACAGTCTGCAGGTCGATTGTTCACAGCATGCTCTCACGGAGTATCCCGATTTCGAGAGCATGCCCATTGAACACTTGAATTTGGCCGGCAATAATTTCGTGGACTTTCCGACCCATCTGGCCAGCATTGAGTCACTAATTTACCTGGATCTCTCCAGCAATCGTATTAGTCGCCTCGACGCAACTGCCTTGCAAGGATTCGCCTCATTGCGCACCTTGATCTTGGCCAACAACAGCATAACCAGCTGGAAGAGCCTGCAGCCGAGCGTTGCCTTCAGGCAGGCCGGCAACCTGAAGCACCTCATTTTGTCCGCCAACAAGTTCCGGGACACCTTCAGCGATGCAACTCCAGAGCGGAGCCTAATCAGCGAGTCGCTCATCCAGTTGGAGCTGAGAGACTGCAACATTAGCGCGCTTAGCGGTGACGTGCTGTTAAACGGATTACCGCAGCTGGATCGTCTGGTGCTGTCTGATAATGCTTTGAAAAGCCTGCTCTCATTACCTTCGCGTTCGCTGCGCGTGCTAGAACTGAGCAACAGTAAGCTGCAACGCTTCAGCCCCTTCCTTCTGGAGGGACTTCCCAGTCTGGAGGTTCTCAATCTTTCGTGGAATCCGGGAGTGCAGCTTGATTCCACGCCCGGCGCCCTGCTATCTTCGCGGTCTCTGAATGAGCTCGATTTGTCTTTCTGCAATCTGGACGCCTTCGATTTGAGAGGTCTGCCTAATTTGACCAGAGTTGGTGTGCGCGGCAACATGCTACGCTCGGTAACCTCGTCAGCCTTTGTCAATAATTCGCTGCTGGAGACTCTCGACTTGGCTCACAACTCATTGCGCCTCGTAGATGCCGCATCATTTGGCGCTCTGAAGCGTCTGACGAAGATCGATTTGTCCTACAACGAGATCGCGCGCTTGGAACGAAATCTATTTCGCGCCAACGAGGTCTTGCTCTCGGTCAATCTCAGTCACAATGTCATTGAGAAGCTGACGAAGCTCGTATCGCACTCTATGCGAGAACTCGATGTGAGCTGGAACGAAATCGTTAGCATGGACGAGAGCGCCTTGTCGGGGTTGTCGTCCATACAGCGCTTGGTTTTGTCCAACAACCTGCTGCGCGAGTTTCCTGCCGCCCTGCAATCGGCGACATTACAGAAGCTCCATTTGAGCAATTGTCGGTGAGTCTGGGCCTCTTGGGTGTCCCACTAAATTTCCTTGGTTCTATTGTAACTCTCTCTCTCTCTCTCTCTCTCTTCCTCTCTCCAGACTCACCAGCTTGCGCAACAGTACCTTCCGCGGCTTTCCTGAACTGGCCAGCCTTTGGTTAAACGGCAATCGCTTCACCACGCCCTTCCCTTCGGAATACTTTGGTGGGAATAAGTATTTGGACCGAATCTGGTTGGGCGATAATCCCTGGATTTGTAACTGCCTCGACATAACCTTTGTGGACTTTCATGATTACGTAACAGCGGCACCAGAGAAGGTACTTCCTCAACCGCTTTCCATTTTCCCTAAATCTTCTCCGCCTTCTCCGCAGGTTATGGATCAGGGCAGCAGCCGCTGTGCGTCGCCCCCTGTTTATTATGGCCGAACTTGGGAGAGTGCCTGCCTTTCTGTTTGGGCCCGGAATGTGCCCAGCCAAACCGCCCAAAGGTTCTGGTCAACCGTCCTCGTCAGCCTGGTGGTCATTGCCGGCTGCTTCTTCCTTTACACGTGCGTCCGAAAACTAGCGAGGAGTCGAGAGCAACGCCGCAATCGGAACGAATATCAACGCTCGCAGGACGAAATGCAAGCAATGTAAGTGAAAAGTATTCTGATTACGACAAGAACTCTCAGCTGAACGCGTTCTTGTTTGCCAGACGTCGTCAGAACGCCCGGATGCTACAGCAAGAGGGCGCTCCCAATGCCCCCAATCCGTACGAAAACCATAATTTACCCTCCTACGAGGATGCTTTGCTCATGCCCAAGCCCGAACGTCCCACAAAATCCATGGTTGATCTGCGGGCATCCTCACGAGCATCTCGCAGAAAGCTGCAGCGAGCCTGCACCGTTGCCGCCGAGGGCGATGAGGGCGATGAGGACATTGCAAATTCGCAGCCAGAAGAGGAAGAGCTCATACTCGACTATTGTCATCGTTTCCGCAGTGAAGAAATGCTTTCGAACCGGGCCAAAGAACGCATGGCCCCGGTGGCAGGATTTCGACGGTGCGCTCCTCGCTCGGAACATCACAGCTCGGGCAGTCGTTGCTTCGGCTTTGAGCACACCCATTTCACTGCCTCGCACCTAAAGTCCCAAAACTTGCAGAGCGCCGAGAAGATTGCAAATTTCCAGAGTTATGAGAACAGTCCTTATACGAAGCGTCGACCGAAAGTTGTGGAAGAGCAACCGCCCTTCAAAAGAGCAACCCTGAAAGCGGACAGTGTGGAATTTCTCACCGATCCGGAGTATGAAACGCCCAGCAAACCCAACAGTCCCTTTGCCCGGCGTCGAGCCAAGACCCCCTCATCCCCATCCCCATTTCCATCCCCTTCAACACCAAATTCCATAAATTTCTCGCTGCAGCAGGATCACTCAATCGAGGTGAATCCCGCTGCCGCCCGCCTCGATCCCGCCATTGAGAATTATTTTGGTCAAACTCAATCTCGCCTTTCAAATTCCACAGAAAGCAGCGACTTCCAGGTTGTTGTTGTTGTTGTTGAGTCGGACGCAGTCGCCTCGATGCCCGATGATCCTAAGTATTCCGGTTCGGACGAAGGTACGCGCGCGAAGGTATTGCAATTGGGCAGGCGGAAAAAACGTAGGAATTCATCAAGCCGGCGAGCGAGTGGAAATTTTAATGCTGCTGCAGCCGCTGAGGCCACTGACTCATCTGCGTCGGATCAAGAATCGAAAGCGATGATGCACAAACCGATGAGAGAAACTCTGTTTTGAAGTTGACGGAGTAGAGGGTTTCAGCCCACCCGGAGAGCGAGTAAAAGAGATAGGTTTTTAGGAAAATGACAAATAACGTTTTCTTTTATTCCTTTAAGTTGGCTTACGACTGCCATTGCTAATAAATATATGTACGTATTATCCTTAAACAGTATAATTTTAAGTTTTTTTTTCTCGCACCAGCCAAACAGCTGGACTTTTGTCCCATCAGCTGACTTTTGTCTAAGAAATGTGGGCCGCGATTAAGGGGCATTGTGTAAAAGATTGGCAATGCCTGCCTCACAACCTCAGGGTCATTAGCCACTATGCGCTTTAGCCGTTTTTTGTGTAAACGGTGGCTTTTAGCAGCTTTTTGTCTGGCACGTGGTTTCTGGTGGCAACAAGTGGCAAATTGATAAATTGTAAATGTTTACTTACCCTTTATTAATCCATCCGATTGTGGTCGTCGTTTTGCCATAATTTTTCCTTTTTCTTGTCACTGTCTTAATTTATTGAGAATATTTTGCAAACTATGATTTCATTATTTTTAGTTTATTTAGAATATTCTGCAAAATATGATTACACTAACTTCACACTACTATTGCCACAAATTGAAGTTTTATTTGTTTTGCTTTTAATTTCACCACAAAATTTGTTTATATTTGAATTTAACTTAAGTTTAACACAGAAGAAATTTTTGCAAACAAACTACAAACGCGATTTGACGTTATTGCAATTTTTATTCTTACTTCCCAGGGCTGCACTCTTGTACTAAATCTAATTAATTGGTATAAATTGGTTAATTGCTATAAAGGTATCAAATTATAATTTCATAATTTTAACGGAGGTGCTATGGATAAATGTATGTAACATGTCCAGTGATGCTCAAAATGCTACCAAAATATAACAGCTATACTTATTATTACAGTTATCTATATAACAACTGTTGAGGTTATTGTAAATAGTAAGTATATAAACGATTTTAGTACTTGTTATTGTTTGGTACGTTTTCACGTCAGTTTTAGTACAGTACGAGAGAAAAAAATTGCCTTTAGCCGAGTCCAAAACCAGGAATTTATGTGAAATATTCAACTCTTCTATGTTCTTAACAAAATTTCATAAAATTAAGCTGGAAACATCTAAAAAGAAGGCGAACAATTTTTTTTTTTTTAATTATTTATTTATTTATTTTATTTATTAATTTTTTTATTGTTTTTATTATTATTATTAATATTCGGTCGGTGTTAATAATTAATTAATTTGGGAAGACCCCGGGAAAAAATTTGACAAAATCTGAAATTGTAGAATTTTTTTGAGATTCTGAACTTTTTCAAGGTGACAAAGGCACTGTAATAATGTGGCCGGGATGATGCATCACTAATTGACGTGGAACGGAATTGTTCTCAAAAGTACATTACGGAAGATTACATAAAAGATGGTCTTACATTTCCAAAAGTTCGAGAGTCGTGACGAATGTGACGACGACTGGTATAGTTTACAGTGCCTATCAATTTTGTTTGGGTAAAAGCACACAACACACACACACTCCCACAAAATGCGTTTTTACTGTTTGTTGTTGTACGAATGAACTTAATTGGCGGAAAATCATTAAAAAATCTGAAAAAATCAATTCTAACCTAATAAAAAAATTTTTAATAATCAAGAGTCTTTATTTATACTTTAAACTAACAGGCAAAATTTGTTTGACCATTTAGTATAATCCATTATACTAAATCTCACACAATTTGTCACATTTCTTTGCTTTATGTTTTCGCGAAATTAATCGACTGAAAAAAAAAAGCTGAAAGCTAGAAAAAGGTACGGTTAAAATTATTTTATTACACAAATAAAAGACACAGAAACTTAATTTCTTTTATTTAGAAAATATATCTTTATATTTATTGGTCTAAATTAGTTTTCAAATAAACTTCATATATTTTTACAATAAACAATAATACAATATATTTAAATGTACAATAGTTTATAGGATTTTCAAAAAATATATATTATAGTTTATGTCGTAGTAACCTTTCTAAAACATTTAATTACATTTTCTATAATTATAAATAATGTAACAATAATTTGTTCCAAACCAAAAAAGAAAAAAGAGAAAAAATAAAGAAATCAAAAGAAACTTAAAAAATCAAAAATTAAATTATATGAATTTTCTGAAAATTTAAAAGTTATAGTCTAAAAGTAATTGACACTACTAAAAATAGCGTTAGCAAAAAGAAAGAAAAAACGCCAAAAAAAGTATTAGGAATTATAACAGACTCGGCCGAACGAAAGCGAGCGATGATCTCCATGCATACACTTAAAAAACTTTAACAAAATTACAAACTTTGGTATTAATTATAACTTACATGGTAAATAAAGAGTTGTAGAAACCAAAAAACTATTTAAAATTTGTTATTATTATAAAAATTTGTTGTTATCGATTTGCCCTACAAATAGATTCCTTTTACGATTTTATTGGTTCAATTTTTGATAAATACTTACGAAGATTTCAAAAAGATTTCATTTCAAAAAATATAGTTATTCTTGCTCTTATTCCTCTTTATATAAAAATTATGTTACTTACATAGTATACAATATATTTGTATATACATATACTAAATATATATATATGTATGTATATAGTAAATTTTTAGCCTATCACATTTTTCTTGTTAGACAAACAACAAAAGAAAAACTGTATCGCAAATTAAAAATGATATCTCAAAAACTGAAAAAGTTCTTGGAATTATATCTGAAGGATCCCTTCAACATCACCGTAGTCGGTGTATGCGGCAGGTCATTTCTTTGAGAGGAGGTTATATATTTTCATCTGGGATCTGCATAATTTCTTTAGTAACGATTTTGTTTTTGTTGTAGGCACTTTTTATATGGTTTTTAAAAACAAAGCGAAAGAGAAAAATTACGAAAAAGAGTAAACTCTAAAGATTCTCGTTTAATACCGAGTCGAAAAGAAGTCGAAGATAAAATGTGTGCAGTGTAAAGTACGGTACTCCCAAGAAGCTGCGTACTTTTATAGGTTCCAACTGAAGTAAAGAAAGAACAGAATCGAAGCGAGATGAAAAATGAGTCAGTGTCTGGAAGGAGAAATATGGATCATATGACCAATTCTTGACCATACACCAGTTTCCATTAACGTCAAGTGCAAAAAATCTGAGCTAAATCAGCCCTAGTTCGCAATGACTTTTCTGGAATGGAGAGAAAACTCATGACCGCAAGAAAATCCCCCTCAACTCGTTCTATTTTGTCAAATCATCAAATCAAATGATAATTTTCAGCCTCCCTTCCACGGAATCGCCCTAAATCTAATTGTCTCTCATACGAGACTCTCCCCGTCGCCCCATCGACCTCGTATCGCACGCACCTCAGGCCGATTTCAGTGTTCTATATGTCCGTTGGCACCGCCGCCGCCGCCGCCTACTGACACCACCGCGGCACCTTCCAGCTGAGCCGCCTGCACCGGCGTCGTGACAATGTCTCCCGCATTCGATTTACTGCGCGTCACAAGCATCGGGGTCTTGGGTTTGGGAGTCTCTGTTAGTTTGATCTTAACTCGCCCGGTTTCGGGGGAATAGACGGGGGAGTAACGGCCCGATTTGGGTGAGGACGAGAGCACAACATCTTCGCTGTTGTTGTTGTTCGGTTCGGGCAGTCCGTATTTGGAGGCCCGTGGAGACTTCGGAGGCGGGTAACGTGGTGTAATCGGATGATATTCGTGCGGTTGCGCACTGGCGGACAGAGTCGAGGGGCTCGTAGGCCTATAGGTGCCACTCTTGTTCGCTTCAGTCGTTGGCGATATGCCATTTCCGTTGAGCAATGGCTGTTGCGTAGAGGCTCCATCTTTTGTGTCGTTTCCGTCGTACGGCTTCTTGCCGGCACCACTGATGGGCTTGGCCAGATCCGATTTAGTCTTCTCGCCTATTAATGGCGCTTGTTCGGTGGCATTGCCATTTCGCTGTATGGGTTTTCCCAAATTCTTCTTGTCCATGTCAAGCAGTTCCGTTGAGCGGGGATTTTCGGCATCATGAGAACTGCGGCTCTGCTTGCATCGCTTTATGCCCACGTAGAGGATCAGACCAACTACGACGAGCACAATGACGCCGAGCAGGTAATAAGTGGCACTGTTGTCGTCCTTCGGCGCCACTTCGGCCTGCATGACACCCGCTTCGGTCACTAAACCTTCCGTCGTTCCCACCGTCCTGGCGTCCTCTGGCGGTTCCTCGTCCTCTACACCACTGCGTGGGGCAGCGAACTCTTCACGCAGATGGACAACTGGTTTAATTTCGTCCTCCGCTACTGGACTGTCGGTCTGCTGATCGCCATCGAAGATGCCCATACCATTGCCGAAGATGTCCGCGGAAGGTGTCGCTTCCGGCCGGTGTGTGTGCTCGAATTCATCGTAGGCGGGCTTGTGTTCATGCGAATCGGGTTGGTCGAAATCGTCCAGCTCCAACGGATCGCGTGCCAGTTGGGGTATGACTAGCATGCCCCCACCGCTTCCCGAACCATCGTCAGCTTCAGCTTCTACGTCGTCTGCCTCCGCGGAAGCATTGGTGGGGCCTTCGCCGATAGAGCGTGCCAAAATCATGGACGACGGCTCGAGCTCCAGGGGCAAATTGAGTTCACTCAGGTCGCCGGAGCCTTCCACATCCGCAGGCAAGTTCGCAGCAGCTGTGAACTTAGCCGACTTCTGGTCAAGGGGCATAAACGCCTGGCCCAATTCGTCTTCGCTGTCGTCGTCGAGCGCGGCGGAGCCATCTTCAATCGCCTGGTCGCCCATCATCAGCTCGTTCTCGCCGGCCGCCGCGTCGGCGTACCAGCCGCGCTTCTCCTTGTCGCAGATGTCGCTCTGCTTGACCTGCAGCCAGGGCTTGCCCCGCACCTCGGCTGGATACAAGCACTTGACGGGGTGCTCCATGAAGACGTGGCGCAGCTGCAGCCAGTTGCGCACCTCGAGCGTCTCGCAGGAGCAGTTGATGGGATTGTGACTCAGTTCCAGAGTGTGCAGCTGGGCGAGCCGCGTGAGCTCGAGCGGCAGGTGCGTGATATCGTTGTGTTGCAGGTTGAGCACCTGGACATGTTGCGGCAGCTTTGTTAGTTTCGAGGACGTGATGCGGTTGTGCTTGAGGTTCAGCTTCTTGATGCGGCGCCCGAGGTGGCCGACGTCGTGCAGCTCATTGTGCGACAGATCGACGGAGGTCAGGTCACGCAGCTTCTCGAGCGAGTGCGAGAGACGCGACAGGCCGAGGTACGACAGATCGATGGAATGTACGGGCAGCGAGGCTCGTAGCGGTGCATCCGAACGCAGATCCTCGATACTGGAGCACTTGGCATGCAGCAGCGGTCTGTGTGTGTTGAGTGCGAGCACACACTGACAACTAACGGGGCAGTCGAAGTTGTTGCTAGAGTTGCTGCTACTCGAAAGTGTTGCGTTGGCAGGCGCCTCTTCGGCGGGAACCGGGGTGCATGCTGAGATGAAGAGGAGAATGATGATTGTGACGGCCGTGCTGAGCCTTTCCAAATGCGTCATCTGAGCAGACATCTTGAAGGGGTGTGTGCGTGTGCGTGTGCGGGTAGATGACGCCGAGGGTAGGGATGAAGCGGAATAGTTGTGGTGGTCGCTCGCTTATAAAGGGTTGTAGGATGTTAGCTGAAATTAAAAGAGAGAGAAAGTTTTCAATTAAATTATCATCAGCAAATATGGTGAAGTTTACGAGTTACAACCTACTATGAAATAGATCGATTTTGAATTATTGAATTATACAAAATTTGAAAAATATGTAAGCTCTTTAGGTACTTAAATTGGGTCCCAAAATACGTATTTTCTATGATGTTTCCATTAAATAGTTTTGGTTTTGGTTTAGGCTTTCGAACATCGACAAGTGTCAAGAGTTTCCATACAAAACTGGTTTTATTTTTGGTTTAGCTGAGTTTCGCCACATGCTGTTGTTGTAGACAAAAACAATTATTTATTTTATTTGCTGATTTTGGCTATGGCGTCTAGTTTTCGAACTTCGAAACAGGGTTGAAAACTGCCTAAAACCAGAAATCTTTTTGGTTTTGAGCTGAACTTAAAACTACAACAGTTTTGCGCTAAACCAAAGCGAAACCGCTTTCTTGGAAGCAACATATTAGTTATAATTATATTAATCGTTTATGGAATTCTTATTAATTTTGAGAATTATATACAAATATACTGTACTGGCGTTACGGTTCGGTTGGTAGTTGACGTCATTTTTCGCCTCGTTTGATAATATGCACGCTCCCATTTTTCTTATCTAATCGATTTGTACATTTCTCAAGAACATTTATCACTTCTTTACTACACTTCTTTCCTTTAACTCTTTATTTATTATCATGAATTTTTTTTTTTTTTAATTTGTGTTTTTTAAAATCTAACAAAATATTCCGCGATCGTTCATTTCCTTACGTACGCATATTAAAAAAAACCTGCTTATAGTATTTAGGTTTTAAAATGACTTCATCGATTTAATTTTATTTGCTTTAGCTAAAAGCTTAGTTCTTAGCACGAAGGTCGAAAGAAGCCTTCGAATTTTCGGCAAACGCTTAATGACTCAGTAAATTAATAAAGACTAAGTAAAGATACACACACGAACGCGTGAATATATTAAGTCAAGATCGAACTGATTCGATGATTTGAAGATCAATCGGTCCGCATAAAGAGTAGGCAGAAATGATTGATCCATTTTACACTTAGACTAAATCGGTATTAAAAGACATACAAACTAGCAGGATAACTCGAAAACTTGACATGATTTAAAGATGCTTTAAATTCTCTTTATATTCTAATTAACTGTCGGTCGCTTTTAATGAATTTATCCCTTGAGTATATTCGTATAGCTCTTTGAAACATCATTGAAATATTTTAATAAAAAACAACAACAACAACAACAATAACAACAAATATGCAGATCAGTTAAATTGAAAAACCTCTCGATTGCATTCAATATATTATGATTCTAGAAAGCATGCCCGTAGCCGGCACGAGTACACCTTGGAATATCCAAATGCATACAATAAAAATAATGGGACAAACGGTGGACGGCACCAGCGTCGACTGCAACAACAAACAACAGAGCACTGAATAAATCGTATTGATTGTGAAGACAATCAGCCAGGATGACATTATTCTATGGAAGCAATTTAGCACGCGTCAATTTAACGGACCGCAACCAACAGTAATAATGTAAAAATGGGCGTACAAAGAAGGCTTTGCCGGGGAGAGGAGTGAGGATGAGGATGACGATTGAGGAGAGCATTTCTCGTATATAAACAAATGGATTAAACGAGAATAGTTGGTGGTATGGTTTAATGAGATTCATGGTACAAATGCACCTAGAGATGAACACAACTATGTATGTAGTATATATACACTTATTATACAATAGTATATTGCATATAGTATGCACTCGAATTTGCCCCGATACTCGATATAAACGAACTTGCGTCGTTAAATACAATTGCTGCAACTTGTTGAAATTTACATTTAGTCGTAGTCTAATTTACAGCGATCAGCTGCATTTGAGAAGGCAGACAAAGACAGACAAAGCCAGACTGACAATGTCGGGTGAAATAATGAAGTACGGACCCACAAAAAGCAAGCGAATGCAAATTGATTATGAATGAAAAATGCAATGAACAACAGCAAAAGCCAAGCAGCAAAAATCGGCGTTGAAAAACGTCAAACAAAAACGAATCCACAACGAATATTTCAATTAGACCAATAGAGGTACTACTCATGGATTAAGTCAAGATATTCATCTCTGCATTTGTATATGTATGTATATCCGCAATTCGCACAATACACTTGAAAAGAAAGCTCGTCGGACATAAACTCTAATATACGAGTATTAAAATGACAATAATTAAAATTAAAATAATAAATAAAAATAAAAATTAAAAAAATTTAAATAAAATAAAATAATAAAATAAAATAATAAAATAAAATAAAATAAAGTAAAATAAAATAAAATAAAATAAAATAAAATTAAATAAAATAAAATAAAATAAAGTAAAATAAAATAAACTAAACTAAACTAAACTAAACTAAACTAAACTAAAATAATATAAAATAAAATAAACTAAAATAAAATAAAATAAAATGAAATAAAATAAAATAAAATAAAATAAAATAAAATAAAATAAAATAAAATAATAAAATAAAATAAAATAAAATAAAATAAAATAAAATAAAATAAAATAAACTAAAGTAAAATAAAATAAAATAAACTAAACTAAACTAAACTAAACTAAACTAAACTAAACTAAACTAAACTAAAATAATATAAAATAAAATAAACTAAAATAAAATAAAATAAAATGAAATAAAATAAAATAAAATAAAATAAAATAAAATAAAATAAAATAAAATAATAAAATAAAATAAAATAAAATAAAATAAAATAAAATAAAATAAAATAAAATAAAATAAAATAAAATAAAATAAAATAAAATAAAATAAAATAAAATAAAATAAAATAAAATAAACTAAAGTAAAATAAACTAAACTAAACTAAACTAAACTAAACTAAACTAAACTAAACTAAAATAAAATAATATAAAATAAAATAAAATAAAATAAAATAAAATAAAATAAAATAAAATAAAATAAAATAAAATACAAGAGTGACTGAGATATTTACATTATTTTTTCTCTTCAAAACTAGAATTTGGAACTAAATAAACTATTGTCCATAACTCATAAACTTCTCTACTGGTTTCTATGATTTCTATAGGCCTGGAAAACTACAACAAAAAGGGTTATTATACAACATTCAAAAATGGTTATTTAGCTCCATATTTCCTCTACGAAGGGCAAGAAAGATCGCTAGAATTATAAAAAAAAGTTATAAGTTAGGTTAAGTTAAACTAAAGTAAAAAAATCTTTCCAAAATATCGTAATCTCAAACACACTAAAAAAAAAATAATGATTCGAGTCTTTTTTTTTTCTTCCAAAAAATATTACTTTTAACGTTTCAAAAATTCTTAGCAAAAAAATCAATTTAATTGATAAAAATTTATCGCATGCGAGTTTGTTTGGTTTGGTAATTGAGCTCTCCTTACGCACCAAAAAAACCGCGGAGCCACGCATGACTTGAAAAAGTTTAAGTAAAAGAATTTTAATTCTGTGTGTGTTGTTGTTTTTTGTCTGCTTTGCCGTGTTTTACTGCTTTTAGTTGTTACTGTTGTTGTTTTTGTTGTTACTGTTCGCAGTCCGCATAAATCTGCGTTCGTTGGAAGCGGACAGTTTTGACAAGCAAAACGCTTCCAACTGCTACCACTTTAACTGCCCTCCTTACCCCAAATCAATCTCTTCTTCTCCCTTCCCCCCCGACCCGGCAACCATCCATCATCATTGGTTGCTCCTCTCTTGTCTTTTCTTTGCCCTTCAGCTTTATTTCTTTACGCCGCCAAAAAAAGTGGCGCTTCATTGAGATTTCTTTGGAACGAGATCAGTTCTCTTTCTTTCTTTCTTTCTTTCGAAAATACATAATTATTATTTATTCTTTAGTGCTCGTTTCGTTGCTTTTTCTTCTTCTTTTTCAGTTCTGTTAATTTTTCCCAGTGCCGATCTCCGCATCCGCAAAAAATCCGCAACATTAAGTGTTCTGTGAATTTATGCAACGCATTCATCATTGACTTTATTTTACTTAAGCTGTCTCTTCCGCCGAAGTCTCTCTTTCTTTCTTTCTTCAATTCGTTTCAAATTCATGCCGGTCATTGAAAGAGTCATTTAAAATTCATCATGTATCTGCTCGTTGTTGTTGCTTTTGTTGTTATTGTTACTGTTTCTATTATCTTTGTCACTACAGTGAGTTTTTTGTGCTTGAAATGATCTTGAAATGTTCAAAAAATAAATTCGGTTGCTTTGGTTTTTTTTTTAAATAATTTTTTTTTCAAATTTCTCGCCGAATCTCAGGGTTTCAGGGTGAGTGACCGACCCTGCAGTCAGACACAAGACACAAGTAGACAAAAGTACCTAATATTTTAGCCATTGTTTTGCAGGCGTGTGAAAGAAATAATAAACAGAAAGTTTTAGTCACCCTAAAAACTATGAAAAACGGCCTAAATGAAAATAAAAATTGAATAAATAAGAGTCAAGCAGCTTTGAAAACTTCAAATGCGGTACATTCGACCACTTACGATTTAGGATAAGGTTTTAAAAAAGCTTTAAAACAGTTCTTTTCTTATAAAAAGTGGCACATCGATCGATAAATCGATTTGAAATACATAGTTTTCAGACGCCATAGCGTGGGTTCTTTAATAAAAGATTATCTCATGAAATACTATCTCAAACATAGCACACAAACTGTGTTTTTTGGCACATTAATAGCAAAAAATATCTCGAAAACCAGATTGGATTTGCAAACCCTTCCGAGAATTTAACTATAATTTCTAGCTTATCCAGCTAGACCGGCTTGATCTCATCTCTCAATTGTCAAGCAGACTGATTGACGCAGTAACTGACTGCACAAAGCAGCATCAATATCAATTCAGATCTTATTACAATATTCCAAATAATTTGCATCATTTCTGAGTTATTTATGTATACAACAACAACAACAACAACAATACCAACAATGTATAACACTTCATCCGTGTCAAATGAATCCAACAGAAATTCATTTAGTGCGTGAAATAATTTCCTCTTCATTACGTCATCGACGCCTGTTTGTAACATGCTAATAGCACGTGATATTACTGCCTTGAATACCTTGAATAGCTCTTTCATAATGATAACATCTCGTTCATGATGATGATGATGATGAGATAGTGTCGCTACTATTAAAAGTAATTGTTGACTCTCGATGTACGTTCGTTGTTGGTTCGTTGTCAACGATGTTGTTCGAGCAAATGACTCATTTCTTTCAAGTCAATTAACCAACGATGCAAATTTGATCATTTGCGCTGGACTTTGATGTTAACAAGTAGATAAAAATCGATAAAAAATGGCAGCTAACACTGTCAGTCTCAGGCTCAGTGTTGCCAACGAGTCTGCTCGTCTAATCGTGTACTCGTCTACTTTTTAACTTTAAAGTGTTTGCTACTGCAGTGGCCTCTACTGTCAGCTTTTATCACTGTTTCGACTGCAGCTACGGTTGCTTTGGTTTTCAGGCCGTTTACTTGGCAGCTCTTTTTTCTTAATTAGAAAGATCTCAATCAATTGGTTAAGAGTTAGTTAAAATGAGTGAGTAAAAGTGAAAGCCTCGATGTATCGGCAGAAACTGAACAATTATCCATGCTCGATATAATCAGCAGCAAGAGTTCAATGCAATTCGATTGCCGTTTTGGTCCGCCGGCCAACGAAGCAGTCACATCGTCAGTGCCGTTAATTGCTGATGACATCTTTAATTAATTTCTCTTGGTTTATAAAATTATCGGCGTGCTTCAATCATTGGCGTCCAGTGAGAAGTCATTAACTCTCTAGTCTAGTTGAGAGTGCAGTAAGTATACTTTTTCGTATTTCGAAAAGTTTAGAAGGTTGCATTCTAAAAAAATCATAAAGATTTTGAATAGATTGCTTTCTAAATGAAATAAAAATAGGTCTCTTTCCTACTTTTCAAGCTCAAGCTTCAAACTGGAAGAGCAGCTTGAATTTTAATGTCAAAATTGTATAAAAGAGAGAAATACACAGAAAAGTACAAAAATGCTTTTTGGGCGTTTGTCATTTTCTTCTCTTGGCTGTCAAAAGTTAGCTCGAAGAAAAAGAGAAAAAGTTCTAGCTGTTATTTGACACATTTTGTTGCTTGTTCTTCTTGCTCTCTCTCTCTCTCTCTCTCTCTTTCTCGACTTCAATCTGCGTTAAGAAACAGACCCAAAAATTCTTTACAAAATTTAATCACGATTTTGAGCTTATTTTTTTAGAATTTAAAATTTTGCCTTCAAGAAAGAAAGAGAGCCGCTCTATCGTTAGTCGATACAACCACCCACTTCAAATAATTGCTGATAGGTTTATGATTATTTTTAACAAACGACGCCTACGGGGCCATATACATACAGCATTCAATTGAATGGAATTCAAATCAGCAAAAATTAGTCAACGTCACTTTTTATATGTATGTGTATATATTTTCAATACATGTATATGTTTTATTTTTATTTTTATTTTTATGGCATGATATTCGTAAATTTTAATTTTAATTATTTTAATGCTGTGAGAAAAAGTTTCAAACGTCAAAGCGACAAATCGCTCTATTCACGCGCTCTCAGAAGTGAGAACTTTTCTGCATGAACCAATTCGATGTCATTAACACCTTGTACAGTGTACACGAGCATGGATATGCGTGTGTGTGCGTGTGTATAGCGTGCTTGATTATTTATGTCACTTTGATCCAATTGAAACTGAAATTGTAAAACAAATTCATTTTTGTTACGTACGTTTATACGAAATATAGTAGCGTGTACTATGCTTTATATACGATAGCATGACATATTTTTCAGACATGACACTAATACACCCATCAAATTGATTTGGTGATCATGTCGCTCAGAAATAAATTTTTTTCAAGCGGTTCAACGTGACGCTTCTTGACGAACAGACAGCCAGAAAAAAATCGTATTAGAATTTAATCAAGTGGAAAGAGTTTTCCATCGTATTAACTATGTATGTCTCTTTCTTATCACAAAGAAATCAAATCCGCTTTGTTTTCTTTTACAAATCCTATGGATTTATTTTGTTCGGTGGACCATTTTTATCCGATTGATGTTTTCTTTAATCCTCTGTACGATAACCAGTAACGACCAATCACAAAATAAATGTTGAAGTGAAATTAAGACGGAAGAAGACAGAAGGATCAAGCCAACGTAACATTCGCTAAGAAAAATGAATGAATAAGTCTTAAAAATGGAAAGAAACGCTTTTAAGATGAAGAAAAAAAAATTTACATAAGAACATTCCTCAAGCGAAAATTGAGAAGACAACCGTTTGCAGAAGAAAAATATGTATGTATATGATTTCAGTCACAAAAAAAAAAAAAAACTTTTGCCACAATAACTTTTTTTTTTATAAACAAATATTCAAATGCAAAAACTAAACAGTTTACATTTTAAAATATGTAAATACAATTGAAAAAATGAAAAAAAATTGCATACATGTTTAAAAAATTCGAATATTGTATTATTATACAGCATAACACATAATAACCAGAATCGGTGGCTTGAACTGTTACTTCAGTTCAAAACTGTTAAACAGTTTTTAATAGAATGTTAAAAGAAATAATTAAAATATGAAATAATATCTTTAAAATGAGTCAATCTTCATCACACCTTGTTAAGCTCGATTTGAAGACACACGGCGGTTACGGCGAGGTGACATCTTCAGTGTCAAAAATTTAAAATTAATAAAAAAATTAAAATTTTTATGTGACTTATATAACAATATATTTTCATTTAAATAAACATCAGCACAAAATCAAGATCTCAGTGATGTCAGTTTATGACTTTTATTTAAATTTATTAACCGTAATAAAGTATTAAAGAAAAAGGAACATACATATTTTTATTTTAAAAAAATTTTGATTTTTAAAAAAAGCAACAATCAACTTAATGAATGACCTTGACTCAGTAAATCAGTAAATCAAGAACAACAACAATAAGAACAATCTACGATACAAGAATGACAAGAATGAAGTAGAAGAAGCGGCAAGAATATTTATAATATAAAAAAAACAACTGCAATAACTGCACTATCTAACAATAAATACAACAACGTCGACGACAACAACTGCAGCATTAGTCATAAGAACAACACAACAACATTAACAACAACTTCTATTGCTCAACAACAAAATGTGAAGCCATCATCGTAGCATGAAAGCAGGGCTCAAGCCATCCTCGTCACCAATGCCCTGCGGAGTTTGTTGTTCTTTCTTTGTTTTCGCTTGTTTTTTCTTCTGTTAGTGTTATTCTTCTTCTTCTATTGCTTTATAGTCATTTTCAATTTTCACTTTAAGAATTTAAAGCTATTTAAAATACATTAATATTTCATTAACGTCATCGTCTGCACACTCTGCCACATTGTCATTGTTACAAAAGAGTTCGTCCATTATAGTACATACACTGATTTCTTTAACTTGGAAATAATTGGCAACGCTGAAAATACGATACAAGTAAATACGATGACAATAAATTTTGCTTCATTTAATGTTAATTCTTTTTTTATTCTTCATCAAGGTTTGTTGACCTTTTAGGTTTCTTCCTTTGTTCTTATTTTTTTTTTTTTGTTTTTTTTTTTTTTTGTAAAGAGACAGGCGCAAATTAAAATAGCAAGAATGCTAGTAAAATTTTAACTTTCAACAGAAATTCTTTTTTTGTAAACAAAAAAATCATCAAAAAAACATTCTCGTCGTTGACGTTCGCACGTAAAACGTTATTCTCGTTGTTATTGTTGCTGCGATTTAACCTTAAGAATACGTTGATTTTACGTACTTTTTAAATACTCGTAGTGTCTACTCGTAAACGCAAATTAAAAATCGACAACAGAATCAGGTGATGTTTCAACTACACTGACCCCAAATGTACATAATATCTATTAAAAGCTTTATAAATATACTACAAAAGCATTACGTAAATGTTCAGGCAAGCAAAGAAAAACCTTTCATATCGTTTGTGAAACTTTTTGTAAGAGAGTACTAAAATTTTTTCTGAATAAAAATCATTTTAAAAAAATATTTTCTTGCTCGACTGCAAAGCAGATAAGATTTCAAAATTGACTTTAATTAAAAAGCGAGAAGTGCTTCTTTTCTATAGCGCTAAGACAGAAAAAACTAATCTGAATTATAAGCAGAAAGTAAACTTGAAAGAAAAAAGGGCAAAAAAGATAGTAAAGTAATGGAGAAGTGAATGAAAGAAGAAAGAGAATGTGAAGGTGTTTTTCAAATAAAGTCTGTTAGAATCTATCTTATCTTATAACAAAAAATCAGTCGAGTATATTTCTACATTTTTAAATGAAAATGTCATCATCTATGAAGTCTCACAGCATTTCAAAAATTGAGCACAATGCCGTTATCAAACTAAAAAATAAAAATACTATAAGATTTCTTCAAATACCGTGACTTTTTTAGTAGACTAAAAATTTTGGAAAAAATATGGACGCAATAAGCTAGATAAAATATCAGTTCTTATTTCAGTAAAATCAACTATTTTAATTATATTCTAAAACACAATTATTATTCAAAATTTCTGTGTGCGTTTTATCATCAATGAATGTCCATCTAAGGACTCACAATTCACAGAATAGCGATTTTGCAAATAAAACTACTCGATTTGACACATTTTACTGGCAAACTGTTAAGAATGCATAATTTTGTTTAATATGTTTTTACTAAATAAAAACCTGCCGATGATATCAAAAGAGAAGGCCGATTTTCGTGAATAATGAAAATGTGGTCCGTTCGTCGAATGCAAAATACGTACTAACTCATATTACATTACGTTACAATCCCTGCCTATAATAATGCCTAAAAGGCAAAAAAAAATCAAATTACGGCAGTCATTAAAATTGGAAAACGTGGCTGCGATTTTACTTGACTCAGACACTTTTAGAGTCCATTGCTCTCAATAAAGTTTTTTTTTTATGAAATGATTTTTTTAATGATTTTTTTTTCTCCTCAAAATGATCGAAATGAAATGAATTACAACAAAAATTCCCTTTCACTTGAAGCTTTAGGTAACGGAAGGTGTCTGACCCATACGAGAAATGATTTCCAATGAGTTAAATATATTGAATTAAAATTACATAAAAACATTGATTTTAATTTATTCTATCAATGGCTTTCAGTTTTGCCTTATAAGAGGGGGACATTTTTTTTAATGAAATACGTTATTTTGACTGCCCAAAATCTTACGAAATTAAACATGATTCAAACAAATTTAAGAGCTTCCGGCTCTTTTGAAAATATGTAATAAATTAATTACAGTTCTTTGATTAATATCGTATATTAATTATTACCAATTCTAATTACTAATTCTGACATATTGCATTAATAATTATTAAGTTTAAGTTTAATTATTACTATGCCGAAAATAGCTATTTATTTTATCTCTTGCAACCTTGATTTTTGTTTTAAGAATAAAAAAACTTTGCCTCCAAAACAAAGGTTAATTTATTTCAAATTGCATTAAAATGCACACGCCTCCTTTTTTACCGAAACATTGAATATTTTTTAAGTGCGGCAAGAGAAAATAAATTAAAAAAAATATCTTAGCAAGTAGTAGTATCTGTTTATTGTTCTTCTCTTTAAACTTTCTCGCAAAATTTTCAATTT
This sequence comes from Conops quadrifasciatus, assembly GCA_949752815.1. NCBI lineage: Eukaryota > Metazoa > Arthropoda > Insecta > Diptera > Conopidae > Conops > Conops quadrifasciatus. Next base: position 10,906,688 of record OX457077.1, on the reverse strand, counting down.
GAACTTTTGCCAGAAAAACAAAACGAATTCAAATAAAAATGCATGCGTTAAAAGAATGCTGAGAAGAAATACATACATAGCATGATCTTGAAATTGTTTAGACAGATAGAAAGACTTTTTTTGTATTTTGCAAATTATTATAAATATTTGTTGAAGTTAAAACGAAATCAAGTTCAAGTTATCTCAACAGCGTCGCCTGCAAAAATTAATACATACTCGTACAACGCAGCTGCTGGGCCTTATACCCATGCTTGTAATATATTTCTGACCGTTGGGCAACACTGCCCCGACTAGACTGCAAGACTTTTGATTTATACGCTACACACACGAAATCGAATGTTTTCGGTTGTGTTCTGTACGATTCGAGCTGCCAGATGGTGCCGATTTGATCAGATCCAGTCGACAAACGACCAGACCAGATCAGCTGTAAACTGGCCAGATCGGCTGGATCTCAAGTCAAATCGATAGAAGCAGCAGTTAATGGACGACGACGACGATGATGATGATAAGCGAAATCGTGATTGAAAACAATTTATGCAAGTGTTAATATAAATGAATGTTCTACATGCGGAAACACCTGGCAACGGAAACCGGCCGGCAAAATCAAATCTCTAACATTAATAACGTTTGCCGATTCGTTGTTTACAGAGTATAAAGAGAGATTGTTAATTTATTTAGATTTTTATTCATGGTTTAGTGGTCGTACAATATATAACTGGCTACTTTAGATTTTAAAGAGAATTGATAGTCTCTATGTCTATTTTCAAGTGTATACAAATCTTATAACTTATGGTACTTATAAGGCGTTATTTATAAAAACATCAAAAGCTTTTTCATGAGAAAAACTCTTCTCTAAAATTCTTCAATGCAAAAAAAAACTGTTGAAACATTTCTTCATATTCGTTTCATTTTTCTTAGTAGGTACGTTAAAAGACCATGTACATATTTTCAGAAGATATAAGACAAATTTCTGACTGAATAAAACGCTACCAATTACCTTTGAATACGATGCTTAACAATTCTAAGTGAGTTATTTTAGACTGCACTTTATTACTTTTCAACTTTTTGAAACATTTTCGAAATAATGCAAATGAACAGATTTCTTAAAATAAGAATGCATTTTATAATTAATTCAAAATGTCGAAAAATATTATCTTTTGTCGTAAGAGAAATTTCATAAAATCCTAGAAACATTACTTAAATGCTATTAATAAATAAATTTTATTAATTTTTAATAAATTTGCTAATTAAAAAAATTTTTTTTATTAAATATTTCTATAAAATTTACCTTAAAAATGGGTCATACTTTTTCCCATAGATATAAACAATTTTAAATCGATTCTAAGAAACTTTCATAAAAAAATATGTACATTCAGATTCTCACTAGCTCTTTGTCATGCATGACAACATCGTATTTTTCCCCAGAATTACTTTTTGTTTATAATTCAGATTAATTTTTTTTTTATTTGTGTAGATTTGTTCTTCAATCATATTGCGTTCTTCATGTGGCGCGTACTTGCTAAGAGGGTTCTTTAGTAAAGTTTGGAACTAGAGAAAAATCTTCGCCCGCGTCAACGAAGAATAATTTAATTAAATTATTCAATGGAAACTACATATCTACATTCTAACATATCATTGCTTGCTTCATCACAAATTTCAGTTATAAAAAACCATTAAGTCAATGTGAGGCCAAGGAAAATTAAAAAAAAAATTCAATCTCAATCCGTTTTTTTTTTAATTGCGCCCATTACAAAATGCAAATCTTAATACGACCGATTTAAGATTAGATTCATTAGATTTTCGTGGGCGCGCTTCAATGACGATTTGCGACGGGCGGACAACTTCTTCGCTTCAAGATGAGGTCATTTCTTGTGTGTTGTTAAGTTGGTGTCCATCCAGAGATAGAGAGATACTCATACGCAGCCATTAACTGAAGTCAATAAAAGCGATTTTTTAATGACTCAGTTTTTCGCGAAATATACACACGCGAAAAATTTCACACTAGGTTTGTGGAAAACGTATAAAAAAACGCAGCAATCGTTAGAAAATGTAAATAAAGTTATTTTTGCTTATTTTATACGGTACGCAAATTAATGGCTCGAACTATAGTAGAAAGTAAGTACCTCCTTGGATAATACGAGTACGAGTGAATGCCCATAAAGTGGCCGGAGAGAAGGAAATGGCAAAAATTATGGTATTAATTTTCGCTGTTTCTCCACGCGACACGCGACGCGACACACCATCGAGTTGACAAAGAAAATAGAAAGGACGATCTTTTCCCGGCAAAATGGTTGGTTGCAGCCTGCCTGCCTTTCTCGCGCCACCATCATCACGGTGGGCAGTCGCTGCATAATTGTTTGCCATTCGCTCGTTTGACAGTTCTATTATTTGTTATTAATTTATTTGGCGAAGCATGGAAATTGTACCTTTACAATCGCCGGCGATAAACTGCCGCTAGGTATGAGTACACTTGATGACGTTACGAACAACAATGACGACGACGACGACGACGACGACGATGGCGACAACGATGACGGTCATGGTGACGCGCGGAAAACGATAGCGTTGTGGCGATCAGTGCTGTCGCACTTCGTAGATCGCATGCGAGAAATCGAATGCTTATTGGCGACGCCTTACCCACGCGCGCTTGAACGCCATTAAAGAGAAAGAGAGTTTATGGCGAGACGGTCATCAAGTGTGTCACGTCCAGTCCAGACTTTCCGGATGGGAAGAAGAAGAAAAATGAGTGTAATAGCCGTTTTTCAGACCAAATTGTATGTTAAAACTGTTCAATAAATGGTACAGTTGTACCCTCGTTTTTGAGACTGCGGTCTATGTGTTTAAATTGTGTTAAAATAATGTGTTTAAATAACATTTTTTTTTTATTCCTGCTGCACAATAGAAAGGTATTATTGTGTCAACGATATATTTTTGGAGCCATTTTATTAGCTTAAAATTTGAATAAATATGACTTTTATAGGATTTAGGATTTTTTTCAAAATTTTGAAAGACCATTTTATCGTTTAATAAATGTATATTTGTTGTTTTTTTTCGACATTACGTCATTACGTGCATTTAACAATGACATTTTTGTAAACATAACCTCGAAAATTTGGTTTTATCTTCTTAATTTTATTTGAGTTACGCTAATGAAAATTTTTTTCCAAATTATTTTTTATTTATGACTGTTTTCTTTTTTTTTTGCAACCTTTTTCTAAATAATTGCCCAGCTCTGTCTACAAGATCGGTCTGTACGCGGTAAAAAAAATTTTATTTGTTTTGTCTAATATTATTTATTTTATTTTTTAGTCTATTTCTTTATCATGCAACCATTAAAATCCAGCGGTTTGAGGACCATTCGAGTGGAACGTAAGAGCTTCCGATAACAATTTTTGCTTCAGACCGATTTCAGACCGTTTGAATTGAATCGAACTGCTTGGAATAAACCAGAATAAGGATTATTCATTTGACGTGAAGAGACGTAAAGGCCTTTTTAAGAAGCTACCAGTATTTATACTAAAATATTTTATACTCCATAATTTATGGAGTATACTCAATAATTTATACTCCATTAAAAATAAAAGAAAAAGGAATAAAAATAAAAGGGCAGCTTAATTTAAAGGTTTAAGTACCGCTCAAGCCTCAAATTCCACAAAATCGTAGTGAAAATATAAAAACATTTCCTTCCTTTATTCTCAATAATGTTTTTATAGAATTTCATATTTTTCCCACTTTTTTATAAACGCTTTTATCCACCACCTCCTTCATTAATTAAACACTTAAAGTGTTAATAGTTTTGACCTTATCAATAACTGAAGCATTTGCAAAAGACTAAAAAACCAAAATAGAACGACAAAGAAATAACGCCACAAAAATTTCGTGTTCTTTCTTCTTCTGCTTCAGCATATGTATCTTTATTTTTTCTTTGAACACCTACACTTAAAAATACGCATTATCTTTTGTGTTTGGTTAACAAATTTTTGTTTGGTTTTAATAAAAAAAAAACGAATTGAATTCTAATAAAACTGACTAATCTTCAGTCAGCGATAATGTCACGGGCGTCTTTTGGAAAATGAATTATTATTATTTTTAAGCGTAGGTGTTAATTTTGATGTAATTTTAAGTTTGTTAATTAATAAAATATATTTTCTCACAAACGTGAACAAATTAATAAACGTGAATACTCGTGGCTCTAATTAGGTTCGAGCGCACTGCATATACAAAACCTTTCTAAATTTTTTAGAAGTAATTAAATCGATAAGTACTTAATTACTTTAACTAATAATTATAATCGTAATTAGATGGTGCGACCTCTCACTTTTTATAACTAATTTAGTTCGCATGATTTTTAACATTAACTGCTTCGAGAATCATTAATAATATCAATTACTAAATAATTATTGCTAATAGCGTCAGACAATAGCGTTGAGGATTAATCAAGGTACTTGATTGCCGTCAGTAAATTATGTATCACGTTAAGTGTTACGATCTTCAAAGAATGCTGTAGGAAATAAATACTTAAACAGTTATTGATAGAAACTTATAGAATAAAATTTATTATTTACAAGATAAATACATTTTTTATGTGTATTCAATCAATGGAAGTGCAGTATTATACGGGAAATTGTGTAGTGTCCTTCAAAGAGAGCCTCTTATCATTTTTTCTTACATAAAAAATAACCACGCCGTTTATGTGGGCCCAAGACTTTTTGTTTTTACGATATAGAGCATGCATCTTTGCAGCAGACAAATAATATTTAGTCATTTTGGAATTATCAAAATCAAAAACTGCTTTAACTGACGCTTCCTGCTTGAGATGTTTGGAGCCGCCAACGCCGCCAACGCCGCCAACATTTCCGGTTCTGGCGTAAATCACAAGGAAAGTCATAATTAATTCGTAACAACAAACAAACAAACGAATCTTCATAAACGCAAGTGTTACAATTCATGTTTTTTCCATCCATTTCGATAGCATTCATAATCTTTTTTATTCTCCACCGAACAACAGCTCTTCTGGATCAGCTTGGCGCAACAATGTCGTCGCTCGCGAAACCTTCGGACTCGTCGCTCGCTTTAGTTGCGCGATGTTTGCGAATACTGCGGAATCACGCAACCTGCTTGCTGCTGCCTTTAGTCAGTCTAACTCGTGTCTAGTTCAAGTTCAAAGCAGTGATTTTTTTTCTTTTAAATCAATTTTCTGTTTTTAGTTTTACCCACTTTTTTTTCATCTATACTATAATTCTTCATAGACGAACAAGCACCGACAGAACGAGCAATGAATAATTGCTTTCCAGCTGTTTTTTAGTCGGAATCATTTAATACTAAAAGCATGCAATTATTTTGAACTGACTTTAGAATTACTGCAGTCAAGTGAAACAGACTTAGAGACTAAAAGCCTAGAGGATAGAATTCTGTACTAACTGTAAAATAAAATGATATTTCCGATTTCATGTTGTTTATCTGCTGCTAACTTCGTTACTGGATTGAATTATGACGTGCTTGTTTTGATACTGATCCCGTAACGTAACACTTAGCCCGACAAGCCTTTAGAACTTTCCGAAACTTAAAAATAATGGGACGAAAAATATAGACACGCACATAGTTTATGTATATATGTTAAGTTTTCTCAGAATTACTAAGGCCTTTAAAGTCTCTAAGTACATAGAGAAAAAAAGTACCACGTAAAAATAATAATATATAATAATAATAAGATCTTCTTATTCAGCCATTTTACAATGAAATTTTATTAAAACATATAAATAATATGCTTTTCTCATAGAGAAATCTTGTTAATTTCATAAAGAAAATCTTATTGTCTTGAAATAAAAAGCTAATCTTATTAATTCGTGATTTTAATAAGAAATTTATATTTTTTCTCCCAGAAAATCATAAAATCAACAAGTCTTTGTAAAAGATGAACAATTCTTATTAATTACTTCTTTTAATAAGAAAAACTTCTTATATAATATTTTTATATCGTCGGTCTGGCCGGAACTTTGATAGTACCTAATATTTTTGCTGACAGGGTTTCTTCAGACTTATAATTCAGATTAATTTTTTTACATTGCATTACAGTGCATTGTTTATAATGCACGATTTTTTCTTCTTTTCTTCTCAGTTGTGAGTACTTTCCATCTTTATATACATACATATATTGTACAATATATTGTACTTTGCAAACAAATAACAAATAATAGCATATTAATCTTCAGGCTTTAACCGTGAAATTTTGTGAGTACTTATTATGATTAATATTCTTGAAATATTAATATTCTTGGCTGAATAAAATGAAAAAAAAACATGAATAATTCTTTTTGATGTATTTGATGACTATGGAAAGCAATAAGATTTTAATAAGATCGTCTCTATGAAAAATAATAAGATATTCTTATTGAATTTGTATTTTAATATGACTGTTATTTTTAATTAAAGAGCATAAAGAAATTTGATTGTTTTGGCTTTTTGTAACGTAACTAAAACTAAAGATTTTAAAATAAACATATTCAAAAAATACATTAAAATACATCCAGGCATAGTATTTTTTTACCTATTAAACTTGAGTACATATTTTGTAATGCAAGAGTTTACTTCGTGGATAGGAATTTGCATAATTTTCTCAATCTTTAAGTGAACATTGTGAAATTAATAATTTTACAATAAAATAACTACAAGAAGGTCTATTCTTAGAAAAAAAACTAGAATTATTTTTCTTGAGTGCAGACTTGAGTGCTTAAAATTTAAAAGGGACCTGCAAAATTGCTTATCACCATATTATACAATTCACAACGAGCTTGAAAGGGCAAGTAAGCAAAGCCAACTTACAGATTTTTTTTAAATGGACTGAAGGTGCACAAAATCTAGAAGAAAGTTCAAAAAGTGAAGGTAATATTGTTCCACCAAACAAACGTTCTCGTTTAATTGCACTGAGCAGCGATGACGAAGAAAATTATTAAATTAAGTTTATATTATGTAAATTAAATTAAATGTATATTTTTCTTTTGTTTCCTAATAAAAGTTACTTATAGTGAAGTTACTTATATGAAATTAAAAAGAAATCTTTTCAATAGCTTTTGGAACATATACATTTGGAGCTTACCGTGTTATAGGAGGGTCACCTGTATTATTTACACAGTTACTAGAATGAGAAAAAACTACTGATCACAAATTATGGTATGATATTTTCCTCCATTTCACCAATAAGAGAAGGTTACGTAATTAAACAAATAAGTAATTTTTTTTCATTTTTTTGTTACTTGTCCATTAAATGTAGTAGCTTTCAGTTACTTGGTAACAAAACAACTATTACTTACACAGTTACTAGAATGAGAAAAACCTACTGATCACAAATTATGGCATTAGGAAAAGGTTACGTAATTAAATAAAGAAGTAAATTCTTTAGTGTTAGTTAATAACAAAACAACTATTATTAACAATGTTGTGGAATTAGCACGCCAACTTATCGACGTTAACCGTTCCAAAATCTAAAAGGCTCTATATACATATATCCATCCAATTTGTCCGACAATACAGTATTCCTTGCATTTTGTTTTGTTTTGTTCAATTTATTTAACAGAATTTGAGAAAAATTCGAAAGTACATACGAGTATTCACAAAGTTATTGCACGATGAAATTCTTAATCGTCATTGTTCTGTGTATTCTTGGTATTGCTGGATCTATTAAAAAAAGCTTAGAAGTAGCGCCCACATTCATGGTCAAACTGGAAATTTCTAAACCGAGTGGATGCATGGTATGCAGTGGCTCTTTTATTTTCAAGAATTGGATCTTGACCGCCGGACACTGTATCTATGAGTGAGTAAGTGCCGTTTTTCCAATGTCCGGTTAAGTTTGTAAGAGATAAGTAATTTGTAAGAGAGTTTGACGTTTGAAAATCCCGTTTTGTTTCGCTTAGCACTTAAACGGACAATGAGAAAACGGCCCTGATCATTTATTTATCATTAAAAATATTACCTAATATTATATTTAATAGTGCAGATTACTTAGTTGTGTACTCGGTCTTTAAGAAAGCTGTTGGCTATACCGTCAACAAAACGGACTTTTTCACCGGTAGATACATTCATTGGTCTGAAAGATGCCATGATATTGCATTGATAAGATTTCCATACAATGAACCATGGAGCCATATCTCGCCAGTCCGTTTGCCCAACGCCTTGGATTCACCTTCAGCCTACCATGGAAAAAAAGCCACTTTTCTTCGATTTGATTCCGTGTGCACTAGAAATTCTTCAGTGCTTCGCGGTCTCTTTTACCTAACGATCGCCAAGAAACAATCATGTAGAATTGGTACTCGCTTCTTCATTTTGAACGCAATCCTTCGAGAAGAGCATCTTTGTTCACGTACGAGACGCCCAAATTTATGTAAAGGCGATTCTAGCGCCCATTTGGTCTTGAAGGATTCGAATGAACTTGTCGCCATTTGGTCACAGCCGAAGGATAAATCGTGTTCAGAACTTATCTTCAGTCGGATTTCTTATTACACGAAGTTTATAGAGATCGTTACCGGGATTGATCTACCAGGCGGAGGATGGAACAGGAGGAACGCGCTGGTACAGGGTAACTCAACTTTGCTAAATCGCAAAATAACTCATTTTTAATAATTAGTTTAATTAGTTTATTTTATTAAAATAATCTTTGAAATCTAAATCCCATGTTTTTTGTAATGGACATGGTCATTTTGAATACAATATGACATGGACTTTTGACCGCTTTGGTTGTTTGGCAAGAACAGATTATGTTCATATTGTAGAATACCTGAAGAAAAAAAGGTCTATCATAATTATTTTATTATTTTGTACGTTCACTTCTTAACCATTAAAATTGATGGTGCATAGCTGACCCGCAGTGGAATCATACTATTTTTTTTTCCTCTTGTCTTCCTAAAAACTTGTCTTAAAGTATTTTCCCAAAAATAGAATTTTTTTTTTTTTAAATGCGTCGTAAAAAACTTTCACTCTTTCATACATGAATAGACATGGAATGACCATGCATTGTAACTACAACACTATAGGCGATATAAGTACATCATACATACTCGTACTTCGTATGCAACGTACTATCATACATACGATATTATCATGGTCCACTTTGTATTTGTTAAAATTCAAAATTTTTATTTCCAAGTCGTCTCTCGGTTCTTGTAATTGTTTTAAATTAATTTGTTTGTACATATTCAGATTTAATGTTGTGGTTGTTTTATTAATATTTTCGCTTTTTATCTTTACACACAGTTATTAGCATGTTAATTAGTAACATGTTGATTATTGTTGTTGTTGCTGTAGTCGCTGTTGTGGTTGTCAGCACTAATACAGAAAAAAAAATAAGAATTCTCTTACTTTTTAATATTAAATAAATGAAAATGAATCAAGAGATATTTTTAGCTCTCAAAATGTTTATGAACAATGTGATAATGAATGGAATTAATTAGCTCATTTAAAATAAACAAAAAATCTTGAAATTTTAATATGCAAAGTCATTCACTAAAATAAATTGTATCACAGTAAGAAAATCGCAAAGTTAAATCTACAATAGTTAAATGTCGTTGCTATTTATGTACATAGCATACGTATATACGATATAAGAAACTTCCTGCTTAAAAAACTCAAGTAGTAGTAGTCTTCATAAGCTAATAAATACCGCAATTAAACTATTCTGAGATGAGAGCTAAGGCCTCGTAATGAGAAATCTTAGAACAAGAGATTTAGACCGAGCTGTAGATGATGTAGACCGAGACAGGTTCTAAGAATTTAGCTTGTCAGCTTTAAAGTTAATAAATTATTTCACGGAGCTGTAATAGTTTCATTACAGAGTAACCCTTTTGAGAATAATGACTTCATCGAAAGGCCGCCACAATTAGTTTTTTATAAACTTTATAAATTAGCAGCTCAGATAATTTATTTCCAAAAGTGTTTTTTTCTCCATCGCTATCGATAGCGATAGATTGAATTAAAAAAAACCCATAAAACATTAAGAAATAATAAGCAAATAAGTAGAGGAAGACTTAATGAAAAACAAGTCAAAAGCAAACAAGATCTAAAGCAACCAAAAGCTACCAACAGCTGCATTATCTCGTGCTCACTCTCGTCGTAAAAGAGTGTTGTATTTAGCCAGGATTGGATTTAAGGTGAACGCGCAACATTGACACCAATTTTCGCCTTAAAATTGCACATTGACATTGATCATTTTTTCTACAAGAAATTAACTTTAAATTTCTTTGCCTTTACCTCTTACGCCGTGTGCACTTGTATGTAATTGATTGTCGCGTGATATTATCACACGATACAAGTACAAGAGATACCAACAGTTAAACCGAGAGACAGGCTGGCTGCCATACAAACGAGTTGTCTCAGAAAGTCTCAGTTAAATTAGCCATCGGCCAACAACAACAAATCATTGTTGCCAACACCGGTTAAAGAGAGATTGAATCGACAACTTCTTACAACTTCTTACGAAAACGTCACTCCGAGTACTCTGGTGATTATTTTGGATAAGTTGATCGGGGCGTTTCTTCGTTCGCTGCCCGCTGCCCGCTGCCCGCTGCCACTGTCAAAGCCACAAGCAACAAGTGTTTTTCTTTCTACTGCGCTGATATCAACGCACGATCGGCGGCCGATCGTATCGCATTTTAGTGTGTATGTCTTGCTGCTGGTATCAGGAATAAGGTGGCTGGCGTATGAGCTGGCTGGCGCTTGCTGCATACAATGGTTTCAAAGGCTTCAAAGGCTTTCAAGTTTTGACTAAAAGTACCAGCCGCCGACCGATCGACCGATCGAACCAATCAACCGACCAACCGATCGAGTCCCAGCAAGGTTGTTCAAAGTTTTCTCTTCGTCTACGACTATGTTGAGCAAAAAAAAAAACCAGCAGACGCTTAAGCATCGCCACAGACGATTTCTTACAAGACGATTTTAATAACATGCAATAAAAATGTTACTGCAGATCGTGACCGATACGTATTTGCTTAACTCCAGGCTTATGAAAACAAGCATTCTTTGTATTTCGAGATTAAATATATAGACAGCTGCTATGAAAAGAGTACAAGTATCTGCAAATAATTACCTTTTCGAAAACATAAATCCAATTATTGTAATTTTGAGATGCTGCCGATCGTGCCACGATCAATGAAATTGCCTTCAGCTGCAAGAAAAATAAAAAAAGTAAACATATTGTAGAATACAATAAGAAAATAGTTTGTATTTAAATGTTTTGGTTTGGTTTGATTTTTTCATTTTTAGTTTTGAACTGATTGAAAGTGCTGCGAAAGTGCTGCACCTGCTCCACCCTAACCGGTCGGTCAGTGACCGAGGCTAATCCAGTCGGTTGATCGGCGCACTGGGTGTAAATGCAGCGGCACCATTCACCCGCTCTTTCGGGAACTTTTTATCGCATGCTACAATTAATTAATCATCCATGGCTTACCTTCACAGTAATTGTGAACGAGTGTGAAAGTTCGCAAATGAAGCATGGAAATTAAGAGCAAGAGCGCAAGGTGAAATTAACAAGAAAAAAAGGAAAGGAAAAACCGAGCGCAAGACAAAACACGACGCAGTTCGATGACTTCAAAGGTTCAGAGTGAGAGACCGCGTAAGTAATTATGGTAACGCTCTTGACGCTAATTAAATAATTTGCGTTTTAAGGGCCCTTTTTAATGATTATGTAATCTTAATTATAGTAAGAAAGTTTAGTACAATATACTATACTTAAAAGTATTGAAAACTTTAAAATATTCTGTATTATTTACAATAATAATTTACTTTTGTTTAGGCCTTCTTCTTCCTATTTTTAAGAGATTTTCGAGATCAAACCTTTGATCTTCGAAACAGGTTTTTACGGTTATAATTTTTTTGCACTTTAAAGAGCAAAATTTGAGCTAAATTATAATACCTTTTAATTAAATAAAATCGTGGAAAAGGAGGCGCATTTATTTCGTAAGCTTTACTTAACTTTAAGTCTAGACTTCAAAGGACAAAAAGAGTAATAGAATAAAAAGAGTAGAAGAGTAAAAGAGAAAAGAGTAATAGAACAATCCATTTAAATGTAACAAAGTTATGACTGCTAGAGTAACGCTAGATACGAAAATCTCAAGCGCAATTTTTCATTAATTTTACCCTTACATGAACGTTTCTTCATCATTTTATGCGTCCATGCCGCAGTCATTGTCCTCATAATTGCTCTACCCATCACCGTGTTTGACCTTGAAATCATCATCATCGTCATCATCATTATTATCAACACCACCATCATCAGTAATCGACTTCTGTCAAATCAGTAATCCAAAAATTGACAGCTCCATAATTTTGTCTTTCATGTCATCCTCTTCGCTACACAATTTAATGTAAGAAAATGGCGGCAAGTACAATACTTTTTGTTGTTTTTGTTGCTAATTTTTGACGTACTTTTTGACGTATGTATTGTAACACAAAACGAATACATACGTGTAAAAAAAAAATTTAACTCCTCGCATTACGACAACGAATTACTTTTGCCAGTTTTTCATTGAGGACGCGCTAATTATCGTACTTTCGATACTAAGTCGTGCAGTTGTTGCTGTTGTGGTTGTTGTTGTTGTTGTTGTTGCATTTGTTGTTTTGTCATGCAGTTGTGGTTACTTGTTCATTTGCGGTCAAAAGCCGGTGTCAATGTAAAGATAAGTTCGTTCAATTAAAGCAACAGCAACAGTAGCAACAACAGTAGCAGCAGCAGCAACAAACGGTTTTCGTTTTCAACATACTCGTAGCATTTTTGTGGCATTGTTTTTTTGCCCTTTTGTTGTGCACTCCACTCCACTTACGTAACATTTGAAATGTATGTTAAAAAATTACGGCTCATGAAAAATAATTAGTATAATTTTGACTTTTGTTTGTGCTGATCATTTTTATCTCTCATTCGAGATGACATACTATCATCTGCATTAGAATATTGCATGCGAGAGATTTTGCGATTGTAAAATACACACAAAATGCAAAAAACAAAAACGAGAAATTTGATTTTCTTAAATTATTGGACGAAAGAAGTTGTCAATGTCCAAAGAGTTAAAGAGACCTGATGGAAGAAGTAGATTATTAGCAAGCACTAACCGTTTATAGTAAGATCTGTGGTCGGTATACGAGTATAGTCTTCTTTTAATAGATTAAAAACAATTTCCAACGGAATTTTTTATATTATTTTTGATTCCGTTTTGATATAATAATACTTTAACATTTTTTTTATCACTTTTGTCAAGATTACTCTACGTGCTTTTGGTTTGAACTCATTTGAAACTGTTAGTTTATGGGAAAAAAATTAGTCATTGCCGCTTCCGTAGACACCCTGTATTTTTATGTAGCAGAAAAAGCTTCATATTCCTTTTTTTTAGAATTTAGCTCTACGCGTACGCCTTGATGATAAGAAGAGCAATCAGTGTTTTTTTTACAAACTTGTTAAATTTTTTTTTTTCAATTTCAATGCTTAATTTTACCGATAAGCTTTTTATTTAGATTAGAAATTTTATATGAACGTTTCAGACTACGAATTAGTAATTTTCAAAGTGGGTTAAGAATCGCAAAAAATTCAAGTGAATTTTTTTTTTCTTAGAAAAACTAAGTAGAATGAATATGCTATTCATATCTTATCAGTTTGTTGTCTGCGTAAGTGTAAAATGTGTAAAAATGAGTACAGAAAAAATTTTAGAAAACTTCCTTTTTATTAAAATATCGTTTAATAATATACCTACCTAAATATATTATTGTACCATATTATTTTTTTTTTATTTTTTATTTATAACTATTATTTCCTTATTATTCGTGACTTTATTTGTTGATTAAAAAATGACTTTTAAACTGATTTGATTCTAATCATAATCTATTTTCTTAATTTACAATATTTCTTAAATATTCTAAAGAGAAGTATTTCTAACAACAGTAAACTCGTCTTCACTTAAAAATAATGGAAAAGTGTTTTTCTTCTAGAATTTTATGGGAAATTTACAGGAAATTTAATATCTAGATAGATTTATTTTTAAAAAAAAAACTCAGTTGTGACATAATTTGTCTATGTAGTTTAATTGTCTTGTTGTCTTTGTTGTCATATTTCTTCATTTAATTTAATTTATCAAACTGGTACTGTTTGCTTCTTCTCGCTCTATAGACATAACACGAGACTAAATATGTACGTACAGCATGACAGTATCAGTAGGTAAGTATAAAAAAGGTAAAGAAGAGAAATTCAGTAAATTATTATAGCCACAATGACAAGTAAAACAACAACAACAACAATGGTTACTCATCTCATTTGCTTTTCTTTTTGATCGTTTTGAGTTTTTCTAGTAGGTTTATCTAATCTTTTGGCATGTGATAATTATATCTACTCATACTATAATCTTTTGAAGATATGCAATATATGTATGTACATACGAGTATACATATGTATAAGATATGGCCTTTTGTGTGTGCGTGTGAAGATATGAACTCCCTGCAGCCTGTCAAAATGCTTTTAGAAAAGTAAAGAAGTTTCGTCTGAGGTTTTTCTCGCTTAAGAGGAAAATACCGAAAAGCCATTAAACAATGCCCTCGTACCAAGTGCTCCGTTTTTGTTTTACATAAACATAACAGGGTTCATGTTTGTGTGTGATGCTGGTATTTTATTTTAAGAAATCTTAGTATTTAAAAAAATATCGTATTTTTCGTTCTTCTCCAAACTTCTCTATAGACATCAAAATAGCAGCTTTTTAAAGCGAGGAGGGTCACAAAAATATCGCAGGGTAATAAAACATTTAAAAATACTTAACTTAAAAAAATGATAGTAGTAATTATGTATTTAAAAAATAGGAGTAACAAATTGTCTTTCTATAGAGGAAAAGATTTTGTGGCTCCAAAATAGGTCGTTTTTAGCGGGTAAAGCGTTTTTCTTCTTCTAGAAAATGGCCATAATCAAGGTATGAATGATCGTTGAAGGAACGACTAAAAAGCAGAAACTTTAAGGACTTTTTAGAACTCTTCTTTCGTAAGATGAGACGACTTTAAGGGTGAAAACTGTAATATTGTAATTGTAATATTAAATAATTGTAATATTAATAAAAAACTTTTTAACCAAGAAGTACTTAATGTCAAATGATGAATAACTAAGAGTATTTTCTTGTAATATAAAGATTTTCTTATGTTATGAATTTTATCAGTATCAAAAGAAATACCAATTTTAATAGCTCGATGTATTAAAAAAATCCTCCCTTAAGTTTTACAAGGGCAAAATATGTAAATAAAAGAGACAATCTCGTATCATCATTATCATTAGTATCATCATCACCATTAACTGCATCAACTTCTACAACAAAATCTCAGTAATAAAATTGATAATAAATTACTGGACAATTTAATAAAATTTTAAATCGCAGAACTCGACAACAACAACAATAACAACACTCACACAAATTAACATGAGAATTAAATCTAAAAATAAACACAATACAATGGCAATCGAAGTTTTATAAAAAAATTATCACAATCGATTTCTCGATTTCTCGGAAAGTTGATTCTAAAAGTTTCTCGTCTCTGGTTACGTGTTTATGTACTCGTATTATAAATATATTTAATATTTTTTGTGCAAGCGTAAGTCAGCGAGAGAAAAATAACAATAATATCAATAAGAAAATATATGTAGCAAAAAGAGTAGCTGGAAAAAATCCAGCAACACTTGTTTGAATTGTATTGTCTTGAAAATGTGTGCGTAGCGTAGCGACATGGCGATAAAACAAACTTTCATTTGATAAGCTTCAATATTAAACAAACAAATTTATCGAACAGACCGCAAACAGTCAGTCAGTGTGCTGCCAATCGTTCGTCCATTCGACCGTCCGGCACTGCAGAGACATACGCAGGAGACATCCACCTATCAAAGTTAAATATAAAACAATCTTTAATGACATGGATAAAATGCTGAATTCTGAAATTCATATCATAAATTCTGTATTGTACTTTTACCCGAGACCGAGACCGAGACCTTGGGAGAAGAGAGAGTCTTTTCACAGCAATAAAAATCCACAGAAATGCAGACTACTCGTACCTTCACAAAGAAATATTATTGTATACTCAGATGCGTTCGAAAAAAAAAAAACACAACCGACACACATGTCGCCAGAACCATTAAATAAATACGACTACTAAAAAAAGATCACATTTTATAAGCAAACATTTTTTCTTCTTCTCCTTCTTCTTTGTTATTGTGAGTTTAGTGGGGCGCAAAGGATCGAAGTCTGCTATGGGTTAATGTATAAAGATCGTTGTCATTGATTGTCAATTGATTTTTTGTTAAAGAAAAAACCATCGCCACCGTTTTCGGGACGTTTCCGAGACGAGATGCAAGGACGAGTAATCACATCAATTCTTTCTTTTATTGTTTAAAAATAAATTTTATATTTTTCCCAAAGTTTTTTAATCAAACTCAGTACTACTCATTTGTAACAAGTCTTTTACTGTGCACCTACACGCCACTGTCAGTTTGTCTGTCTGTCATGAATTCTCTGAAAAAAAAAAACCATTATTTTTATGGTATGGAGAAAAAAAAAACATACCGTATAAACAAATATACGATATGTTATCACATTTTCACATTTTTAATTGGATATTGTGTTGGAAACCGCTGGTAACACCCATTATTAAGTCATAAGGTTCAAAACCGCAAAGAATGGGCGTTTTACTTACGCAAATGTAAACGAAAACTATTTTAAAAAAATATACATATGTACATACATATTTCTTCTCTCAACCTTCCTTCAATTAATCGGGCAGGCAGTTAAAAAAACTTCGGGCAGTATATAATTTTTAAAGACCTTAGAATTTAATTGAATTTGAGTAAAAAAAAACCAAATTTTCTCTTAGTTTTCTTTTTATTTTTTATGTATCACATTAAGACATTGTAATATCAAATTATAATGTATTATATTGTATAATTTTTAAGACAATATATTTTCACAATTATTTTTTAAGTTTATTTCATTTATTTACACGCAGTGAGCAAAATTTCTGAAGTGCAATAGCTTTAAGCCCGCTCCGAAAACATTAACTAAATATTTACGCCACTGGCGTAAAATATATGTATTCGTAACTATGTACATCGATTTTAATAATAAAGTTGGTGTGAATTTTATCGCTCTTCACACTTAAATAATAAGAATATATTAAAAATAAATCGATCGAAGCAAGAAAAATACTAAAATTGCAATTAATGTTATCAGCGTGTAATACATATTTTACAATAGCTTTCGCTCTCTCTCACTCTCTCTATCTTCTTCTATTTCTTCTCTCTCTCTCCACCAACAGGTAAATAAAATGCAATGAATACATTATTTCGATGAATGTAATATTATGCAAGTTAAATTAGAAGGAAAATTTCATGTAATGCTATTAAAAATTATGGCAAATAGTTATAAATTTTTATGTTTCACGCAGCTGTGAATAAACTACATGCAGTTTTCAGGAATTTCCTGTTATTTCTTATTTCATTTTCTGTAAGAAATGAAGAAAATCTAAAGAAAAAAATAGAACACTACAAAAGTTTTTGTACTTTGCATTTTTGAAAATGTATGGATTTATCTAATTTTATAAAAAACTTTTTATAAAATTATAAAAAAAATACATTATAAAATATTGAAAAATTTAGAAGAATTTTTTTGAAAAATAATACATATTTCCACCCGGATTAAAACAGTCGCGTGTAATAAGCAGAGGTAAAAAAAAAACAGAAGATTGAGTTTAAGAGATTGTCTGCCGAGAATAACAAAGAAAATAAATGTTTGTCTTCTGTAGAAAAAAGTGTACATTTCGCAAAGTGCGAGAGAAGCAATAAATTAATGCTTTAAGAGAAATACTTAAATTCAAATACGAATAGAATTTGAAGGGTAAGCTCAAATTTATTCAAATGCAAAAACACACACACACCCATACATCGATACACCTCCTCATTTACAGCCTCTTACAATCAGACCCATTCAAGCATTTGTTTTTTCCAATACCGTCCGTCACTTTCTTCACGCCTGAAGTAATAAAAATTTCATTGCGAAAACAGCCGCAATTTCATGGTTTGGCAATAAACAACAACAACAACAAAACCATTGACAGAAAATACATTACAAAACCAAGTACAACCTTCTGTTAGTATTACAACAAATGGCAGAAACATACCAAAGTCTCTATATTGTTAATATTGTTAGTGTTGTCGCTGTCGCTATAGCTTTTTGTGTTAAGCCAAATGATGCTGTTGAAATTATTTTTGCTGTTGTTGTTGTTGTTTTATCAACGTAAAGCGCTAATCATAAAATTTAATAGCTCTTATGGTAAAACTGAGAAAAACAACATATTAAACACTATCGTACAATAAAAAAAACTTTGTCAGAAAAACAAAAAGCGAGCAACATACTATACTTCTTTCACCAAAAAAAGGCAGATCGTCACCATGGTCTAACAAATAAAAAAAATATTTTTTTTATACATATTTTCACAAGATTTTCAACAACAACTAAAAACTCTCTGTTCAATTACGAGTAAATACTTACATAATAAATTTTACAAAATTATGAAGTGAAAGTTAAAATTGAGAAATGTGGGTTCTCTTAATTTACCTTCACTTACATACTAAATAAAATTTCTATAGTTAAAGAGAATCGTTTTCGATCGAAATATAATATGCTTCATATTTCTCTCAGTCTTCATATTTCATGGTTCAACAAAATATTAGATTATTTGTGCTTTTTAAAATAAATAATTAATAAATCAATAAAAAATATAGCTTATTCTTGAGATACTAAATAAACAAAGGGAAGTTTATTATTAGCCACGAGTATCGTATACGATATAAACGGTATTTGTTGACAACATGAAAATGTAAGGTATAATCAAAAAATTATCGGAATTTTAAAAAAATCAACTTAATCAATATCCATCAGAAGGAAAACTTGGTGAATTATACATAAACAATTGTAAAAATTTACTCCAAATAATTATAAAGATTCTTTCAACAAGAGGTATCATTTTAAATTTCGCGTCATTTCTCAACTCTCAACTTTCAACTGTCATTGTGAGGTTATTTGAGAAGTAAAATTCAGAAGTTCTTTAGATATTGCTACACATTCACGCAATAAATTGAAATAGAAAAATATCAGAACAAATTTAAAATGACACTTCTTGTTGACTTTAGTCAGAATTTCAAAATACATTCATTACAAAATGTGTGAAAATCATCAATTATGAATTATCACCTTCAACCGAATCGCCACAAATACGCCTAATAGTTTTGTACATTTGTGCTTCTTGAAAAAAAATTATGATGGAACTTATCAGTCTGCATGATTTCAATGTTGGTCCGACTAAAAAGTGACAATTTCCAAAATTTTATTGTTGTTGAATACAGCAGCTCAAGCTCTAACGACGTAAAACATACGGTTTTCGGGCAAAAATTCTTATGATAGGAAATCCTCCCGTTCCCAAAATATTGACCAAAACACAAAATTAGTTCAAATATATATCGTGTACCTCGTACTCATGGACAATTGATGATACACCAATTAAACCAATTAAACTCAAGGAACTCAAGATATTTCAAAATTCTTATTATTTTCCGATCAAACCTGACACAATTTAAATTTTTATTTGTTTGTTTGTAAGAAAGAACTCACCTTTTCAATGATTAGAATATATTCCTGCTGTTGTTGTCGTTGTTGTTGTGGTATTGTGATCATCAATTCATTTTTACTCGCAAATTAACAAAGTTTATTCTTTGAATTCCATTCTATTTTCAAGCTGTTTTGTTTTTATAGTGCTTCTTTTTTTTTTTGTTGCTTGTGAATAGAAATTATTTCTGGTTTTTGCGAGTCACTGTTATTTCTTTTAATTTATTTTAATTTTTTTTATATTCTCTTCTCACTCAGTGCTTCTTAAGGTCAATTCTTTTTGTCGTATAGAATGTTATACCTAAATATTTTTTGAATTTCAAAACCGTTGATTTCTTCATTTCAAATTATTTCTACACTTAACATCCAAAAATAACTGCACAGAGAATGCAATAACTGAACACGCGCACAAAACACGCCCTTTTTTTGCTCGTTGAGTGGCTCTTAAATAATACTCTTTTTCAAAAGAAGGAAAAAAAACGTACTTCTTTCTCAGTCGCTGCGGTTCTCGATCGTTTCAAAAGAGACCACAAATTTAAATCTACTAAAAACGCGAGTGAGTACGCGTATTGTTTACTTAAAAGTGATATTATTAGTTAGATCTTGTTTTATAATCTGCACACACACACACACACACACACACACACACACACACACACACACACACACACACACACACACACACACACACACACACACACACACACACACACACACACACACACACACACACATACACACAAGGTTAGCTACAAGGAGTCTGCTGTTTATTGAAAAGTAAATGGTCTCTACTACAGGCCGCTATAGTCACTATAGATACCACAGAATTCAAACGTACCTGCTTAGAGAAATGCACAAATATAATAAACTCGTAGTAAATCTTCTTAACAATGACTTTCAAAATAATGAGTAAAATATTGATATTGGAAGTGAGAATAGAAAAGATAGAACTATGTATTTATGAAATATTTATTGTACCTAAAGATGGTGCGAATTAATGTTAAAACTGTGAAGTTTGCGGAAAATGATGATTTCAACAAAGTCCGAAACTAAATTCGTAGAAATATCTAAATGTTGTTATTAGAAGTATTAGAAAGTGCTGCTATTAATATGAAATCAATGGAAAAATGTATGGATATGCATACTTAAATGTATGCATATACTCGTATATCTATATAAATAAAATATACTCGAACATGCTTTCTTTACGTCTTTACAATACAGTTTATGAATATTTTTTTCCAGCTCAGTCACGCTATTAAAGTTCTCGATTACTTAGTTTGAATTCTTTTAATAAATTTCAAAATTTAAAAAATTATATTATTATTTTTATAGTAATCGTAATAATATCAAATGCAGAAAATAATATGAAATGGAGAAAGACTTTTTTTGGAGAAGACTTTTTATTTAATATATCTTAAAGAAATAATTTTTTTAAATGTCTTTATAATTTTTTCTGTCTTTATTCAGGTTTGCAACATTATCGTGCTGTTTTTGTTGTTGTTGTTGTTGTTGTCGTTGTTTTATTGTTGATTTATTATTGTTGCCATTTATTAATATTTCTTGTTCTCGCTCTTGCTGTCGTTGTTGTTGTTGTTGCTTTTACTACTGTCTGTTGCTATGCTTAAGCAATCACGCTGCCGCAATTGTGGTTGCCGTTGTTGTTGTTGTTGTTGTTGTTGTTGTTACGCTGTTACTTTTGCTCTGTTATTGGGTTTCGGCCTTTAATCGTTTACATTATGACTCTTATAACTTTTTATAGTTTGAATTTTTTATAATGGTTTTTTTTCTTTTTTTTTTTTTGTTTTTATACAATAACTTTTTAACCTTTCATAAGCTTTTTTGTAAGTTTTTCCAACGCATTTGTTGTTCTGCTGTGTTGTTTGTTTTTTTTTTTTTTTTTGTTAAGTTAATTTGTGAATTAAGCACTAAGTTTTTTAATCATTTAATGGTTTTTAAGTGTTTGTTGTTTTTGTTGTTGCTGCTGCTACAGTTTTGATTTGCGCTTAACGTTGTTGCCTTCTTTACATCTTTTACTTTAAGCAAATACATTGTTTTCACTTTTTAATCCTTTCTTTACTTTCGAAAAAATTAATATTTTTAACTACTTTGTTACGTTATACCATATTTTTTTGTTGTTTCGCTGTCTTTTTCGGCTTCTTACCTTTCTTTAAATGTTGCGTAATATTCACAAAAAAAAACAAACAAAACCAGCTACAAAATAAATACAATTAAATTAAATTAGAAATAACAAAATTATCAAATACAAAATAAATTTTGCTCTTCAATTCATTCTAAATGTTTTAACAATTTCAGAAATTCAGAAATAACTTTACAAAAATTTAGAATTTTTATTTAAATTAAATAGTCATGAAGAAAATAAAAACTATAATGAATAAATTTTTATTGTATATTTGTAATTTTAATATTTTATTGTACATACTTTCCTTCACTCTTTTTCTCTTCAAATTGTTCACCATAAAACCAGCTGTTTGTTCCTTTCTTTTTGTAAATTCGTTTCACTTTTAGAATTTCTAGAATTTTTAGAATTTCTAGTTTAGAATTTATGAAATTTTTGTTTGCAAAACAAATTTTCTTTTCATTTCAAAAATTCTTTTCAAATTTTTGTTTGCATTAAAAATTCACGCAAAAAAAATCCTTGAAATTGTTTGCCCCCAAAAATTCAAAATTAATTTTTTTTTATTCAGAATTGTCAACGTTAACCGTTAAGAAGTCACCGAACGACTGTGCCGCAACGAAATCAGCTGCCAACCAAAACAACAACAGCAATGAACCACAATGAACACCTCCAACAGCATCGACCAACAACAATAACCACGAAAACAACGACAATGAAGAAGAGTTCTACTAGAATCAGGCGACAAATTCATTCTAATTATTCTATTTTTTTATCACAAGATGATCTTATTCATTTGCTGCAGCTTCGTCTTGTTCTTTTTCTTCAATTTCCACCGACAACCAGACAAATAAATTTGCGATAAAAAGTTGGCAAAAATTAAGGCGATTTCTTTGCACAGTGGAACATATAAAAAAAATGGCCAAAAAATTTCGTAAACACGGAGAATGTTTTGTCAACGAAAAATTTAATTGCTATATTTTTGTATTTTTTATCGAATCAATTTTATCAATTCAAACAACATCAAAAAAATTCTTGTCACCAAATTTGCACAAATTATCTCTTCCAATTTAATTGAACACAGCGGCGCAGAAACCAACAGAAGCGAACGGAACGAACCAAGAAATTAAAAAACCACAACCGCTCGGCACGAAAGCTTTTCGTCAAATAACCGCAGCGTAGCAGCCAAATGTTAAAAGCCTTTGAAGTCTTATAATGCAACAAGAACAACAGAGACGACGACGACAAATCAACCAAATCAAACAACAACAACACCAACGAAATCATCATCGTCCCCAACGTATTCATTCGTTTATCTTCGAAATATATTGAAAAAATGCCCAGACAAAACGAGAGCCAGAAAAACAACGAGTACAATAACAAAAAGCCAATCAACAGTGGAGACCAAAGCAATGGAGCGAAGCGCGATCTACCCGTGAGGCGGCAGCGAGTAGAGAGAGAGAGAGCGTGTTGAAAGTATACGCTGAGAAGAGATAATCGTACTCGCATGCACACAACCTCATTTAAAATCACAAAAGTCACCGAGTTCCAGAGAATGTTATCTACACTCCGCCGCTAACCTGACCGGCTTATGACGAATGGTATTTCCAGAACTTGAAGAAAAATCAACTGAGAAAAATTAAAAATCAAGCCTACTACCGCCAACCGATCGAGCGACCACGCAAAGTGAACATCATGAGTATAAACCGCGTTGGAGCAAGAAGAGAGACGAGATGAAAATGGGAAAGAGAGTATGAGAATTCGATTGAATGGTTGTCGGCGCTCTGTGCTCCAAAAAACCTTGCTGTAAATCACAAGACGAGCTGCTATAAACGCATTAAAAACGATGATGTTTACGGTGGGGAAGGTAAAATTCACCGACAGGAGATACAAAGAGAGAAAAACCAACAGAAGGAGCGGGGACGAGACAGTTTAAAAGCACTAGCTTCTTCTTCTGTGTAAACATCAAAGCGCCGCTCTCTCACTCTCTGAAAATGATTAATAAAGTTATCAAAGTCTATGGAAATGGGGCAAATTATTGAAGTAACGCAAGCGTGCAGAAATTAATTTTTAGCATTTTTACATTCAGTTTTTTTGTTTGAGTTTTTTTTAATCAAGGTTAAAAAATTCTCTTCTCCTCTCTTCTCTTCTCTTCTCTTGTCAGACATTGTTGGGAGACAAACCAGTTTCGGCGATTTGCCTGCCATCTTCAATGTCTTATGAAGTTTCTAATGGTACAAATCCGAACATTGAAACTATTTATTCTGAAAAAATATCACGATGTTATTAGTAAAAGGGAAAAAATCCTCATTTATTCCAATTCAGATACAAATATTTTAAGAATTAGTAATGAGTTTCATTTTCTTCAACAATCAACAATCGGTCTGGTCTACTGATCGGCCTATGCTTGTCTTCGCATTCGATGTGCTTCTTTCTTCGTCAAACCATTTATTTCCATTCTGCATTCGTCATCCATTCATCTTACTAATCCGCTTATCAATGCATCTACTTGTCATTGCGTCTATTAATCTGCAGGTAATGCTCTCGCACCGCCACGGAAACACATTCCTAATTAATGGTGGTGATAATGGCTCGTCATGTCTGGCGTAGTCTGCTCAGTTTCCCATCGCAAAGAATCTCGGATCTACTGAAAGATCACTGCTCCGCTTCGATGCATTAAAAATTCCAACAAAACTGGATATATTTAAACATACATAGAGATACACACGCATACATAAATATTTATACTCGTATGCATAATTTATGCGGCTGTATACGTATACGATATGAATAGATAAAATCTACTAGTATTGATTTGCATAAATTTCGTATAGAACTATGATCAATGGAATTGTAAAGCAAAAGATGAATGAAAGAGCATGAAGGGTGAAAACAAATTTGAAAAGAGGGAAAAAGGATTTTACGTTATTGTTGCGTAATTTTAAATTTTTCCGACAACCTTAACACCTTAGGATCTGATGGCTTTCCAAAATTATATCCATCTGTTATATTATTATGATTTCATATATCAGGGATTTTATATACAGAGTGCGCCATCTTTTATGTCGGTATGTGACTATTTGGCCGTATTCTAAGTGACGTGGACGATCTGTTGGCAATATTCTTTGAGTCAATTGCACTTTATACGGAAACAAATGCAAATCAGCCCTCAAAATTCGACACAAAACGACCGACAAATAGTGTTGTCAGATGGTGCTTCTTGTACACGAAATTATCGACGATATGCACGACTATTTCCGATGACTATTTTTATTTAGTCGTGTCTTATTTTTACTCAAATCAATCGGTTGATAAATGTTAAAGTTATTCAATGTTTACATACCGACATAAAATATGGCGCACACGTTTCAGCCCATGTTTGCATTTAGAGCATGATCGCCGCAATTATTAAGAAGAATTCACTGCGCTTCAGTTACTGATTTTTCTTGGAATAAAGTGCAGTTAAATTCCCCGCAAATGCCCTTTTTTGCGTAGTTTTACGAATATACCATTTGTTTACACTTCGAGACGTAATGAGAGACGTACTGAAAACTGAAGTCAAATGATAATGCTTCAACATGAAAGTGTGATTAGGTTTTGTATGATCCGATGCGTTTGAATGCCAGTAAACCGCCGTAAACCGCGATAATATAATTGTAAAAATTTTACTAAAATATTTTAAATTCTAATAACATTAATTCAACGATAAGCAATGAAATCATTTCGATTATTTTTTTAATATAAGAGTATGTATGTATTTTTATATTATTTTTTGTTATTTTTTTTTTCTTATTTTATTTTTTTTTTTTTTTATTATCTGTTTTTACGTTTATAAAATACTCGTTTTTTCAAATTATTCGAATTATAGCATAAACGAATACGATATTATAGCGCACTTTTCTCTGTCACCCTCTCTCTCTCTCTCTCTCTCTCCCAATATCTATGGGAGGCAGCTGTTTTTCTTATCTTATCTGATACTAATGTTTGAATATTATTTTTCTTACGCAAATCGTATTGCAAACAATACTAGAATCGTAGCAAAAAATTCTACAGCGAAAAACTAAGTTGCTAACTCGTATACAGTTATCTAGAAGCACCGTCAGGATGTCCGTCAATCGCCATTTTTGTTTGTTATCAATTTCTTTTATTTCTAACCTACAATGATAGACAACAGTGACGCATACGAATATGTTAAAGTTATTAACATTTATTTTGAAATATATAAACAATGACAATATTGAACCTGTAACGACTACTATAACGATTCTGATTATTAACAACCTTGAAAATTATTAACAAAATTAACACAATGGGCCGAAATGTTAAAGTTATGTAGTCGTATTATCATTATATACGCGAGTGTATAATAAATACTCCTCAGTTTAATGATAACATGACATAAATACGTAAAAATCAAAGGTTTTCTTGCTAAGCACCGATTGTGTAATGAAATACAAATAATAATGAATTTATTTTATTTCATTTTAAATTCATATAATAAATAACCTTTAAAAAATGTAATATGAGTATATAATAAAATTGTTTGCTTAAGTTCTCTCTCTCTATCTCTGATGTCTTTTGATGTTTCTCATTTTAAATATTTTTATTTACAAAGCATGGCGCCTAAGGGTTTTGTTGTAACTGTAACATTATCCATTCATGCTGGTAACATACATATGTACATTGTTTACATTTGTTGTTAAAGTTTTTGCTGTAATTCTGTTTAGATTCTGCTAAAACCAGAATTAAAAGCGAAAACAACATAAAAATTACTCACGTGTCAAAAGCGAGTTTTAACGCAAATACACACATAGAAAAAGAGAGCAATTTAGAGGAAGAGAGAGAAGCACTGGTTTGTGTGTGGCAATGTTGTTGTGGCCTGAGAGTTTGGTGAGAAAAAAGTCTGAGAGTCATTAACTATTGAAATCTTCTCGAAAATCATCTTTTTGCATTGCAAACAACAACAAAAAGACAACTTTATTGTAAATTGTTAGACATGTACTTTGATATCATTGACTTTATTGACTTTTGATAAGAAAGAAACGCCGAAGGTTTTGTAAGTAATTTTCAGGTAATTTCCAAAAAACTGCTCTCTTCCTCTCTCACTGTACACCCATTTGCAAGTTTCGCATGATACGCCAATAAGAATTATTTCTCTTTTATTCAGTTTTATCACTTTTTCTTTGGAATACTCTACAAATATTTACGCTAAAATCTTATCTTAACTGATAATTGTTTAGATAATGAAATTCGCTCAAAATGTATCTACTTAAACAAAATTAATAAAAGAAAATATTTGCAAACATTAAAGAGTTCTATTACCGAAATTCATAATAATGTAAATTTATTCTTTACAAAGCGAATTCTTCTTAAAATTGCAAAAAAAAAACACGAGTTCAGAGAATGCATATTCAAGAAATAAACCATATTCATACTATAGGTACGTCTTTAGATATATGCATATATAAATGTATAATATATAGGCAAGCATACTCGTATGTGTCTTCATAGATAAATAAATCCAGGATGTTCCATTAAAACATCGAAATAAAAAGGTTCTTCTGCTTGTTCATTTCATAGAAAAGTTACCATCAAAATTAAGATAACCATAACCATAATAGAAAAACCATAAAAGAACTAACTCTGAAATTTTTCAAGAATTTTCAGTGTATTGTACTGAAAAACGTTATGTTCTCAAATTACGTTACTAGGAGTCAATGGTTATTGCTATTGTACAAATGCCATCACAAATTTTACAAAAATCTTAAACCATTAAATGTCATACCTACAATAATTTAAAGTTAAAATCTCAATAATATTTTAATAAAATGCAAACGTATTGTTTTCGTTTCGATAACAAAGAAAAGAGGAGAAAAGTAAAAAAATTTTAAGCGTAAATTTTTTCCTTCTTATTTTATCCTTCTTCATTACGCTTGGGGCTTGGTGGCCGATTGGTCGGTCAGTTACTCAGTTTGTCAATCCTTCGGTCAATTTAAATTTAAAATTATACCAAACAGAAAAAGTAAGTTTATTGTTCTGTAGGTTTTGTGTTGTATTGTATTTTACTGTATTAATATGGTCATACATTTTAAATGTTTATGTGCGTACAAACATACATTTGCATTCAAACATACACTGGAACAAAAAGGTACTTAATATATGTATGTATGTACAATATATCATAGATATATTTTTGCTCGAACGAAAATTGCTACGATCTCAATGCACCGACTAAACTCCATGATATATGAAAAAAAATAATTTTCTGTAATGAACATTGTGTATAGTTCAATCAATAAACAAATCAATATAGAAATCAATATAGAATTAATTAATCAATATAGAATTAATCATGTTTTGTAATGAACTATATTCAATGTTAATTACAAAAAATTATTAGTTCTTTTTCAAATTCTTTTTGATATAGAAAACCTCGAATAAACATAATTGAAAAGCCAGAATGGTTATATTTACCATAAAATTGTAATCTGAATTATAAATCAGCAAGGCAAATAATGAAAACGGGAACGTTGATTGTTATAGAAGTTTCGTAGCATCTTTGTTACTTTATGAACACGTTATTAGACCGTTAAATTACAAAGATTTTAAGGAAAAATTACCAGTTTCTGCAAAAATCTTGTATGAAGTGTAAATATCATTTACGTAATTTTATATTGGGTCGAAGAAAGACGTTTAAAATCAAAATATGGACTAACATAACGTAATATTAAATTTCTCTTATTAGCGAAAAGAAAAGTTATAAAACAATCGAAATAATTATATAAAAATTTACCCAGTTTTTTGGTTCAGTGTATATACGAGTAAGTATATTCAAAATATGCATAAATATACGACTATATATTTACATATAAGGTATTGTATGTTGCCCGCATTTGACAATTTATGTCGAGCCCAACAACCATAACAATGCAACAATTCAGTACCTACGTCGCCATATTGTACAGCAGTAGCTTTTAACCCGAAGAACAAAGGGTTCGAATGTTTTATAGGTTCGGCTTTTTTGGGGACACTCTGATTGAAAGCTGAGGAAAAGTGCGTGTCGTACAACAGCGTAACCATTTTTGTCTCAACAAAATGTCATTACAAAAGTTATACGATTATGTAAAGGGTTAGCAATTATTTTATAACGGTATATAAATATGTAGAAACTCTTCATGGTATGATAATTAAAATACGAGTATATTTTTTTACTGATACCGGAAATTTATTAAAAGAATTTTAATTTCCGCAGTAACTAAAAAAAACTATAAAAAACTAAAAAAACTATAAAAAAATTTCAAAATTAAAACTACAAGTTTTTTTTAATAAAATTAAACGGAAAATTAATATTTCACAAGGAACTATTGAAGTTTATAAAGATAATGCAAATAAATATCTAAGACTAATTAAATAAATAAATAAATATCATAAATCAATAAGTTAATCTGTTTCTTAATTTTTTGAAATATATCAACGGAGCTATTCTCGATCAGGGCCAAAAAAGTTCTATCTCAAATATCGAGACTTCAATTTAGTCCAATTACGAGATCGTAGAACGAGATCATCCAAAACGCACATAATCTCGCTTATTAATAAAAAATTCTCGATAGAGACAAATATGAAGACTTCTTCATAATTCTGTCGAGACTTTGTCGACAAAAAGATTTCATATACATAAATCTCGAAAAACCTTACACGACAGCACCATTATTCTTTATAAAAAAACAAATTGAGTGAAAAAATATTATAAATTATAAAACCTGTGATAATTCTTTGCGAGAGTGTTAATTTTTTTGTAGGTTTATTAAACTACTTGAGCTGATTTTTTGAGAGTTGATGAAATCATCGATAGATTTTTTTGTTTTAATTATACAATTTCTTGTATTGTCACGATACTTGTCATAAAATAACAAACAAATTGAACGGACGATGAAACTGTTTTAGTTATTGATAAATCTATACAAAACCTTTTCTACTATCAACGTATCGTATTTGCCTACTAGAAGTTTTATTTTATATAATTTAGTATATTTCAATTTTTTATCATAAATTTTTTTAAATTATTAAAAGTATGTATACTAAAGATAATACTTCGAGACACTGTGAAAAAGTAAAAGAAAAATAATGTTTTCACAATTTTTTATAATAGAAAAATCTTTTTTTCTACAAATCGAATGTTCTGGAATTCTAAAAGAACCTTAACTTTCACAAGCTAAGAATATACAATATGGTAAATGCATACGTATATCATAAAATTCATCAAAAATGCATAAAAGTAATAGATAAAAAAATATTAACATTAAAAAGTTTTATTCTTTTCGGAAGATGGATCAATCAAAGCAATAGTTTTTTTTTTTAAGACCTCTAAGAGAAAGTATATTTGTGTAGGTGTGCATCATAAGACAACCTTTTAATGTACTAAACAATTAATTTTACAGGAAACTTTAACAAAAAAAGAGAAACAGGTCAAAATTTTGTATGCAGCTCGAGTAACGTCAAAATAATAAAAAAAACATATTTTCAAAAATTTTTAACCGGCCATATTCCATGTAAAATAGTTGTAAGGCACGTACAAACGCACAAATTGTTACTACGAGGTGTATCAGCGCCGTTATTATGCCTCCGTCACCATCCGACAAACGGAGACATAGACAGCGAACAGCCAGACAAAAGAAACAAATGATTGGTTTCACCCAAAAATATTAAACGAAAAATACTAAAATTCTAAAGGCAAAAAAGCCCAACTATTTTTAATTTTCGATTTAATCAAAATTAAACAGAAACCTTAAATCATAACTACATCGATTAATAAGAAGCAACTAACAAAATGGTGCTTGGAAAAGAAAAATCAATTAAATTAAATTAAAAAAAACACAAAACAATATTTTGAAAAATGTTTGACTTTAGAAATGATTTAAACTGATTAAACTATATAAATTAAATAAAGAAAATAAAACACAAAATCATAATAAAACACAAATCACAAAATCATATTAAACCTTTTGTTTTTTTTACTAAACTTTCTCAAGGAGTGTCGTTTCGAATTATTTTCTTCAATTTTTTCTCTAAGTGAAGAATTTTGTTTCGTTTTGTCATAAAACAAAAACTCCACATTTAAATCCACATTTTTTCCGCCTACTAGATCTACTGTAGACCTACTAAATCTCTCTAACTAAATAAATCTTGAAAATCAGTAAAAGACATTACTGAATAATCTCTGCTATTATATTACACTTCATAAAGGTATACGAGAGGCATAAGAATACGAATAGTTCTAAAGCGATTTTTAATATTTTAAAAATCAATAGAATTAGTTTATGAGCATAAAATTTGTTTTATGAAATTTACTCTAAACTAAAAAGTAAATTAAAATATTTTTAAATATTCAGGCGAGTCAATAATTTATTGAAAATGTTGAATACACGAGTACTCGTGTACATAAAAAAGAATGCTATACGTTTACACTTTGCATGCACTTACGCGTCTGTGTACGCGATAGAGATTCTAATAGAAACGGCATTAAAATAAAAAATGGTAATTTGTTCTTGACAACTTTTGTGAACGTCTATAAATAGAAATATAATCGATCATGTTGATTGTTTGAAGCAAATAAATTTAGTAAAATAAAATTAGAACAGATTATAACGAAACTGGTATATGCCCAAAGGCATATTTGAGGTGATCGTACATAGACTGACTATAACCAAAAAAAATCGAATTGCTGCCTTCAGCGCCATCTGTTAAAACCGATGGTCGTGCCGTACCTACTTCGACTTCGATTGTTTGCATGAATAATTTGGCTAATGGTAGAAAAAAAAAACAATTCTTACTACTTGAATGAACAAATAAATACATATTGTGTCAATAAATCAATATATGTATATAACATATACATATGTACATATAAAAAAATATTGATCTAATTAATTATAATATATTGAGAAATAAATTTCTACTTGGTGACAATTTAATTATCAGTATTATTTTTTTCAATCAAATTAAGTCGATTTTTTTGCCATATAAAAATTTTATTATGGAACGCGGTATTTGACCTTGACGCGTTAACCGATCTATACGTAATTTCAATAAATCAAAACCTTATGATTTCTATTTTATTTTATTTTATTTTATTTTATTTTATTTTATTTTATTTTATTTTATTTTATTTTATTTTATTTTATTTTATTTTATTTTATTTTATTTTATTTTATTTTATTTTATTTTATTTTATTTTATTTTATTTTATTTTATTTTATTTTATTTTATTTTATTTTATTTTATTTTATTTTATTTTATTTTATTTTATTTTATTTTATTTTATTTTATTTTATTTTATTTTATTTTATTTTATTTTATTTTTATGATAACACAATTATGTCATTACTTTTAATGTTATTTGATATTTTGGGGAACGTTTTTGTGGGGACGTCTTTTTATATGACGTCTTTGAGACGTCAAAACTTGATGTGATGGCGTTCTGATGGAATTCGAAACTCAAAATCGGGCTCAGTCCCAGCATTTAGACTGTTATTCCAAAAACCAACGCTCTACGAATAGAGCTTTTTTTGTATATTTTCCATTTTTATAATTTATAATTCTATTCTTATTCTATTGAAATTCTGTGCAATTCAAATAATATTTAAAAATAAATGCTAGCGTAATACGTGCGATTATTTGAATCGAATGATTCATTACGAAACTGTCTACAAAACAATACAATACAGTATAATCCGGAGCGCAAAATGCGTTCTAAAGAAAAAATGTGACGATCTCAGAGTAATGGAGGTTTTCTTGCAAATAATTTGTGCCACTTTTTGCATGAATGCAAACTTATTTGCAGTACATTATTGCAATTGTCGTCAGCAGCATCGTCGTCTGCATCAGTATCGTTATCATTATCATTATCATCATCATCATCATCACCATTTATAAAGCTCAGCTTCATGTTGTCAATGTTGAATGTTGAACGTACGCTGTTCAGCTCAGAACTTTACTTCAGTTGCATTCATTAATTTTATTAATCTTAGATTTAATTAAATCAGAAGAACATACGAGTATACTCGAGCGTACTCCAGCGGGCAGACGGACAGCCCCTCGTTCGTTCATAGAGATTGAGATCGTCGCCACTTTGTCTGACCGGAGTTAGAGTATCGTAAGAAAGTATGATACTTCCTCTTGAACGACCGAGATATTTATGCGTATTAAAAAGAAGTTAGGCTTAAAACAGCGCCAGAAGAGTGGGTAAGTCCAGGAAGGAGTTAGACGTAAGAAAAGGGAGATGCGACATTTGTCGTCGTAGTCTTCAGAACGCCATCAGTAAAAAAATATTAATTAAAAAGACCGTTTGCAAAAGGAAACGTTAGCGAGGCCGTTAAAAAACGTTGCTCACTAAAAAAGCTTTTTAGCTTTTATATTGAAAATCTTAAACGAATTAAAATCTAAATTGAATTTCATTTCTCAACGATCGACAACCAGATATTTCGAATCAATTAAAAAAAACCATCAGTTGCGTGAAAGCAGTTTTTCTTTACACGCCACCGACGAACAACCAACGAACGAACGAACGAACGCATGATAAAAATAACAAAGCGGTGACAAAATGACAAATAACACAAAGACAACACGTAGGTACTGACGCGTACTCGTATATAGACGTACAATATGGCCAAATCTGGGAGTAGCTACTCTTAGTAACTTAGATAAAAAGTATTAGATAAAAAATATTGTAAAAACTGTTGACAATTTAAAAATGTTGTAAAAAGGCTGGTTGTTAAAAGAAAGTCATTATAAATTCAGTGGAAACTTATTATTTGCGTGGATGATTTATGTTCATTGGAAATGACGATGCAGACAGACTACGTGATAATCACCGACACCGATAAAAGGTCAGAAGTCGGTCGTTCAGCCTTATATTGAGATTGAAGCTGAAACCGAAACTTCCGAAGGTACAGCTAAAGACTACCAGAGCAAGCGAGTATCAAAAACCAAATTAATTCTGTTAGTTCTATTTTTCTCCTTTTTGTTCTTTTCCTCCGCAACGAAACGACTCAAATCGATCATCGATCTAGTCGAAAGGAGTAGCGTAGCGTCTTCCAAAGCGCTTAATGACTCTACCCTCTACCCACACACAATATCATACACCAAACACCACCACCCTCTCGCCTACTCTCGCCCACTCTTCCCCTTTTTCCAAATTTTACTCTTCATATCTTCCTGCGTGCAACCACCGAAGCCAGCCGTTCATTTTGGAGCATCAATCGTGCTCATTGGCGCTGATCTGTCTCGTCTAGATGTTGACGAGATTTGGTCCATCATCTCGTTCATAATGACCCCTTTGCCGGGCATGATGCTCATTTGGACCAACATAATTAACATTTTGACTACTAAAATAAAACTTACTTACAACGAAGATAGTTCGACACACTCACTCTCCCGAAGTCTGTGTCTCTCTTTCTCAGCGTCTGCTTTTTTCTTTCCTCTCAATCTTTTCAATTTTCTGCTAAATGCTTGACCATACAAGATCCACAACATCTGCTCTGGTCTGATCGGTTTTCTGTCTGCGTGCGACGACGTATTTCTTGAATCTGCAGCCAGCCTGGTATTTTCTCAATGTCTTGTAATTCATATTGTTTATACTATTTTTTTCGATTTTGAGTTTTAACTTATCTTTGCGTACTTTATCATGACAAATAAGATCGCGTTTTGGCATGATCTGATGCTTGTCTGCGGAATTGTTTTTCTTTTTCTATTCAAAAAATTTCAATAGAATGTTTTCTTTTTTAATTGCATCATTTTCCTCTTCTTCTTCTTCTTCTTCTTCATCATCCGAGCAATTTCGCCGTTGCTGTCTTCCTTTAAAAATCTGTAATTTATGACAAACGAACGACGGCTTCTCTGTCTGCTCTGTTCCTCTCAGCAGAACAGAGCAGAAGGCCCCTATGCCACACCCACTTTTCGCTTCAAACAGTAAGTACCGCTGATGATTAATAATCTGTAAGCACGTCTTTGGAGAGACTGAGGAGAAGACCTAGACCGGCTTAATTCGAGCTTGCGGTTTTCGTTGTTACCGAACTGATGCCGTCACTGAGCATGTTTTCTAGTTTTGTTTTTATTTAATGGAAATCGATTGAAAAATACAGTAACAACAACAACAACAACTGTTACAAACAACTCTTTATAACGTTAATACGTTAACATCGGGCGCCAAAATTCCTTTGATCTTCTAAACCAAAGTAGATCAATCCAAATTACATGCTTTTGACAGATTTTGAGATCGTGATTAATCGCGGAATTTCTCTGGCTGGTCTGGTTTTCGAGATATTCTAACTCTGCAGTGCAAAAAATACATTTAATCGTTTACATTGACTGTTTTTCGCATAATAAGTGCCGGATATCTCGAAAACTTGGCGTGATGGAGAAATTCTTTGAACAAATTTCAATTCAATGCATTAAAAGTTTGGTCTGGTTTGTATTCGAAAATTATGTATGTCGGCGACTGTAATTGGTATGTACGCGTACTTACTTTTTGTCAACAGGTTTTTTAACCGGTACAGCAAGGTAAAATTTTGCTGTCTTAACCGTTAAAGAAGAACCTTGTTCTTTCTCCTCGCTGTATTAAACCATTATCTGTTAAGTGCGTGCATGTTTTAACGAAAACACATTTTTGGAGGCCGAACAAGATTCGTAGCACTTCCTAGACATATTCTGGCAACGTTTATAGCCAATAGAAGGCGCTCAGCTAAACTTGAAAAGTGGCAATAATTGTCTACACGGGATTAACTTAATGCTTAATGGTCATGAGTTGTTTTTTTTCCCCAACAATCAGGCCAATTAAACATATGGAAGGATTCGGTTTAGAGTTTTTTAAATCAAATGCAATTAAAACAACAAAAAGAAAAGAAAAGACATGCATATAGTATATAGAGAATACACGTAAGGTACCAAATGTATGTATGTATGTATGTGAATACAAGTACACTTGTAGTGAAAACGTATACAAGTAGGTTTCAGTTCGGCGCAGGTGGTCCTGGCACGCGGCGCATGGGATGCTCAACAGGTCTAACCGCACGATCAGCCAACCAGCCGCCACTAGACCATCCAGCTACCATCCAACAGGACAGAAAGTTCCAACCAGCAGACAGCTCGACTTAACATAGTACGTACAAGAATTATTATCAATAAATATGGCCATACAGACGGACGACGGCCTAAGTTGAAAATATGTTAAGTGCTCACAGTTGCTCACTAAACCTCAAACAAACCTCGGTTTTTCAACTAACTTCTTCTTCTTCGTATACGGCTTAGCCACCACATGCTTGTTCTTCAAATGGAAGTGTGAAAGAGTTTAAAAAATTTTTACCTTAGACCTCATATTTCCAACGCTCTGGTTTTAAGTTTAAGAACTTAAACTTCATCAAAAGAAGGTCAAAACAGGTCAATGAAGGTCTAAAC
This sequence comes from Conops quadrifasciatus, assembly GCA_949752815.1. Lineage (NCBI taxonomy): Eukaryota > Metazoa > Arthropoda > Insecta > Diptera > Conopidae > Conops > Conops quadrifasciatus. Next base: position 10,870,448 of record OX457077.1, on the reverse strand, counting down.
AAAAACAAATTTAGAGCAAAATTAAAGCACTCGACGAATGGCCTTGATAATGGTATCCGTTTGCATGGTCCTTGGGGCCAAGATAAGTTCTAAAACATGATTGGCTTACAATGAACGAACTTTCAACGCATTTCTTTTCGCGTTTTAATTTTTTTCACCGCTAATCTTTATGGAAATTCTACCACATTGAGCCTCATTGGATGCACGCACAGGTGCCAGGCCACTGTGTGTGCCCAATTGATCAGCGTGAAAGCTAGTTCAATGGAAGGTCAAAGTTTATCATCACCATACGGTGTCACAGACACAACAACGACACACAACAACGAAGATTTAACACTTCTGCCAATTCGCTGACTTTCTAAAAATCCCGGACAAATCATAAACAATTGATTGTTTTCTATCGATAACTTCAAAGAGATTTGTAAAACTTTCGGTATTTCATTTCGAGCAAACTCTTTTTCTGAAGAATGTCTTTGGCAAATGGTTCTCAAAACAGTTGGCGATGGCGGTGGAGACAATCTCAGCTGCTTTTTTTGGTGCACACCATTTGCACCATCAGTGAAAATGTTTGTCAACCATGGTTCAACTTTAAAAAAATAAAACTAAAAAAAAAACAAAAAAAAAATAATTAAAATAAAAAATAAAATTGAAAAAAGCAAAACAAACAAACCAGCGCGACAGCAGCTACGCGTTTAGTAAGCCACCACTAACAGCACACAACAACAACCTTCACTAAAAACCGTCATCAAGCCTTAAAAAGTTGGCGATGATGGGAAAAGCACAAAACAGCAAAAACACAAAAACAATAAATAAATGAAAGTATTTCACCAAAATTGGCAACGAGCTAAAAACCCGGTGAAACACTGTGAACACTTCGACGTCCAACATCTATGTACGTTGCAGCAGAGCACAAGCGTCAAGTCGATTTTTCGCTTTGCTCTTTTTCTTTCATGTGACGAGTTTACATCAGCTTCAAAGTACCCTCGGAAGCATCGGCATATGATTCTTACGCAACTGAAGAGAAGAAAAGTGTTTCAGTTCTTGCCAGTAAACAGCAACAACAACCATAACAACAACAACGACAACGACAAAAACAACAACAACAACAACAACAACAACAACCATAACAAAAACAACGACAACAACAACAATAATAATAATAATAATAACAACAATAACAAGAACAACAACACCAACAACAACAATAACAATAACAACAACAAAAACAACAATAGCAGCAACGACAACAACAACGGCAACAATAACAACAACAACAACAACAACGACTACAACAATAATAATAACAACAACAACAACAGCAACAGCAACAGCAACAACAACTACAACAATAAAACCATAAAACCACAGCAACAACAACAAAAACAACAACAACAACAACAATGCAACGCTTGCGGGTGCTTCGATGCCGATTTAAACTCGACCGTTTTTATAAGCTTTTTATAAGAAGAAATAAATTTTTTCGCAGTTTGAATTTTTTAAATTTTGCTTTTTCATTTTTCTTTTTCTTTTTCATCTTCTTCAGCTCATTCATATGTTTTGACTGATGACAGTGCTGCCAAATTTGGCTGAAATATTTACCCGTTTGCTGTCGAGAGACCAACAAATGAGTAATTCCAAGGGTGACAGGGTGACAGGGTGACGGCGGCAGTCACCCGGTGCTCGGTGACGGCTGTTGTTGGATCAAACTTGGTTGGAGGACGTTGAGTCTTCTCTAAACGATTGATAAATACTGAAAGCTTGTGACATGTTCGCGTCTTGTTGTTGGTTTTTCTGGTATTTTTGTTACCAAACAAAGCAAATCTTCTGCTGGAAACCAAAAATAAATAATTTATAAGGACCAAAAGCAACAAAATGCAATAAAAACGAAGACATTTTGACGTCTGGTAACGAATGACGTCAAACAGAAAACTGTAAGCTTTTGGCATTTCGTTGTTGTTGTTGTCTGGCTTCTTCTTTGTTTTCTTTGTTAAACTTTGTAATCTTGTCATTTTGCACAATTGTTTTGAATAAATATAATCAACTTGAATGCAAAAGACCACTCGGCTTAAAAGACCACAACAAAAAAAACAGCCAGTCCGACTGAACTCTAACTTGTCGCTTGATTAATGATCTTGACTTTCGAAAATGTTGGAAGACATTCATTCGTACGGTCAATCGTCACAGCTTCATACAAATGCATACTATGCATACAAGTTTCAAGTCAACGTTGGCAACAGCAACAACGACAAGAAGCTTGTATCGCCTGCAATCGCTAGAGAAACAGACAATATTTTCAATAGATGGCAACCCACCGCCAGCACCGACGGTCAGTCAATTTGCATCTTTTGTCTCGCAAAACTCAAGAAAAATTCAAACCGCTGTACTCGACTCGGACTACGATTACACTGCATTTGCATGAAGAAGCCTCTTGCTTTGCATTTCCATTCGTTAAATGCTGTCATTTGCCGAGTTTAGTCCATTTGGCGGACTCTGAGTGGACTCGTGCACCGATCCTCAACCAGTCTCTCCACCAGCAAACGGGTAGCCGGTTTTCAGACCGCCTGCTCTATTCCGCCTTAAACTGCTTGCAAGAAGCCGCAACAAAAGCGGAAATCGATTGCCGCGGCGTCGTTAGAGATTGCTGAAGGCAGGAGCCGGTAACCGAAGAAGCCAGCCGTTCACTGAAGGAGCTCATGATGGATTCGCTTGTTAATGTGGTCCCGTGATCAGTTGGGCGGAGTTAATTTATCGCTGCGAATCGTCGATCTGATTGAGAATCGTAAACAATGTTTGAATTCGAATAATTGTCAGTTGCGTTTACTGCAACCATCGATCGATCAAGTTGATCAATCTGTTAGTAGATCGTTAGCAACTGTATTGATGATGGGTGGTAAACTGGTTACGCACGTATCGTTTTGAGTCAAATAGAATCAAATGGAAACTAAATAATTGAAAACATTTCAATTGCAACTAATTGTTCGAACCGTTAGATAAATTAAAGCGAAAAAAGTTTACGAGTATGTAATAAAAAAATACCTACAAACTCGTATAATCTTGTAATAATTTATATACAAGACTTTATAACAATAAAATGAGCTCGTATGCAATCAGTTCGATCGCAGTAAATGCGTTCGATTCCTACGCAATCAGTTCGATTCAAATGAATTCGATTATACTGCATGAGTTCGATACGTACTGAATGAGTTCGGTTCGTACTGAATGAGTTCGGTTCGTACGGAATAAGTTCATGTAGAATAAGTTTGCTTTCGAGCACAAGCATTTCGCTTCAGGCAAAAACAGTTCGATTCGTACAAAAGGTATTCGGTTCGTACAAAATAAGTTCGTTTTATGTAGATTGAGTTGGTCTTACATTGTCTCAAAGCCATTTTTTTTTATTTCTCTTTGACATCATTTGTCGTAGGCAACGAAACAAACTTCTGTTTCTTCTTATAATAAACGACCTCGACATCAAGTATACCCAACACAATCTATAAAACCTTAAAAAAAATATACCAATAAAAACCTCAAAGACAAAAAAGCGGTATCAAAAAGGAAAAAAACAGAAAGAAACCACAATAAAAACTTGAAAACTTCCAATTTCGTGGAGCTCCTTTTTTGCTCTGGCCCAGTCAGTCACTTGTGACCACATTGAGAGCTTCTTTTTGGCAATTCGATCGCTGCAAATAATTCTACAAAACTTTTTTTAATTGGTTTTAATTTTTTTTCTTCTGATTTAAGATTTTTATGGTTGTTATTTTTTTTTTTGTGGTTTCTTTTGTCGGGAACTCTTTTCGATTTTTTTCTTATTTTATGATTTCTCGTCATGCTTGGGGTAGCCTTCACCAAAGCTATGGTTATGGAGTAAATAGACAGTTTAGGCTGTGACAATTATAAAATTTTCCTTGATCATGTTTTTCGAATTTGTTCGATGATCTTTTTCTTTCTGTCCGCGAACCTCTGTTGTTGGATGCTTTGATTAATTAGAAATTTGATTCAATTAATTTCTCATCTGATCTGAATCTTATGTATCCTGAATTAACAAAATGATTGTGATCATGATCGATCATTCGAATGTGAATGTGGTCATGGCTCTGCATGATGCTGTTCGCACCAAAATTAGCCGCTCAAGATCAACAGCGATCGATATCTTATGATAAATCGACCACGAAATAAAGTCAGTAAATTTTAGCTGAAAAAACAACAGTTTTAAAACAATTAAAAAACTGAGAATGCACCATCTGGTGAAAATGAAGCTAATCGAATCGTGACAAATGGCTGACGATAGATTCTAGTGAGTCTTTATTTCTCGTCTACAAAAGAATTACTCTCTTCTGTAAATGTTAAAAGTATTCAACAGATATTGAACAAAAAAGCAGAATCAAAGATTGTTTTTCTTTCTCTTTAGCGCAGCGATAGAAAAAAAAATTAATCCGAATTATAAACATCAAGGTAATGTTGAAAATAAAAGCGTATGTATATCATGACGGTATATCATGAAAAAGAGGGTGGCTAATATCGAAAACGAGAAAGTATTTTTTATGAAATTTACGAAAATGATGTTCTTCAATATTTTTAATAACTTTTTTTTATAAACCCAAAAAATTACACAAATTCAAAGGAATAATAAATTATATTTTTGTTTAGAAATCGTCTGTGAAAAGGATTTTACAGCGTTTAAATAACGCTTAGTGGAATAAGCGATGTGTAAAAAAGAATATACATTAAAATGTATATCCGTATACAAATACAAAGATTGATTATTTGAAATTTTTCCCAACACCAAACAACAAACTCCTAAGAATTTAATTAATTTTATAAAAATTAGATTGCAATTATTTTATAAAAATTTTTTAAATTCGAAATATATCAAATTAAAAAAAAATATACCATGCCTTTTTGTCGCTTCGAAAACAATCTCGATAAACCTTACGTCGATGAACCAGAGCGCCGAACTGGTTTTGCACAGATTTTTTTTTATCGTTATTTGAGATTTTTTTCTTATTTTATTTCACTTAATTTTTGCTGGTTTCCTTCGAAATTCTTGTTGGGTTTTTTTAATACTCGTAAAAGAGATTTTTTGTGTTGTGCTTTGTATTCTTTTTTATCAGCGCGCTCTTCAACAATGAGTACTCGTACGATTTCCGAGGAAACGCTATAAAATCTCAAGGAGAAGGCTATATTTTTTTTTTCTTTTCTTTTTTAAAATTTGCGTGTGCGGCTTGCTCGATTTAACATATTGCAACTTCTGCTTGAACTAGAATGTACATACGTATCGTATGTATGTATGTACATATGTACGATTATATAGGAACGTCTTCTGCTGTTTCAAAGTATCCGTGAGATACGGCCGAACAACATTTTAACGGACGAATTGAAAACCGCGCACATCAATGAATACGCAAAGAAGCATAAAGAATGAATGGACTGTGTGTGCGTGTGTTTCATAAACGAATGAAAACCGAAGAAAAACAAAAAAAAAAAACTCGTGGTTTTTTTAACAACTGTACGGTTAAGCAATAAAATCTTTGCAAACTGAGAGAAAAAATATTTTGTTAATGTTGTTTTTACTCATTTGCCATACTTTTTAGCCAAAGAATATCACGATGTTCATATAATTTTTCATGGTATCTCCAGAAGCATCCATCCACTTCAGCATCGTCACAGTGAAATCTTTTGCTGTATTGAGAGTAGTATCTTATGTATTGTCATTGTATCCGGTTTCTCCTAACGCACTCTTTAGGTACTATATTCTTTTATTTAATTGTCCATTGGTTTATGAGTTATTATCAGTTACTTGGAAAAATACTATACGAGTACACTTGTTACAAAATCAACATTATCACCACATTATTATCTTTATGTATAATAAGAACAACAATTCTTTGAGTACTCTTGAATGAAATTTTCGTTATATTAATTCGAATGCCGACGTTTCGTTACTCTTGAAAACAGCAACTGATCTGCGGATTCCATCCACAAGATATCCATACTTTATACGGAATGTCGTCACGATCAACCAGTTTCACTTATCGTCAGCCTAAAAAGCTGAAAGGGTCCTCTTCTTTTTCTTCGTTCAACGTTTATTTCAATTATGTTTTCCCAAATTTTACTTACTAAAGCCTCATGGGCTGGAAATTCTTTTGTTTATTGTTATTCTCAGTGTTGTCGTTGTTGTTGTTGTTAGTCTTTATAATGCTGCCTTTTACGTGAGGTAGCATGCTCTCTCTTCTTCAACTCGCATTACACGCATTGTTGTCTCTACGAGTATTGTACTCTTCCACTGATTACCACAATCTATGCCATTTATTTCTCTCAATAAAAGTCTGTACATGATCGTAAAAAATGTGGCTTCTTATTTACTCTTATTGGATTTATTTTCATAGATTTTTGCCAACAAAGATCGTTTGTAGTCTGATCAGTCTGATGTGCTGACTTTGTTTAAAGATTTCAATTCTTTAACTCCAAAACATTACAAGATTAGCAAGATTTATATTATTCTTGAACTTTACGCTGAAATTATATTGTTTTTCTATTATTATAATAACATTTCAATATTAGCTCCGAGCTCTTATAGATCATCAAATACAAAATCGATGATCACTTGCAAACTTATCATCAGAAAATATGCCCATTTTCTTCCGTCTGCTGTGTCCATAATGCCAATGACAACTCGATCAAATTCACAGCGGTTGATGGTTTCACTAATGGAATAATTGACTTTATACCAATTAGGTTCAAGTCCTTGCTAAAGAAGTTACTGACGACATTGGATATGGGTTTAGCCTGGCGAAAAACTTAACTTTTCCAATGCTTTTGAAACTTTTTGGCAAGTAAAACACAGCCAAAATAAAATTAACACACGAGCAGACCGCCGGCAGGCAGCTCAAAAAATTCACCTCAACTCAATTAAAAGCTGGAATTAAGGTGTGTGTGTGTGTGTTGTTAAGCGTTTTGTTGGCGACTGTTGTTGGTGATCTCAATTTTGTTGAATTTTTTATAAAACTCATCGAGTGTTGTAGAGATTACAGCAGAGATATCAACTGTGCGCTTTCATAATCAATTTGATAGTGTTGAAATTGAGTCGATTTCTTCCTATAGAAATATCCAATCTTTTGCTTATTTTTTTATGTAATATATGTAACTAATTTTTAATAAATCTTCAAAATCTAAAGCAAATTGACAAATCGCTCTATAAAACAGAAAGTGGAAAGACGTCGTCGCTGCTTACTTTCAATAGTGTAAATTAATGCGCAATGTCCGCACAAATTTTGTCATCTTTATCATCCTTTGACATTAATATTTTTTAAAAAAATCAAACAGTGCAGTTAATCGATTTGGCAGATGGCCATTGAAATATTATATGTAGCCACATCCGGAAGTCATTCAATAAAAAAAGCAACTCTGAGGAAAGCTCTGAAATGTCAAAGTGATGACACTGACGTGGTATGTCGTATGTTCGCTAACCGTTGCGCCATATTATGTGGCGCTTGTCTATAATTTGTAACTATTTCTTGGCGAATATTGAAGCCTATTTGTAAGGGACTTAAAATTAAGTATATATATATACTTAAAAGTTAACGAAAAACAACTTTTTTCTGTGTTCTCTGTATTCGTGATTTTGACATTAGATACTGAGTTGTAGAGTTCTCTTTTTTCCTGCTTCTTAGCAGCATTTGTTCGGTTGTATAGAGATACGAAACAAAATTCACCACGTTTTGGAGAATTCGTGGTGATCGTCGTTGTCGTTGTTGCCCGTTGTATATAGATACTTGAGCAGTATGAAATTAAGTGAAGCTGAGTTCAGTCTACTGTCAACAGGTGTTAAAAACGTACTGTCAACGTGATCGTGCTGCAGTCTTTCTGTTACTCTAAATAAACTCGGTAGTTTTTATTAGCTCTTTCTTGCTGTTGAATATTTTCGAAAAAAACAAGAAGAAAAACACACTTTTTATGTGAATTATTTAAGAAAAAAAAAAATATATATACATATATATATATATAAAGGTGCTCATTTAATTTAACAGAAGACAATTTTGTTTTAAAAACTGATTGTTCTTTAGTGATGACTCATAAATTTGTTTTTCTTTTAAATTTTTGGTGACCCTTTTATTGGATTTCGGATAATTGGAACAGTTTTCAGTAACAGCTGCTGCAACTTGTGGATTAAAAACGAAAAGCAACAACAACACTAATAAATTCTACTATTACAACAATTAAAAATAGAACGAAAGTAAGTTTATTTCTTTATATTATATGATATTTCAAAAGTTGTAAGGATTTTTTGATCACTTTCAACCTTAAGTAGTTAAAATAATAAAAAGAAATCTGGCAAATACAAATGTAACCACATCGATATGCAAATATATATGTATATAATATATACACGCAGCTAAGTGTTGCACGTACGAGTATGTATGTATGTGTTTTTAAGCCGCAACTCGTACGGAATTAGCATGCATTACATTATTTTGACAAACCGCAGCAACGTACAAAAGGTACGGCATCTTCAGCTAGCTGAGCTGCTCTAACCTTCGGGCAGCTGATTGGCTGGGAGAGAGGGTCACGTGAACCCCTTGCACCTACTGATTCAAAACCAACTAGATGCATTTCTTTAGCGCCGTTTTGACGACTCTGGTTGGTGCTGCTCACACACGTTGTACTGAATCCTATTTACCTTCTAATTCACCTTTCAACTTAACTACAAAAGTTATTCACCTCGCCATTTCATCTCGCATTAGAAAATAGGAGTAATAAAACAACAACAAAAACAGCAACAGGCAGGCAGTCACAGCAGTCACACAAACACACACACACAAAAGAGGAAAATTTTTCAAGTCGCACTGCGTGAGCGGGTCTGATTGTCCCCTCCCTTTGCACGTCCGTGGCGACCATAGCTTAACCCTCACTGAGGCTTAAAAGGTTGATGGTTTATCGTCGGAGAGTCTCAAGTCAAGCAACCATTCGGTTAATGTTTGTTTGTTTTTTTTTTTTTGTGTGTGTGTATATATGTATTGCTACAAACCAGTCAGTCAGCCTGCGCCTGTGTGTGTGTGTGTGTGTGTGTTTGTGTGTTCCTATAGAGTAGTATTTGCCCTCAATGCTCTACCCGTAGTCACTCTATTTTACCTGAACATTTAGCTATTTATTTATCAATCAATGAGATAAGAAAACCGTTTTGATGTTGTTGTTTTTTTTTTTTTAATATCAGCAATTACTAAAATTAGACATGATTATTTTGGATTTTTTGTGTTCTTGTGCTTTCAAGAAGCCTTTTGAAAAAATTTCGAACAAATTATTTCCAAATTTTTTAGATTTTTGTGACTTTTTCTTCATACTCTCCCGAAAATGTTAATCATTTCTCAATGCTTTACGCCTAATTTTATAGTTCTGAATTGATTAATTGTATCAATTCGCTTTCAAAAATTTTATAATTTGATTTAGGCCATTTTGAAAAATTATATAAACCTCTTAAATTTCCGAATTTACAAATTTTCAAAATTTATTTAAATATTTTCCTCTAAAATCAAAGGAAAGACTACTGTCAGTATATTATATATTATCGGCTTTATTCAAGTGTAACGCATTAAAGCGTATTTCAGTTTGTGAGATCATCGTCGTCATCAGCATCATCATCTTCATCATCATGTAGTCATACGAGATAAATAAAAAACTATTTTACCAGAAAGGTTTGTGTTAAGGTGAGTCGCTCAGAAAGTCAACACAAATCCACAAACGCAGCGTCTTTTCTCTTGACATTTTTGCACAAAACAAAATATGTATGTATACATAATAATAAAAAATATTTGCGATAAAAAATGTTGACAGACAGAATAACGTACATATGTATAATCTTTTTTACCTTCAACTACTTACTGCTCTTTTAACAAAATCAAAAAAAGAGAAGCAAAATTAAACAAAAACAAGATAGAAAACAACAACAACAACAACAATATTGGCAATAACGTAAAGCCTACGCAAAACTTTAAAATCTTCCAAAACAAAAGTAATAATAATAAAACCAGCAACAACAACAACAACAACAGCAATAACAACAAAACTGAAAAACTGGTTAATACTCCAAAGAGGGGCGGGCGGTCCGCACAAATACTGGCAATGGTGAAAAAGGTTAAGTTGCTTTTAACTTTTGCATTGTTTTTTTTTTTGCATTTTCGTTTAGGCCGAATTTACATCAGCGTTGAAGCGTGCTCTCAAGTGTAAAATATTCACTGCTGCTCTTGTAAATTTTACCGCTCTCACAGCACAACTAACAAAAGTGAGAAGAGCATCTTTGGACAAAGATGCAGCTGCCTTTTGCATTTTCAGTTTACACCATCTCCACCGTGTTAGAGATTAGAAGCCAAAATCACCATCCTTTTGTTGATGGGCAGTGATGTTCTCCACTCACGAAAAGAAAGCAGCTCACCTCACCACACTTTGAACTCAACTCGAGAGCGATACGTTTCAATAGAGATCGTATAAGTTGGACTTCTCCAGCTTTGATTGTTTTACTACAAAGTATTCCAGACAGTAGATTTTTGTTGTTGTCAATGTTAGTCTTTGCCTTTTTGCATTGATTTTGTTGTTATGAGTCTCGGTTTTTCTTTTCATATACTTCTAGTATTTTTTTTTTTTTGTTTTGTTGCTATTATTGAGTGCTTTTGTTAATGTCAGGCTCTTTAATACGATACACATACCGATACATATATACATACATATTATCATTCAGACATACCTCTCTTTATTTATACAATCGATTCTACATTCTGTAGACGATTTTGTAATCCATGGAGAATTTTATAATCTGTTCTCTATCGAGTCATCTGACTAGTTTTATACCAGTTTGTATGTATGTATCTACATATGTATGTATGTTGCAGCGATTATAGTGCATTGTAGTTTTTTTTTTAAATATTTTATATCGTTGTTCTATTTCTCTTGAGTTATTCATTACATTTTGATATTATTACATACGTTTTATTATTGTTCTACCAAATATTTCGGACATTTTTTTATTTTATTTAATATTTGTATATTTTGGTTTCAAATTAAAACTGCACTAACCTTAAAAGGTAGTAAAATAACCACTCCCACAACTGTACAGCTACTATAATCGAACAGCAAAGATTTGTTGTCCATTATCAACAAAGCTACACGGTGCCGAAAATTTTGGTTTAATTTTCCAACTTAGCAGGTTGTCGTATACATCCTAACCACAAAGTTGATATCTTCCAAACCTTCTCTACTCATTCCCAACTTTAAAGAGCACACATTTTTATTCAAAGTCAAACTTTCACGCCTTTCTGTTCACGATTTAAACTTGAGAGTTGATAACAAAGCTAAGGAATATTCCAAGCCAAAGAAAGTTGAAAATATTGAAAAATTAAACTGTAATTTACGACCGTGTATAGCTAATAGATATGATATGATAATAAAATATTACTATCAAAGTTATTTTTTTATTCATTTTTGTATTTTTCGGTATGTACCTCAACTAGCTCACCGTTCAAAAATTCAAAAATTCGACATAAAATCTAAACTTATAACCGCGTATACAAAATCAGTTTGTTCACTGAAGACACATACAAATATTCATAATTAATTATACACATACTCGTATACATAGATATCTTAAGATGAGGATTATTTCACTTAAACTACGACAAGATTTCACTCGAATACTGCTTAATGTGACTACTAAATTTGGAGCTTAACCATTGCCTGTCAAATTGTTTGTTGATTTTTTTAAGGTATAGCAATATAATCACCGCGATATTAATTGGGATTAATTTGTTGTCGCTTTTAAAGCGAAAAAGCCAGCCATTCGCTACAGCGAAATGGATGGGTTGAAATTTCAACCATCGATCCATATCTTCCTCTCCCTCGGCCGCCTCCAAAGACGACTTCTGCATTCCGAGTTGCTTGCATTACGTTAAAAATGCTTACCTACTTCTTTACTTTTTATAGACGCATTAAATCAGCTTATTTTATTGAACATTGTCAACGGTTCAGTGTTGAATCGAAAAGAGTTCATTGAAAAAATTATTCGAACGTATCAGAATAGATAAGAATAATTCTCAGATCAGAATAATCATGACAGAAAACAAATAAACAAGTCAAAACCTTATCACTAAGAAATAATAATAATTCTCTTATTTTTATACAAATGATTTCATATTCATATTAATTTTTTTCACAATAAATCAATTATTGTTTCAGGTTTTTATTTTATTGGAAAATGCACCGCGATCAAAGAATAAGCCGCATAGACTGAGTTTTATTATAAAATGTAGAACTTTTTTAATAAAAAAAGTACAGAAGAATAAAATTCTAGATTATCTGTCAGTTGAAGAGATTTCAAATTGATTTATTCAAAGAGATTAAGATCTTTTCTTTCGAATATGTTCGAGAAGTTTAAGTTATCAACAAAATTCGAGCTCACTTCTTTCCCAACTTTTTTCGTAATTTCTAATAATATTTTTAAAATCACGTTTTGTCCATTTTTAATTGAATTTGTAATTGTACCTTGTCACACTGTGTAACATAATTTTTTTTTCAGTGTAAAAAGCTCCTCTCTCTTTTAATAGAGGATACAGTTTTACTGCAGAGTTTTTCTCTAATGCTCTAACGCTAAAAGATAGTTAACTCGTATCTCTCTTTTTATGCTAATATGACTAATTTATTAATGAACAAAGTTATTTTTTAAACACGATAGAATTTCAAGGGTAATAAATTTCTTCGAATAACAGCAAAGAAAAATTTCCTCACTACGTTACAAGCTTGTCACAAGGAAACGTATATACATATATCGTATATAGGAAACGTATAGTATATATCTAGTTATAAAATATAGATATGATAAATTACATCTCATGATGTAATTTCCATTATTTCCTAAACACTTTCTGAGAATTTCGCTCTTGCGCTTTTTTCTGTCATTGTGATGAATTGTAATGAAACTTTACGATAGAGTCATAAACGTCATAAAAGCGGCGAATGTTAACATGTTAACAGAAAAGAGGTTTTAAAACCGTCCCGAAAAAAAAACATAGATAAACGAGGTAAAGTCTAAAGAGTAAAGTTTAATACGACTACTTCTAACATTAATAATAATAATAAAATAATGAATAATATAATAATAAAACAATTGAAATTAATAAAATAATAAAAAACTTTTAATATTAAAATAAATCAAATAACAAAATTCGAAAGAAAAGTATTCACAAAAGCAACAGTATAAAAATGCTATTCAAAACTAGAACGGAAACTAGAACACTCCGAGACGAGAAGGACCTTCTCAATCTTGTACGGCCTAGTCCAAAAACGAGACAAGTCGGACTTTTGTGTCCAGAGAAGAAGATCACAAGACATGAAATAATTTTTCTTAGTCAAAATGACCCGAAAATCTAGCTCATGAGCATCACAATAAAACCTTCAAATTGTTAAAATATCCGTAATAAAATATGTACATATAATTTGTATGGCTAATGAAGCATTAAATTTAATGGCTTTTCTTCTTATTTGGTATAATTTGTTTCTAATTAAGCTCAATTTTGAAGTGAGCAAAATCAGTGAAGCTTGTAATTTTCTCATAATAAATATTTTCTAATACCGAAGAAGCTTAAATAATGTGTTATTGTGGTATACTTTTGCAAATGAAATCCATATTTCAATATGATATTGTAGATATGTATATAGTGACTGTTCTAAATAAAAATAACCCTCAAAAACTAGAATAAAACTATTAAAGGCCTAAATTTGTAAGAACATAAATGATTTCTTAGGTTTATAAAACTCTTAACACTTTCTGTATGTAACAAAGCCGCGCGTCCTACAAACGAATCAGTGGACTACTCTTTCAAAATTGTTTTAATTTTCAATAAAGTTTTTATTTTAAATGCGACTATGTGCCATCTCTAAAGAGCGTACTCTGCAACGAGGCAAGGATCCAGTCTTTCTAGGCTTTCGGAAACCTGTCTCATCCTATCATCGTTCTTTAAAAATCTAGTTCTTAGTTCTTTGCGGCATTTCCACGCCATGCAGAATTAACACGCTTGGTCGGTCTGTTCATAGTTCATTGCTTGGCGACCTCTTCTTTGAAGACAGTCCTTCGGATTTCGGATGAACACAAACACTAACAACAGCCGGGCCGCAGGCTACTTGGCCACATTTCTCCACACGACTGCGGTTTTCCCATCTAACGAGAAGGCGTGTGGGTGGACAACTTAACTGGTCCTCTAACAGAAATCATAGACCAAAAGTCTCGCTACAAACCATGCCCAACGAACAGCCGGTCCCCAATGCCCAGCCGGTTTCCTTTCGGAATGGTTTGTGTACCTCATTTGCATGATAATGAATACTAATTTCAATACATTCAAAATCGTGTTTAGTGGTTTCGCATCATTTTCCAGCGGCATGAGGAAGCGGCGTGTTAATGCATTTCATCGGTGAGTTGTCCCGCATACGAACGCATTGTTCGTCGGTTTTGTTTCGGGACCTGAATTTTAAATCTAAAAGAAATTGGTAAAATCGACCAACGACATCTATGAACCATAGATTTTGTGTTGGCCACGGTTTTGTGCCTGGCGTGGGCGACTTGTATGACTCTCAAGTCGTATCTCAGTGACAAGAAAAAATAATAACGTGGAGCCGGCTAATGAGTCATAAAATAAAAAGAGAGGAAAATGCGAATCTGAAAACAACTTTGATTGAAACAAATAGGACTTATCTAATCAAAGCTCTTTCATTCTCTCTCTATCGTAAGTTTCTTTTTAAGTATTTTTGTGAAATTGTTGGTAAAAATGTTGGTTCTATAATTGAAAGTTAAATAATTTTAAAATATTTTTATTAATGTTCCATCGATCATGATGGATCGATTAATTGTGATAATTGAGTGGACAAAAGCCATCGATCATACAGGAATGTTGGAGTTATCCATTTCAAAAGGAAAGAGAAATCCGAAATATCTTCCATAATCCTTAATAAAAGCTCTATGCGCGGTAATACTATTGACAAAGTTCATCTACGACCGTACAAACCTTTCTATCGAACTGATCACAGCGCCATGTTGAGAGACGTGATCGACCGCATGCATTGACTCGGTGACCGAACGAACTGTCGGTCTCCATTTTTATCACTCATTTCTTACTCTTTCCTGCCTTCGTCTCTTTCATGCCGGCTTTCTTTCTTTCTTTCTTTTTTTCGGTTCATTTAACGTTACTTACGCAAATCTCGTATTTACTCATTACGTCTCAGGACCATGAATGATCGTTATGATCGTAATGATGGTAATGATCGTTGTGCTTTTCGTAACGGTGGTGAGATTCGCGCTGAGTTAAGAAGAGAAACTACGACGTGTTAAGATGCTAAATAAACGTATATACAAATTGTTTTTAAATGAAATAGTTTGTTAAATACGTCATGCCTGCCTTTTTATTATTTTTTCCTGAATGTACAATGGCTGCGCATTGTTTAATCACAATTTAAAAAATTGTTTAAAAAATTACTGTCAACTGTCAACAATTTAACAACAAACAAACGTTTTATGTGCTCGGCATATTTTAATCAAATTTGTTTTAAATAAATTCCTCGGCATCGATTGCAATTAATGTCATTTCTATATACTCGTACATAAAGGTACATATGTATACATAAAAAGTATCGTCTAAAAAAATACATCTTTTATAATTGTTTCTTGGTGTTCCTTCAGTTTTCGGACAGCGTTGGATGATGATGATGAGTTTGGGAACGAACTTCCTTCATTCGAAACCGTCAAATTTGATTTGATTTCTGTGTCTTTTTTCATTCGTTAAAGATGTCACATCGCCGAAACTGGTTTGTCTCCAAATCGAACTCGACAAAGGATGACGAAAATGCGTTCCAAAACACATCATCTTTGAAAATTCTTTTAAAATAATTACAGACTTCAGTCAGTATGGTCAGTATTTTTTTCTCAGTGACGCAAATGTAAGAAAAATCCCATTTTATCATAAACAACTTTTATAAGAAGACAGAAGACAGTTTCTAGAGAAATAAAAGGGGGGAAAACCGTAAAAATCTCCAATACATTTCAAAGAATATAAAGTATTATACTAAAGATAAAACAAAAAAAAAACAACCGAGCTTGAACTATTCTAGTAACAAGACAGATGCTACGAGTACTCGTATAACCTCTAATAAATAACAATAAGAAAAATTGTTGCAAATATTTAGAAATTAACACTTTCAAAAGTGTAAAGAG
The DNA here is from genome assembly GCA_949752815.1 of Conops quadrifasciatus. Taxonomy (NCBI): domain Eukaryota; kingdom Metazoa; phylum Arthropoda; class Insecta; order Diptera; family Conopidae; genus Conops; species Conops quadrifasciatus. The sequence goes on along the minus strand of OX457077.1, from coordinate 10,854,211 downwards.
AAACTTTGTTAAAAGAATCGTTAGAAAAAAGTTCGTTATGATACGAACGAAAACAGACAAGTCTTATAATGCCTTAAAATAAGTACATAATTTCGTTAAAAAGGGATGTATTTTTTCTTTGCATAAAAAAAACACAACCTAACAATTCTAGCCATAATTCTTTTAAGTATCAGAACTAAAACGAAAGCTAGCTATTTGTTGGCCTGCAAAAAAATAATTCAAACATCATGATCTGACCATCAAAACCTGAAAAAAAATTGTAGGTATAGAAAAAATCATTTGAAAATGATAAAAAAGCCAAACAAAAAGAAATAAAACTCAAACCTATTGTCATTCGGCGGTACGTTCGTTCATTTCATGAAAATAGGTTAAAAACAGAATAGAATATGAGAGCATTCTCGCGTGAGAGTACTCGTACACACATAAATCAATGCATACACACATACCCACAGACGATAGTTATACCTACTTATTTTATAATTCCAGCAAAAAACAACAACACTAAACAGAACAATGGCGGTGTAAAAACAACACAAAACAAAGCTTTTTAGTTATCATAGTCCGAAGCAAATACATTGAAAAAAAATTCAATATAGAAATTAGATCATACAAAGTGCGGTAGAGTAGAAGTAAGAGGGAGGAGGGAGGGAGGAGGGAGGAGTATAGAAAAAACAGAAATCAGAAAATAATAAAATAAAATCCAGCTCGATGACAAGATCAGCGGAATTGCTGGCACTTTGTGCATTCAAAATACTTCGACTAAGGCTTGACTCAGCGCAATTGTAACCAAATCAAAATCATTACTTTCGTTTCGTACTTTCGTATATATACATTCCTCCCCTCTGGGGCCGAATTTTGATTTTTTTTTATTTACGGTTTAATAAAATAAATTTATTTTATTTATTTTTATGTCAAAAAACATCACCAGACCAAAATAACCGAAATGGAAAGCATTCAAAATGTCTTAAAAATCAAAATTCCGAAAAAATTAGAACAAAGCATCAAAGATATAGTGTTTTTTTCATAAGTAGAGATCTACAATCAATATTCATTAAACTCGACCGCAAATAAATTAATTTCATTTTTATTCTTTAAGAAATCGAAAAGGTTTTTGGTTTTCGCGTTATACTAATCAAAGCCACAATGAAAATTAAAATTTTAGGTATTTTAAAATGTGTTTGTAAAAAAATTTTGTGAATTAAAATATTTTTTAATTAAAATATTTTATTGAATACACGAATAAATAATTTTTGTGACTCATTAAGTTTTAAATATGGAATATTTAAGAATTTTCATAAATAGGCTTATACGAGTATAGGTAGAAGGTAAGATGATTATAAAAATAATTAAAAACTTTTTTTCTGCATTTTATTGTTCAAGCATAATTAAGTTCATACTCGTATAACGTTCAAACGGTCGAAGAGAAGAAGAAGCAACAAAAAATTTCTTTAAAATGCTGTCTTTTTCTGTAAACTCTTAATTCTATCGTTATAAGTCTTTGTCCTTTTTCTAGACCTTTTCATGAACCATAAGCCAGTTTTGTTCATTTTTCAAAGATAAAAATAACGAAATACATGCAACAATTACAATGTGCGCATTTGTTTAAGACAATGACAAGGTTAGCAAACTTTTTTTAAAATTAAATAATGAAAAAAACCCCAACCTCGTTTTGCAACGCGTTAAGCAACTTTGTGCTCTTGCGATTTCTGACGAAGTCTTATATAGTACAATACTTTAGACAAGAAATGAAGTTAAACGATATTTTTCCAGGGACAAATTATGCATTCAAGGAAAACCGTTATGTGTTTAGAATATATACTTATATATATACTAAATATGTATATACTAATATAGTATAGAATACAAATATCCTTCAATTTCAGATTTGTACAAAACAATGATAAATAAATTCTGAGGAAAGTTTCAATATTTCAATGTTGGCAGACTCAAAATTAGAAGTATCTATCGCGATATAGTATACTCTGATCTATTAAATCAATCATTGTATACATTATGCTGTTATTTCACCATCATTTAAACTGTTTAAATCAATCCAAAGAAAACCAAATTTGTCTAAAACACCTTTTAGTGTTTCTGTTTGTTATTTAATAAAATCGAAGGCCCCGATAGTATAAAAACGGCGCTGTATAAGTCGTCCTCATAACGTTGTTCTATCGCTTTAAGGGCACGTACGAGTTCTATTTTATCATGCGCAATTAAATTCAAAGGCGTAACGTAACGTCCATAATAAGACGAGTTAAAAAGTTGAAAATAACACGTTAAATCACGTAAAAAATAAATTCAAAAAAGTAAATTTGTAATTATTTCTTTAATTTTTATCATCTACTTTAATTTTGTTTTATAAGAGTGAGTAATAATTATACACAATTATACACTCTGAATCTGTTCGACAAACTATGATCAACCTAAATTTGTTATAAAACAGCTGCTCCGTTTTTCTGCACATCCACATGGTTTTATTAGTACATACATAATCGTATATAACTCCATAAAACCTTAAACCGTAAGCCTTCGAAGTGCCGGCAAAATTCCTAAAGTTCCACTTAAAAGACGCTACTCTTTCAAGTTTTCGAAGAACGTAGACGCAAAATTAAAATGCCAAAACTGCCAAAATGGCAAAAAAACACACACATGACCAGCAGACATTGACCACATTTTGCCAGTTAACGTGTCCGCTTGCGTTGTGCAAAATAAAAACTCACTTAAAAAGTCTTTGTAAACTCGACAGCTGCACGCCGGCCGCAGCCGAGAACTATAAGACAACAAAAAAAACAAAATTAAGGTTAGTTAGTACTAAACTGAGGAATGGAAAATTATCAAATGTTCAAAGTAATGAAAGAGAAAAGAAAAAGAAGTAAATTTTGTTATAAACCAAACGAGTTGTTGGCTTTAACAAGCTCAAGCAAGCAAGTAAGCAAAGACACCGGGACACCGCGTATCGAAGGAAGCTACTCCTTTTAGGACAGACAGACAGCTGTTCGCTGTTGTCTTTAGCGACAATAATCGCAAGCTTGTTTTGCCTTTTCTCGGACCTTCAGTTAACGAGTTATCGTTTGCGTAAAATGGAAAAGGCATACTTTGCTTTTAAATCTGAAATACGATAAACAATATTTGAATAAAAACGTTTTAAAACATGATGAAGGCGTTATAAAAAGAAAGTTCTCAACGAAGAGAAGAAAAATTAAGGGAAAACGTTTCAATAAAGTTGAAAGTTCTCATTAAACACAGACATTGTTATACTCGCTGCATTTTGTCTACACTTTGGATCGTAAATTCTGGCCAACCAGACCGTTAATCGTAATGAGCCCAAAAAGCCATTTAATGTTCCGTTTTTTTTCTCCTTAATTTTTATCATTATAGATTAGAAATCAATTTTAAGCGATTTTCATTTGATAAAACCTAAGTTATGGCCAAGCATTCGTCGTAATGAAGCAATATCGTATATTAATTATATGCGATATGGTTATTTGACTTGTCCAATTTTTTATGATCTTCCACTACCAGTTTGATTGAGCCCAACGACTTAAAACTGGACCCATAAACCCCAAAAAAAACACATACAAGGCGAGGCAAAGGCTTGCATCATTACGCCCCCGCCGCCTCTCTATCACTCTCTCTCTTGCAACAGACTTCATAACTTTATAGATTTTTGGTAATTTGATTGCAGTTTTCGGTTCATGATTGATCATAATTTTTCACTAGTGCTAAATTCTCAATCGGATTGTGATTGTGTAGAAAATTATTTTATTAAGCTCTTATAGAAGAAGTTATATGTCCCTACATAATTATTTTACTTGATTTTTAAGTAAAAGAAAAGAACTGAAATTAATGAAAAAAGTTATATCAGAAACATTTAAAAAAAAATCGTTTTAAAAGTAAGGAATGTAAAATTAAAAATAAATATTTTTTTATAATACATACTTTTTAGAATACAAAAATCTCAGAAATATTGAAAAAAGTTTTATACAAAAACACCTAAAAATTATGTTATTCAAAATTTGTAAACCAATTAAAAATTACCGATTTGGAAATAGATACGAGTATCATAAATGAAATAAATTTTCCCAGAATTTAAATTCTCAAGCAAAACCCAGAAATATTATCCGACTTCTCGATTTGTGTCAGCATCGATTGACCGCTATTACCACAAAATATAACGCAATAATCCAATCAAATAAACTTCAAATTTTCCCATAAACTTCGATAAATTTCCATAAAATACTTCATTGTAACACAGTCCTAAAATGAAGCAAACTACTTAAGAGTCTAGAGTCTAGACCGACATATGTACAGACATACTTAAACCTACAACGACCATAGCCGTAGATCAGAGCATCCAACTAGTGTAACCATTAAACTCCAGAGAAAGAAAAAAAAATAATATCAAATATCATTTTCAGAGGAAAAATGAAATCTGTGTAGGTTTTTTTTCACTGAGGTGAATACCTCTTAATCCAGCAGAGAAGGTTAGGTCAGGCATATGCTCGACAAAATATCATATTGGTCAGAAAGCAGGTATAAATACGAAAACAGCGGGGGCAACGCCGACAAAACCAGAAAAAAACCAAAACAACAACAACAAAAGAGACAGATGCAAATTGGATTTTTGTTTTAAATAATTCTCAACACAAAAGGCCATATTGAAAAAATGTATAAATAAACATTTGCATCGACATGATGCAGGCGACGAATTAGTCATCAGAAAAAAAAGGAAAGAGAGTAAAAATTTTTGAGAAATAAATTTCCAATTGTTAATAAAGCGAAATTATAAGAAAATCTCAAGCCATAAAGTATGATTTCATGATTTCACCATTTCACGAAACACCATTGGCTGTTTTCTTTCTCTTTCTGCAGCTTCTTTGCAACATAACATGGCTATTAGAGGGCTCCCTCAAGGTCATAAGCAGGCCCTGAACCGCTTTGCTTTTCTAGCACATTGTATCGAACATTTTGCAGGTACCGAAGGAGCCATCTGCTGGCACTGTTCTCATACAATCTTTAACTAGAAAGATTCTATACACATCACTAAAAATACCTTTTCCGGATACACTTTTGCCATTTCGAATACTTTTTTATTGTTTATCCTTATATTTTTACCCTTATTTTTTTTATTTTTTTTTGATTTTAGGTATAAGAATAAAAAAAATCCGACAGGAAGGATCTTAATTAGTTTTTGCACGGCTAGGAAATTGGAAATAGGAAACAAAAAAACATACTGAGTTCAGTCAGTCAGTGTACATTTTTGAAATAGGTACATACGAGCATATGTATATAAATATTAGTATAAGAAAGTTTATATATTGAACAAACTGAAAAGGAAGTGTTCGCTAGAAGTGAAAGAAGGAAACCATCGAAAAAAGAAGCACTTGAAAGACTTGAATACTTGTTTTTCTACTTCCTCTTTTTTCCGAGCGCCCAACAATCTTGTGCATGTGTTTGTAATTTCTTCACGGAACCAAGATTCACGGAAGTAAGAGTACATTTCTGTTTTAGATAATGTTTCTATAAATCTTAAGAAATTCCTAAACATGCGACAACTATTATCGTTTGCCGTTTTTCTGTCAACAACTCATACATTACGAATATATTTACATACATATTTACGTGCATAAATCATTTACTGTGAATTTTTTTAAAAATTTCATAAATAACTCAAGCACTGAAAACCAATCGATTCTACGATCAATGAACCATTTTTATTATAAACAATACGCGATCAAATGAACAACTTGACCATGAATAACATTAAAACCAGAAAAAATCCAAGGCTAAAAGCACTTTTGCTCTGTCTTCAGTTTTTAGAAATAATATTTACATTTGAATTAATCTGAATTAAACTGATTCTTTTCCGGTTAATTTTTCTTTCACTTTTTGTCATTTCGTTTTATGGATTTAATTGTTAATTGAATTTCTATGTTCTCACCAATTTGACCGTTTTTAAATGATTAATATTCATGTCTAATCATTTCGAGTATTTTAAAGTTTTTGCGCTGACATTAATAATATTTAAGGAGAGAAGAAGCCTTATGCTGAAATATATGTTAAAGAAAATAGCAATATTTAAAAACTTAGAACACTAGAAAAAGAAGCAAATAAATTATGAGTTTTTATCAATTTTTTCATAAGAAAAAACAGATTACACAGGCCGAGAAAATATTAAACCTCTAAAAAGCACTTTACACATTTTCGAAATTTTGAATTTAGTGGTTATTATTTATGTTCAAAGAATTTCTTTTCTTGGTCAGATGCTGATTTTTATACTTTTCACGAATCGCTTGGTTTTTATTTTACGTTATGGCAAGTAGGTACACTCTTTTTATAATGACTTTATCTGAGTTTTTAAAAAAAATTGTGCCAATGAGAATGAGACCATGAAATTTTTAAAAACTAGATTCAATGTGCATCAGACAGATCATACGAAGTTTATTACGAAAAAAAAACAAACAAAAATTATTAATTTTATAAACATTACTTAAATAAAAATAAATAAATATATGGATATATTTATGTATGTTCAACTAAAAAAAATTTCTAGAAAAGCAAATAAAACATGCTTATACAATTAATAAACTTTTTACACTTCTCTTCGATTTTGAATTTTCAATACTGTCGTAAGCAAATATTTACAATACATACAATCACCGTAAAAATATATACGTAAGTAGACGATATGTCGCTTTTTATAACTCAGCACAATTCTCAATAGTTATGATTCGAAATAGAACAAATAGAAAAATGAAGAGAATAAATTTCTTTATTTAAAAAAAAAAGATTTAAAATATCTGAATTTATTAAGAAACTATTTTCAGTATCGTACAATACACGAATATTGAGAAAATATTTAATAATTTGAAAATAAATTGCGTATAACTTTTGTAGAATGCGCCTACTTCGGGATTATTTCACCGGTTTAATGAGAAAGGTACTCAACACTCGGACCTTCTTTAGATGACGTTCAGATGAAACCAGAATATGCCCACATTCCAAACGATGCGTCTCCGTCATTTGCAACACTGTAACAACTGGTTTTTGTGTGTTTTTCACTTGCCAGCTAATATTAATATCTCGCTACTTTCCGGTTTCAATTATTTTGCAACAGTCAATTTAATAAAAACTGATCGTTTTTTCGCCCTTTCTTTTATCTAATGTTTACTGAATGTGGCTTGCTTTGTATTCTAATATTTAGCAAGTTTTTTATGTTGTTTGTTTTGAGTTTTTATTGTGTAATAAAACTGGGTGACGAGTAAAATTTTCAGTGAATTACTTCATTTTCACGCGAACGCGAAAAGTTCAATAACATTGAAGTATGTATGTTGACATGTAGGCATGTATGTACCTACAATAGTTTCAATCTGAAGTTGGTAGTTATTAACCTACATTGTTAGAATGATGTTTTTATAAAATAAAAATGTCTTTTATTTATATCATCAGATGTATTCAGTTTATCATCAGATGATCATCAGATCATTAGATATATGTATGTATTCTGAAAGTGTTTTTCTTTTGAAATTTATAAATTTTTCTTCGAAAACTTGAAAACTTTTTGGTTTTTAAAATCAAATTCTCTGAAAGCTATACTTAAAATTATTCAAAATTAACATAATCTGGGCATCTGAATAATATATGTATGTACATATCTATATGTAAAGTTTTCAAACATTTTTCAGCATTTCTATCAGCAAACGACTCTTCCCCTCCAACCGCGCGACTCTGCTTTCTCTCAGCATTTTTTCTCCATGCTATAAAGCCAGAGAAACTTTCTAACGCGTAGCAGCGCTTTACCTAATTAACTTCCGACAGTCATTCCACGATGTGTCACTTGTAAGTCGAACGGTTTGGCATGCACAAATACAGCATCATGCATTTACCGTGCGAGCACGACGTCCGACCGATCATACCGCGGCTTCCATTCCGCGCTCCGCGCTGGCAACGCTAACGGCTGGCGGCGTATGCTAGCAAGCAAGCAAGTTTCTGTATGCAAGCAACAACCTCCTACGCAACAAAGCGAGCACATAGATCGGTAACGCTTACGTGCTTTTAAGTTTGTAACCTGTCTGTCTCCAAACAGGTTTGCAATGACATAAAAAGTTAGAAAAAAAGAGGCGAACTGAACTGCAGGAGGAGGATGATGGTGGAGTTGCTTTGAAGCGTTGAAGAGTTGAGGTGGGTGCGTCTGGATGCGTTTAAACGCTTGATGTTGTCATTTTGACTCGGCGACAAAGTCGGCGACTTTATAATGCGTTCTTTTCTAGTCACGCGGCTGACAGCTTTGTTAACATTTTTTTCTCCTCAAATATTTACAAATAATTCAATTAATGGAAAATTTTTACATATTTAATTGACACTTGAGTTCGTTTAATTAAGTGCTTTTCGTTCGTCCGTCCGTGCGTCCGACTGTCCGTCTATCTGTCCGTTTGTTTGCTTCTCTGTGTGTTAATTTTTTGGAGGATTCTGTCACTTGCGAGATGATAAAAGCAAATATCATTAGGTATTTGTTATGAAACGTTAACAATAAGCTTACTTCTAATGGAAAATTCAAACAGTTCGTCTGAACGAAAGATTTGTTCAAATCCTGCCAACGGACGGCAAACGGTTTCTGATGTAAAAAATTTCTTTAAAAAAATGCCTCAAATTTAATGAACGAGAACGAAAAAATTTCTTCTAAAGAGTTCTTTGAGGATCACTCAAGTGATAATTTCTGGAAATTTGCGCTTTAACAAGATTCGTGGAAAATCTGAAGAAGAATGATGGAATAAATGGAATAGAGAAAAAGTCGAATAATGTTCCTAGAGATTGAGTAACAAATGCGGAGAAACTAATTTCACAAATGAATTCAAAATAATTAAAAATAATTTCAGTATATGATACTGAAATTGATACTGAATATAATAAAAAAGGCGACCTAATAAAAACACCCAAAAATGAAGATGAAAAAACTCTTTACAGTATAATTTATTTTATTAAAGCGATAATTTTTAAGTAAATTCATAAAAATAATGAGCCCATTCGAAAATTCAAGAAAGAACTCGTATGCTCTTCTACAATCATTTGCGTCCATGACACAATTTTAACACTAAAATCCAACAGAATTTAGCTACAAGAATAAATAAATTTAACTTATTCGTAATTCGCTTAAATATATGTATATAGACAGAGTCCCACAAGTAGTCATTATTCTCAAAATACTTTCAAGACTATTTGCTCTCTTGCATATTTTAAACACAAGCAATAATTTCGAGTGCATAAAATACCTACGACTTTATAGCCAAAAGCCACCATATAAGAGACCACCAGAGAGGAAAAGTGGTGAAAGACATACATATGAGTTGAAAAGATTAAGAGTAATGCAAGTTGCTAAAAACGCAAGAGGGCACTCCTTTTAAAAGCATGCCATTTAGCAGTCTGATGGCAGAATAATACTCGTACATGAATATACTATATACATACATATAACCAGATATGTACTACATATGTAGGTATCATAAACATGCATAGATATGTATCATACATCTTGAGATGGAAAGCATTTTATTTCAATTTGATCCAGACTCATCATTTGTCATTAAATATCAACGGCATGAACATACTTGTTCATATTATTCTCCAAAATGTGTGGCAGGCAGAGTCAAATATGAGACATCCGAGACGCCAGATATCCGCACAGACAAACAGACAGAAACAGTCAGTCGATGCCAGACTGATACCAAACCCAAACAGTTTTTGAAAAGAGAAACAGACAAAAGACCAAATTAAACAGCATGCAATGAATTAGTATAAATTTTCCAATCGTGTCAAGTAACTCTGACAATTTGATTGATTCATTTGATTCGTTTTTTTAAGCTAGCTATTATTTACAAAAATTTCAACAACAGACAAACGTAAATGTTTACTTAATAATTTGAAATCGAATCAAATTAATAAAATTTGAAAATATTATTATTTATAAAAAGTTTTATATTAATTTGTCCCCCAAAAATACTTTCTCACACAATATTTTCACAATATCTTAATCCCTCTTAACTGATAATTGTTTTTATTATCACTTCCTTGCGAGGAGATAACGTCACATAATGCGAAACCGATGCGACCGATGATAACCTTCGCAAATACTTGAACAGTACGAACAATGAACCCCAAAAAATCACATTTAAATTAACTAAAAATGCCACATTAAAAATTCCTAATTGACAATATGTTAATATGATTGCAATTTATTTGACCTTCCTGGATAATTATTTTATATAAAAGTTTAAAATTATAAAAAACGTACGTAATTAAAAGTTAACGAAAGTGAAGTGATTTGATCTCAAATAATGACATAAGTCAAATGAAATTTTAAAATTTGCTAATTTTATCGCCACTGTAATTTTACTTAAATTAAATTTAGTGAGTAACGATGCAAATATCGTTATATATTCTGATACGTATATCGTTATATCTTCAAGTAATCCTCAAGTGAAAATCAATATGTATTTTCAAGAAAACCAGAGAAATTTAAGAATGACAACATTTGTTTATATAAAAATATATTATGCACGTCATTTTGTTGTACTTATGCACAAGAATACTTGAAAATAACAGGACAAAATAACAGGAAAGAGAAAGAAAAAAAAAGTAAGAATCTACCCATAGACGTTACTGTAACAAGCATTTGTCAAAAAAGTCTTTAGAATTCTTCAGAAGCGAAGACTTCAGAAGGAACCAAAAAAAAAATACCACAAAATACTACAGCAAGTCATACGAGTGTATGTATATATTTATAGATAAGTGCCTGTACAAACTCATAACTCATGATACCGAAAGAAGACTATGTACTTTAATATTCGAAACTCTTACTAAAGACTTTGTCACTGTACGAAATCATACCTGGTTGATATCTTATCAACCTTAAAACTGATAACTCATTTACTGTTTACTGTTTCTTATATTTATTTTATTGTATCTGCTATGTAGTTGCATCTAAAGGATTTTTACACTTATCAAAAATATTAGGCAACAATGCATATCTTGCTCTTTGTATAATTACGAGTACTCGGTGATAGTTCGGGCAGTTCATCATGTTTTAGTAATGACCCTTACTTCTTATTTGTATAAGCATTTTGTTTTGATGGAATACTGTTTTTAAGACAGATTAAACTGCTATAATCTGTGCCATCAATCATTTCACGACATTCAGTTTTCATTGAGAGAATTTTTTGAGAGCGATTATTCCGCCAAAAAAGGCTACTAAAAATCCTATTCGATTGACCGTATTTAATTTCTGTTATTCTTTCAATAATACATATATTGTAACTGTTAGGTTCTGATCGAGATTTTTTCAATCTGCCATGTTTCATTGCTGTAAACTCTTTGGGACATGGAAGGTGATTTCCCAGGAATTTTCAACATACTCAACATTTCTATAAAGCTACAGATATTACACCTGTTTTATTAGATCTCTAAAACTATCTATATTGAATTATAAACACGCCTCTAATATATTCTTAGAGGGACTATAATATCTGAAAGATTACTATAATTTTGTACTCCTTTTGAGAAATATCTTTAAAAAAAGTCAGCAGCTAAAGGTCTTTATTATTTTGCTGCTTCCCATTTATAATTCTAATTCTAATTTAATTAGTGTTTTATATTTTTAATAAATAAATAAATTAATCTGTAAAGAATGGATAAAATTTTTACTCTTTTAAAACCAAAACAATACAATTACTTTACTACGCAATTACGAATACTTGAAATGAAATTTCTCTTGATACTACGCGTAGCCTAACCTTTATTACTCTACAAGGGTATATTCATATATACATATATGAAGAGAGCAAAAAAAAAATTATTGTTCAATATATTGTGGTAATTCCCGTCACGTCTTCGATCTATGCTGTTAGAACCTGACTTGTATAATCAGCGCCGGAATTTGTTTAGTTTCGTTGTTAGCACAATATAAGAACATCACATCATCAAGCGACGACCCTGTCGCCGGGTGCTCAAGAAATTGCTCAACAAATCGATTGGAGCAGAAAACGTGGTTTGTTTTTCTTATTTTGATTTATCAGTACTATTGGTTATAATTGGAAAAACCAATAAAATTTCTTTAAAAACAAAACGCCCTCAAATAATTAATAAAACTGCGTCACGTACTGATAAATATGTATACCGTCGTCTTGAGTAAAAGTAGTTACATTGAATTAATTTAATTACTATTGATATACTGAAGCAAAAGGAGAAAATAAAACACTTATTTATTAATTGTATAAATTCTACAACTAACTTAATTAAAAGAAAAAATGAAAGAAAAAATACGTTAAACAGATTTTTGCATGCATTGAAAAGAGATTAATGCGAAAAAGTTAAAAAATTAAAAAAGGGTGCATAAAAACAAAAGGGTAAAATAGAAATATTTTCCATCTCTAGAAAATACGTTATTGAACGTGTCTTTTTCATTCATTTCTTCCCTCCACTTAGTCACCAATTTTCGTCACCAATTTTCGTCACCAATTTTTGTCACCAATTTTCGTCACCAATTTTCGTCAACAATTTTCGTCACCAATTTTCGTCACCCATTTTCGTCACCAATTTTCGTCACCAATTTTTTTCACCAATTTTCGTCACCAATTTTCGTCACCAATTTTCGTCACCCATTTTCGTCACCAATTTTCGTCACCAATTTTTGTCACCACTTTTCGTCACCAATTTTCGTCACCAATTTTCGTCACCAATTTTCACTGGAGATTAATTGCTGCCGGTCGTTTTTTTCTCCTTTCTTTTCAGTTCCTGCATTACAATGGGCGGCCAGCCTAAACTGGTGCTATTGCTGCTGCTAGCGATAGGCACCATACAAGTTGCTCTCACCGCTACAGCACATTCCTTGAACATCGTCCACGATCAGATCAGAGACAATGAACTGAGCAGTGACGAAGATACCGATTACATCGGCAATGGCCACAGCAACAGCATAAAAATATCTACGCCTAAAATCAAGGAGTTACCTTCGACGTTAAGCATTTCAACCACGACGAGTGAGAAAAAGCCAAAAGCCGTTGACGATACTCCGCCACGCAAGGCGTCGTTAAACGAGGAGAACAGAATCATAAGCGATCCGATCATGACTACGAAATATCACAGCGTGTCACTGACCAATCAACTGAAGTAAGTAAAGTTCACGCAGGATTCGGAGTCTGTGTTAGTAATTATAAATTATCATTGATTGCAGTAAAGGCACTATCTTGTCACAGTCAATTAAGGCGAATAATCATTCCGCTACCGTGACCAACAGCAATGACAGCAACGATAAGGGCAAGAGTGAGGAAAATTACGATTTGGACGATGATGACTACAACTACGACTATTATGAGGACTATAATCCCGATGAAAGCACCAGCACCGAGTCCACAAAGAAGTCTAGAGCCAACAACAAGCATAGATCAACGAGCCAAATGATTAGCGCGCCACAAAAGAAGAATTCGGACGACGTGAGCAAATTGAAAGTCATTAAGGAAGAAGCAAAGGTAGCGTTGCCGTGATTATGGCAGATTAATTAAGCGACTAACCGTGGTTTTTTAAAAATTTTCAGCCAATTTCTAAAAACAAACAAAAAATCACCAACGACGACGATGATGACAACAACATGAACAACAATACGGACAATGTGGATGAAGACGACGAAGAGGACTACGACGAGGATGAGGACGAGAACGAGGACATTGATGACGAAGAGGAAGACGATATCGCTGATGAGGAAGAAATCGTTTTCAGTGAAAACGTACCTTGTCCTAGAGATTGTATATGCGCTCGCAACATCAATAGTTATCTGGTGGCTACGTGCAGCCGGTAAACGCTACTGATCGGCACGGTCGCGAGATATCGACATTGCTAAACGCTTTCTTTTCCTACAGACTTGATCTGGGCAAGCAGAAATTCGGTTCCGATATTACCGATCTGGTGGTGACAGATGTTGGTCCCAAGTATCCCATACTGCTGGGGCCGGACTTCTTTGTTAAGATCGGTTTGAAACATGTCTCCACCATCAAGATTGCCAACTGCACCATTGAGTATTTACATCAAGCCGCTTTCCGGGGACTGGACGCTCTATACTCAGTGAATTTGACCAATGTCGGCTTGGCCATCATTAATCCCGATACGTTTGCCAACAACAAGAAACTGCGCCTGCTGACCATTACCGGCAATGATCTGAGCGTTATGTCAAGTGTTCATTATTTGATTAAGGTTTGTGGAACATTTTCCCATTAAAAGAAAACCCTGATTTTTTTTTCTCTCTTCCTTCTTGATCTTTTACAGTCGTCCAGTCTTGAAGAATTGGATCTATCACGTAATAATCTCATGGAGCTAAATCCCAATGCCTTTTCGCAGCTAACCAACATTGTCTATATAAGCCTTGCGCAGAATAATCTCCAGAAAATTCCCGAGATGGTTTTCAATAATTTGGAGACCCTTGAAGAGCTCGATCTCTCTTATAACTCGCTGAAAACCTTGCCAGCACTGACCTTTAACCGCACAGCTCTTGCCATACTACGCCTCAAGTACAACGAGATTACTGGCGATCTGCGTTTCGGTACCGCCGATCTGCAACAGCTTGATCTAAGTTTTAACTCGATCAAGCAGGTCCATCACAGCATGTTCGACAAAATGCACGGTCTGACCAATTTAATACTGAAAGGCAACGGCATTACCAAAATCCAAACCGACTCGTTCCTCACTCTCAAAAATCTGCGAAATATCGATCTGTCGATCAATGAACTTGATCAGGTGTCATCGCTGTTGTTCTACAGGAACTCCGAGCTGGATGTAATTCGTCTCAATGATAATCCGCGCCTGAGTCAACTGCCCACCGACGGCTTCCAGAGCTACAACGGCTACTTTCCGGTATACTACATGGACATTTCGAACTGTGCGATCGGCGCACTTGGCCACAAAACATTTGCCACCATGCCCAGCTTGACTACGCTGAAGCTGTCTTGGAATAACATCAATAATTTGGAACGCGACACCTTCGCCACTCTGACCAAGCTCAACGAGCTGGACTTGAGCAATAATTTAATCGTTAAATTGGACGATCTGATGTTTGTGAGGAACAATGACTTGACCAAATTGAATCTAGCCGGCAACCCCATTCGCAGACTGTCGGTACGTCTCTTCCTGCCCATGAACAAGTTGACTCACTTGGATGTGAGTGAGTGTGAGCTGCATTCACTGCTCGCCGACAATCACTACGGAGACGACAAGTACAATAAGTACCACTTCTACGAGACTCTGCACAGTTTCAATGCTTCGGCCAACCAGATCAAAAAAATCTCCTCCGCGGATGTTCGGAATTTCAAAGTGTTGCGCACTCTGGACATAACGCACAATCCTCTAAAATGCAACGAAGACTTTCAGGACTTCATCAGTTATGTCAGTGTAGATACGCATGTATTGCCCCATAAGGATCTGCCGCTGCAAAATCTGGAAACTGATGTTGGTCTCAGAGAGTTCCAGGCACAAGAGGGCTGGGTTAAATTGGCACGCGAGGTATGCAAACATCACGCCCTCGACTTGCCAACGGCCAAGTCTAGGAAGGAGTCCGTAGCGAAGCGCGTGGAAGATAATATCGAAGAGGATTTAGATGAAGATACCAAAAATATATTGGACATCACGGATAGCAAGTCGAAGAAAATGGCCACTATCCTTAAGGACACGCGCAAGAGCAAGATATTTACCGAGAAGAAACAACTGAAAGACGAAACGGACCAAAATGATCTGAATAAAGGCGGCGAAGAGAAGATCGTCAGCGACAGCGACGATGACGAGGAGGAGAATGTTAGTGATTATGACGATGATGAAGACGATGAGGAGGATGAAGAGACTGAGGATGAGGGAGAGGGAGAGGGAGAGGGCGAGGACGAGCAAGCTAATAGTCAGGAAACGGATGAGAAGGATGATTTTGGTAGCTTCGACAAGAAAAAAGCAGAGAAGGTAGACCTGCCTGTCGTTCATGGTCACGGCATCAAGGTGCAGGAAATCGAACTTTCGAATGGAGACAATGGAAAAATGCTAATCAGTAAGTATTGAACGATATGAATAAGGTATATTAACATTAAGTGCCCCCTACCCCTCTTTTTTGCAGATAAATTTTTGCTGAACGGTGAGGAATCGGACCCGAACGATGATACCGAAGAGATAATCATCGAGCGTGGCCACATTTATTACAGTGGCTTCAAATTCCTCATACCGGCCATCGTTATTGTGATTTGTATGGTCATCATGCTGCTGGTTACGGCCAAGATCGTCACCATGGTGATGCGTAAACGTGGCGAGCGTTATCGAATGGCTCTGCTGGCCTCATCCAAGAACTCCATTGTCTATCAGAAGCTAACGGAGGAGATCAAACCGACTCAGAAGGAATCAAAGCAGCCAAAAGTGCATCGATATGCTCCAATTAATCAAGTATAAAGAGAAGCAGGAGGTGGAGGACGAGGACGAGGAGGAGGTGTATAAGGATGCCGACAAAGGAAGTAATAGGAAGGGAAAGGAAACTGCTGGTAGAGTGTTTTTTTCTCTTATAAGATGAAATACATAGATGTCTTCTTTAATAAAATTATAAAAAAAACAAAGTTAAATTTTAATAAAATTAGGAATAGTTTCTTATACTTTTTTTATGTATTCTCGCATACGTATACAAAAGAAATGCATGCGATCATATTTCTGAGAAATGAAATGCCGTTATGTTTTTATGGGGCATAATTTTGTAAGTAAGATTAATTAAAATAATTGGAATTGCCTAAATTTAAACATTAAAAGCAACAAAAAAGTATTAAGTTTATAAAAATTAAACGAGAAATTCCAGAAGAAAGTAGTATGTATGTACTTAATTTTTTATAATTTTAAAAAAAATTTTCACCAATTTACACAATTTTTTTCCTCACAAACAAACAAACAAACAAACAGCAACAAACAAATAAATTGTATGATTTAATTTAAAAATTGAAAGTTATGACAGCGCTATTAAAAGCTATTAAAAGAGAAGCCGTATAGTAGATAATACGAGTAAAGAACATTTTCTGTTTCTTTTTTTACACCAGTTATACTTTTCTTAGTGCCATGATTGAGAAAATTCAAGGTACGTAGGCCGCAAGTAATTCGAAAGAGTTTTTTTCTAAATTTCTGCAATGTAATTAATATCTCCACAAATTGCTTATATACGACGATACGTTATAAATACAATAGATATGTACTATATTAAGTTTAAAGTAAAATTAAAAACATCTTTACTTCTTCCTTTAATTTTTTCCGCGAGAAGATTTCTCTTCTTCAAGTGCATCGAACAAGCCATGATTAATGTAATTTCTTAAAATCAAAATTAAAGCAATAACATTCGTTATACCTTATTTCTCAGAACATTTCAAATGCACATTCGGGACGTTTTTTTAAGGTTTACAATCGAAAGAAAATTTTTTAATAATAAGAAATTAAAATCTTTATTTTTATTTTAAAAAAAAACAAAAAAAAATGAAGTTTTATTTCAAAATGTAATCTTCATATTATTTTTAAACGTTTGCCAAAATACTTAGAAGTTTTGTCAAGACGAAAGCAGTAATTTTTTGCGTTTTTTTTTACACTTTCAAACGAGAAAAGCTTATGTTCACGGAATAGGAATAGCTTATGGAATAGCTCCTAAATAATCTACAATCCCAAAGCTCTTACCTACATCGATCGATAGCTTTCGGTTTGACGTATGTAAATTCAGATTACTTGGTATATATTTTTTAAAACCCTTGAAAGGGTTCCTTTGCTCTACCTTGTATTACTCTAGTGATCATAACTCTGGACTACTAACGGACATGTATAATCTCTTTGGCTCTTTAAGGTCGAAATAAAGATCTAAATAACAGTTTTTATTTAATGAAAATCTATATAAAATTAACCTCTGATTATTTACTTTGACGTGAAAAAACCAAAACCATTTTAAAACACTTGAAACGACTGTAATCAACTATATTTTTATATAACGGAGTTTATGAAATAATAATTTCATCTAATTATACATATAATTTTTCCAAATTTTTTTCGAGCTCTTGAAATTAATATTTCGGCTCTCTAAGCATATCTCTTATGATCATTTGACTTCATTGTTAAAAGATTTCTTTAACATTTTCAACAAACACATTTGAAGACCTGATTGGCCTTTAATTTAACAAATCCAATCTAAAGTTGGTCTCGCTATTAAAACGTTTTCCCTTCTTGGCTGCTATCGGCAATTGCTCGCCCTTCAAGAAAGGATTTACTTTTCGCTTGGGCGAGTATAGTTTCTTCTTGGCAATGAAATTCGTCTCGTCTGGTCTTTGTAGTTGCTGCATCAAGAAGTTTTCTATATCGGTTGTCATCATATCGTTTTTATTATTTCTCTCATTGCCTTGACCGCGACAATCGAACATATGCTCACCATCGCACATACAGTCCTGCGATTCCTGATATTCACGACTGAAGATTGCAGTGTTGTCAAAATCGGTAATACAACCGTGGTCCTCACTGTAGCCGAATGGGCAGGGATTCGGCGGATTGCAATAAGCTGGCAGACTGGCGTCTGTTTTGATGGCCGTTTTCATTTGATTCGGCCCCTCTCCCATGCCGCCAGACATGAACTGATGATTCCACAAGGAACTGTGCTGCAGCAGTTCTTGGTCACGTATCGAAGGGTTCGAGGTATCACCCTCGTATGCTTCATAAAAAAGGTCACCGCCGCCGCCGACGCCGACACCAACACCAGCAGCAGCTCCACCACCATCACCGGCTTTATAAGTCCGAGGCATTAATGCCAAATTTGCTGATATCTCGGAAGCAGGATCAATGTAAGTATCGCTGGGAAGAATATTATTTTCCATTCTATTTAGAATCTCTGCCAACAAAGCATTCTCGAATGCATAGGTTTCCTTCGGAGTGAGATGCGTGTAAGCCGAGATACCATCGTTCCTCATGCTTATGAGCAGGATAACGAAAAGTTTACAAGAAAATAGTGTTTTATTTTTAACCAGCATTTTCGAATTTAATGTAGCACTAATTTTATGAACATTTGACTCTGCTACTGCTAACTTTAAATAGTGACAAAAACCAGAAGAATGGTATAATCCATAAGGTACTGCGCAGGCGTTGAAATTGCCGTTATTGATTTTTTGGTTATGAATATATGTACCATTGGAATGTAGTGAATGATTAATGGCTTGATTGTGAATAACACTTGAACCAAATAATACCAAAACATATTTCAGTAATAATACATATTCCAGTTTTAATGCGTTAATGCCCGTCTACAAAAGCAACAAGTGAAACAGGAAAGCCAGGAACATCACGTGACAAGATTAGTAAAGGCGATGGTATTATCTACACACGTATATATCTTACGTATATGTACTACACATACATACATATATCCAAAATTGTAGTATAGTTGTAAAAAGAAGATAAATTATGATCACCAGAGTATGATCACAAGGTATGCAATCTTTTAAAAACAATTCAAAAAATGTAATCCAAATGAATGATGATGATATATATGATGATATAATTTTTTTGTAATATACTTTTTGTGTAATTGTGTGGTATATGTGTATGTAACTTTAAAACAGTTTTATACGATAGTACAAGCTCTGTAGTATACATTCTCGTATAAACTTTATAATATTTACGAGTAATCATTACCTTTTTATTTGCTGCACTCAAAAAATCGAAAAAAGAAATTGCTCTTTCTGTTCCCATTGATTCCTAAAATAGTATAACCTTTTCCATTAAGTTCCTTTTAATATTATATATAAAAACTTACCTCCTTTCGAAAGCATTTTCGAACTGAATTCCTTCCGGTTAACCAAAAAAACTTCAGAAACCTCAATGAGCATATTTAAAATATGCTTATGGATCGAAACGAAATTAAAACCAAATGAAATGCGAACACAATATTCCATGACAATGTAATTATGGAATATATTATAGGGCCCCAAACATTTTCCTTAGTAAAAAATAACATAAGATAATGAAAGCGGTTAGTATTGAAATAATGCAATAAATTTTGTTTATATAGTGTAAAAATTTTATTAAAATTAAATGATACTAATGTCAAATTATTTAAGTCAAATAAATAAATAAAATTTAGATACGATTTTGCAGAACTGTTTTTAATTCATTCATTCATTCATTCATATTTAGAAAAACAAAACCATCATGCAAGTGTTTTGATTACGAAAATATAAAAATTAGGATTAATCTATATTATAATGATAAATAGTTGTACATTTCTTAAAATATATGTCATGTTTAAATTCAAAAAAAAAACTGATAGAAATAACTACTACATGATAATTCAAAATATATAAAAATATTATGAAAAAAACAGCATTAAATGCAAACTTTACTTCATATGAATAAAAAAACAAATAAAAATAAATTAAAAATAAAATGCAAATTAATGAAAATTAAAAATAATTAGTGTAAATACATATACATATATGATATATGCTTAATACAATCAGTAAGATGTAAATGAAGAAAACGGCTGCTCTTCTCCTACGAATATTGTCAAATATCATTTTCTTAAGTTATGTTTTTGTGCATTAACTTGTTATTAAAAATCTTCATGGCTTACGATTTTTAGTTGATTTAAAAATGTCATCTCAAATAGGTTACTATTTTGTAACTCTTCAAACTCCTCTTCGTAAGCATCCCACATCACCTCGAAATCGAGTAGATCAGCAGTAAAATCGTGTTCGTAAGTGTCTTCCTCCAGGAAAAAGGATAATTCAAATGAGTTCATTGTGGAAAATTTATCCGATAATTCAAATGAGTTTATTGTGGAAAATTTATCCGATAATTTAAATGAGCTCATTGTTAAAAATGTATCGGATAATGAGTTCATTGCGGAAGATTTATTGGTTTTTTATTTGTTCCTAAAAAAAAAAAAGAGAAACAATTAGTAAAAAACATTTTTATTAATAAAACCAAATTTATTTTAATATTTTTTAATATTAAATTTTATTTTATTTTAATTTTTTATGGAACTTTAAAATTAATTAATAGACAACGTAATGATGAAAATATTGACACTGGAAAAATAATGATAATTGGTAAACCCAAAAGCGGGCAATGCTGTTCGAACCGCGGATTGTTAGTGGAATCTAAACAGTGGATCCGAACAGTGGACCTCAAATCCTTCAAACAAACAAACAGCTGATGAAGTATAATGTCACGGAAAAGCGCATTAAATTTGATGAACACAATAATAAGCAGTTCGTAAGTTTTTGAAAAAAATATTTTATTTACGAAAGACTAATAAAACTAATAAAAAATATATTTTCAACTTTTTTTAAAGCTGTAAATGTCCAGCACACTCTCAAAGTCCATGTCCAGCCACATTAACGACAGCAATCAAGCAAACGCAACAATCCGAATATGCATTCGAGGCAAGTTCCAAAGTTCAATAATCATAACATTACTTTGACAAATTTTACAACATCATCTTTTTCCTACAGATGTCATCATCGACAGTACGTTTTGGGCCCGGTGCCACAGCTGAAGTCGGTGCTGATCTGCGGAACTGGGGATGTCGCAATGTTTGCTTAGTAACTGATCCTGTAGTGGCCAAACTCCCCAGTGTCAGGACAGCTTTCGATTCGCTTAGCCGTTATGGCATTCAATTTGAGGTTTATGATCAAACTCACATTGAGCCCACAGACTCAAGCCTTTGGCATGCGGCTTCTTTTGCCCGAGTAAAAGATTTCGATGCTTTTTTAGCTATTGGCGGTGGGTCGGCAATTGACACTTGTAAAGCGGCAAATCTTTTTAGTAGTGATCGAAACGCTGAATTTCTCGATTACGTTAATAAACCGATAGGCAGCGGTAAAGAAGTAGGAAGGAAAATGCAGACAAACTTTTACAGCAAACTTTAATACCAAATAATTTCTTAGATTTCAGTCAAGCTCAAGCCAATGATTGCATTACCCACTACATCCGGCACAGGCTCGGAGACAACGGGAGTTGTGATTTTTGACTACAAGAAGCTACATGCCAAAACCGGTATTTCTAGTAAATATCTCAAACCGCAATTAGGTACGTCATCCCATACCATGAAAAGCCAAAACAATATATGAGCTAAATTCAAAAAATTATTATTGACCTCTCAATCAGCCATCGTCGATCCACTCCATACACTATCAATGCCCCAAAGTGTCACCGCCTATTCAGGTTTTGACGTGTTCTGCCATGCTCTGGAGAGCTTTACAGCCATCGATTATCGCGAACGTGGCCCCGCCCCTATCGACCCGAGCCTTCGTCCCCCATACCAAGGCCGCAACCCTATCTCCGATGTTTGGGCTAGATTTGCCCTACGTGTAATAAAGGACTACTTCATCGATGCTATTTTCCAGCCTGATAATGTTCAAGCGCGCTCACAAATGCATCTTGCCTCTACAATGGCTGGCGTAGGCTTTGGCAACGCCGGCGTACATCTTTGTCATGGACTTTCATACCCAATATCGGGTAGCGTACGCAGTCACAAACCCAAGGACTATTCTGTTGACCATCCCATTATTCCGCATGGTCTTTCCGTGGTAATTACAGCACCTGCTGTGTTTGAGTTTACAGCTTCGGCATGTCCGGAGCGGCACTTGGAGGCAGCCGAGATTTTGGGTCACGACTCAAGAAATGCTAGATTGTCAGATTCTGGACGAATTTTGAGTGATGTTATACGCAAATTCATGCAGAAAGCGGGTATCAAAAATGGTTTACATGGCTTGGGGTTCCTCCATACTGACATAGCAAATTTAGTGGATGGCACTATACCTCAAGAACGCATAACAAAATTGGCACCACGACAGCAGAGTCGGGAGGATTTAGCTCATTTATTTGAGAACTCAATGGAAATCTATTAAATAGTACTCACCTGGTACTTTCCTCTATCTGAGAAGGTATGTAAATTTCATATAATATTCACAAGAATTAAAAACAAATTTCTTCGAAATGCTTTAACTTAAAAACAACGGCTCCTAATTGTACACACAAACAATTAATGGGAACCGCAAAGAACCCGGTACAAGTAAGTCCTAAGGGAGGATTACACAACGATATAAATGATTTTTGATTTTATATAACCAAATAATTTTTTACAAAATAATTTTTAATATTATCTAATTATAGTCGCTTGTAGTCACCAGAATTGTAGAATTAAATAACAGAAATAAAATTTGTTATTGTGCTTCAACATCGCCTTTCACTTCGATCACATACATTCACATTCACATTGGATTGTGTTCCAATTTCAAACTAACATCAAAGCAACTTGTTATGGGACCGATTTCTTATCTGGACCTGCCATGGCCACCACAACTAGCTCAGCTTTCATCCTAAAAAGGGGCGTGGTCCATAACCCGCCATGACAGGTCATCCGGCACTAACAATAGCCCATATCCTGCCGAAGCAGAACATGGGCGTTTATAAACACAAAACAAAGTTAAACCACAACCACGGACAGACATATCTTTATACATACACACACACACTCACACATCCGCACAATCACCTCACTGCATCTTCAACTTCCCTTCCCTTCCCCACTGTTAAAGAAAAAAATTAAAATTTCATTTTAGAACCAATACAAAAAATTTAATTAATATGTAGGTATATGTATATAAATATAAGCAATTATCAAAATCGAGATATACAAGTTCAATTTAAATATATGCATGTAAGTAAGTAAATGTGTATAACAATCGAAAATAAATATATATCCAAACAAATTCTCAATATTTAGTTTTAGCAAAATAAAAAGAAACTGAGATCAACTAGACCATAAACAGCCGTATATCAAATACCATAAATGCGCTACAACAAGGCCTCCTATCTTAGGCCACCCAGGACCGTGAGGGAGCTCCCTAAGGGTTGATAGGACAACAAAAAAAAACAAAACCCGAACCAGAATCAAGCTGTTCAAAGGTTGTCTCACTCTTACAACTGGGATCGAATTACGATTATTTTCAAAAACATAAAGACTGAATACATGGAAAAAACCAAACAAGCAAATTAAACTAGAATTATGAACAGAATCAAAAGAACACTAAAAATTACAAAAAAAAAAAAAAACAATAAAATTAAAAATTTGGTTTCGGCCTCCAAAAATTTCTATATGTAGCTCTTAATATTCTTACTAACGACCCCAACCGCCGTGAATAAAATTACATCTGGTCACCCCAAAAATCTTCAGGCAGGGGAATTTGCCTACACAATGGGCGAAATAGCGAAACAGTACTTAGCTCGTGTGTTGTTGCTCCTTCCCACCATAGCGTTCAATATAATGCCACAGCCTGCAAATTTCCCCTTCTGGACGTTGCTGGAACCTCCTCTGGTAAGCAGTCGTTCAACAAATGATTATGCAGTGTTGGGCACGGCAAACTTTATTATATCCCAGGTTTAAAACTTCCGGGTATTACATAAAATCCGGCCAGGTCTTATACAAAATGAAGCCTGCGCACGAAGGTTGGAAGTGCTTCTTGCCACAATAAAGATTTTAACAAAAAACCTTTTTTCCATAAAAAATATTTCTATTTATGGTGGTTTTTAAAACATCACCAGACCGCAACCAGGTAATAAAAATTCAATTTTCCAACAATCAAAAACGGAAAATTTAAAGAAAAATAATTTTTTTAGCAGAATTGCTAATTGGTATGAACCGGAGGCTATCGTATTTAAAATCCGAATCCCTGTTTCCTATCTTTCATTATTTCGTCCAACCAGCCAATTCCACTTTCCATCATTCCTCATGCCCGAATTCAGATTATTGAACATCGGCTCCAACGGCCGATCACCCGACACAACACATGCATTTGGCCTTGAACTTGTTTGTCTAGACCCAAGACAATTATGTACTTCGCCTCCCATATAATTTTACCAAAAATGGGCATAATTTATGAAAATCTAAATTTTTATTATATATAACTTCTAAAAATTAAGCAATAAGACAAACAAATAACGAAATTTCCCGCCCAAATAAACTACATAAACGAAATAACAAAAATTTAACATTAAATCTCCTTTAAACTTCTCTTCTTACAGCTCATTTACCAGGCGCTCATAATTCTCAGCAAGACTTTCAATTAGCCATCCCTGCTAATCCTTTCGTCTTCGCCGTCTACCTAAACTCATTCATAATTTCGGCAAGTGTTGTCTGGCACCGCCGTTATCAGATTCCCCTTAAAACCAACAACTCTATTGTGCGTAAAAATTCGACTTCGAACAACGATGGCCGACTATTAGTAAAGGTATTCACAATAGAATATTCCCACTGACAGGCCAGAACAACAAGGTAAGTATACTACACATTTATTTACATTTGGTTTTCATAATTTTATTCCAGAATTGGCACTTTGACGAACATGAGGTAAGATTTCTTAATACGCCAAACTTTTCTATTTCCAGGAATGCAGACCGAGGAGCATCACGCAACAACACACGGCAATTGCCAAGACCAGCGACTGCAGCAAATGCTGTGTGCGGCTACTCGGACATCTTTCAGACATTGCCTGTATCGCGACCCAACGTAGGCCCACGCCCACGCCCTGACACAAATTCAAGTCTCATGCTCTGAGCTAGCCGGTTAACCTGATTTAATTATTATGCTCAAAACCTTCGCCAGTGACGGGAAGTATCATGGCTCTAACTTATAAAGAGAATGTTTACTTTGTTAAAAATCTTTACAGGTACCTAAATATTCACGCGAAAAAACACTGAAGCAGACGCCTACACAAACGCAAACAGCAAACAAGCTAACATGGAGCACAACAGGCAATTACAAGTGAACATTTACACACAAATTAAATACGCGTAACCACCAACGCGAACAAAATAGGTATGTAAATATTGCACAGCAGGAATTGGTTTATGAGATATTGCACTTTGTCGATTTATTGCACCAGGTGTTACTGCGTCTCATGCCACTTATTGCACTTGCGTTTTCCTAGGATTATTGCCTGTTACCATTGGCGACACTCCCAGGTCACATTTCCTAATGACTACTGCTTCAGATCTTTAGCATGATAGGCGCCTAAGCTCCTGCCTTTCATGTCTTCTAACTCGTACATATTGTTGCCGAGGGTTTTAACAACACGGCACTTTACAAACTTCTTACAGAATTTCGCGTTGATTCCACGCTTAAAATCGCTTTGCGCAAAGCTGCGCCTATAAACTTCTTGACCGGGTACAAATCTGACTAATCTCTTACGCTTGTTATAAAAACCCGCGCTCTTCTCGTAAGCTGCATGCAAACTTTTCCTAACATCCTCACGCCATAATTCTAGTTTGTCTGCTTGGCTCAAAAGCAATAACTCGCGATCATCTAGAGATTTCAACTTCCGTGCTAATTTATAGTCTGAACCACTAGTAAACATGTTATAACCAAACAGAGCGAAAAAAGGTGTTACGCCTATAGCTGAATGTACTGCGCTGCGAAGAGAGCATTCAATTTCCGGCAAGTAAAGGTCCCAGTCCCTATGGTCATCCTTCAAATACGCTCTAATAGCCGCTAAAACTGACTGGTTTACCCGCTCAGCTGCATTCGACTGAGGGGAATAAAATGCTGTTTTTAAATGCGTTACCTTGAAAGTCGCGATCATTTTCTGGAATTCCTTGGACAAGAACTGAATACCATTATCGCTGTGGATAACCTCAGGGACGCCGAATTTGTAGAAAATTTCTTCTACCAGAAACCTTACCACATTACCGGCAGTCGCTGCCCTCATCGCTTTTAAAAAGGTAAATTTTGAAAAGTGGTCGACCACCACAAAGACATACGCGTTACCGTTCTTGGACCGCGGATATTTCCCTAGGAAGTCGACATAAATTTTCTGGAAAGGCCGTACTGTTACGACTTCTTGTCCTATCTCCGGGCGCAAATCCATGTTAGCTGACTTCGACTCTTTGCAAGTCGCACAATTATCTATATACGCTTTGACTTGCCTCACCATCCCTGGCCAGTAATACCACTGCCGCAAGCGATATAACGTCTTTCCAATTCCACCGTGAGCAACTAACTCAGGCTCATGTGCTTTCGAAATTAACGCGGACGTCAGCGCTTCTGGAACCCACAACTTCCACACGAACTCGCCTGCCGGCCGCCCCGACTGGAACACAGTTCGCTTAAAGACCAGCCCATCTTCAACCTTCAAGTCAGGTAAGCGATCGGAATTCTGCTTTATGGTTTCTACAATTTCTAAGTATTCAGGCGAATTGAATTCAGTCGTTTCCATATCTAATATCTGATCTTGAACCATGTCCACCTCTTCTACTGACCTAGATAACGTGTCCGCAACTACGTTCTCTGCACCCTTACGATGCTCTATTGCGAAATCAAACGGCTGAAGAAGTAGCGACCATCGAGCCAACCGACCACTTAAGTCCTTAAGTGACATCAGCCACTTCAGACTTGCATGGTCGGTTATTACTGTGAAAGGCATAAGCTCTACATACGGCCGGAACCGCTTGACGGCCAGAATCGCCGCAAGGCACTCTTTTTCTGTAACACTGTAGTTACGTTGGTGACGGTTCATTTTATACGAAAAAAAAGCAATCGGTCTTTCTTGTTGTTCGCCATCAAGTTGGAACAGCACCGCTCCAACTCCCACGTTAGACGCATCGCATTGAATGTAAAACCGTTTACTGAAGTCGGCGTGCTTCAGCACTGGCGCTGTTGTGAGGGCTTGCTTTAAGCGATGAAATGCTTCAGTCGCCTCGGCTGTCATAGCGAATTTCTTATTGGACTTCTTCAGAGTATCGCTGAGAGGTGCCGATAGTGACGCGAAGTTATGGATAAATCGTCTATACCAACCGGCAGTACCCAGGAAACTCCGCACTTCTCTAACCGACTTGGGTATAGGAATTTGGTGGACAGCTGCCACCTTTTCGGGGTCGGTCCTGAGAGAACCTCCGCCTAGAATGAACCCTAAATAGCGCAATTCTTTGAAGCAGAATCTAGACTTCTTCGACCCTACTGTTAGATTAGCTTTATTAAGACATCCTGCAACCTCTCTCAGTACATTCATATGAGTCTCAAAGTCCGGCGCTACGACAAGTAAATCGTCCAAATAAACAAACACATATTGTTTAAGACGCTGAGGAATTACCTTGTCCATTAAACGACACAAACGTTGTGCTGCGTTGCACAGACCAAAGGGCATTACAACGAACTGATACAAGGGTCGACCAGGCACCGTAAAAGCGGTGTACTTTTTGCTGTCTTCATCCAGCTTTATCTGCCAAAATGCATATTTGAGGTCAACACTACTTATAAAGTACGTGTATTCTATACGGCTCAAAATGCCCTCTATGTTTTGTAATGGGTAGGCATCCTTAACTGTTAGATCATTTAGTTTTCTTGCATCTAAACAGAGCCTGTTTTTCCCCGGTTTTCTCACTAACGTCGTCCTATTATTCCAAGGACTGTCACTCTCTTCTATTACACCCAGCTCAAGCATCTTATCAATCTCCTCATAAATAATTTTTTGAACTGCTGGTGAGACAGGATAGTGGCGGTCCTTGAAAGGTACTGCGCCTTCTACTAACTTAATAGCGTGCGATTCTAAAGTCGTTCTCCCTAATCCAATGTTCTCAAAAAAACTGAACTCTTTCTTTACTGATTCTAGGCATTCACGCTGCTCTGCAGTGAGATCATGAGCTTCTGGAGCTGCCTCATCAACTAACCCAGGATCTTGTATATCCAGTTGATCAACTGCAAAAATCTCCTGGCCAATGCCGAAAGCCTTCCAAAAATCTACTCCAAGGTATAGTTCTTGGTCTAAGTACGGACACAAATAAAATGTTAATCGATTTGTTTTATCTTTGCAGGTTACATCTACTTCGATTTTGCCGCATATCAAAAACCTATTACCACCGGCAGTCTTCACATTACTGAAGTAAGGCCTTACCAGAAGACCACATTCTTCAACCAACTCTCTACAACCTTTTCCCAGTATGCTCACTGACGCGCCAGAGTCCAACAGTCCTCTAACAATTCTGTCACCGATGTTAACCTCGACGTACGGTCTCGGGTCGCTACGTTCTGTTGACGTCAAAGCCGCCAAAACCAATTTTTCAACTGCTTTTCGCTGTCGCCATCTCTCTCGCGCCTTCCTGACTTTTCGGGATACTCTAGTGGATCCGCCACTGCTTTCTGCACAAAAAATTCGTTCCCTGGCTGCTAGATAATCACGCGTTCGATTCTCTATTGGTTTCAATTCTCTAAGTTTTCCTTCTTTACTATTACCTTCTTGTATACGTTTCAAAATATTAATTCTACATTTCTTTTCAGCACGTTCATCAACCGGCGCCTCTATCATTTGCGAAACGCGACGGACGGGAGGATATTCTATTTCTCTTCTGGAGGGCGTGACGCGGAGGACGGCCGCCCCTCCACAGCCATTCTCCCTCTCTCGTTTCCCTGTCCACAATTTGGACACTTCGGAGTTATTACATCCTTTAGCCCGCATTTGAAACAAAATATATTTTGCTTGAGAGACATGCATTCCATGAAGACATGCCCGGTTTTTCTACAGTTCCAGCAAACTACTTTTTTATTCTGACGCTGTGGCTTAGAAGTCGCCGCAGTCTGTTGCATGACCGCCGCGGCCAGATCCATTTCTTCATCAGAAATTTCTAACTCATTTACTTGCCTAGAGAAACGAGGTTGTTGGTAGCTGCGCGATTCCCTACGGAGAAAGCATCTTTCTGCTTCCTGGCATTCTTCTCGCAGTTGCTGAACTGAGAAAACTTGCATCGGATACACTATACGTGAGAGACTTTCTTTCAAATTCCTTTTAATTATTTTAACTATCTCATATTCAGGAATAGGGTTCAGAAGTTTACTACGCAACTTCAACATTGACTGAAAATAAGCATCGATCGGCTCGTTGGGTAGCTGCTTGCGTTCTACCAAGTCACGCATCACCTCATATTCAGACCGACTGGTTTTGTATTGACACAGCAAGGCCTTACGCAATGTATCCCAATTAATGTTTTTATTTTCCTTCACGTGGAGCCAGTACCACTCTTTGGCTTCACCATCTAGAAGTTGCTGGAAATCTCGTATCACTTGCGACCAGGAGCACCCATACTGGGCCCTCAAATGCTCTAAGCGGAAGATAAAATCCTCCACTGATAACGCACTCGAGTTGCCGTTGAACACCACTCCCCATTTGTCTAGTTTGATGTGCGTTGAACTACAAAATGCCTGCGAGCACGTACCATCACTACTACTGTGCTGGCTCGACGAGTTATCGCTATAATGTGGAATTCCTGACTGAACCTCTCTATGTGGAACCGAAGTTTGAGAAGGATTTACGCCAAACCCATACCTGAGTTCATAATCCTCAACCGGCCTGGCAGGTAAGGAGACATGCTGATCCTTTCTGCTTCTTACACTACTAAACTTATTATTTCCAGCTGGCATTCGTGACTCTGTCATCTGATGCTTAACTGGAAAGTGAGCGTTCTTGCCTACCCCGCCCTGAACCTGACTGTTGCTGATGCTTGCACCCTGAAACATTTCAGTGATTTCAGCCATAATTTTCTGCAGGCCTAAGTTCAGTCCATGCTGAATTTGCTCGGTGATCGACTGGTTAAGCGATGCATGCAAATGATGGCATGCCTCATTGACTATTGTCACAATTTTTTGGGGATCTTCTTCCCTGGTTACATTTTGCGTCAAACTGACTTCGCTTTCCGCCCGCCCCACCTGTGGAATACTTAACGCTGCTGGAATTTGAGCTATATTTTCCCCCGAAGCACTCATGCTTTTTTCCTTGGGCTTAGCTCCTTTTCCATCGCTTACCGCTTGATTGCTGGCACTTGGCAATGCTAGAGATGGAGGCGCATTCACTGGGTTAGCTCCTATTATTTCCGTAAGATCCGCAAATGTTACTTCACGAAGTCTTCCTAACTCTTGTGACTTCTCCATCTCCCTATTGCACTTGTTCAGATGCTGCAGTGGGGTATTAAATCTAACTTCTTTTATTTGTGGTGAAGACCTATTTAGGTCGAATTGGGAATTCCTACTTCTCTTTGTATTAAAGCGCCCTCGAGCAGCCTTCGACATTCCCTATGCTTGCTGGAAATTCGGCGGCTTGGCAAAGCAAGCGTATTTCTTAATCACTCAATTAATTTCTGTCACGACACTGACCTACGAGCAAACTGTGTAGCGTGTGAGATGGATATTTGTGGCGAAACGTAATTTTATAACCCAAAAATTCTTCTGCTAAAAATTCTCCTATCTAAGAGTGACTTTCAGCCAAAAAAAAACAAAAACCAATAATCTTGCAAAAATCACCAAATTGAAATATACAATTATTCGCTTAATATAACTTCGTTTTCTTTTTCTTTTCTAGATATGAAATGTGGGAAAAGGAAAGGATTAGAACATGGGAAAAGAGATGCATTCCGTGGTGACCCGACCCATTCATACCCATTCATACTGACACAAAACCTGAACCTCACAAAAAAAAACAAACAATTATATAACACTCCGATTGTCCGTTTGAGATGGCCTTATCAATTAGTGCGATTAAATCTTTAGGCTTGAGACGCCCAAACAAGTCACCGAATTGATTAGCCTTCTAAAACGAACCATCGCCTTAACAAAAATTTCAAATGATTCATAAACTTTTTTTTTTTTTTTTACAGTTTCTCCTTGCATTCGCCACTCCGAGCCATCAAGTGCCAGTGCAACTGCACTCCGGATTTGCCACTTAACCCGTAACAGGCCACTTGGGTCCAAGAGACCCGGAGAAGCATTTGGCGCGAAAGCAGGTCTCCAACGTCTGCACAATTCTCAATCATCCATTTAAAGATTCAACACAAAAAAAAACTTGTAATAATAAACGAACACAAAAAAAAAAAAAAAACAACTCACTCTACGCCAACGGTTGTTCGTCCGCAGTACTTCATCCACCTGGTGCAGTCGGGCTTGGCTTACAAAACCATCCCGAGCCACCAGGCTTAAGAAATCCTGCTGACGAAAAATCTCGACAAGATTTTCTTATTCACACTAGACGATCTAACCAACTACTCCGGTTGTTCATCCACAGTGCTTCCTTCATCCGGTGCAGTTAGAGCTGGCTTTTAATGCCGCTATCAGCCACCAGGTTCAGGAAACCCTGTGGAGGAAAAACCGCAGCGAAAAAAAAAACAAAACAACAAAATACCAAACATTTTAACTTCGCCCGCAGTTGCTTGTCCGCAGCGCCTCCCGTCCACAATGCAATTGACCTTGGCAATTCCAACCAGCTCAAGCCACCAGGCTTAAGAGACCCTGCGGAGAACCAACTGCGAAGCCCTATTTCCAATTGGGCGCCATATTGTTATGGGACCGATTTCTTATCTGGACCTGCCATGGCCACCACAACTAGCTCAGCTTTCATCCTAAAAAGGGGCGTGGTCCATAACCCGCCATGACAGGTCATCCGGCACTAACAATAGCCCATATCCTGCCGAAGCAGAACATGGGCGTTTATAAACACAAAACAAAGTTAAACCACAACCACGGACAGACATATCTTTATACATACACACACACACTCACACATCCGCACAATCACCTCACTGCATCTTCAACTTCCCTTCCCTTCCCCACTGTTAAAGAAAAAAATTAAAATTTCATTTTAGAACCAATACAAAAAATTTAATTAATATGTAGGTATATGTATATAAATATAAGCAATTATCAAAATCGAGATATACAAGTTCAATTTAAATATATGCATGTAAGTAAGTAAATGTGTATAACAATCGAAAATAAATATATATCCAAACAAATTCTCAATATTTAGTTTTAGCAAAATAAAAAGAAACTGAGATCAACTAGACCATAAACAGCCGTATATCAAATACCATAAATGCGCTACAACAAGGCCTCCTATCTTAGGCCACCCAGGACCGTGAGGGAGCTCCCTAAGGGTTGATAGGACAACAAAAAAAAACAAAACCCGAACCAGAATCAAGCTGTTCAAAGGTTGTCTCACTCTTACAACTGGGATCGAATTACGATTATTTTCAAAAACATAAAGACTGAATACATGGAAAAAACCAAACAAGCAAATTAAACTAGAATTATGAACAGAATCAAAAGAACACTAAAAATTACAAAAAAAAAAAAAAACAATAAAATTAAAAATTTGGTTTCGGCCTCCAAAAATTTCTATATGTAGCTCTTAATATTCTTACTAACGACCCCAACCGCCGTGAATAAAATTACATCTGGTCACCCCAAAAATCTTCAGGCAGGGGAATTTGCCTACACAATGGGCGAAATAGCGAAACAGTACTTAGCTCGTGTGTTGTTGCTCCTTCCCACCATAGCGTTCAATATAATGCCACAGCCTGCAAATTTCCCCTTCTGGACGTTGCTGGAACCTCCTCTGGTAAGCAGTCGTTCAACAAATGATTATGCAGTGTTGGGCACGGCAAACTTTATTATATCCCAGGTTTAAAACTTCCGGGTATTACATAAAATCCGGCCAGGTCTTATACAAAATGAAGCCTGCGCACGAAGGTTGGAAGTGCTTCTTGCCACAATAAAGATTTTAACAAAAAACCTTTTTTCCATAAAAAATATTTCTATTTATGGTGGTTTTTAAAACATCACCAGACCGCAACCAGGTAATAAAAATTCAATTTTCCAACAATCAAAAACGGAAAATTTAAAGAAAAATAATTTTTTTAGCAGAATTGCTAATTGGTATGAACCGGAGGCTATCGTATTTAAAATCCGAATCCCTGTTTCCTATCTTTCATTATTTCGTCCAACCAGCCAATTCCACTTTCCATCATTCCTCATGCCCGAATTCAGATTATTGAACATCGGCTCCAACGGCCGATCACCCGACACAACACATGCATTTGGCCTTGAACTTGTTTGTCTAGACCCAAGACAATTATGTACTTCGCCTCCCATATAATTTTACCAAAAATGGGCATAATTTATGAAAATCTAAATTTTTATTATATATAACTTCTAAAAATTAAGCAATAAGACAAACAAATAACGAAATTTCCCGCCCAAATAAACTACATAAACGAAATAACAAAAATTTAACATTAAATCTCCTTTAAACTTCTCTTCTTACAGCTCATTTACCAGGCGCTCATAATTCTCAGCAAGACTTTCAATTAGCCATCCCTGCTAATCCTTTCGTCTTCGCCGTCTACCTAAACTCATTCATAATTTCGGCAAGTGTTGTCTGGCACCGCCGTTATCAGATTCCCCTTAAAACCAACAACTCTATTGTGCGTAAAAATTCGACTTCGAACAACGATGGCCGACTATTAGTAAAGGTATTCACAATAGAATATTCCCACTGACAGGCCAGAACAACAAGGTAAGTATACTACACATTTATTTACATTTGGTTTTCATAATTTTATTCCAGAATTGGCACTTTGACGAACATGAGGTAAGATTTCTTAATACGCCAAACTTTTCTATTTCCAGGAATGCAGACCGAGGAGCATCACGCAACAAACTCGAAGCTATTGATTTCGAATTTTATAGCGACGTCGACAGCTCTATTTCTATAGATAAAAGATTTTGCAGCTTTTCTTATGAAAGTTGTTTTTTTACATATTTCATTAATTTTTTTCATTTTCGTTCATTATTTCACAAGGTGAAATTACAAAAATTAGGTTTAGTTGTTCTTAATTTGATGAATCCCAAAGCAAATGACAGCTCTCATCTTTGTACGGTGTCGCTATCGTTTTTGATGTGCATAAAAGCAGATCAATTCACAATATTTTTTCTGATTGATGGGCGAATTGAAACGAATGGTAACTCTGACAGTATCTCACACGTGTTTTTGTTTGGATTTTTGTCCTGTATCTAAATTAGCATTGAATTATTTCCTAAGTTTGCTGAAATAAAGTATGGTTTTCTTCACTTGCAACAATTGTGGCGATGCTGTAAAAAAGGCCAGCGTGGAGAAGCACTACGATCGGAAATGCCGCGGTAAGCCGGTGCGGGTCTCTTGTATGGATTGCTTGAAAGACTTCAATGATGATGAATATGTAGCGCATACTAAATGCATATCGGAGGCGGCGAAATATAGCGGCAAAGATTTTGTACCGAAGGAATCGAAAGCTACAGGTGCTAAGAAACAAGAAGGCTGGGTCGGCATTGTTCACTCTATACTTGACTCAGGGAATGACCACTTGAGCCCAGGTGTACGTGTAGGATTGGAGAGACTAAAGAAATATGAGAATATACCACGAAAAAAGGCAAAATTCCAGAACTTTGCAGTAAAATCGGCGTATATGTCTCATCACCAGGCAGAAGAGGTGTGGAGGGTGTTGGAGAAAGAATTGGAAAAATTTAAACTAGCAAAGCAACAGGCGTTAGAAGCTAAAGAATCGGACAAATCTAATTCAAATGGCGATAAGACACTCTCAACTGAAGCCGTTTTAAATGGTAACGCAAAGGCAGCTGAAGAGGAAGACAATGAAATAAAGATGGTTGCAGAGTACCCGAAATCTTCTCAAAAGAAAAAATCCAAGAAATCTAAAACGTCCTCAACTGAAGCCGCTTTAAATGAAAATGGGGAGGCAGGTGAGGAGGAAGGCTCTGATACAAAGATAGTTACAGAAAACCCAGAGTCCTCCCAAAAGAAAAAATCAAAGAAAACGAAGACATCTTCAACAGAAACAGTTTTAAGTGGAAACAAAGAGGTGGGTGAAGTGGAGACCAATGATATAAAGATGGTTACAGAATATCCAAAATCCTCACAAAAGAAAGAATCCAAGAAATCTGAAACGTTCTCAACTGAAATCGCTTCAAATGGAATCGGAAAGGCAGGTGAGGAGGAAGGCTCTGATACAAAGATTGTTACAGAAAATCCAGAATCCTGTCAAAAGAAAAAATCAAAGAAAACAAAGACATGCACAACTGAAACGTTTTTAAATGGTAACACAGAGGCAGGTGAAGAGGTAGCCAATGATACAAAGACGGTTATAGATTATCCAAAGGATTCGCAGAAAAAAGAATCAAAGAAAACAAAGAAACGAAATGCTGCTGTGGATATGATTGAGATCGCGCCAGTTGTAGCCAAGAAGTCCAAAACTAAGGAGAATCCTGCTGGTGCTAAAACTTCGACAAGTGGCGGCGAGAAGCAAAATCCGTCAACTAGAAATGGTAATGAAAATTTCACTGAAGGTAAAACGAAATCCAAAAAGAGAAAAAATCTTAACCCGCCTGAGAACAATGCCACTAAATGTAATGGTGACGAAACTGTAGTTGAAACCCCCGCCAAGAAACAAAAAATCGCAAGGGACGACAAGTTGCCAAAGGGCAAAAAGTCTAAAAAGAAAAATAATATTAATGCACCAATAGATCCTGAAGCCAAAATATTCGGCAAAGGTATGCCGTCTTTCAACTGGAAGGCCACAATAAGGAATATTGTCAATAAGAACACCGAAGGTGTTCCGTTGGAAAAATTTAATAAGAAGCTTCTAAAGGAATACATCTCTGTAACCGGTCTTTCAAAACAACTTAACGAAAAGCAGCATGGGACATTTCACAGAAGATCGCTAAAGTACATTAAAAAATGTACCGATATAAAAGTGACGGACGACAACGTCATCAGAAAATGCTAAATGCTAAGCATTTCCAATTTATAGCTAGTATAAAAGTTATTGACAATGAATTATAAGAATAAAAAAGTTTATTTAAGATGTTGATATATATTTTTTAATTATTAGAGTATTCGAATATTCGAGCTATTGAATTGATAGTTCGTTTGATTCCACACTAATCTGACGAAGATTATGAAGTGATCCTTATACAGTCAAGAAAAATTTGTTAATATTCATTTGTAGCGAATTTTAATTTGAAACTTAAATTTGTGTACTCTTGGAGTTTTCAGTTAATCTACAACAAAGTTGCTAAATAAAGCTAAATAAAGTTAAATAAGTGTGTGATGAGATTATTTTAAATAAAAATTCTTATCATTAATATATGTAGTTCTTGGAAAGACCATACTTCATATATCAAAAGGTTGAAACTGTCTGTATGTACGATAATAAAAATGGATTCAAAAGCGAAACTAATTTGGTCATAAATCCAATACCTTTGCGGCAAGTTTTCGAGATATACTGCTCTGGATATTACATCACAAGACAAACCTCTTTTCTCTTTCTTCCTACATTACGAGTACAATGAGGTTCGCTGATTAAAAGGTTACCTAAAGTTAATTTTAGAAATTAAAAAATGGTGGATCCAATATACCGTATGAACAGGGGCTTATTTAGTCTGAGACAAATCTTATTTGTGGCCTACTGTATTGAATCTGTCTATTGCTTTTAGAGACTTTTTGGAACAAAATTGAGACAAGAGTATTCGAGTATTCTGTTTATAACTTTTTAAAAGTGGAACAAATAGCTCAATATTTTCTGATTTACGGAATAAGATTTACAACTACGTGCTATACGACTTTTAAAAAACGCATGTGAACACATCTTTGGTAATATTTAGTTAAACAATATGTTAATAATGGGAAATACTTAACCAGAAGTATCTTCAGATATCAATTTTAAAGATTTATAAGTGAGGATAATTCGAATAAATGTACGTTGTTAAGCTTTTAAACGATAAAACTAATTGCTTAAAATAAATCTCCGCCTCCAACATCAATAACAACAACAACAACGACTGCAACAACGCAACCTACGAGTACGTATCAAAAACGTTGCAGCGAGACCACTGAATTGTGATGATACGATAGCAATCAGCAACTATACTAACGAACAATAGTTGCTGTCGATAAACGCAAATTGCTGTTGACAGATTTTCGGCAAACGTTCAACAACAATCGGAAGAAAATACGTTTTATCAAGATTTCTAATTGCATAAAATTTATGTCAGCCGCTTTAATGATACTTCAGTTTGAATTCGCGAAATGAATGAAAGAACGACAGAGAATGAGTATTAATAATGATATACAAACGAGTACTATATATCTTTTGTACAAATCAGCAATTGAGGAATATATAAAAACTCAATTTTCCCGAAGTGATTGTTCAGTCATTTTTAAAAGTTCTGCTAGAAAAGAAGAAATTCAATTCAAGTGAAAGGAAAATGAAGTTCATCGGTATTTGTTTCATTTTATCCATCATCGTTATAGTTTGCAGTTTGGGCTTAATTGAACCAGCAGATGCTTTGCCGAAACCCAATCCCAGAGGCCGTCCCAGAACTACCACAGCTAAAACTACGCCAGCGACAGTTACTGGAGAAATGCGTTAGTCGTCCAGCAAGCCTCGACTGCCCAACGCTTGTCGCCTTTGCGTTTTTCTCTGGCAGAGAAGCGTCATTGTGGAATTTGCTTGAAAGTGTTTGAAAAATATGATGTAATACAGAGTCAATAATAAATCAATAAACCAAATTTCCGCTGGAGGACAAATTTTAATTGCATTTTCATTTTGGCTAAAATCGTGGTCCCTTGACCCTTTCGGTAATTGTATAACCACAAACAGAATAAGCAAGCTGTTGAATACAAAATCTGGTTCTTCTTCTTCTTCTTCTTATTTTCCTCCATTTAATAAGTATTTATTCTTCACCATTTCTTGACACCCATTATTTTTTATTATAAAAGCCAAACAAATTTATAGAAGCCATTCATTCAGTTTTGTTGATTGAACACTGAAGTGTGTTGTTTATTCTGCAGTTTTCATTACAATTAAATTCTCGTTGTTTTTTTTTCTTGACAGAAAACTGTTACGACACTTTGAAAGTTATGAATTTTTCAATTGTTTTGTTTGTACTACTCGCCGTTATGACGCTTTTTAACGGTCGTTCATCTATGGTTGAAGCCACTTTCGACAATGCTGGTGGCAATGGCGGCGGCAATGGTGGCGGTAATGGCGGTGGCAAAGGCTACGGCAAGAAACATGGCTAAATTTGGCAACAAATAAGCCCGAAGAAACAGAAATGCAGCAATTGTCAGAAGTCAAGTTGATGGACTATGGAATTAAAACAACTCGAAAATTTTTTTAAATATAGAAAAATAGTTAATAATTCTTTTGTTTAAAAAGTTTGAAAAAACATACGATACATACATACCTCCAATGTCTATTTGTTATTTATTAAATTTGTAAATTTTCAATTTTTTCATATGGCTTGACATAAATAAATAAATGAATGCATTTTGTCAAATTTTTCATTATTTTTGGGTAATTTCTTTAATTTGTTTTCCATAATCCATGGTTTTTTCTAGGATGGTTGGTTATTTTGCCATAACGTTTGACTCCATAAAACAAAAAATGGAAAAAAACTGACAAAGTAATGCCGTTATTATTTATAATATGCTGATTCGCAATCGGGTAATATTTTTTTTGAAATTTAGTTAGTGGTGTTTTAATCCTTATTAATAGAGAAATTTGTTTAAAATATAAATAATTCGAGACCTGTGGAATGGTTGAACCAAAATGTTCCAAAAACATCAAAGGCGCATGTGATCAATTTAGAAAATGAATTATGCTAATCAAACAATTCATATAGCGCTTACTTCCAATGTAAGAATGAATTTAACTGTGGTTTAAGTTAACCACTCTTCTTAAACACCATCGTTGGCACATAATTACGCAATTAACTACGAAAGAACTAAATTTTCGATCTATGGAGCTCTTGGCATTTAAA
Source organism: Conops quadrifasciatus (assembly GCA_949752815.1). NCBI lineage: Eukaryota > Metazoa > Arthropoda > Insecta > Diptera > Conopidae > Conops > Conops quadrifasciatus. Next base: position 10,814,505 of record OX457077.1, on the reverse strand, counting down.
TTTTTTACAATATAAGAAATACAATATAAGAAATCTGCAGTAGATATGAATTAGGTGTAAGTTTTTTTAACTTATTTTGTGGTAATAAAAACAAAATTTTAAAAGCAACTTCTAATGAAGTCAGCTGAATGAATGAAGATTTGCGGAGACGTTTAGAATTTTTTCTTTTCTCAGAGTGTAAAGGTTTAAAAGCTATCCAAAGCAATATCTAAAAGTTATCTTTTAATTAATTAATATTGCATTATGTTTGATGCTTCAATAAGAAGCTTGTTGATGCTTGTTTCATGCTTTAATAAGAATTTATACGCACGTTTTTAGGTTTTTCAATTAACTAAAAGTCTGTATAAACAAAAGAAGTACCTACATATCACGTAAATAAAACACCTCTTAGCACTTTGTTTGTCACATCTTGTTATAAAATATATTTAAAATTTTTTGGTTTTTTGATATTTTGTTAGTTTCGAATAAATAAAGTAAATACATTTACAGATATAAATAATATATTGTATGTATACATATGTAGTATATGTCATATAATTTAAAGCTATTTACTAATTTTTGGTTTAGTAGCTGCTTTTCCTCAATTTATACAATTAAATTTTTAATATTATTTAAATAAATTAATAAATTTCTTTTAACTACGAGTAAATATTATACATAATATTGGAATGTCTTTATCTCTTACGACAATGTCATACTACCTCTTATGGAAATGTTGTGAAATAACTACATATTTTGACATTGAAAAATTGAACTATATAGTACGTAGCTAAATTTAATATAAATACACGGATCATTTGTAAATTGTACACATAAAATGGAAATACATACTTGTAAATAAATAGAATTTTAAATTAATATGACTTGATTTGTTTTGACAATGAGTATTTTATTATTATGACACTTCAAGATTTATAAATTGTTATAACCTCGTAACTAGCTAAATATTTTTTTATATTTAAAAATTGTATTGTGCAATGGTTTTCTTCCGTTTTTACGTGTGTAACTGAGTATATTGAATATTAATTTAATGACAATTATTTCCATTCAATTTTATGTTAATTTATATTATTTTTAAGACCTACGAGTATAAATCTTTAAATGCTTTAAAGATTTGAAATTAATGCCAATGGAATATAATGAAAAATTAATAGAATATAATAAGAGTAAGAGAGTAATAGTATCTTAAAAAAAATTGAAATTTATTATCTATTACTATAGTCGTTAAAATTTCGAAGCTACATACATAATTGAAAGTCGAAATACATATGTGTATACGAGTATATGTGCCGTCATACTGGTTTTTATGCGGTTCTTTGTTATGCATTTTTTGTGCGTTTACAAAATATTTCCATTCTAGTGGCATTTTCCATTTCACTTACGTGAAGAAAGTGAAAGAAAGTGATTAAACAAACTTTGAAGAGGTCACTTCAAGCAGCAAGAATCATTTTAAACATCATGAAGAATCGTGGAAATTTAAAATTTGTAAAAATATAATAATAAATATAATAATATACATGTAATATATGTATATTTAAAAATAGGCTTAAATATATCTCAGGCACTTCTGAGATTTTGAGGACTTACCCAAAAATTGAAAATCTTTAACAAATATCGTATTAATTACAGATCTCAAAAATTAAAACGAAAAAATAATAAACAAGTACTTAACACGGAAATAATTTTTTTTAAACTATTGAGTATTTTTTTTTTTTTGAAACCTTGAAAAGACTAGTACAATTTCTCATAAGATCTACTGCATTATTATGTTTTTAAATAATTCGATTAAACAGCTACATGAAAAATGCAGAATTGCTTCCTCCCACGAATATGCGTTATATTCGATATAATCGTATCGAAACATATAATGTTCGATAGCTAAAGACCAATAGTAACTATGTATTCCCGCTTACTATATATTTAGAACACCTGGAATTTTTTAGGGCCCATAAAAGAGTGCTTTTCATTGAATTACTTTTATAACGATCATAATTTCTTCTACACAGGTTTTTGCAATCGCTGTTATTTCTGTTGTTATCGCCCATAACTCATTGATTTCGTTACCGATTTTCATGATTAATTTAGCGCTAGGAAGCAGAAATACCTAAGTTTAAATAACACTTGTCAAAAATTTATATCTTTAAAGGAAAATTATTTTTTTAACCGCTAAGTAATTATTACAAATTCCTTTAAATGGGTTCTCTCTGCTAAGCGGGAATGTATTTTGATGAATTTATATTTTAAAGATAGTTTTTAATAACTAGTTTTTTTGTTAAATTTGTGCCCAATTGTAGATATTATATGATAAATATGCACAAGTTTTTTTTTTAATAGAATTGGTGGTGCCGAAATTGGTTGGTGCCGAAAAATTCACTTTTCAATATTTACAAATTTATTAATTAAAATATTATTAATAATGCATTAATGTTATGTTGGTAATGTACTTATTTATATTTACGTACAATACTTTTAAAAAAAGGAGGTAAATTTACGCAAATAAATTTATTTGAATTTAGCACAACCAAGTTTTTCAATATTTAGTATATGAATATTAAAGTTGCTGCGCAGTTTATGTTTCAACAAATAAAATTGGTTTTAAAAATGAAGAATTTAAATTAAAATGTTAATGGATTTTATTCTTTTTTCTAGTTATTATACATATATGAGTATATGTTTTAATATTATATGTATAAAATATTATGAATTATTTTCATTGATTACATTTTTACCGCTATTTGCTTTCATAACAATAAAAAAAACGCAAAACAAATATAATTTTTGGAATGTTTTTGGAATGTTTTTGTGCTGCAATTTTTAATGAGTTACCATATTGTATAAATATATTATTTTTTTTTTGGTGTGGGGGGGGGGGAAAGTGAGGGAAAGAGAGTGATATTTTGGTAACAATTTTCATACGGCTTTTATCATTTTGCTTTACAATCTCAATTTAATTGAAAAACAATTTCTTACAGCCGAAATAATTTATTTAAATTTTTATTTTGATTTTCATTTTCTTTTTAAATTTTAAATTTTCATGTTTATTTCAGATTTTTTTATACATTTTTAACACAATGTGCGTCTACGCGGGAGCGTAAGTGTGGGCGTGAGTGCGTGTGTTTCAGGACGATCCCTGTAAGAAATTTGACTACAGAAGTTGTTTTTAAATGGATTCCATTTCGTTGGAACGAATGCGTAGTTAATTAATTTAACGAAGTACGAGTATTATTATGGTGTATATGTACGTTCGGTCGAGTTCGGCAAATGCACCGAAGAAAACATATAAAAATTATCAAACAATACAATCATAATAGGATTATTCTTATTCTTTTAAAAATACATACTTCAAAATTAACGCGTTGCAATGCACCTTCTTACAGGGGCTCTCTTTCCTCCCTAACCACTTTCCTTCAACTTACATAATGATTGATTCTCATACTGGTGATCCAGCCCCGGTTCCGCCGATGTCACTGATACTCTTCACTCGACGGTGCTGATGACCGCCGTAAGCGTGCTGCGAATCTGTTGCTAGCGTTTCGTTGGCTGCGCCGGCAGGGGGAGCACTGACCCGGTGAATGGGTGGGCCGTAGGTGACCGGTGGTGGCGGTGGCGCCGTGGTGGGCGGTGGATAGTGAGGCAGTCCTATGGTGGCGTAAATTCCGCCATTGCCGCCTTCGCTACTGCTGCTGTACGAGGGGGTGGGGGAGGTGGAGTTGCCGTACGACGAAGTACGATCGCTAACGTTGCGGGATTTTGAATTGAAGCGGAATGCTTTGGTGAGAGAGCTCTGTTGGGCAGAGATATTGAAGAGGAGGTGAATGTTGCAAGGAGAAGAGAGGCGGTGATGGTAAAGTAAAGTACATAGCAGGAGGAGGAGATTGAGAGACAGGGAGAGAGAAAGCGATACAAAAAAAAAATAAATTAATAGAAGGGGAAATTACGATTTTATTATTTGTAAAGAAATAAAATAGTTTCTAAGGAATTTTTAATCGATAACGCTAAAAAAATATATATTACTGCTATATAAAAAAATAACAAATTAACTACTTACTCAAAAATCAATTGAAAAATAATTTAATTGTGAAAATCAGAAATAATTTAAATGCTAACAGTTAGATAGAAAAACAATTTCAAAAAAGATTTAAAAATTTTTTCTAAAAAAAATAATTTTTTTTTTGTTAAAAACATTGTAAGTATATATAGTTCAAAAGGTATAAGAAACTAACCTGTGATCCTCTCCAGGGTGAAATCTGCGAAATTTGAAAGAATCAAAATTTGATCATGAAAAAATCGAGAAGATACAATTGTTTAGAAATTGTTAAGTATTCAATAAAAGTATTCAAAATTAAATTCTAATACGCGTCTTCACTGACAATTACTGACTAAAACCAATTTTTAAAATCGGACCATTTTAAAATTCAACCATTTTGATTAACAGAACGACAATTTCGCTTACCGACACCGACGACCCGTTTTTGTTGAAAAGGTGGATCGATGAAAATGCAAATATAGCAAGAATTTTTGTAAGCGCTTTTCTCTAAAAATATCTCAGTGATTTAATAAAAAACCTCAAACGTCTTTGTTTTCATTATATTCGTTAAGTTTTCCGACGGGGTTGGATGATGATGGGTTTTGGAAGGAATTCCGAGCAATCATCATCATTCATTCCAAAACCTATCACTTAATATTTGCTTTGCAAATTGAGCGGCTCGGTATAAAATATTTAAAATTATTATAAAAATTAAATTAGTTTGCTTTAATACTTAAATATATCTGCCTCTTTTTCCTTTTTTACCATTTTCTTTGTCTTTGCAGCAATTAGTAGGTATGCCTTTAGGCATACAGTTGTTGTTGTTGTTGTTGTGGTTGTTGTTGTGACTTTAATTGTCATTTACGATTTTTGTTTTCTCTGTTTTTGCTGTTATTAAAATTGTTCAATTTTTTCCATTGAAATAAGTGTTAAAAAAAACCAATTGGTTCGAAATGCGAAATTCTTTTCATTGTATTTGCTCACTGTGGCAACATCAGAATTGCAGACTGAGAGAACCTGGCTGAGAGAACCTGGAGAAAGTGGCTTTATCTGGCCGATAGTGCAAATTTTTTAAATGCGTAAATCCTTTAAAGAATGTCGTGAATATCGTCCCGGGCGCGATTTCAGAATAGTTGGAAAAAATGTTGGACATTTAATTGGTTTTTTACTCATATCATTACAGTATTTTTATTAATTACTTTAGTTAATTATTTTTACTACTTTGACACGTTCTTACGTTGATATAATAAACATTTTCTTTACTCAAACAAATTTAAATTTTTTTTCATGTTGGTTTCACAAGTTTTTTTTTTTAATTTTTCCTTCTTTTTTGATATTTTTACTATTGTGTATTTATTGTACTTAATAAAAGTAACTTTTTTAATATTTCGAAAAAGATTGTATCATGAAAAATTCATCTAAAATCATTTCTGTTCTAATCATTTCTCCTTCTTCTTTTACTTCTTCTTAATAATTGTTCGTTTGATTTTCTCTTTATTTTCCCATTTTTAAACGTTTTCCCTTTTTTTAAACGAATACTGTTTTTTGACAGCGCAAAGCGACATTTTCTAGTAAACTACGTCCTTCCCGTATACAACATTTAAGATTAAAGTTAATTTAATTATATGTATATACATAATTAACGCTGCATTTGGTTCTTTTGTGTATTCGTTAAATTCTTTCTTTGTTGCTTTGTGTATATTTAATTATATTGATTTCAGTTTATTTTTTTTGGTTTGTTTCTTTGTTTGTTTGTTTTAAGCATTGCGTTATTGGCTGGCTTTAGTGTACTTAAGCAAATATTGATAAAGTAAAACTGTGCGATATTTTTCCTCTTTTGATTGTATTCAGACAAATTGTATATTTTTATGCATGAATTCATATTGAAATTTAAATATACTAATATTATTAAATATGGACATTTCATTAATTTCAATTGTATTTTAATATTCGTGACAATTATTCTGTGGTAGAAATACGCTGTTCATATTGTGATTCTATGATATAATAAATAAAATAAGAAACTCTTTAAAAAATTAAATTTTTGTATGTGGCTTAAAAGTCTCTGATTCGTTTAAAAAACTATTATTTCTAAACGGTTTAAGTAGAAAAATTAAAAAAATCTGGTTTGGTTTCAATATACATATTGTATATTGAAACCATTCTTTGGCCTTTGGCCCTTTCAGTTCTGACCAGTATCATGGTGTTTTCTGTCTAAAGGTGTTTATCTCGCAGTGTCTAAGTTAATAATCTTCATATATTTTTTAGGTCTCGTTATAATTCTTTTGATGAGAATTATATCGTCATGGAAAAAGGAAAAATACTCTATAAAAAGTTTTGAATGCGACAAAGTAAGAATATCACGAATTTTGTGCTTCCGAAGGTATAACTGACTCTATCAATCAAATGTATAATTTTCTCATTTCAAATAGTTAAAAAATCCAGGGCTGCTATTCGTATTGCTTTTCTGGTAGATGAGATTTTTGCTTCGGTTTTACACATGGTCATTAGCACCTTTGGTTAAGTTAGTATGGCTTTATTCTAACTTTATCCTTTGGTCGTATGTGCGAGTATTCGTTAAGCACATAGTTCGTTAAGCGAGGAGTCCCTGTACCTTAAACATCTGATATAAAAACAAAGAAGTATATGGACAGCTTTTCACGAAATTATTTTTACTAGTGGATCATAGATGTCGCTCTAAAAAAAAATTTATGCAAAGGTTTATGGTTCTAGACTTTGTTGTCGCAGCTCGTAGTACATGAAAATTAATAATGGACTCCAGAATTTCATGAGATTGTGACTACATAGTTCGATCTTGATAGAAAAAAGCACTATGACAAACATGCTGAAGATATGTAAAGATATGTGAAGAATACATATGTATGTATGTGGCTTTGGATAAATGTCCAAAGCAAAGCTCACAAAAAATGCATGACATTTTTGAAAATAATAATTAAACTATAATTTAACAAAGAAACATTTATTCAGCTGTGCATAATTTATAGACATTAAATAGTTATTATAGAAATATGTACGTAATACTTATAATTATTTTTAAAAAAATAGAGATACACGATACAATACGAATAAATGTGTATATAATTATGCGTGTATTTACGTATATGTATATGTATTATAAAATATAGTTGGCAAATACAATTAAAGCTTCACACAGCGCAGCAAACCAAGACAAGAAAGAGACAGATACATTTAAAATTAAACCAATTTCAATGTGTGACAAAGTTATAGACTTTCTCGCGAAAAGCAAATTTTCAACTCTGGCTTTTTTAAATTGTTAGAAAGGAACGGAAAACTGGCAGCAGAGTAAAGAGTTTTTTATTTTATGGTATTTTTATTTAACTCAAAGAAACGATACAGTTAAAAGGAGAGAGAGAAAAAGAGACGGATGTAGACACGAGTATTTAAAAAAAATATGTCTAAGAGTCAATTTGAAGAGAGAGAGAGAGAGAGAGAGAGAGAGAACCAAAAGTGCGTTAGAGAAAGGAACAGCTATATGTACTTACCCTCAAACTGCCGCTTGTCGAGCGTCGGTCGACTGGAGCCGGATGCTGTAAACCGCCCGGTCCTGTCAGGGGCACGATGCCACAACCAGAGCGAATGCCTTGACCCAGTGTTGACCTAGTCGTGCAATACACACACAAACATATAGTGGCCCACGCACCAGACACACACACACACACACACACACATCCGCACACACATCCGCACACACATCCGCACACAACAGAAACAGTTTTGTCAGCGAATAAAGTGACATAGTATGACGAATATCAATATAAAGTACGACACAGCAACAAAACCAGGCACAGCAGCAGCAGCAAACGTTTATGTAAGTGGTGTGTATGTATGTTATGTTGGTCGTAGAAGTGTGTGTGTGCGTATATGTATGCATTCGTGAGCATGTGGGTGTGTGGAGATGGTGTTTAGTGTTGGTGCAAAAGTTCAAGAATTGAAGGTTGTGAGGCATAGAAAGATATTGCAATAAATTGTTATGGTTTTTGTTTTTGTAAGTGATGTTTTGTTGTTGTTGTTGTTGTTGTTGTTTTCCAAGTTAGGTGTTATTTTATTTCAATATTTTTGCCATATTATTTTTTTTTTTTACATTCATTGAACAAATACAAGACAAGAAAGTGTAAAGCAAAGAACACAGAATAATGAGCAGCATAAAAAGAATCGAAATAGGAACAGAAAGGAGAAAGAGATGAAAAAAGTTAGAAAGAAAAGAAAGGAAGAAAGAGAAAATACGTATAATTAAATATTTTATTTAGTTTGGGTTCCACTAAAATAATAATATTTTGAATTATAATAAATTCTAGCATTTCAAAATCTATCCGAGAGATTTATGATAATCTTAATCTTATCATAAATGAGAGCATATTAGTTATAATTGACTACTTGGGGGGAGGTGGGGGGGCTATGATGATAAACTACTAAAACAAAAAGTAAAAATTTTAAAAAAATGCGTAACTACGTTTTACATTTTTCTTTAGAAATTAAAATAATAAATCGTGTATAATCCTCGGCCTTTGTGTAAACCTTGCCAAAACCTTTCATGGTATGTCGAAAATTAATTACCAGTCGTAGTTTTCGTATTATAAAATTATGAGACAAAATAAGAATATTTCTTTTGAAATTAAAAAAAAAATCGTTTCTTGAAAGAACGAAAATTCAGGTTCAGTGACGTTATGCAACAATAACACGGTACTACACCAAAAGTATACAGGAACACCTACCTCTAAGAGAAAGAACAAGAAGAGCAGAGAAGTGAGGAGGAGAAGCGTGTTAGAATGCAAAAAATTTTTCAATGCAGTAAAACGTTTCTACCTGCACACTACGATTTTTTTTTTTTTGAGCCCTGAAAGGATGCCTTAGGAATTTTTCGTACTTTGCGTTTTTCGTTAAACATTATAACCTTGTTACTTCTATATGGATTTTTTAGTATTTCTCTTCCTCCTTAAGACCGAATTTTGTAGCTCCTTAACCTGTTTTTAATTTTGAAAATCCATACAAAACTGCCGAGGTTATTATAAAGAGAGTAATGGAAAAACATTTAGCAATTTAACTTTTTCTTCGATATCATTATTTGTAGAGCCATGGAGAAAATGGCCTTACCTTTAATGAAAAGTTTATTTATTTAAAAATAAATAAATAAAACAAAAATTTATTAAAATTGTTAGGGCTTTAATCATACGACTCTTTTTTATGGACTCTTTCATTAAATTAAAAAGTTTAAAATTTCAACTTTAAAGATTTATAAAAATCCTTTTGGAAGAACAAATTAATTCTGGATATTTCAGTTAATTGGAAAAGATTAATTCTCGATATAGAAAAATAACAAAGTTATCATTTTAAATCTAGCTCGTAGGTCAAACATTTTCAGAGAAACATTTTTGCTAAATTTGAAAAGTCGAGAAGTCGAGGTTTTGAACGCGTTTCTACTCCTTAAAAATGCAGAAAAAACTTCAAAAAAAGTTAGATTTGCGAAAAAATTATAAACTAGGATAAATTTTTTTTTTCCCAGAAGAGAGTTTTTCGATATAAACACATGAAATTCTTATTCTGATTGCACTTGCCCTGCATTGACTACGAGTTAGTAGTTCGTGAAGTCAATCTTATATCTTTACAACAGTATGCTATCTCTTATCTTAATGATTATGTCGTTTTGAAAAGAATTAGGTACGTACTTTAAATAAAAACAAACAATGTGAACAGCGCCTACTAAAAGTGCTTTTTTTAAGCCTTTATCGAGATGTTTACTGTTTACTGCTGCTGAATTTTGCTGTTGGAAAAGAGAATAAAAACGAGTTTTATATAATTTCTCTTAACTGTTCTAATCCCGTCTATAATATTTTCCTTGTTTTCATCGGTTTTCGTTTTCAAATGTGTTGACTGTAAAGTTATACGTTCTTTGTTAAACTCGATTGTATTGTAAATTATTTTTAATATTTTATTTTTATGTATTAAGAAATTCCCTATTTTTTTTACCTATTACTCTTTAAAGTCTTTTACTGATTTTGGGTGTCTTTTTTACTTGCGATTTTTATAAAAGTTTTTTCGAGTTTTCAAGTAAATTTTTTAATTTTCTACTACAAAAAAGTGGTAGTGTATTTTATGGTGTTGTTGTTGTTGCAGTTGGCATAATTTTCGTTTTTGATATTGTTGTTGTTGTTGTTATTTCCCTTCGAAATACGTTATTATAATAATCATAAAATGCACGAATTTTATAAAATTTGTTCGGAAAAATCAAAATATCTTGAAAACTATCTAAACATTTTAAATGCAGTTTTGATTATCTTAAGAAAATGCAAATTTATACTATGTTTACAATAAATTTTAATAATACACTAATCGTCATCATCATCATCGACATCATTAGCGCTTTTATGCGAGAAGTTTAAGAGCTAATAAACGGCACACAAAAAACCAAATCTATCCTTCCTGCGGCATGCGCACATACATACGTTACGCACATACATAGTACATATGGACATACATTTGCCAGCCAACAGCTTGTGATAATTTATCATAGTTAGCAACAAATAAGTTTAACTTATTGTTTAGCTCATTATTGTTTCATTTCATTGGGTTCGTTTTGTCTGCCTTGCGGAGCGCTTTACACATTCAATTAACTTCATATACGATACTACTAACGGTTACTGACAGCATTTCGCGCTTATCTTGCTATCGGTTTTGCGTTAATGGATAAACTTCGTGAGCTCGGATCCATTTGAAACTCTTCCATTTGGCAGAACACCACGTACCTGCGTGCGTTGAGCGCCAAACGCAGACGGTGATGCATTGCGGTTGATGACATGCAGATTGCGAGTGAGATGGGACGAGACGTGAAAAAATGAGACAAGGAATTTTAAAGAAGGGGCCGTCTTTTGCTTGTTTAAAGAAAACTTCAAAATTTTCAAAGCAGTTTTTAATAATGAATATAAAGAACTGTCATGAGAACTGATCTGAATAAAAGGCAATTATGAAATTTAAAAAATAAATATTTGTATAATAATTAAGTGATCAAAGGTTGTGCTTCTAATGAATATGAGCTCCTCTAAAGGAACCTTTATACCTTTTAAGAAAAAATAATACCTCATTTTTCAGAGTTTTGACAAAAATTCTAATTTTTAGTTTATAAAATTTAAAAAAAAAACATTTGTATAATTAAATAAACAAAGGTTGTGCCTTTAATAAATATGAGCTCCTCTAAAGGAACCTTTATACCTTTTAAGAAAATATAATACCTAATTTTTCAGAGTTTTGACAAAAATTCTAATTTTTATGGCTGCTTTTTTTTTGATTTTGCCCACCATTTTCTCTCTATAAATCATAATATTATCTCAATATTTTTAAGTTTATTATTTATTGATTAATTTTTATTTATAAATTTTTACTTTTATGATGACAAAAGCACTAAAAGACATATAAAACCCATAAATCCATTAATTTAAATCAAAAAAATAGCATAACTTTAAATCTTCATTAAAGAAGAAAATCTTTTTAAAATTTTAAAATATACAAATAATGAACGATGTCTATTTGATTTAATTTATAGAAATTGCATCGTATAAAACCTACAGATTATTTATCGTATGATTTAGTACTGGACTAAGTTCCGACAAACAAAAAGGCTAATAACCAACTTTTCACACAATAATAACGTGACAATAAGTTACCAAATAACCAATAAAAAGCGTGTGTTTAAACTGTTAATAATTTATGAACAATTAAAAAAAAATAATATTTTCAAGACAAATATGGTATAAACTATTAACCGAAACAACAAGTAACTAAATTAATTACCTAAATGAGTTTTAGTAAATGATGGAAAATACAATGATACATCCCTGCAGCAAAAGGCACTAGTGGTGAACTACCGATGACACTAGTTCTAGCGGACCAGTTCTAATTTCGACAATTGGTGACCATTTTCATTTACTTTGATCCTTTCTTAATGATAACGATTTCAATGTAAAATAGATTAGTCATTTCAAATTCAATATTTTTCATTTCAAATTCATTACTTTTCATTTCAAATTCATTACTTTTCATTTCAAATTCATTACTTTTCATTTCAAATTCATTACTTTTTATTTCAAACTCAATTGAGGACTATTGAGGATAAAAAGCATTTCTGACTATTAAAAGGACTGGATTCTTTGACGGTTGTGTCGTGTCACATGCCAATTGGTTACTTAATTCCTGGCTAGACGTGTTGATATTTGTCAATTTTTAATATTTAAATTAAATTATGAAAATGAGAAAAAATTGTTTTCGATAAGACAAAACTACTGCAATGAATTCCAAAAAAAAAAAATTAAGTAAATTCGAAATAAAAAAATTGTAATAATTTGAAGTAAATAAGAACTGGAATTTTTAATGAGAAAAGCTTAAATTGTAATGAAAAATATTAAATTAAAAATGAGAAACCTATAAAAATTTCATATTCATGAAAAGCATAAGATAAAAAGTATAAAATAATTTTTATGATTTTAATTTTTTTAATTTATTTTGAATTTATCGAAGATATTCTGATGGCATGATATTTTCTGATAATTATACTATTCTCTGATATAATAAAATCAGTAAAATAAGAAGAAACATTTGCTTTATTTTTAACGAAAAAGGAAGGAGGTTGCTTTTGTCTTTTGCATGACTTCGGTTGACTCTTAACATTACCTTTGCACTAGTTCGGTGACTTGTTCGAGGTCTTTTGTTCACCAGTTGCTTTTTTCACTGCGGGAATGCAGCGATGTGTGCATGTGTGCGTGGGTGTGGTAGGATGAGCATGAATATAAGTATGAGGGTGTGCTACTACTTATAGTCTCTGTGTTTATCTGCCAATTCGCAATAATAATTCATATAAAAGTCAGTGTGCGTTTCTGTGTGTGTGTGTGTGTGTGTGTGTGCAATAATGTTTGTATGTATGTAACATAGTATGTATACAGCACTTGCATGTATGTACATACATGAAACTGAACTGAACAGAAGTCAAAACACATTGGACCTACCTTGCAGGCAAAATTAATGCATCAAATTCTGTGGCCAAATGGCGTCGGATCATATTCTTCGATGGCGGTATACCCAAAGCGGTGGCCATTGTTTCACCGGAGAAGGACGGTTCTAATACAACCAAACCGCCATGAACGCCACTATCTGCGCATAGCAAAGAAGTAGAAAGTGAGAAAGAAAGAAAGAGGAAAAGCAAGTGTCATTAACGTGATGGAGAAAGAGAGGCATATTGTCTATTTGCATGATTGAAGATTAATTGTAATTAATTTTTCTATTGAAGCACTAAAAGGATAAGCACTAAAATAATACCGTGCTTGCTGTTATTGTTGTTGTTGTTGTAGTTGTTTTTATTTCAGTCTTATCTGTTGTAATGCGACTTACCCTTCAAATTATCCGAATATTCACCCAAATCAATGGATCTGGCCCAACGTATAAAGCGCTGATTGGTCCAAACAATTGGATCGCTGTCCACAGTCTCGGACTGAATTCGACGCATGGCCAAAGTTTGACGATCATACTTGACGATACGCAGTACATGAATACCTAAAAGACAAGAGAAGAGAGAGAGAGAGAGAGAGAGAGAACGACGCCGATAATTGTGCCATACCGGCCTAATGCCGGGCTTAATTATACCTATCGATGTAGTACTCACCATGCACAATGCTCGCCTGATGAAACTTCCGGGTGACGCCCAAAAATTTCTCCAATTCCTTCTTCGACAAAGTGTCCAGCATACGCGCATCGACCAGCGAGTGCAGAAATGAGTCGGCGTACTGCGGCAAGCCAATATCGGGCAGCCACTCCGATGTCACCCAAGTGTGACCGAGCTGTGTGATCATCGGATAGCGCACCATTTCCGGGCGGCGTTGCTCTTCGACGGCCAGTCGCAATTTCTTGCGATGCATCGGATGCGCGAGGCCCAGTCCGGATTCCATTTCGGCATCGTTCAGTTCGAGCAAAACCTTACCGCTCTTTACATTCTCGGCGCAACGGGTACTGTATTGAGGCATGCCCAAGGCTACCTCCAGCCAGGCCACAACCTGCGAAGCACGCCACCGTTCCATGGGCAGCTGTGAGGCCTCGCGAAGGAGGCGCAACTTTTCGGCGTAGCCCTCTTCAGAAAGCGAGCTCCAAGGATAGTCAGAGTCTGGGGAGAGGAATGAGGTAATTATATAAACAATCCGTACCTCTTCACACTTACATTCTGCAACCGCGTCGGCTGAGAGAGCTTTGGTCTTATTGCGCGATCGAGCAAAGACGCGCGAAATGCTGCCCCAAGTACCACCGCGCCCATTGCGTGCTGTCAGTGCCGTTGTTTTGGGCGGGAATTTCCGAGCTACTGCCCCCCCGCCAGACGATCCCTCGGCATCGACGGGAGATCCCAGCTGTTCCACGGATCTGTAGGGCCGAAAATTGCAAGCGAAGACGTTTAGGGTTAGTAAAAAATGGTTGCCAGTGCACAAGCCAGAACGCACCTGGAATAGGCGCCAGAGTTTAACGGGGATAGGGTAGGGCTTCGTTCCTTAGGTGTTCCGACTACAGTAGAACCCCGGCGTAGGCGTGTGGAAAAGTGGCATTAAAAGGTACAAAATGTAGTCACGGGTATATACCGAAATATTATGCGAACAGGTCTTACACTGGTACATATTTTGACTGGAGACCAGAGAAATGCTATCGGGATCTACGGTAATGCAAGGCCCATTATCGCAAGTGCCATCGCTAAAATTCAAATCGCCGCCAGTGCTTTCGCGATCGCTACTGCCCCGCAGGCCCGAATCTGCTGAACAGGAACCACGATCTCCTGCCGTTGCGCCGGACGCTCCGCTCAAGCTGCCACTGAAGGCAGACAACGAGTTCGAGTTGCCTCGTGCGCTATCGTCACTGCGCAGACAACTCACACCGCCCATGCCAGCAGCGCCCCCCACTGCCCCAGCCATTTGGCTCAGCATTCCCGACGCCCCCGAAGGCGGTGTGAGCGGCGCAAACGACAGCAGGCTCTCCTGATCCGACAGACAGCCGGACAGTTGACGACGAGCCTCCTGCAGTTGATCCTGCAGCCGTTGCAGCTGTATGTCGCGAGCATTCAACTGCTGAGCCAATGCCAGCGACCGTTCCGCCTCATCGCGCGCCTGCTTCAGCAACTCCCAGCGCTCGCGTTCACGATCGCCACTCATTTTGGCATTGTTCGTTTCGGCTTCACGCACGCGCTCATGAAAGTGGCGTATAAATTCGCGCAGCTCGTGCTCCTTCTCCTCCAGCGATGAGCACAGCTGGTTCACTTGAGCCAACAAATCGGTTTTGTCGGCGCGCAGTTTCTTGCGCTCGATGCGTAATGTCAGGAGTTGATTTTTGGCCGAACGCAATTCGGCTTCCAGACGGTCCACTCGTTGCTGGGAGAAGCTGCCGCTGCCGTCTGTGGACGGGGCATCGCCGCAACTGTTCGAATCAGATAACTCGATACCGCCCACTGCACCTTCAGGCGAGTTCTCAAGGAGCTTACGCAAGCGCAGAACTTCAGCATTGAGTCTTTCATTTTCCTGGCGTAATTTTGTCGGAGAATCTAATTTATAGCGCAGAAGAAGAAAGAGAGGAAATGAGACTGTACTCGTGGTAGGCAGAATGTTAGAAGCTGAGAAATCTAAGGAGGTTAGGTACAGCTCATCGTTAAGAAAGGGATTCATTTACTTCATTTAAAAATTGTACTCAAAAACATGCAAGACATTCATAACAGATAATTGAATCTTGATGATAAGTAACGATTAATTCTACCAAAGCAATCAAAGTTCAAGACCTTAAAGGTCTTTTAAAAGCAATCTAAGAAAACGGTATTAGAAAAACGGTTTAAAGAAACATTTGTGCAGGTAAATTTGCGCAGAAAAGAGATGCTCAAAGTGATTGCACACACTCGTTGTCAAAGCTGGTCTCCATTCAAGACCAGACTACTCGCCCATAAAACTACTCGCTCCTTTCTATTCTAAGGAGACATTTTTGACAGCTGTGAAAAACCTCATTTTGAATGCGTATAGAGTGTTGCCAGAGATGGTTAAAAAAACGCAAACTGGTAAAAAAGGCTATACCAAGAGCTATAACCAATTAAAAGACTCTTTCTACCTCTCGGCAAAATGCATCTAATAACTTTAAAAATTCTTTTTCTATCTGACTCTGTGCCCTTTCTTTTGCCATTTTTATACGTAGCAAGATTAGTTGAATGAGACTGAGATGAAAATGCATAAATATTTATGGTTGAAATTGTATGAGGATGGATGACAACGCAGTCGTGAGGAAGACGCGGTGAAAGAAGGAGAGGGAAAGAAACAAAGAGTAGTGCAAAGTTTGAAGTATGAACGAGTATATTCCGGTCCTCTCTTTGCGTCTTACCTTTGCCATAAGCATAATTGAACTTGTTGGAAGAGTCGTTGTTGCGATTGCCATCGCAACTGTTGCTGGTGCTGGTGCTGGTGCTGTTGCTGCTATTGCTTTTGTTGCTGTTGCAGTTGGTGATGGAGTTGTTGCTTGTTGCTTTTTCTGTGTTGTTGGCAGCTGTCCCTGAAGCTCCGGCCGTTGGCAAGAGAGTTAAGCCAGTTGTTGCTATTGGCGGAACCATTGCTAATGTTGTTGCTAATGCACTCGATTTTGTTGGTGAAATTGTTATTGTTTTTGTTGGTGTTGTTGTTGTTGTTGTAGCTGGTGTTGTTGTTGCCGTTGCTACTAAATCCATTAATTTAACAATTGTACAAACATCATTCGCGTTTTTCTTATCGACTTCGAAACGAAGCCAAAGCAAAAGATTTTTACAGGAAGGGGCAAAGGGTGGGGATTTCGGGGGCGATAATGGAGAAAGAATGAAGGCCGGTGGACAGCAATTGATTATTTTTTACAATAACAACAAAACCAATAAGAACAGCAGGAGCAGCAATAGTTAACAACAGCAACAACCACGTTTCAAATGAAAACATAGTAAGGATTAGAGATTTTGTGATTGCAGGTAATGATGATGACGATGATGATGATGATAATGATGAGGGGGATGATAATAGCAATGTGCAAGATGTTGATGTTAGTTAATAATAACGATTGGCAACGCAGACGTTTCAAGTGATGATGATGATGATGACGTTGATGGAAAAGTATTGATAGCCAAAGAAATGTTTGATAGTTGGTTGATTGGTTGAGGATTTGTTGATTGCGGATTACGAGAAATGAACAACGTACGTGCAGGATTTATCAATAATTGGAAAAAGTACATGAAAATATTCGAGAGAAGTTAAGATGGAAAAAGGAAAAATGCGTATACATTAAAAAGGTTGTGAAAATATGAATGATCTGAGAAAAGTTGAAAAGCTTAAAAATTATGGGCGGAAGACTTACTAAATAATAAAATAGTAAAATATTAAATAATGGAAAATAGTTATTGATAATAAAGAATATTATATGTATTTTTATATCTCTTCACAAAATTGCAACAAAATTTAAAACAAATTTTATTGTTTAAAGATATTCGTCAAAAGGGTTCAAACGTGTTTGAGTTGGTGTTCGAGTGTGAAGTGCTGGAGAGACTGAGTTTAAGATTATTGGACAAATTTTCTATATTAATAGAAAGTAGGCGTTAGTAATAATTCTTTTGAGTTAAAGAATATTTAAAAAGTATTCAGAGCACGTTTTTAATAAAAATTTAAGAGTTCTTCATTCCTGTTTGAGTTCGAGACGAGACAAAACTTTTTAGTCTAGTCGAGCTTACTTTAATCAAACGATTTCTCGGAAGACCCCGAAAAATCTGGCTTATGAGCACCCCTCATGAATTTTGAATAAGAAAACTGGCTCAGCTTTTAAACTATCCGTAAATAAAAAACAAAAATTCCGAGATTCCTAATCACTAACATTAACCTAAAAGTTCAAAAGTCCGTCCGTCCATCGCAATGAACCTAAAGACGAGCCGAAGAGGAGTCATTAAATTCAATCAAAAATTATAATCTGTAGGCATAGCTTATGTATGCAAAAAAAATTAAGGTATAATTTTCCATTATAGACAAAAACAACAACAACAACAACAAAATTAACAACAACACTAAGGGAAGGCTTCGGTTGTGGTAACAAAAACTGTTTTATCAGAATGCAGTGCACGAGAATGCAACGAAGCTAGACCGAAGTGTATAAATTCCTTTGACTGGCTTGGCTGCTGCTGTCCGTCCGTCCGAGTCCGTCAGTCAGTCAGTCAACCACGCGGAGCAGCTCCAGACATCGGACGAAATGGATGCGATGCTAGTTGGGTGGGTGCACGATATAGATCATGGTTTCTGTGTACGAATAAGGTAAAAATGGATGTCTAAACGATCACTGGAATGCCATATTTATACATACATACATACATACATACATACATACAATGATGTACATAATTTCTTCAGCTGCAGTGGAAATATTCTGCTGTCGTCGTCGTCATCATCGTTGTTGTTGTTGTTCTTCATTTCCATTTGGTAAAATGCTTTGTGTTGTTAGATTCTTTCGTGGCCCGACTTTGTCGGCCCGCTTTTGTGGCCGTTTGGCTAGAAATCCATGCCGGCACGGATTTCTACGGGTCTGCCGAAAAACTTGGTTTGGAAGCCGTCGTTACGGTACTCTTTGGGCTTGGCTTGAATTTTGCATGCTTGGATTTTGTATGCATGGCTCTTCACAAAGATTTCTCTCTCTCTACGCCCTTTGATGATTGTTTCGGCTTAACGCTCCGATGGCCCCGCTCCAATGCCACGCCGCTGGCTGGCTTGACATTCTCAGGAGGACTTGTTGTCAGATTCGAGGTTATGTAAAGAAATCGACGCGTGGCTGTGTGCGATAAAAGGCTGTCGGCCAGGGAGACGGGAGGAGGAAGAAGGCTCAATCCAATTTAAATCTGAACGCTTCAGTGAGCAAAATTTGCCCAAAGGGTATGCTACGTGTACGAAAAGGCAAACAGAATACATACATAGTTGCAGTAGCTACAACGTCTTCCTCTTCTTCTTCGTATTCGATGTTAAATTTAAGTTAATTTGTTTCATGAAAGAGGCTCGCATTCACCGAAGTCAAATTATGCCGAAGATCAAGACTGTGCATGAGAGAAAAAGAGCTACAAAAGAGTCAAACTGCGAAGGAGCTCAAGTATATTAAATTAGATTCTCTCACTCTCTTAAATACCAACAACTCTTTTTCCTCTCTATCTCACGACTATTGGTCTTTCTCGCCGCTACCCTTGGCGTTCTTCTCCGGCACATTCTCTCTTTCTCTCTAGCTCGACCACAACCAGGTGGACTGTTTCTAAATTACATATTTGATTCATTTATGACATGTTTCAAAATTTCAAATGACGTCCTTACGTAGCGTCATGCTGATATTTACATTACGTATTTCGAGTAAATTTCGAATGACATTTCGAGACATTTTGAGCACTTCTCGTAGAGAAGGCTTTAATAATTTGAATCAGAGCATTGAAGCATTTGCCTCAATTGATTTTAAAGTGGTAGGCTTCATTTAGATTTTGCCAAAATTGATTTCATTCATGCACCCAGAATCTCTTAATTTCTACCGACAATTCCTTACACTGAAACCCTTTACGACCAGCATATCACTTTATTATGCTTGACTGAAATAGAGCAAGCATTCTCTGATTTGCATCATGGAAGCCGGTAGAAGACGGCCATGCAAAGCATGACCACAATCGACCAAAAAACTTTGTCCTGCAGAATAAATGCAAACTGATGTTAGGTCAAGCTGATGTTTGATCGACCAACAGCAACAGACCAGCACGGGCAATAGCCCAAGCGACCTACCCCAACGAATCGACCGCACAAATTTTCTCAACCATATGAGATTGTTCTCAACAACAACAAAACCTACAAATAGTACCTAAAAGCATTTTGTAACTAAAGGCGATGCAGGCGAGACGTTGAAAAAATAGTAATTTTCAATGATTTTAACCTCAATCAGGAGAGAGAGTAGTCTCTTCCTTGTAAAAAAGAAGTTGCAGCTGCCAATTTATTGTTGTTGTTGTTGACATGAATCAGTCTGCAAACGGAAACGGAAACAGCAACAACCGAAACGGAAGCTCATGACATGAAGTATACCGAACGCAAAGGTAGGTCCGTGGTTACCTAAAAGACAACCAAATGAAGTAAAACAAAGTTTTGAAGAATAATGTATTCCAAAGATTTAAAATCAATTTTCATGATACGAGTATGTATCAACGGATGACATCTTTGTGCTTACAAATTTGATGACAATTTAATGAAAAAGACAAGATTAAGATAATGATGTTTAATTAATATAATGAAAACCAACATTATGAGAAATACTCATAGTTGTTTATAAGAATTTTCTGAATTTAAAGTCTCTTCTAACGATTGAATAACCTTAAAATAATACCTAAAATAGAAAATAATTTTTTTTTCAGTGTTTAATTGATTCTATAGTTAACCATGAAGACTAAAGAAGCCAGATTTTACACGGTCTATCCAACAAATTTTCCCCGAATTTTCTCAAGTGAAAATTAATTGAAAATAAATTAATCAATCAATTACATTGTAACTGTCTGACAATGACGTATGTATGTATGTATGTACTTGGCCAAAGTATCCCAGAAGGAAAAAGGAATGAATCTCTTTGAGAAGTTCATCGAATTCATCAATTATCGTGTAATCAGTAAAAAACTTTTCAGAGATCTTCGCCAAATGCCAAGATTGGATTGGAAGCACGCACAATAGGTATACTTCCTTTAAGCGGATTATTTTTATGTAATTTAGAAGTTATGTGGTTTTTTATTTCACTTAAAAATTTCGTGGAAAAATTAATGCGTAAGATAAATTGTGTTTAGGGAGCTCGCAATTGGCGTTTCAAGAAAGAGTTACGAAACAGTAACAGGAGAAATTTTTTTCAATTTTAAGGCTCTTTATATAATTACTAATTACTAATCTGTAGATAATTACTAAGATACTGATATCATAAGATCCAATATTGGAGAAAAAAAGGCGTCAGTGCAGACATACATATGCGTATGTTAGTTATTGTTTTTAAATAAAATAAAATGAATTTATATTTAAAAACAACTTTGAAAATGTGTTCTCTGCAAATTCTTTTTTAATGTGTTTTTAGGTTAATTTTAACACGTCGCATATAATCAAGAATGCGATTTATAAATATTTATAAATAATATTTTAAATAATAGTTTTTTAAATAATAGTCAATAGATTTATAAATAATAGTATTTTTAAGCGTTTTTTATAACGTAGTTGGCATTGCAACGTATCCACCGTATAAAACAGCTTTCAGTAAAATGGAAAAAAATTGTTTTCGACTACTTTAAAGGATAATAAAAGAGTTCTTCAACTTGAGGCTACTACAAAGACATTACTATAGTATTTTACATGGCCGTGGTAATGATAAAGAGGAACCTTATCGTTTACTTTCTCATTTCTCACTTCGGCAATTTTCCTACTGGGATTTAATTCTCTCAAGAGAAAATAAGAGAAAACTCATCACTAGAGAGCTAATAAAATTTACAACTAAACCAAAGAGAGCAAGAACAAACATTATCTAACTCTAATATCAGCAATATAAATTACAACAATGATAACAATAGTAAAGAAGTCAACAGACGCAACAACAACAATTCACAATAAAATCAATTACAAAACGGCAAAGAAGATCGAAATAAAACATAACCTCAACAATTAACAAAAGGAAAATAATGGAAAAATACCAAGCGGCGCTACAAATAAACGACAACAATTTCATACCTGCTGCTGCTGCTGCTGCTGCTGCTGCTGCTGGTGATGATGACTTGGCGTTGACGTGATTTTCTATTGTTGTTGTTGTTGATCTTGTTGTTGGTGTCGTTATGTTTGTATTACTGCTACCGTTAATCAATTGTTCAGATGAAATGCGCTGTGTGCCATTTTGTTGTTGCTGCTGCAGTGACTTTTTGTGTGCTTGCTGCTGCTGTTGCTGCTGCTGCTGCTGTTGTTGATATTGCTGATGCATGAGATAATTATTTGAATCACTTTTATTTATGCTACTATTGTAGCGTTGCAGATGTGATAATTGTTGTTGCTTTTGCTGTGGTTGCTGTTGTTGCTGCTGCTGCTGCTGCTGCTGCTGGTGCTGCGTCGGTAAGTACGGAGGTTGTTGCTGTTGCTGGCTCTGCTGTCTTTGATTATCCACTGTCATCGGTGATGTTAGTGTTTGATGGCTACCGCTACCATTCGAGCTGATTGTCAGAGAGCTGCTGCTGCTACTTGTCGCTGTCGCTGACGCTGTTGCCGTTGTTGTCACTGTTGCCGTTGACACTACGTGATGAATGTCGATACGTTTGTTAAAGAAAAATGCTGAAGGCGATTGGCCTGTAGTTGTTGCTGTAGCTGATGTTGTTGATGCAGCTGTTGGATTTTTAAATGTTGATAAGTTGGATGTTGCTGGAGCTGTTGATGATGATGTTGTTATTGTTGTTGTTGTTGTTGTTGTTGTTAATCTTATGGCATTATTGTCCAATGAGAGAATCGGCCTCAATGGTTTATTATTATTGACCAGCTTCTCATGGATTGTGACACCGCCAACACCGCCAACACCGCCACCGCAATCCAATGATTTCGTCGCTTTCTGCAGAGAAGAGAAGAAATCACAAGAACAAAATGAACGGATGATGGATGGCTTAAGCGAAATCATCACATATTAATTAAAATTTAAAAAGAAAGGATAACAAAAACTGGTCCAGTAATCACAGTCAAAAACAGTTTCAGAATTAGTGGATAAATTTTGAAAAAGTTAAAAACAACATTCTTTAAAGTATGGCATGAAAGAGAAAAGTATTGTATGTACTCTTTTATTATTTAATTCTAAATTATTAAAAAACAGTTTGTTATTTTGCCAAAATACGACCTTAGTTAATATGCAGGCTGGCCCGTAACTGAAATATTC
Source organism: Conops quadrifasciatus (assembly GCA_949752815.1). Lineage (NCBI taxonomy): Eukaryota > Metazoa > Arthropoda > Insecta > Diptera > Conopidae > Conops > Conops quadrifasciatus. The sequence goes on along the minus strand of OX457077.1, from coordinate 10,791,506 downwards.
ATAAATTTAAAGCTGTCAGAATATTTAACAATGACAAAGTCACAATAGTTTTTTCCCTTTGATTGTGCGTTGCCAACGGCGCAAAAAAACGGAGAAAAGAGCTCTCCAAAATCATATCAGTGAATGACGTGCTGTATCGAAGTTAGTATAATTTTTTTTTGCAAAACCTCTTTAGAAAAGGCAAGACCTTTAAGAAATTCCAGGCACATTTGTCCAAAATTAAGTGATTTTTAATGCACTAGAAAGATTAATTCAAGCAAGACTACAAAATCTAAGCACATGCAGAAAGCAAGAGAGAGAGAAAAATTTCAAAAAACGTCTTTGATTGAAGCCAATAAACTGAAGAATGTTGGTTGCGGGTGAGGGTGGGGGTAGGAGTGGGGGGTAGTGTTGTCAGTGGAGCTTGCGGGGTGGACAAGGTTGTTGCCAGGAGTGCAGAAGCGAGAGCAGGTCGTTGTAATACTAGAAGTAGTTAGTTCTAAAAGATGAAAATATGTAGATACGGCTGCAACTAACTACAGTTTGCAAACTTTAAGATTACTTACGGACTCGCCGAGTTTATTGAGCGAGACATTAATGCGATCCGGGTTGCGTGGCGGCGGCTCTGGTGGCTCGGAAGCAGCCATCGTTGGTCCAGCAGAGGGGCCGTTTATTTGCATAATTTATGGAGCGTTAAAAGGGAGTGCGTTCGTTTACTTTTACAAAGGAAGTGAGGAAGTCACAAGAAGAAGAAGTCGGAGAACCGTTGGAAAAGGGCAGGAAATAGCAGGAAAGAGTTAGGAGGGTTGCCCCCACCCTTTTTCAAAATAAAAACCAAAAGCCAACAAAAAACAAAAAACAAAAACCAACTGAAATCTGAAACGTTGGTATATCACAGAGTGGAAAAGTTTATAAAGTGTGTACAAGTAAATGCTCGGATCAATTTTAACTTCCGCTTTTTCCTCGCTTCACGTTCGTTTCTCTTTCTCCTCGTTCGTTGTGATTTTTGGTGTTGTTGTTGTTGTTGTTATTATGTTGACACTGTGACTTTGCCGCCAACGTTAAAAAGAGTCTTATTTTTGAGGGACTTTCCTTTTCTGTAGTTCTTTCCCCCACCCTTTTTTTTCTTCCTCTTTCTTATTAAAATTCTTTGAATTTACAAAAATACTTTTACTGATTTCGGAAGAAATCCTCTTTACGGCAATTTTTTACGTTCAACGTTGCCAGATGTTGATAACATGCAATTTCTCAAGTCGTTTTTTTCAAACTCAAGCTTTTTACGACGGTCACTAGCACTTTTCACAATTTTGTGCATTCTCTTCTTCTTTTTTTCTGGTTTTTTTTCTGGTCTCGCTTTATGCTCTCCAAAGTTTTTCCGTTTTCATTGCTCGTTGTTTGTTGAAAGTTTTAGCAAGCATCTGCAAAGAAATTAGAAAAAATTGGATAGTAAAATTATTAAGGAAAAAAAACTAAAATTTTTTTTTAATTTTAATATATCAGAAGAAATTAAAATTAAAACCATTTAATTAAAAAAAGTAGTATGTACTTTTTTCCTCCCACGAAAAATTGCACCCCTTCATTTTTTTACTTCACTCAAAAAGAGAAAATGGTTTTATTATGACAGTTTTTTATGCATATTGATTGCACAATATTTTATAAGTCAAACTTTATTTCAGTCTGCACATTCTTAGATTTTTTTTAACTTTCGTTATAGACGTTTACGTTTGAAAATCTAGATTTTTTATTCGATTGCATTAAATTTTTATTGTGTTTTTTTTCGGAAATTTTCCTGAAACGTATTCAATTTTAAGAGTTTCCTTTTTCCTCAAGCCGTTTCCATTTGATTCTACCTTAACCTCCTCCTACATCTTTTCCTCTTTCAAAGTGCTTCCTTCCCTTTTTCCCTCCTTCAATCTTTAGCAGCAATCAATTGATTAAATTGATGCAAATAATTTTTATTTTTTTATACAACAGATTTTTCCATGACGAATAATAAAACAAGATTGTTTGTAAGAGAAGGACGGAGTGAGAGAGAGAGGGGAAGGGAGAGAGAGGGAGAGTTTTTTTATCAAACGTAACAGACCAATGGATTTCATCTAAAGAATATTTCATAATAAAATATTAATAATTTTTAAAATTTTGTTAGAAATATCTATATTTTCTTATTGCTTTCTTATAACAAAAAATATTGAAATGATGCCGACGATATTAAAAATGTGGCAAATCAGATTTTTTTTTATTGAGAGATTTAGCAGTTTAAAAACCATTTTGTTTAATAAAAGTAAACAGATTGTAAACAGATTAGTTTCAGAAGAAATCGTACCAAAATAAAATTGTGTTTTCTCACAAAATTCAATCAATTTTTTCCTCAAAAGGACTGCGACTCTTCCAAAATTAACGGCACAAATATTAATTACATGCAATAAAAACTGAATTATTTCTCGCATGAATATAAATTAATACATTTATATAATATTTTATTGAATATAAAAGCTCACATCAATATATCGTATTAACAGTAAATTTCAAACCAATTTTAATAATACTACTGTGTATTCAGATTCTCATTCTTTTCAAAAAATTGTGGTCGAGAATTTGTCGTTGAGCTTAAGGCTTCTTTCTTTCTTTTCTGCTTTGAAGCAAAATCTTCTCGAAGTCTTTTTCATTCAGCAAATAATCCTTCTGATTGAATTCGATAAATAGACAGAATCAACAACGACCGGAAGCAGGTCAAGTATGCAAATTTAACTAAAATACTACGAATCGGAAGTAAAACATACACACACACACACACACACACACACGCTCACCCTTACCATTTGCCTCCAAACAAAATTCTATTGTACACGATGTACTTTTACGTACGTTCTGGCAGCGACAAGAACGAATTTTTCCTACATTCACGAGATTTTTTTCTTCACTCTTTCTTTTTTTTCTAGATTTTGTCAAATGTTTGAATTTTTTTTGAAATTTCTACGAATAAGCTGTTTCAATAAAGTCGCACAATGTAAATACGATGTTCGTCCTTTGGCATTTTAGGTTCTGGTCTTGTCATCTGTCTCAGAATGGCGTGGCTTGTTCTAGACAGTTACTCTACCACTTTTTTTCTTCTTTTTTCTTTCTTCTACTTTGTTCTTCTTCTTCTTCTTCTTCTTCTTCTTAAAGATGTTATACATTCAAGTGGTAGAGAGAAAATAAGATAAATGAAAATTGTACAACGAATCAAACAGAGATCGAGCAAGAATGCGAATCAGAAAGATTCTTTTTTTTTGGTAACGAGCTACTGAGTAAGTTTGTCTCATTGTTGATGTTGTTGGCATAAAAGCAACCATATCTGAGACTTCGAAAGATGAACACTTTGGGAGGAAAAGAACTGAAATAAACCTTAATCCCGTCTGAGTAGAGAGAGCTCCCGATCATGAGTATGACTGAGTACTAATATTTGAAGTATAATAATAAATTTAATAATTTAGATAAAAAGAAAACAAGATTGTTTGCTAAAATTGTTATGATTTCTGTTTCTTCATTTTTCTGTAAAATCAGACAATATTCCAAAGTATATGAGAAATCGGCCCATTTCTTACCTTATTTAAAAGACTATTTAATTTATATAAAAGTATGTATTAACAATAAACTACTTGAGGTTTTACAAACATCAAAATCAAACAAAATCATTGAGAAAATGAATATTATAAGCTTTATTTATTGTTTTTTGTTTATCAAATAATCTTATTTGATCTTATTTAATCGTATTTAATCTGTAAAAACCACATCACGACCTTAAAATCACTATTAAAGCCCGATAATATTTTTTTTTTAAAATACCAAAAATAATAGCTAATACCAAATTCAAAAAAAAAATGTAAAAACGTGTAAAAATATTTTCCAAAAATTCAGACGAAAAATGAACACCACAGCAGCGTAAATGCGGCATAATCTGAGCGTCTGAGCATGTACACATACATATCAATACAGCTATGAGGATGTAGGTGTGCGTGTGTAGCTGTGTGCGGAAAATGTAATAAATGCAACATTCCGTCCGTCATGCCTCGGGCACATACAGATAGACAAATTCGCATGAGAGGATTTTGGTCTGTGTGATTACGTCGTCAGCCGCTGCAGCCATGAATTTATGTGTTATTTATTTGCACGTATATGTATGCATGCATGTCTGTATGCATGTGTGCCTGTATACATATGTACATACATATATGTATATACATATTAAGTAAGCTAATGGGAAAAAGTATAAAGTGTAATGGTTTTTCATTGCTTTTTCTTTCTATGCATGACCATAAAAACGTTACAGAATTTTATATTATTTACATTTTTTCTTGTAGTACGATCTACAGTACGATCTCTCGAACTTTTGTGAGAACTTTTTATACTTTTGGCTGGAAAAAATTATGGTTTCGTCGACATTATTATTTAAATCCCGTGATATAAAAAAGTCCCATATCAAGGTGTCGTGAAACTGTTCACACTAACCGATTAAATCCTTGATTAAATACAGAAAAAAATACATTGCAAGCAAGTAAAAAATCGCTAAAACTTATGAAGTTTTTCATTTTATTCGCCAAAAACGAAGCTACTGCTTTAATTTCTTCAAAAAATGAATGCATTTACGTTTTTTTCCCTGTAAAAAATCTATAATTGCTTTTCAGTGCTTTTCAGTGTTATAAACTTTTATCACTTTTTCCTCATCATCGAGAGATTTTATTGAGCTTTCGGTAAAAATCATTCTATTCGCAAAAGTTTATCTACCATCATTCTCTCTCTCTTTATAGCATAACATAAAAAGAGAATCATAGCACCACCATTTACTTGTCATAGTTTTGTCATATACAATCTGATTTCGACTGTCACCAGAAATCCGGTTTTTATTCAAAAAATTTAACATTTACTACGGGTGCGCCATCTTCTATATCGGTATGTGAATATTGAATATTTGTTTTAAAAAAACCGATTTAACCGATTCAACGATTTAACTTAAAAAACCGATTTCTATATTTGAGGTATTTTTTATTTAATTTAGTCCTTTGCAATTTATTTTGACGAGTTTTTGCATACTAGTTTTTTAAGAATATTGGCCAAAGCCAAAAGTGCCCTTTTTGTTGTATTTTCCATCACTTTTTCGAGCATCACTATTTCGACGCTTTGTTTCAGTGTAAAGCGATTCATGGTTAAAATTGAAAATGGAATTGACGTTTTAAAATGACATTTTCATTTAAACTTGACATGTTTAAAACATACTCAAGTCAATCGGTTGTTTTAATGTTAAAGTTATTCAATGTTTAGATACCGACATAAAAGATGGCGCACCCGTTATATATTTAACTTTTCAAAGTCATTAAGTCACTTAAGTCATTTCCGCAGTCGCTTAATCTGTTCCAGCAGAGTAAATACTGTTGTACTCAATGACAGCATACAAATCTCCAGAATCATCCTTAAAATTTTTTATGGCATAAAATTAACATCTTTTATGACTGCCTGCTGCTTAATGATACTGAAACTGTTGTCGTCGGTAAATCGACCCAAAAAAAATATTGGCAAAGGACATGACTTGCATTAACTAAAACAAAACGGAGACTTGTGGACTTGTTTTAGTTTTTCCGTATAACGGTACTCTTAATAGTAATGAATAAGATCATTACAATACAGATCATTTAAGACAAGCTGCTGGCCCGCCCTTCGAACTACAAAGATATTCGCCCTCGTCTGGTTTCTTTAACAACTTCGTATGACCTTATAACGCATAAATTAATAATTAAAGAGAACTCATAATTAATATTAAAGAGAAAGAAGAAGGAGGATATTAGCACGTCACGAAGAGTGAATAGCATGAAATGTAAATATCACGATAAAAGTAGAACGACGTTATATGATTCTCTCTGCGTATGATATTTATATAATAAAATAAAAAACAATTTATGAATTGAGAATTATTATCCCAAAGAAATTTCTTGAAAGTTTTTCCTAATTCGTTGAAATTCATAGCAAAATACATAATTTGCGATTACAAAGTAAGTCCTGTTTAAATGCATTACTTTGCTCTACTTTTTAGTAGTAAAAAAAAAAAAAAAAACAATGCTTCCCTAAACTTTTCTCTCATGCAACTTTACAATTCGTTTTACTTTTTCTCCTCTCTTTGACGCTGAGCAAAAGGCGGGCGTCCTTCAGTTTTCTTTCTCACCTGAGAAATTTGTTATGCTTCGATAAAAGAAAAAATGCTGACCTGGAATGTTTTCCAAATTAAAAATGAAAGAAAAATATGAGCATAAACAAATTGCACTTGAAGGAAATTAAAAAAAAAAATATGGGAAAAAAGCAAATGGCGGTGCAACCGAAGAGCAAACAAAGTCAGCAGGACAAGCCAAAATCTCGCCAAATTACGCTCGAAATATTACATTTTCTTTAACGTCAGTAAAAAAAAAAAAACGGGAAAGCGGGCTGCCACAAAATTAGCCAAGTAAATTTAGGCAACAGTCACTCGCAGCTAAATTGTTGAAGGTACTCAATCGTACGAGTATGTACTCTGAAAATGGCCTTGAGATGAATATTTTGAAGAAATGTGATCGTAAAACTCTTCTAAAAAACACTATAGTAACGTTTAGAAAATGTGTCGTGTTATGCGAATACGTGTTAAATGAGACAAAGAAAATTAAGTAGTGCAAAAAACCGACATTTAATTTCGAAAAATAAAAATAAAAAAAGTAAGTAAGTCAAGTCGAAAATCTAACAAAATTAATTCCGGAATATAATTTTAATTCAATTGTAATCGGTTTAAAATTCAATTTTTAGATGCAATGAATGTAAAAATAAATTTTAAAACGAATAAAAAGAATATAAAATATTAACTCAATTAAGAAATGCATTTTTTTAAGGCCTAAACAAGAGATTATGCTTAATTTTTATTAAAAATTTTGTTGTAAAAAACCGACTAAATTCGAAAATCTAACAAAATTAATTCCGCAATTTAATTTTAATTCAATTGTAATCGGTTTAAAATTCAATTTTTGCATGCAATGAATGTAAAAATAAATTTTGAAACGAATACAGAGAATATAAAATATGAACTCAATTAAGAAATGAATTTTTGCAAAATATTTTCAAGGCTTATACAAAAGATTATGCATAATTTTTATTCAAATTTTGTTGTAATTTTTTTTTTTTTTTGACACATTCGTTTTTTACAAAGCACGAAATTTTTGTAAAATTTTATATTCATCTAAAACTATACAAAAAAAAAAAGAATTTTTTTCTCATTCATTTTCACATAAAATCCATTGAATTTTTCGTTTGTTTTATGAATACATTTTATCACATACACACACACACACACATGCAAATACTCCGTTGTTTGTGGTTGTTTAGAAATTTCCCACTCTTTGTAATTACTCAATCATGTGGCAACACTGTGCAGAATACCTACAGTTTTGGGGAAAAATTGTATCGAATCGTTTCGCATCGAATCGTAGTGACCCTCTCAGTGATTTGTAATTTCACAGCATTGATCCCTTTTCATTCGTTTATATCCATTTGCAGCAATGCCAAATCATCATTCATTTGTATTGACGACGTTTCCGGGAATTTCCCGACGTAGTCCGGGAAAATCGTTCATCCGAATCGTGATGAAAAATCGCGCTGCGCACGCTTGCGTTGATTTTAATTTGTTTAAAGCAATTTAAAACAATTTGTTACCACTAAATTTTATGTTTGATATATTTTACTTCGTTATCTCAATGCGGCAGTACTTGTTGTTGTTGTTGTTGTTGTTGTTGTTGTTGTCGTTGTTGCTGTTGCTCCTGTTGCTTTAGTTGACAGGCACAAAACCGTGAACGCATACTGAACGCATCAACACCATCACAGCTCTTCTCAGTGAACTCATACTATCACAGAGCTTACACTGACACAGCACACAAAAGTCTACATATCTGATGAATCACCAGCATTCCCTATTTCTCTGTCTTTCTCTCTCTCTCTCTTTCTTTCTCTATTTCTCTGGATATTATGCCTGCATATTTTGTTGCTTAATAAAATAACTCTCTACAGCGTTTGCAATTTAAATAATAAATGAAAAAGCTGCAGCTGAGTCCTTTTCAGACCTTCCCTTTTCTTTTTACTAAAGTCCTTAATACTCGTATGTATGTATGTACGAGTATGTACGTAACGCCACCATCCCCGCCATAACCGCCAGCTGGCGCCCAACATATCGTCTGTAGCTCAACGGAAATAGTTGCGGAATATGAAATACGACTCTATACCTATGTACATGCACACATACATACATACATATATATATAGATAGATACAAGTATACGTGTTCGTTGTGTGTATATAAAATTCTAAGTGTGTTTGTGTTCGGCCGATTGTGAATATTCCATAATTAGCATATGCCTGAATTTAATTATGCGTTGGAGCTTTGGCTTAAAAGCTTCCCCCGGTTTCAGACGCTCTTCCCCTTCTGTCATCGTCATCGTCATCTTTTCGTTAGAATTTTTTTTTTCTCATTCTATCAAAGCGCGTTGATCTTGACTTTTGAGCTCTCGTTCACCTTTTCTTGCTTTAACTTGAACATTAATATAAGAATAAGAAGATAAATTTCTCTTTTACTCTTCCTCTATTAACCTCTCTCTTACTCTCTCTCTCTCTCTCTATCATCCTTTCTCTCACAATCCTCCATTTTTCTCCCTCAACAGCCCTCTTTTTTTCTTTCTCGTCGCTTCTTTTTCTGAGCTACTCTCTGTAACCCTTGTTTGCTGTGACTATGTTCCTCTTAATCTCTCATTCCTGTTTTTTTGTTTTCTGTCTCTCTTTTGTTTTCTTCTTTCTGTTTGTCCCGCTTGACCTCTCTCTTCTACTGTCACGAAAGCCACGTACGATATAATGAATCTAGCCACGTCTGTCTAATTCTCATACAATAGCTTTGATTAAACTTTTCTGTTGCATAATTTTTGGCGCACATTTCTATTGAATAGTGGCTCTCTCAAAGCACGCAATTTGCCAGCTAAATTTAATTAACGGATACCATAGTTGGATACAAAAGAATTTCTAATTTTGACGCAGTTGAAAAAGAAAAAAATTATATAATTACGTATTCATTGGAGCAACAGGTTGGGCGTGCAGGCCAATAGAAGCCAAACTATAGAGAAATGTCCCGAACTAACTAAGTTTTCTGCAAGAAAAACTTTCCTTTAGCAATAAAAAACACAAAGAGAAAGAAGGGAGGAAGGAGGAATGAGGGAGGGTGTGTGGTAGTGAATAGCACTAAAAAATTAATCAGTTCATTATAAACTTTGACTCTACAAACTGACGGCATAACTGCTACTGCTTCACGCTTGTGCTGGCTTTACTATACTCGTATGAATATAATGAAATATATTTTGAGCGACTTATTCTGATTGAGATTTTCATTAAACCGTCAATTATCCTTTGCTGACTGACAAAATATCAACCAGCCACAAAATTACCGCATGCACACAAAAAGCGTTACTATTAGGCTTTAAATTTTTGCTGTAAATAGCATAAAATATTATAAAAATCAATTAAGAAGAAGCATAGTTCAGTTCGCTAGAGTAATACAATGTTTGAAAATTCTGAATATTTTAAAATTTCAAACTTAAATGAGTTTTTTTCATGAATGAAAGAAAATGGAAATAATGTATCGAGAATAGTTTTTATTGGTCACTAACAATTGAAAGGTACTATATTTTCTATATAATAATAATTATTTTGTAAATTATATAGTTATATTGCATTGTAGCATTCTGTAATTTTATATACATAGCTATAACGGGTGCGCCATCTTTTATATCGGTGGATAAACATTGAATAATTATAACATTTATGAACCGATTGACTTGAGTAAACACGTTTTTGAAACTTCAATTACAATTACAGTACAATTTTAACCACAATTTTAACAATTTTAATTGTTTTACACCGAAACAACGTGCCGAAACAGTGATGCTCGAAAGTAAAGTAAAGGAAAACACAACAAAAGGGCTAATTTTGCTTTGGCCAATAGAGGCGTCAACTTGATTGATGTTGTCTTCAAAAACTAGTCCCAATAAATTGTAAAGGAGCAAGTTAAATAAAAATACCTTATATATGGAAATCGGTTGTTTTTCTTTTAAAGTTATTCAATATTTACACAACGACATAAAAGATGGTACGCACCCTGTGTATATAACATTCCGCTGTGGTTACTCTTCATTCATTTGTGGCCAGACATAAGTTTTAACAAACGGCTTAAAATCCAAACAAAAACCCTTTTCCCTTAATTTCCTTTGCACTATCGCCCAACGGCAAGCCTAACCCTTCCTTACCCAATTTACTTTGCCCTTTTTGTAAAGCATCCGATCCACGCGCAGCGCCGTAGTCACAAGCAAGTGCTTAATGAGCAAAAAAGCACCAAATGAACAAAGTCTGATTATAAGTCTGAACATTTTGATATGTTCATAAGTGCGTGTATACATTAACACGCTGTGTGTTGACTGTGATGAGACTGGGCGGGCGCGGGCATGCATGTGTGCTTGTGCTAAAGAGCACTATTGTTAAAGAACAACAACAACAAAAATTATTGTACATTCAAAGCTTTCTATCAACGAAGTTGTTTTTTTTTTTTTTTGAAGGCTTCACAACATCGATAGACCGACCGACCGACCGACCGACCGACCATCAACAGTAAAATAAAGCTTTATGCATTTTAAAATTACATAGAAGTAAATAACAGCAGAAAACAACAACAACAACAACAAAGAAAATTACAAACCAAATAGTAATAAAATAGTTTGAATGCTAAAAGGATGCTTGGTTTTTGAAAAATAATGACATGAAAGTAAAACAAAGAAAACAAAACCAAAGTAGACGGATGTTCAAATATGATGTTATTTATGGTGGGCGAGGTGTTTTGTTGTTGTTTTAGTAGTAGTAGTAGTAGTATGACGTGATGTAATAGTAGTAGTAGTAGAGAGAGAGAGGCTTTAGTAGTCGATAGTAGTAATAATAATGATAATAGTAGTCAGTAATGGTTATGCCGACGCACGTAAGAGTTTCAGTTAAATAAAATAGAAAAGATATTGACATACCAAGAAGAAAAGGAAGAAAAAGTATAGCAAAAACAACAATGGTTACTTTTTGTTGTTTTTTTTTTTTTTTTTTGAAAAAGGTACACTACGCAGGTATGTACGTACCTTCACTGCACCCAAGAATGTGAATATTTGTAAAATTCAAAGAAAAATTTATATACACACACAGAAGAGTATTCAACACACAAAAGAAAAAAAAACCAAAAACAATTACAAGGAAACTCATAAAATGCAGGCAAAAACAAAAAACAACAGAAAAACAACCAGAGAGAAATCATAAAATGCATGAACACTATACACACTTGGAATGACTTTTCCGGCAACTCTACTAGTACTATTTATTGTTACTACTATTGTTGTTGTTATTGTTGTTGTTGTTGTTGCTTTTGTTACGAACATCCGAATACGATCCTTTTGTTATTCATTTGACAGTTTTTTATGATGAACTTCGGAGTCATTCTGAAGTCAATGCAATGTTGACAGTTTTATGATGCTACAGAGAGTGGCAGTAAAACAGTTGCTGAAAATGGACGACGGCAGCAACAACAACAATAAGAAGACGAAGAAGAAGCAATAGTAACTATATATATATATATATATAACTATAATACATATAGCAATAAAAGGAAACTAAGATTTTAAGGTTTAAAGAGTTTTTCTCCAACCATACTAAGGCTAAGTATTTTCATCACAATAATTCAAAATCAATTCAGTACACCTTCGCCGAAAATCCGTATTTAATTTTTAGGTTATTTAGTTAAAAATACATAAAAAAAAATATATAATAGAGTCATATAAATAAATAAATATTAAGCATGTGCCGCTTAAGATGCTGCAAAAAGTGAGAACCTCCTTAAATCGTCCTTAGACTTTTTTAGGAATTTTTATTTTTCAAATTAAAAACGGGCTATACTCGGGCTATAGTGCTGCGAATTAAGGCTTAAAAAGGCCACGTAGATAATGCTATAAATCCATTTCAAAGCAAAAAAAACTTAAACTTATGATAGTTAGTATACCACCGAGATGCACAGAAAAAAATACAATAAGTAGTGACAAATGGGTCCGTCCGGTTGCTCTTTTAATGAGTTTTTCGAATTCATTACGCTTTAGGTAAACAATAAAAGTTTCAGCGGTGAGTTACGCAGACTGTACTTGTTTTGGGAATATAGACACTTTAAGCAAATACACACACACACACACACACACACGCAACACTTACACACACACACGCAACACTTACACACACACAACACTTCGACGTACTCAAATCAAATCAAACGATGGCAAATGCATTGCAAAAAAGTCAAAAAGGAAGAAAAACAACAACAACAACAACAACAACAACGACGATGACGATGACAACAACAATGACGACAACAACAACAACAACAACAAAAACAACAACAAATACATAAACTAACAGTAATGCAAACACTAAAAGAACTGTGTACACACACACATAAAAAGTTTTCATGCTTTGCTGAAAGCATAGACACACACACACACACACACACACACAATTATACGCCTCTAAACGTGTTGAGTTTTGAAAAAAAAAATTTTTTTGAACAACAACAAAACAACCACAATAGTAACAACCTGCCAGCGAATGCGCATAACCTCGAAATTATTCAACAACAGCATTTCGAATGATTGTTGCTCATACGCCTCGATGCAATCAGCAGCACCGCACCAACAGCAAACAACAATAACAACAACAACAACAACAACAGAAATTCAAATACAATTGAAAAAAAGACAAAAACACAAAAAACACAGAAAAAACTAACGGAAAATTGAAATGTGAAATTGAAATGAAACAAACAAAAAAAGTACGTAAAAAAAAGGTATGTAAAAAAACAAAAAGTATGTAAAAATATGTATGCTCACGCTCAGAGCTTTGAGGAGTAGCATTCAATCAACTCTGCAGAGTGCATTGTCATTTCATCAATCCATCAAAATATAGTGCCTCGGTCTGCATGTAATTAATTTAATGGCCAACATTAATGTGAAGTTGTGATGGAAGTTTTCAAAAAACTCTATGGCGTAAATAGAAAATTTAGCTAAAATTGAGAATAGTAACTTTTCAAATTAAAAGCGTCAAAATCATTCGTCAAAAGTTTATAGAAATATTTTTAAAAATCAATACAAGGAAGAGAACAGTACATCGTGTTACATCACGATAGCAGCCAGCCGAAAGTACCTACTATTATCATAGCCCTTCTTCTTCTTGTTCGTTGGACTTTCCTTTTTTTAAATCCTTTAAATATTGTACGAGTATCATTTGTTTCTTTGCCGAGAAAGTCAATGTCAAGCAAACAACAACTTGCGACAAAAAAGAGAAAAAGCAAAACTTCACCAAAAAAAAAAAAAAAACAAAAGAGGTTACAACATCTGTTAACAACAACAACAACAACAGCATAGCAACAACCGCCTCTCTCTCTCTCTTTTCCCTTTTCGTCCTTAACATTAAGCCGTTGTAATGACTAATGCTTGCGCATTAATGTTATGAACAGCTTTTCTAAGGACTTCTTCGTAGTCTATTTTCATATGTTTATTCATGTGAGTGGAACGTGTTTGTCTGTGTACGTGTGTAGCTGGCAAAATGGCAGAGAGAGAGAGAGAGAGAGAGAGAGCATACAAACCCTTTATAAAAGAAGTAGAAAGTAGGCTAAGAAAAGTTTCTTAAAGTTTTTGCATTTTACGCACATAAACCCATGAACACAAACACCATGAACAAACACACACACACACACACACAGTATGTCTCTCGCTGTGTCACGGTGAGAACGAGAAGGGCAGAAGGTTACAAAAGGACATTCGTAGTATGGACTCGTTATTACTTTCTTTAAGTGTAAAGGTTTTTTGTTGTTTTTTTTATTTTTTTTTTTTTTTTTTTTTGTGCAATTGTTGCACATTAAGGTCGTTGCACATTGCAGTGCAGTGCTTCTGTTGCTGCTTTTCGTTGTGGTTATTGTTTGTGCTGTTGCTCCTGCCCGCTTTGTTACTGCTATTGCCATTATTGCTTGCTTTGTTTTTGTCAACTTTGCTTCGCTATTGTTCCTTCGCTATTGTGGTACTAAGCCCCACAACGACCCATCTCCCCCCCCCCCTGCACCCTTCTCCCCACAATGCTTCTCTACTGTTTATTCACCTTTCGGTTAGGGTGAGTTTAGCCTTCAAGCTTCAAAATTTTGTTGTTTTTGTTTTGACAGCAAAAACACTGAAAAGAACACTTCTCCTTTCCTTTCCTTTCCTTTCCTTACTTTTCTTTCTTCTTTTCTTTTCTTTTCCTTTATTTTGGCCAAGTAACAAACAAATTTTGACGCTTGAGAGTACTTCGACGCTTATATAAACCCATCCTAATTCTTGGTGTAGAAAGCATCACTGTTGTCGCGTTGTGGTCATTGTTGTTGTTGTTGTTGTAGATGTTGTTGTTGTTGTTGCTGTTATTGTGGTTTCTGCTGCTGCTTCTGTCGTCGCCTTTATTGTTGTTGTTGTTATTGTTGTTGTTGTTGTTGTCGATGTTTTGTTGTTGTTGTTGTCGTCGCTGTTGTTATTGTTCTTTTTGTAGTTGGTCTTTTTTGTTGTTGTTGTTGTTGTTGTTGCTGCTGCTGCTGCTGCTGTTGTTACTGTTACTGTTACTGTTGCTGTTGTTGTTGTTGTTGTTGTTGTTGTTGTTGTTGTTGTTGTTGTTGTTGTTGTTGTTGTTGTTGTTGTAGTTGTTGTTGTTGCTGATGCTGCTGCTGCTGCTGCTAATGTTACTGTTGCTGTTGTTGTTGTTGTTGTCGTTTCCATATTGTTCATGTTCTTTTTTATTGTGTTTATATTATAATTTTTCTTGTTTATGATTGTAATTTTTACCATTATCCTCGTAGTTGTTGCCGTCGTTGTTGTTCTTCTTGTTCTTCTTCTTCTTGTAAGTGTTATTGTTATTCCTAACGCTATTCTGATTGTGTTGTTGATAATGGTGTTGTTCTTGCTAACGCTAATAATGGTTGTTTGTTTGTTTATTTGTTTAGTTTTCTTAGTCTTCTGTTACGGTCGTTACGTCGTTCTTGATGCATTATCCTTTTGTTAATGTTAATGTTACGTTACGAGAATGCGACCGACCCTTCTTGAGATCTATTGTTTGTCCTGTCGCATGACAGAGCATCATTAATGTAATTTTTAATTAAATTTTGAACAAGTAAAGAAGGACGGAATCGTGTAGAACTACGAATATTTCCGAGCATAATATTTTTCAGAGAAATACAAGACCTTTTTCGAAAGTAGCAGCATCTTCTTCGTGTTGAAATTATTTTCATTCTATCTCTCTACCGCTCTAACCTTTTCTCTTGCTATATCGCTCTCTTTTTTTTCTCTCTCTCTCTTATGTTACATGTTAAAATTGCGTTTTTAATGGTCAATTTGTTTCGTTAAGCTTGATTTATCACGAGCAAGAGCCCAAGTGCAAACTTCTAGAAAATAATAGCATGAAAACTAAAAGACATACTTTATTTTTATATACATTCTCGTACTTGTACGTTTTATGATCTTCCTGCTGAAGCGTTATAAATTTTAAACGCACTTTTATTATCTTTAAAGAAAGAAAGAAAGAAAAAAGAAAGACAGAAAGAAGCCATAGTCTTTTAAGTTATTTAAAAGTTAGTGAAATTTTTTTAAAGAATTTTTAATTTAAAATTTTTTTTTCTCTTAAATAATTTTAATTTTGGTGGGAAATTTTTTACTTAATTTTTTTTTTTCTTAATTTATATTTTTATTTTTTTTTTTTTTTAATTTTTTCAATTAATTTCAATATATATTAACCCGGTTAAATACATACGTATTATATGGCAAAAAATCCTAGAAATATCAAAAAAAAAAAAAAACTATGCGCCAAATATGCCAATTTTAAAGAAGCGTTATTTACATGGGTAAATACTGAGCTCTTAAGAGTGAGGAGGGTTAAGGGTTAATTTGAAATTTTTATTCCAAGAGATTTTTCGAATTTCATCCCGAGTTAAAACCTACTGATTATCGCTCGATTAATGCTATTCCTTCCTGCGGCCAAGTCATTATATGTATTCGTTGTATCGACGTTGTTGTTGATTGATGCTGTTTCTCGCATTGTTTATATCTATAAAAATTCATTATTTTTCAACTCTCTACATATCTTACATATAGTATATAAAATTATCTAAGATTTGTAATGCTGTGAATGCTTTTTCTCTCCTTCTCGATAGTACCATACACTATTTTCATTTTACACTTTGACACACTCTGTGATGAATTTAAAGCAGCCTAAATGTATGCTATCAATACTCGTATTTTTTAGAAAATATGAGAAATCCTTCTTTATGCCTTTTTCACAAGTACGATTATAGTCGCCCACACACCTACACGCGCATAAACACTCCCACATAAACGACACAGAAACACACGCACACACAAAGTTTATGACTTTCTCGAGCTAACCGTACCGCAGACTACCTACAGCCAGCGACATTAAGCGAGAACTGCACGCATGAAGCCGCTTTGAATGTATCCAGTATCTGGAATATTTTTTGTTAAAGAAAATGTTGGGTAGTCCTTGACAATCGCACTGAGAACGGATGAATACGGATATGAATTGTTTTTGCGTCATCGTCGGTTAACAGCATAAAATTTAAAAACAAAAACAAACAAAACTATAGAAAGCTTTAAAGCTCATATTCTCATTCAGGGAAGAAGAGAAGGAGAGAGAGAGAGAGAGAGAGAGAGAGAGAGAGTACGTGTGTATTGGAAAGCTCTCTTGCTTTCAGTTTTATACGATATTCTCTATCACTGCTTTTTCTCCCATTGTTTTTTGCTCTCCCAGGGGCTTTGTTCGCCTCTCAATCTCTCATTTATCTCTCTCTCTTTGTGTGTGTCTCTCTCTCTCTCTCACTCTCGCCTTACTCAATGCTTCTTTTTTAAAGCATTTGTTTACTAGCAAAGGCCAGATCTCTTCGTGTCGTACAGACAATCCAACAAGTGTTGCCATCCTCTATTCCTTTGGCGACGTAGCTACTCGTACTCGTACTATGCTTCCAGTTGTCTCTTTTCAACGGACGTTAATAACTCTATGCAATTAGTAAAAACATCTTAACTAAAGATTAACTTAAAGTTATCTTTAGACTTATGATATATGAAAAAGTCTTGGACTACTTACTTTATTCATTCTCATTGCATGAACGCACTAAACTTTTTCTTTAAATCTGAAAAATGAAATGAAAAAGACGAATGTTAATTTTCTGCAAATATCAAATACAAAAACAATTTCAGAAAAACAAACAAATAAATAAATTTTTTGGGAATATTTTTTAAGGCCCCTGACAATTTGCCCTCGATATTCCGAGATCTTGAAACGAGATCTTCCAGAGAAATTCATCATTTTACTTTTAGCAAAATCAATTTTTAAACCTATAACAATTTTTACGTTTTTAAGGAATGGATTTTTATCTTCTCCAATGGGTTGAACTTGGTTTTGGACAGACAGCCCGATTTCGACGATGTACACTCGTACACTCTTCGTGTTTATAAGATCTTAAAATACCTAAATTTATTTTTATTAGAGGACGAGAATTATAAAATTAGTCCCCCAACAATTAAATTTCTTCTCTAAATATTTTTTAATAATGTTGATTGCTTTCGTGACCAACGTACACAGCGACTGCCGACTGCATCGCATGGACATACAGAACGGATACAGATCTGGCATGAAAAACTTTTATTGCGAGTCTAGACGACGATGAAAACAAAATAATATTTATATAAAAAACCAAAAAAAAAAGAAAGCTTCTTTCGCTTCAAAGGACGTAGCAACACTCCCATTGCAGCAACAGAAATAATGAACAGGACAAGCATAGTTTTCGTCCACGGAAATAACTACGGCCGTTATGACATTTTACACTACTGTCAGGCACGCTGTCAGTTCGTGCATTTCCCGTTGTTCTCGTATGTAGTAAGTAATTGTTTTTGTTTTTTTGGTTTTTCTGCTTTTAACTTTGACATTGTTTTTGTTTTTCCTTCACACTTTCCTTTCTTAAGCTACGATGTCTCTATCTGTCAGTCTGTCTGTTTTTTTGCCTGTCTATTCGTCTGTCTATTCGTCTGTTTGAACAATATTCTCTGACTGTTTTAGTCTCTTTTACTACGTGGGCGAGAGCCGTTTACTCTGCTCGACTATATCTCTTTAATCGAATAGAGTTTCTCTTGGTTGACTGTGTTGACTGTTTGTCTCTTGACAGTGAGGCAGCACCCTCTCTCCACCGCTCTCCACCGCTCTCCTGTGCAGATCTGTTTGATTGTGTCAAATAATACATTTTTCTCATTTTATTATTATCAAAATTAACGTAAAAACGTTATGGTTTAGGAGTTCTTCGGAAAAAGCTGTAAAATAGAAAAAATAAAAACACCAAGAAATAAAAGAAGAGATAATAAAAATATACATATATTTTCGTAAGTTTATTGATATAAAAGTTTATTAATAATCAATAAATGGATTGCTAACGATGGCAGAATATGTAAGGATAGCTTTAAAAAAGGTAACCGATAGCGGCAGGGTGTAACAAAGACTTCTTCTTCAATTGCGAACAAGAAGAAGAAGAAGAAGAAGAAGAAGAGCTGAAGAATATTACAGCAGAAGAAAAAAAAAACAATATTTTATGGAGGCTTTTTGTTGCGTCTAAAGCGGAACAGCCTGTACATTGATATGATTATATTATGCCACTTCTCCTGTGTACCGACCGTTGCAATAAAAGACATTATAAAATGAAAAGGAATATTTGCTTTTTATTCTTCCAATTTAAATACCTAAAACTTTTGAGTTAAATGTTCAAAAATCGATTTTAAAGGCTATGAAAAATTATAATCTAAGATTAAGAAAAAGGTTTAATTTTTTTTCATTCAACAATGAGACAGCAAAAAAAAAACACCAGTAGCACAAGTCAGCATGACATACGAATATATGTATGTAAATATGTATACAGAAGACAGACAGTCACCGAGAGAGTCAGACAGAGAGCGGGAGCAAGAGGCACAGACGTTAATGTACCGTGTAACTCGTCATACGAATAAATTCTGCAAGTTTTCTGTATAACTTTTTAATGGAAGAATCGTCAGACGAACTTCTAAAATAGTCAGTCAGTCGTGTGCATTTAATTTTATACTATGTTATGAGAGCGAAAAAAAAAACAACAAAACTTTGCTCAACTCAGGCATGAAAAATGAAAAATATTTGCATGGCAGAAACATAGAGAAATAGAAATCTTGGCGAAAACTTTTATAACCAAAAATAATAAAAGAAAAATAAAAAAAAATCTTTCTAAATAATAGACGAGTTCTTTGTTGTTGAAGAGCCATTACAGGAGAATGATGGAATCACAATAAAGCACAGGAAATATGAGAAGAATGTAGAAGAAGAATAATCGGTCTCTTTAATACTCGAAAAGTTTACGAAAAGTTTCTGTTCTGAAAAAGTCTTTCTATCAATTTCATCACGGAAATGATGAACACACACATATGTACAATTTATTTAAATCATAATAATGATAATGATGATGTGAGAAGTTTATGGCGATGCTGACTGCAGCTAGCAGTATCTTAACATATGTTAAAATTTAACTTTTGCTTTAGAATTAATAAAGCCACGCTTTTAATACGCGCCACGCGCGAGACAGTTTTCAAACATTCGCCGCGAGAGGAAAGCATTAATTTAGTCAGAGTACGCTTTACAGAGAAAGAGGCCGTAGTGAGCCGATGCTGAAAGTTTAATCAAAGATCTACACACAGTGAGACGAAAGCGCTTTTTAAAGGCTTACTTTTTTGGGCGTTTTTGAGAGTTTACGGTCTAAAAATTTAACCAGAGACCAAATTCCAAGAAGCTTGAAAGCGATAAATACTAATTGATCTGATAATCTCGACTATGCTTTTTCTAAAAAAACTTTTATATTCTTTTTTTTTTTTATAATCTTTGCCTTTTAAGACCGAAATTTTCAGCTAAAACCTTTTTAAATAATGAAACGCTTTTAGAAAACGCTTTTAGAAAACGAAGCGAAGTTATACGCAATTGCGTAAAATTAATTACTTAAGAAGTAAAAAAAATTACTCACCAAAGATACAAATTTTTCCTTAATACCACATTTTTCCTTAATATAAAGGTTTTAGCTTTCTAGAGCTTTTTTGTGAAAGTCATGAAATCAATGACTTTAGTTATGGACAAGAACACAAATCGTGTGTAATCGATTTTGCTGTATTATAGCTACTCTTTTTTTTTTAATTCAATTTTAATTTTCTTGGTCATCAGCGTCAACAAAATAATTATTTTTATCCATTATTATCGTACTTAAATACGTCAATAATTAAAATTCGTCTCAGGCGCGAAATGTATTGAAGCTGTTCAAATATTATCAACGATTGTATGTATGTCTTTATTTTGTGTACTTTTTTTCCAAATACCTTAAACAGTCTTATGCGTAATTGGGCAATATAATTGAACGGAAGTCAAACATAACCAAGTATGAACGTACATACGTACTTTATGACATCATACATATATTTTGCTACGCAATTAAGAGTTAAAAGTTGCATAAAAAATATTTTAAATTCAGTTTTTTCAATTTTCAAATTTATAAATGTATAATTTTATGTACACAAATAATACTTTTACGATTTAAGAATATTGCACGTTATACATCAGATGCCAGCACGCTCGTAAATCTTCTCAAAATATCAAAATAAATCTATGACAATCGATCAATCAATCAAAAGAGTAAAACTAAGATTTTCGGAAAATCCAGACAGCTGCAATCGCAACGACATTTCTTCAATACTTCAATAAAAACAAAGTCCTTCGTTGTGATCATAAGAATCCGTAAAAAAGGGGAAAGATCTTGCCACAAACTATTGTAGAGTAAGAAAAATAAAAAAAAAACTCTAAAAAATTGACTACCAACACTAAAGCTTCTGCAAAGTGTCAACAAAAAGAAATAAACGTGATAATAACGTCAGCATAAAATGCGTTTATACGCGTCTAAGGTCGGTCGTCTAATGTCGAAAAAGTATTAAGCCTTTACAAAACACAAACTACAAAGTTGTTGAGATAAAGAAGCAGAAGGTGTGGAAGAAGAACAAGCACTACTAAAAAAAAGAAAGAAATAATTTTTACCCAGCTTTTAAAGCGATTGTAAAAAAGCCGTTATCAAAGTCGTTACCAAAGAAATTGGGTCAATCGCGAAATGGAAAATGGTCCAACATTCGATGTTGTGCGCTTAAAATGAGGCTTGGCGTACAAAACTGACGCCATTCTCCAACGACATTCTCTTCTGCTTAAGGGTTGTTCGTTCCACCCACCGCTATCAACTGTTTTTCTCTATGGTTGTTGAGAGTATGGTTGGTTGTTCTCAATCACCAACGCCTTCACTCTCTTCAATCAAGACTCAAAGTCACATTTAAGGCGATTGTACTTACTTGTACAATCTACATTGTGCAATATTGCATTTCACGTAACGCAACACAACGCAACGGATTGTAATTCCTTGCAGCCGAGGATGCGTGAATACTCGTATTATCGGAATATCTACTTAGTAACTTACAATATACTGCGTGTGTGCTACGATGGTGTATCACGACGAGCGGAAGCAGGTCATCAGCGGGTGTCATGCATTACGATACGAGCGTACGCTCTAATGCGATTTCAAAACTAATCACCGTGATTTGCATTGAAATGGAGAAATGTTATGCTGTTTGGAACTATGTAGACCATTTTATGAAAGCGTTACCAATGCCGTTGGCAATGGATTGATGGATGGATGGATGGATGAACGAATGCATGAACGGAAAAACGAACGATTGGATAAATGTATGAAATGGTTGATGATTCATTAGATTGATAACATATTTCCAATTACTCTTATACTAAAGCATAATCTCCATGATGATGACGATCAATAAGTTTTATTGCTTTTTTCAGAACGTTAATAGTTTTCAGAGGGAGAGCAGTAGCTGTCTACCACTTTATTACCAGCTCTACTATAACTATTACTAAATCTAGTTCTAAATTTAAAGTAAAAAGCTGTTTTATTTACTCGTAGTAGTTAAAAAATTCTACTTAAGTTTCGATAAGAGTAAATTTATACTCTCATCATCACTAACATTATTAAGAAAACTGTCTGTTAAAGTTTTTAATTTTTAGAGAAATAAACGAAATAATATTATAATATTTTTTTAATATTAATCCCACAATCTTTACTTTTAATCCAAAATATCATAGGAAAATTTCATTTTATGTATGACATTTAAAAACTTGTTCTACTTTTTTAATTTATTAAACTTCTTTTTTTTTGGAAATTTTCATAAATATCAAAACAGTTTTAAATCTCTAACAACTGGAGAACTTAATATATTGTACACACTCGTAAACTCGTCGTTAAACAGCCTTGTTTATGTATTTACTAACAATGGTTCGTGTATTAGATTTATTAATATTACGAAAGACTTTCATATCAACCTGTTAAATGGTTAAGATCAAAGTAAATATATTATGAAGTTCCTTTGTGAGACTATGAAGGTTTGCCTTAGTATTTTTTTATAGCTTGTTGTACTCTAACTGTCATAACTTGGCTTCTTTTCAACGGTTTCTTATTGTCATTTTTCCCTTCAAATTAAATTTCGAGTAAATAATTTTGCTATTTAAATAATGAAAATTTAGTAACATCGTATGAATATGAGAGTTTTTGCATATTTTTCGAATATATTTTTGTTTTATTCGAATTATTAAATTTATTTACAAATTTTCTCTGCTATTTTAGAATCAGAATTACTAAAGGTTGTCTAAATAAAGGATTAAAATTTCATATTTTAGAAATGATTTAAAAAAAAAGCAGGTTATGACAGTTTCATTACACACTCAAGACATTGATTACAAAGTAATAATGCCTTTATTACTACTATCGATACGAAATAGAACTCTGAAGCGCAACAGAATTGCAAAAACTTCCAACAAAGGTGTTTCCGTTGTCGGCTAAAGAACGCTGTCGGAAAGGTTTTCCAAAACACTTTCGGTCGGAATCCGTACGTGTGCGTGCATGTGCCTTGGATTGTATGTTAGTTATTCAGTGCAAACTCAGCTACGTATAGAAATGTACACACGAGTGTGTACTCGTATAAATGCACGAGGCTATAACAACTTCGGTACAACTTTCGTACATAGTTGACAGGTAGACAGACAGTTGAGCAGACAGTTGGACAGACCATTAAAGAGATATGGACACAGAGAGCGATAGTCACGGAAAGTGTTAGAGCAAGGTTTTTTGCAATCGTAGAGCCATTAAGGAAATAATACTAATAAAAAGGTAAGGACAATGGAAGATAAGAAACAATAAATGGAATGTACGGAGTTCGCTGACCGTTGAAAATGTTCAGTGAGTTTGCTCAATTAATATCATCAAAACATATTCAACAAATCTTACTTAATCTTAAGCGAATTCTATTAATTTTCTACTGGGTTTATTTATCGTAAATAGTCAAATGCATTCATATAAAACAAACAGGCAACATGTCTATAGCCATACGGACAAATACCACAAATACACACACAAACACACACACACACACACACACACCGGTGTGTTGTTGCAACCATAGTATAATAAAAGGAAACATCATTGACTACAATAACAACAAAGTTTAGTGCTCTTTTGATAAGAAAAGTTGCACCACAAAATAAAGCCGACTATACAACAACAACAACAGCAACAACAACAAAAACAACGACAACGACAACAACAACAACCACACTTCCTAAAGCAACAATAACAATGCATTGTAGAAGTTCGAAATATGATGGAAATGGATTGAATGCAATCAAATGGATTTTCAATCAACTCAACCGCATGATGATATTTTGCGGATGTGAAGGCGATGTTTGTATGTGTGTGTGTGTGTGTCGGCCCCCGGATGTTGCATATGCACGATTGTGTTAAAAAGTGTGCGTGTGTGGGTACATACAAAAGATTACAATTTTTTTGCTTTTCAGGTTGATTGACCTTTACTTTTATTGTAAACTCTTATCGCTAAAATAGTAAATGTTTGCAAATCAATTTATGTATACACTTACGCACATATACTTACATCTGTGTGTGTGTGTGTGTGTGTGTGTGTGTGTGTTTAACCAGTTTTGCTTTGTGTCGTTGTTAGAATGTTGTTTGTTGTCTGAAACCTTTGCGGTTTCCTTTGAAAGGCTTCGTCTAAAGGCTTCCTTTAAAAGGATTCCTTTAAAAGGATTCTTTAAATATTTACAATTCAAGAATATAATATCAAAAGAGCTTTTTAGTACGTAGTTGTACTAGGTATGTACATATATATCCATAGTTTAACATACATATGTACGAAGGCTTAATCAAAAAATTCCGGGAATTTTTCTAATTCCATTAATTGTAAAAGACCAAATTGTTTGCTGTTTTTAGTTCTTAGTTTGAAGTAAAGAAAGTTAGTACTATTGTAATCGACGCGTGAAAACCAGGAACAAACGTATGCGAATCGATTATTGACAACATTAATTCTAAATTCTAAACAGTTCTAAACAGTTACAAAAGTGTTTAATCGGTTTTTCTTAACAAATTACGCCAAAAAGTACCACTATTTTCCACTAAAAGTACCACTAGTACCACTAAATACTCTTGTTATGAATTCTCGGAAGAACACCGAGAACAGAATTTAAAAAAAAAAAATCCTAATTTCAATTTTAATGGACAAAAGCGGAACGGACACATTCCCGGGAGGTATCTGCAATTCCGGAATGTTCGGGCTAATTCCACATTCCGAAAGGCATTACTTTCAAAGAAATTCCTAGTTAATAAGACGGTGGAAAAACTTCTAAAATTCCACATATTTATTGATCAATACTAGCTTGTTGAAAGTATCGCACGTAAAAAAACTCTCCTCTGTTTAAACAAGTTAATCTGAAGTCATGATCATGTCACATCGGACGATTGTTATATCATGATAATATATCGTAACATGGACAAGCGTTGATTTAATTAATTTAATTCATTTCAATGCAATTCAATCCAATTCGAATTCAATTTGGTCATTTTCAACACATCAACCACAATGTGTTGAAAATGTCGTGGCCGAAAATGTCGATTCGATGTCGATTCGATGTCGATTTAAAATTGAATTGGCTTAAGCGGCATTAACAAAAGCGAAGGGAGTCTTTCTTAAACATTCAAAATTTTAATTTAAGACTTTAGATTTTAGATTTTAAAAACATCATCATCAGCTGAGGCTTTTTGACCAAACCATTTCTAATTTATACCAAAATTCAAAATCCTTTCTAAACCTGAAGGTGCAGAAGCTAAGTGTAGTTTTTACTTAAATTTCTTGATGCTTTCAAACATTGTAGATTTGTAGACTTGCTCCCTAACTCCCTTAATCACGCCCCCCCCCTCTCCCTCTCTCACCCTCTTTATCTACTTCCATGCCTTAAAAAAAGAAGCAACATGCTTTTGCTTTTTCTTCTTATAGAAAATGAATGAATTTGTTACTCGCATAAAACTTAGAAAGTGTTTGTGTGTGTGTAGGTGAGCCCCTTTGTGTACATGACATGTACTCGTACTATACTCGTACAAGTATGTGCATATATTCGTATGTTTGTTTGCTTGTTTGTATCTGATTTAACTAACCAGTTCAAGCTGGTGCAAGCGCACTCGGTGCAACCTACACCACAAAAACTTGAAAATATCGTATTTTGCAAATAAGCGCATATTGCTGCCGAACACCGATACGACCACCCAACGCCCACAAACACCCCAAAACAAAAAGTAGGCTAAGAAAAGAAGAAAGAAAGAAAGGAAAAAGTATAAATTGTGGTTGGCATTTTATCATGAATACAACTAAAAGAACTATGAGGTGGCGACCCCATAGAGTACCGCAGCAGCAGCGGC
Source organism: Conops quadrifasciatus (assembly GCA_949752815.1). Lineage (NCBI taxonomy): Eukaryota > Metazoa > Arthropoda > Insecta > Diptera > Conopidae > Conops > Conops quadrifasciatus. The sequence goes on along the minus strand of OX457077.1, from coordinate 10,765,492 downwards.
AACAGCGGGCGGTAGTACCGACTCGATAGTAAACAGCAAGGATGTCCTTGTGCTCTTTTTTAATATTCATGTAGTGTCAACATTAAATACTTTCAGTTGAACTGAATGAAGTGAATTTGTTTATACCGATTTTTCTAAAATTCTTAAGGTTTTCGAGAGAAGCATCTAACTGTCTCTTCAGCTGTTCCAGATTATTTTTCTTTCTTTCCTTCTTTTTTCTTTTTTCTTTTTTAGTTATAGAAAATGGTATTTTCTGTGTGGCTGTGATGTGTCCCTCTTAGAAAAAGATGCCAAGTAGTAATATATGATAAAGCGTATTATAATAAAGCGTCGCCTGAGAGATCGTATACAATTCTAGTTCAAGAGGGCAAGCCTAAAAAAACCTAACCTAAAAAAAACCTAACCTAAAAAACCTAACCTAAAAAAAACCTAACCTAAAAAAACTAACCTAAAAAAACCTAACCTAAAAAACCTAACCTAAAAAAACCTAACCTAAAAAACCTAACCTGAAAAAACCTAACCTAAAAAAAACCTAACCTAAAAAACGTAACCTTAAAAAAAAACACTGATCAACGGAAAGCGGCTAATTTTTTTGTTTAAATTTAACGAGAACTGACAAAAATACTTACTTACTTAACAAAAAACCGAGACTGCACATAATAATTTATAAGTTAGAAAGGAAGAGAACGAATAAGAAGAAGAAGCAGCGAAAAATAGAGTAAACTTAATTCAACTGTTAATGTTATACAATTATTGGAACATAATTCTCGTATATAAGTATAATTTAATAGAACAAGTACGTTGTTTTTATTCCTTTAGAAAACCAATTTTTTGTAGTCTACTTTCAGGCTGTGTAAATATTGTCTTCCTTTTATATTTTTTTCATTTCTTCCTTTCTTTCCAACTCTCTCTTTGACACTCTTTATCTTTCATGCTTCAGGCTAAATGAAAAATGAAAAATTGAATCCTTGTCTTTATCATCATCATCATCACCATCGTCGTCGTTATCGGCATCCTCATCAGCGGCACATTATCCTCATTTAAGTCACTTTATCCCTACTAAACGGTTTTCAACACTTTGTGGCGTATATAATTTTCGGCCTTGTCAACCAGTCCACACCGTCGCCGCCATGGTTATTAGCTTTTTTTAATAATCACTAACGAAAATCTCATTCAAACCAATTCAGAAGCTGCCTGGAAATTGCCTGGCAGGACGAAGGATATGTTATTAATGGCTGTTTAAGCATTTAGCCGTCCCGCATGTGGCCAAAACTTTTACAATTCCATTCTTTATTCCACTCTCTCTCATCCGAAATGTTTTCACTCTCCTTCTTTTACGTTTTCCGTAACCGAATACGTCTTTATTGCAAAAAGTCACGAAATAAGAACGTGTTGCCGTAACCAAAATGCAGATAATGAACCAAAGCGAAAGAGAGAGAGAGAGAGATAGAGAGAGAGTGAGGACCATCCGGGTCCTGAGAAGAAAAGCAATCCTCACTATCCTACAGACCATTATAAATGGAGAAAAATGTATATTTTATCCAGCTGGAGTTTATTGCTACGGTCTCAGTTCTTGTGAATGTATTCAGATTCAGAATGTATTCTTCGATTCAGAGTCTGGTAGTGAGTGTTGTTGGTGTGTTTAAATGGCTAGTGGTAAGAGTACATAGATAATATTGTCCAAAAATGTGTGTATTTTCGATTTTCTAAAAGCCAACAATTTATTTTCGTTTAAATCATACAAACGCATATGTTTTTATCCCTAATCAGAGAATTATAGTAGTTTTTCTCCTTTTAAAATAATATCGTAAAATTGTACTTTAAAACCCTTCAAAACTATTTGATCATAGTCTATAAAAGCCAAGAATTATTCGATTGATAGCATTAACGACTAATAAGACATATTCCCGTTTATATTTAAATACCTTCGAATTTTTTTGTTAAAGCTCTTCACAGACAGCGCCTGGAATTTTCGTAGGTTTCATTTAGGTACCTTCACTCCAACGATAATAACTTTGCTTCTACTTAACGGATTTTTATGATCTTTCTTGCTCTCTAAAGCCTTTATCTGGCACTAAATAAGCCTTTGAAAATAATAAAGTACCATAAAAAAGTTTAGAAGTTATACGCTTTAATGAAACTTTTTTTAAACGTTTAATACTCATTCAAAATTGCGCAATCCGACTTTTTTCCAAGAATTTTTATTACAAATTTAAGATAATTATAAAAGGTATTTATTATAAAGTTAAGGTCTTTTTTAAGGTATTTACTAAAGGTATTTATAAGAAGATAGTATTCTGTTAGTTACTTTTACAGAAGTTTTATACTATCTATAACGAAAGTCTTGAAAATTATCAAATTATCAAATGCTCTTATAATATATTTATAGAAGTTAAATTGAAATCGGTGCCAGGATTCACAGGCCTTTTTAGGTATATACACGCCGCGAATACTATACAGAAATATCGTTGCAAAATCACTTCAAACGACTTTGTCTATTCCGCAGAATTGCTTCCAGTGATTTTGAAATAATGACATAAAGAAATTTAATTTAAAATCTGACGCTAGATTGCATCCAAAGAGAGCACAGTAGGAGTGTGAATGTACGTATGTATGTAAATGCCCCAAGTAGCATATGCATAGCACTACCCACTCACACACACACACACCCACACACACACACAGGTTTTGTGGATAGCAACGTGTTCCCGGATACACCGCCATCATCTGTAATCGTGAGAGCTATCAAACGTTACCGAAATCATTAGTTGCTGCTGTCACAAATGTCTACGGCTGCTTTGGCATGTTGGCGGCATCAGTTACAGCTGATACGAGTAGTACCAACTTGCTGCGCTACCTCGCCGGAGCTTCCAGAGATGGAGATGGAGCCGCCCAAGAAACAGGCAGTCCTTGCAAGAGCAAGAGACATTGTCAATAGGATTTTCAAAACTTCTTCGCTGTCATACGGCGTCGAACAGCGTCGAGCGACTCCTGCCTGACTTCAAAGCACGCGAAATGAGATGAAATGCAATGAAAATTCCAGATGTCAAATATGGCGAGAATAAAGTGGATTCCAGTTCTGTTAGAACTCTGGCATTCGCAAGCACAACAACAAAGCGAACGAAGGCAGGAGCGAGCCTCTGCCTCTGCCTCTGCCTCTGCGTCAAGCAAGAAACGTCAGGAAAGGTACACAAAATCCATAAAAAGACCATCTTAAGATATTCTGCGTTTTGCATTGTGTAATAACTTCATTCATTTAAAAGAATAACATTTCGAAGCTGAAGCTATAAAACGGCAGAAAAATGGAGGTCACCGGTTACCAACGACATACCTAACTAATGAAATAGTAAAAGTTCGTTTTAGCAAACGTGAACATTTATTTTCGTATTTTTTATTGAAAAACTTTGGCAGAAAAATTGTGCCATCAGAAGAAAAATACCTTGCTTCACTTCACAGCTGAAAGACCAACCCCCTTTTTATCCCCAAAAGGGTAAAAGCTGCTTCCTGCAAGAAGCAACAACCTTTAAAAGGCGGCATCGAACTCTTCCACTCATTCCGTGGCAAAAGTGGTTTCTTTCTTTCAAAAAAGAAGTTTCTCAACGAAGAAGACAATTCAGAGGAAACACACAACCCCCTTCTCCCATACCCAACCCCCTCGCCTCGTCAACGACGACAGGGACACAGTGAGTGACAGAATCGAGAAAATGAGGGTAAGGGAAAATTTTACACTCTCTGAATGGTAAAGACAACGGTTAACTTGTTAATAAAAACCATAAAATGCACTTACATAACAACACACTGACCCACACACACACACACACCTCCACAAACCACAGTAGACTTGGTTTTACAGGGACTTAATGCAAAAAACAACAAAAAAAATCAATGGCATCACAGAAATTTTTTAAGTGAAAGACATAAAACTTAAACAAGTCCGTCGATCTTAAGACATTGCTGGTGTCTTTAAGTGAGAGGATTAAAAATAATAACACCAAAAAAGAAAAAGAAGAAAAAGATCAACAACAACAACAACAACAAGTCGAAAATATTGGGGAAATAAAGAAAGAACTTTCTTCGTGGGAACCATAACATTACATAAACGGCTGCAAGCTGTAAAAAAATTCAGTAAAATAAAGTCAGTCAGTTAGTCAGTCAGTATGGAACAGGACAAGATACGATACCAAGGAAGGTTGACTCTTACGACGTTATAATACGTATAATGGTCTGCACAACAACCTGGGTTGTTATGTCGAATACTTTGTCGAGTTTTCGACATTTTCGACATGTCGTACACCTACGGTAGACTACCAAATTGCAGTAGATTTCACAAAATTGTCATGTTGAATACTTTGTCGAGGTTTCGACGTTTTCGACATGTCGACAAACCTACCTACGGTAGACTACCAAACCAAATTGCAGTAGATTACACAAAATTGTCGAAAACTCTGAAAAGTGTACCTTCAGCAATTACAATAAAAACAAACGAACGCTACAAGGAATTTTCGATGAAAAATACTTACATGAATTTCAATTTTATTTTTCAGTCCAATCATGAGGTTGAGGTTTTCGACATGTAGAAGAGTACATACTCTACAGTTTTCAACGTAGACCACATACAAGGTCCGAAAATTCTTGTCGAATGTCAGCCCTGACAACAACAAACAACTTTAATGATTTGAGTGGTGGTTCCTTAACAAATAGCTCAATAAATTGAAGAGCGCTCTCGCAGAGCGCACTCGTATTACATAAAACTGAGGGGTCCTTAAATCGTTGGCAACGATGGCGACCATCAAATTCTTTACTTGTATTGTGAAATATTTAGCCAAATGGGTACGGTACGTACGATATTACTAAAAAACTTTTACTAAAAGACTAAAAGACTAAAAAAGACTCTAAAAAAAGAGTATTTAATTCACAGATTTAAACTCTTAAAAATCTAGATGTAGTAGATTAAAAAAAATATAAAGCCATCACGTGCGGTTGCGGTGAGTAAAAGTCATGTCACGAAAACCAAGCAGTAAACACTTGCTTGCGGTGTCTTTTCATGCGTGCATGAATGACTGTACACCTATGAGAGTGCATAGAGTGGTGTGTGTTTAGATGAGTGGATGTGTGTGTACGTGTGTGCCTATGCGTTTATGCTGCTGAAGTTCTTCTTTTGTTTGTTTGTTTGTTTGTTAGTTTGTGCCACATGAACTAACTGGTAGAATTAGATTTTGAGCCTTCTTCTTTTACTGCTACTTATTTTCTTCTTCTTCTTTTCTTTTTCTTTTTCTTATTCTTTTTGTTTTTCTTCGTGTTTTTATTCTTATTCTTCTTCTTGTTTCTGTCGTTGTGTTTCTTCTTGTTCTTTTGTTTATTTCTGCTCTTACCAATTTTCCTCTTAAAGCTCATAAGCTTTGCCTTGCTATCTTCTTCATCTTAACTTTTAAGTTTGCAAATTGCAAAAACAAATATTTTTATACTGTTTATTCCTGAGTAGGATTTTCCTTTACAGAATCCTTGTTTACTTAATAACAAAAGTATAGAAGTATAGAAAGAAAACTTCGGTCAAATTTCATGCTTTAACGTTAGTATTGTACTAACAACTTTTACACATACATACGTACTCACTCGTACTTCAATTTTTGTTGTTGTTTTGTTTATTTGTACTTTCGTTTGTAAGCTTTAACGAAGAAGAAACCGGATTAAAATCACTTCCAAAAACGCCGGCATTTACGTACCTACGTTAAATAATCCCGGAAAATGAATATATTCGGTGCCACAATTTTCGTAGCATAGCAAGATGCATTATATTTTAAATTAGGTACTTAAAAAACTATAAAAAAGGTTCGTTAAGTTAAGATTTCTTAATCGCTAATAATTAAAAACTGGCTAACATCGACCAAAGAGATGATTGATAGATTAACGCTAGGCCCGAAAATTGCAAGCCCAAACTTTAAGGCCTCTAAAAACCATTCGAAGAAATCGAAATATAATTGATAAAGATAATCGGTATAAAGACAATCGCACTGGACCATAACTCTTGCTTTTAAGAATCGTATTTGTTGTAATAATAAAACTAGTTATCAAACATTTTGTGGCTGAAAATGCTTTTTATAACAGCTCGCCGTTCTTTAAAATTTAAATATTGATATTTAATATCGAACCATTGTTTCTGTTATTTGTTCTCTTTTAGGTCCAACCGTCCAAGCTACCAACCTCAAACACTTCTCACTATTCAGCCTCTCTCATATAAACCTAAAAACAAAATGGCTGTCCAAATGTGAACATCTCTTGCGCCTCTCTTCAGTTTACAGTATGTACTTGTAGCAGTTCTTGCAAGGCTGCCCGTTTTTGGCATAATTAATTATATTAGTCGGTGTTTGTTCATCGACATTCGTTGAAAAAAAATTTTATTTTTTTCTTAATTTGTGTATGTGTGTTTGGGGCGTGTAAATTAATTTATAAATTTTTTATAATCTGAAAAAGCAAAATACTGAAGAACCTTTAAGTCTGCTAATTAATGCCTTTTTAATCCTCTAAGCCTACACTTTTTTGCTATGTTTAACCATGACTGACTACTCTACTGCTTTAATACTACTCTTTTTGCTTTGTTTTTAATAATTTTTTCAGTCTCATTTTAGCATTTTTCTTTGTTCCAGTTTTATTGCTCTCTAATACTTGCTTTTAATCCGTCTTTAATAGTTTTTATCTACTTCTAAAAAAACTATGCAGCCTTTCCGTTAAAAATGTTTGCCAATTAAATCAATTATGTCTTCATACTCTCTTTACAATAATGTTTGCGATTCTCTCATCTCTTTTTTCTTTACTTTGTTTCGTTCAATGTGGCCAGATGATTGAGAGCAACTTTTTAATTTTAATTTGAATTTATAAATTTAATGAAATTAAATTTAATGAAATTTAATGCCATACTAAAAATTAAATTGAATGAAATTTAATGCCATGCTTAAATTACCATTAACCTTTCCGTTAAAAATTGATGTGATTTTTTGATAGAAAATTTGAAAAAAACATTATCAAAAATATATTTGATCCATTTGAAAGAAGCACATTCTACTATATCGGAGGTAGATTGTCCCAAATAATTACAAAAATTGATTAAATCGCTCTCTAGCGAGACAAACAACACAAATAAGCTTATATCTGTTAAACCTAAGAATTTTTAAAAAACTAGAAATTTTTCAGAATTTTCTCTTTTTTTGTAAGAAATGCTCAATTTTTTTCAAGATTAGTTTTAAATATATTACATACTTATATTGTATATAAATCGTTTATTTATATAGTATAAATAAGTCAAATAATACCTAAAATGAATTTTAAATACACTTAGAAAGGGTTAAAAGATTAAATTAGGCCTCTATTAGGCCTTTCCACTTTTACTTCAAAATAATCACGCATAAAAACCCGGATTATTTTTAAAAAAATTAAAAGAATAATCCTTTCAATTGATTGTCATACAAAGTTTAATACTATTTAAGGGCAAAAGAATTTATGGGAGAATTTTCAAGAGCATTTTCTGAAATTTGGGTTCACAGAAAATAGTGAATTTTTTCATCCGGTAACATTGTCAAATTGTATAGCTGCCTGTTTAGCTTACAGCCTAAATTACTTCATTGTCCTCCGCATCCTTTGGCTGCTCTGATTTCTTTCGTTCTTGCGAGACACTGAGTAAGATTTCCTGCAATAAGTTTCTAATTGCATTCTTCTGCTTCTTGTTTCTGTCATTTTTCCTCATTATCATTATCTTTTCCATAATACATAAATATTTTTTTATTCTCTTCAACATACCGTTTCTTTCTTCATCTTTTCATCTTCCGCTTTTGCGCAAATGTTTTTTTAATTCAATCCTGGCGAATACTTCGTTTGGGTTAAACTAATTAATAGCAGCGGAAGTACGACTAACGACAACTACAGCAACTAAAACAGCAACAACAATAACAACAACAACAACAACAATAACAGCAATAGCAACAAAAACAACAATTTCAAAGCGAACTGCTTTGTATTTTAAGGTTAATAACAAAAAATGCATTAGCAAAATATCTTAGGGCGCTGTTTACATTCGTTCAGCGTCAAGCTTTGCTGGCAAACAACAACAACAACAACAACAACAACAACATGCTGGCGCTTGTGGGTACAGCGACGCTGCTGGAAAATCGTTCATCACTTGCTCTCTCTTGCTGCTTTCAAGTGGGAGCAAATAGAGCAATATTTCATTAGTTTTGCATTACTGTTCTTGTTGTTGTTGTTCAAATTTTTCTGGCAATCATAGGAAACGCCATTTTGAATATTAATATGCATTTGTAAATTGTTATTGGCATGTTTTTCGCATGACTGTCTCGTCGATTCTGCTTCTTTATCTTACAAATCTGTTCCTGAAAATCTGAAATCATCGTTCGGTGTTACAAAATATGGACATATTTCCTTCCTTTTTTAAATGTTTTCTTTTTTATTATTGATTTACAAAACGGGCGTTATTATAATAAAATAGACAGACGATTATTTTAGCCCTTGTCTGGTCATGCCTGCTTTGATTAAATATGATATATGTACATAAATATACTCGGATGGAACCAATGGCGTGTTTAGGGGTGCGGATCGCCCTCTGCCAGAGGAAATGGAAAGAAAAAATTTAGGGTTGGCAACTAAAAAAGTTGTCACTTTCTTACTTTTTCACTATATTTTTCTTTTATATTTTTAATTTTTGCATTTATTTTATTGCATTTATTTATTTCTTTTGCATTTATTTCTTCTTAAAATTACTTTTAACCCCACCAAAATCAACGTCTACAACGCCACTGGATTATGCCAGGTTAATGCTTTGAAAAGAAGCAAATTTTAAATTTCCATTTTTCTCATTTCAGCAATAATTTGCATTTTGAAATTTGCAACAGATTTGCCACGAATTTGCACAAATGACTTTGATGACTTTGTGAGAGAAAATTCTAATGATTACGAGTGTACCTGCGAGTATACCTGCTCGAAACTCCAGAAGATCCAGACTGAAGGATTCCTAATTCTCATTATAAATACGTTTATAATTGAAAACATCTTTAAGCTTTAGGGTAAATGATTTTTTTTTTATAGCTGTAGCTCTTTCACTAGGATTAGCATAAAAAAGGAAGAAGAAGAAGAGGAAGAGTATGAAAAAGACGCAGAAAAAGTATAAGAAACATCTGCTGTCAGATAAATTCACTGTTTTCATTACCATTTCTTTTCAAGACCATACGCTTTCATTCGTATTCATGGGTGAGAAGGATGAAGCTGGGCGTCGGCGCTGGTTGAACTTTTCCAGCGTCCGAAGTGAGGGAGCCTGGAATGCTGAAACTTCTGTGAAACTATTTGAATACCGGTCAATGTTCGCCGTTACTCGCCACCGAACCGGTTAATTAATTAAACTTTAAGCTTAGCTCTAACACTTGGAAAATGTTAGATTGAAAAATGGTTTCTCATTTTCTATGGGATATTTCTCTTTTGAATTTATTGAAAATAAAAGAAAAATATACGACAGCTATTCTTGCTTTCTCTTCTTTCTGGTTGTCTTTGCCAACAATAATCCTTTTCTCATTGCCTTTAATTATTCGGGTCTGGATCCATGCGGACTTCAGTTAACCTGAAATACTCTTTTAAATTATTCCGAGTCATTTTTCATCTCCAGAACGACTTTTTATTAAATACTACACCATTTCCAATTATAAAATAGAATAGGTCAAGTGTAAATGAAATTTTGCATATAAAAATGAGAATAGGTCAATTGAAAATGAGATTTTTCATATGAAAATGAGATTAGGTCAATTGAAACTAAAGACCTATTCAATTAATTCAAAAATTGCCATCAATCACAGTTATTAGAATTGTGCCTGCTTCCTCTTCACCTCTCTCTCTTTCTCAAACAAATAGATTTTTACAATTTGGTGCATTGATTTTAAAGTTCAAAGGATTAAATACACAGATCAAAAACTTTATGACGTCTCGTTACGTCAGAGAATCTGAAAAGAGCAGAAAAGAGTGTTTGCATGTATCTGTCCCCCTACCTTACCCCCCCCCCCCCCCCTACACAAAAAAATTCCCCACTGATAGCAGCTAATATTCACGCCCCTAATTCGGTTGTATTGTGGTCTATACTCGTATCTTTTGCTTTCTGTATCTGTCACTATCCATAGAAGAAGTCTTACTTGCTCTTTAACTATTTTTCTTTTAATCTATCTCTTCTTGTTTCTCTCTCTAACAATGGAAGATTGGAAGATAGAGCCTTTTACTGAGTGAAGTCATGCATATTTTTCTTCATTTTTATGTCAGAATCAGTTACTCGATGGTAGTCACGCTTCTGCTATCTTTTCATCTCCGTTTATTTCCTTTATTTTGCTTGTCACACTATCTCTCCTTCGCTCTCAAGCTCTTCCTCGCTCTCTCTTCTCTTTAAACTTTATCTCATTCACTCTAAATCACGACAAAGGCATGTCTTTTGGCCTTCATCATTGTCATTGTACAGATTTCTAGCATTGTGTTGTCCTGAATACGAGAGGAACTCTTTCGCTATAGTCTATTAGTCTTCCCCACGCCCCTCTCCTTCACCATGTGCTACGAACACTCTTCTCACTCTCTCGCCATCATTCTCTTTAATGCCTGTTATTTGCGTCTTAAAGAAATGAATATTACTCTTAACAATAAACGAGGTGTTAAATTTTTAGGTTAATAACAATAATCAAAAGGGATCATCACCATCAACGACAACAACAACAAAAAAAACAACAAAGACGCACTATCTCGTCGCTATCTTGATTGTGACTTTACACAATCTAAGCGAATCCTGCTGTTTACACAATATTTAGGTACTACAAAACTTTTACTTCTTGGGTTGGTTGATGATGATGATGTTAAAACTTAATTATTGTGAAGCTCATCATCAATATGAATATATATTTGCATTTGCGTTATGCAAAATACGGTCACGCGCCAAAAAATGCGAAGGAAGGGATGAAAAGGGATGAAACGAAATTCGGATGAAACCGGAAATAAAATTCAAATTCAAATTGAAAAAACAAAGAAATATTTCAAATATGATGCGATAACGCGTATATTGTAAATTAGATTGAAGGAATCTTTTTGTAAATACGATCACATCCATTTCTGTGAACTTTTATTTATTAAAAAGGATAACAAAAGATATTACTTCTTTTATATTCCTTTTATATAGATATTACTAGATATAGATATATAGATATAGATATTTCTTTTAGTATTCTTGTTCCTTAAAAATAAAAATGTTCTTAGTCTTTAAATTCCTTGAAATCAGTTTTGTTCTTAACATTAAAAGAAAAACGTTCGTATTTTAATAATTTAAAAAAATTAATAATTTTTTTTTAATCATATTTTCACTATGTATTCATTAATCTTTTTATTTATCTCTTTTCATTAAACAAACATCCTAAAATTTCTTCATTCAAATTACCTTTAAACAACTTTGACCCCAACAAAACCGAAAGCTAAATACGCCACTGATTTTCAGTCTTTATAAAGGTAAAAACATTTTAAAAAGAATTCATTTCAATGGCATGAAAATTTTATACACAGCGTGTTCGAAGACGGTAAAAAGACTTCGCAATTTCTATTAGAAGAATATTTTCCAACTCATTTCCTTAAAACGCTTTTATAATCCACACCCCTTCCCATCGCCAGCCCTTTATTAATTTTCTTTCTTGCTGCACTTTTGGGAAAGCCGTTACCGTAACCGAAACGCGCCAAAAGCCCGCTCTTTCACGAGCATCGCCGTCGAACATCACTGCGTTAACGCGAATGAAATGGTTGAAAAACTTTTGCTGCCACCACCATCCCCATCCCTCCACTTCACTGAACACCTACCATAGAATAAAAATGGCCCAAGAGGGAATGATTCCGGGAGCTTGATTGTTACGAGAAATCTTTTCAATTTCCGTTGCATTCTTATTTCCCGAATACAGGAAAAGAAAAAGGAAAGACTCACACAAAAAGAAAACCACAAAATTTAGTTCGTACTTTCAGTTGTCAAAAAATATAAAAATAATTTTATAGCACGCACACACTAATATTAAATTTTTTTTGTAATAAACAACGTTTCTTCATATACGACCACACTACGATAAAGGCGAAGTGTTGTTGCTCTCTCTTCTGTTGTTTAAAAAAATTGGGGAAGAAGAAGCAGAAGAAGCGAGAAAATTCAGAAATTCACAAATTCGCGAGAACGCAACGAACGGAAAGTGCACAACGACGCATAAAAAATGCCAGTCAACGCGTATGCACTTCACGTCTTAATTTTCCAGAAAACCACAAAAAAAAAAAAACAAACAAAAAATGTCTAAAAATAACGTCGAGGAAGCGGAAACATTTTTATTATTTTTATTTGCTTTTTCCTCTTTACGCTCTTGGCTCTTGTTAACTACGAATATAAAATAAATTTGTAAACTCATTGTTTTGTGTCTGCAACTGTCTGTCGCCTCTCGCTATTTCGACCGATGGTCCACTTTTCCACTCTTTTCTCCGCCGCCGCACACGAAACTATTGGTAGCATCATTTCCAGAATTATTCTGAACGCCTCATTTCTCTTTTTTTTTCTCGCTCTGCTCTGATTAAATTTTTCATTTTTTGTGGTTTTTTGGGTTAAACGCGCCTTCTCCTCCTTCACTCCACCTTCCTCCCACTACTCCTCTTCCACGCTCGAATACTTTTGATTTAGCCTTTCGCTCTTCACTTCTTTCCAGTCCTAGCGAATCATTTTCTTCAACCGTTCTCTGATCATTCGTATTGTGTGGTCTCTCCTCCACGGTTGTCACGTTCATTCGTCACTGATTTAATTTGGTTCATTTTTTTTAATCTTCTGTTAAACTACTTTAAAATTTTTCTCCGTCGTAGTTTCAGTTACTCTTCATCTTTAAATATACTGAACATATTTTAGTAGGTATAAAACATTCTCTATTATTACCCAATGAGAAAAACAGAACGTTATGTTCTAAAAATGTGTACTAAAAATGTTCTCTCAAAATCTCTATAAATGTACGAGTATGTATGTATGTATGTTCTTCAGTCTCCAGGTTCTATGACTCCCAAAAGAAATCACACGTAAAGTCCTCAACAGTTCGTTCCTCTTCATTCAAATGATTTCACAATTTATTACAGGATGTGGTCACTAACGTGGTCAAGATTACTTCGTCCGTTTGGGAAGGTTACACAAATTGAATAAATGAATGGTGCATGGTTCGTACCGTACCCATTCGTAGTATGTAACAAGCTCGTAACAGTAACGAATGTATCCAACATGTACTACTTGCAGTACTACATCCATACAAACTCGTACATGCCTAGACTTATTCCAGCGATTTCTATGCCTGCCATTTAGTGTATGTTTGTGCTCTTCAATCCTCTCTTCAGACCGTAATTGTATAGAGACCGTAATGTGCTTCAATGTCAACATTTTCATTCACTAAGTTCACAAAGCTGCACAGACAGGCACACCCAAGCACACCCGACCACCATCCCATCCACCCACACCGAATGGCCCCTACAATGACAATCAGTCTCCTGAGGAAAGTAACCTTTAATGTCCGCAGCTCTGGCTATTAGTTTCTATTTCAATTCGTCCTCTCAGTGGACTAATGCTGACTATATCATTTTATATATATAGACTAGGTTGTTGCTGTTATTGCTCTTGCACGAGCATTAGTTCATGTTGTTGCTCTTGTTACCATTGCTGCTATGTCAATGCGTTGCTTGTCGCTGTTTCTGACACATCGGTGCCTCGATATTTCTATCCTTCCTTTGCTGTGTTCGGTTCCGTTCATTTCAGATCTCGAATGTTTAATTAAATATTTACCTACACATGACTGAATCCTTATTGTAGACCTCCCTACCTACCTATTCGCCCCCTTGAAGCCCCCTTCCGAAATGCCTTTGTTTGCTTTTACGTAGTTAAAAATTAAGTACACCGCGTTCGTAATGTCAGTGACTCAGAAGGAAAATGAACGTACGGTTACCATTCTTCAATTACTTTATATCGTAAATGAAATCGAAATTATTTTTCTAAAGACAGGCGAGAGAGCGGTGGACTTCAGTATGAGTGTGTTAAATCAATTCTAGTTTTGTTTTATTGATTTAAAGAGAAGCACGTTCTTTCTTAAAAACGAATTCTAAGAAGCCTTTCTTTAAATGTGAAATTCAAAAAGTGTCTAACTTTCTAATTATTTGTTTTAAGTAAAGCTAAGAATACGTACATATGTACGTAAATGGTACATATCCAAGTACAAAATCTTTAGGCATAAAATCTTAAAACACAAAATCTGCGGACAAAGGCTTTGTCTTTAAATTTTGTTCTTGGATATTTTGGATTTGGAGATTCGGCTTGGAGATTTTGTCTGGGATATTTCATGGCCAACCTACAGTTCCTACAATACTGAAAAAATGCTAAGAAGTTCTTCTTTGTCATCATGTAAAAATTTGATTTTCCAATTCAACAAATTCGTGATTTTCCCTACAGGGATACTGTTTTTTTTTTGTAATGTGTGTGCTGCAAGAGAGCTTTTTGTTCCCTCATCTTTCAGCTCATTTGTGTGTCCGTTTGTGTAATTTTTCTCTTATTGCATTTTGAGCTCAGAAGAGTTTGTTTTTCGATTTATTTTCTCTATTGTGGTCTATCTCCGGTCGGTACGAAGGCTCTATTTCTTTGGAATCCAGACACGAAAACATTTTTTCTTACAATTATTATAGAACTTTAAATATTTATAGACTAATAGATGGACAATAAAAAAATAAATATTGATTATATCGCAGAATAATGGGTTTCAAACCATTCGAGCTATTTTAATAAGTACTGACCTGTCCTTACATTAAATCAATAAAAAAATTATTTATATAAAAATTAAAAAATTTGTTTTTAATTACCATGATAAACAAGCAATAAATTGTGGTGTGTCTCATAAAACAACAACAAGAAAACTTTGTCTATCAATGATACATGCAATTCTACACAAATTTCGTTTCACAATTACACAATTAACAATTGAATGTAATATTGTGCAATATATTAAGTGTATGTATGTTACATACATACCAATATTGCCAATTTTAAATTCAAATTCAAAGCAATCTGAAACTTAATTAAAAACAATGTAGACATTTTGGCACTTTATATTATGTTGCTATCGATATCTGTAACTAACTACTGCTCATGTCCTTAATATGAGTATGTTTGTAATATTACGAGCAGTCCGAATACCGAACAATTTATTCCGATGGACTGGGAGGGGGAGTGGGAGGGAGAGAGAGAGTGGGAATGAGTGCATAAATTATTTTCCAATTTATCAGATTTCGAATAATTTATGCCAATAAATTAAGAACCTGAATTCTTAGCTTTTTGACTAAAACATATGTAGATATTCAGTGTAGTTACTATACTGTAAAATCACATTAACACTATATAGTGTAAACTGAATCTACACTGTAAGTTCTAAAATATTTACCAAACCTAAAATTTGTATTTATCACATTTTGATTTGATTACCAATTTAGTGCTACATTTTCAGAAAACATATTTCATAAGAGATATAAGAGAGCTGAATAAGAGAGCTGAATGGTAGGTAACTATTTATGCTTACCATATATTAAAAACACTTCGAATTAATTTTAACTCCCCTGAAAATATGCGTTAATGAGTTTTGGTATCTTCCATTACTCTAGCGCTCATAACTTTAATACTTCTAATTTTGTTGGTCTTAAATTTGATGTTCTTAAATCTTGGTCTTAAATTTAAACAGAAATTTATAAATAAATAACAACTTTCCAAAGACTTTAACTCTATAAAAACGACCGGAGTTACACAAAATAACATGAAGAAATAAAAACCATCACAAAAGTTAATTTATGTGATTAACTTAGTTAATTAAAAGTTAAGTTATGGACAGTAATTTTCGATTTTAAAGAGCAAAAAACAAATTGTAAAGATTTAAAAACTCTTTCGGAAATAGCAAGATTATGCAAGGTGATGTGAATGTTATTTTTACAATTAAAATTAACTTAATTAAGTTAAGTTAACTTAAGTTAATAAGTTATGGACAATAAATTTCGATTTTAAAGAGCAAAAAACAGATTGTAAAGATTTAAAAACTCTTTCGGAAATAGCAAGATTATGCAAGGTGATGTGAGTGTTATTTTTACAATTTAAATAAACTTAGTATATTCAGTGTCTTTAACGTATGTACGTTGCGATAAATCTGTATTCAGAAGTTCTAAGTAATTTTGGTTAAATTTTCAGGGAAGTGTAAATAAACTATTAAAGAATAAAGTCAAATTATCAGTTATTGTTAGGCAGAAAAAGAAGTTATTTTTGCAAAGCCTGTAGTGATTTCAATAAAGCTGTCTCAACATAAAATAGTTAGGTACTATTTTATTTACTGTGTATATAAATTTAAAATACAAATATCATCATACAAACATCATTATTTGTCATCAACTGTATTTAATTGACAGCAATTTCAGCTTTGTAAAATACAAATACAGACAACAGTACATGTTGTTATAGAAGTTGTTATACAAGTGTTTTACCATCTATACTACTTGTTGTAGTCTGTATGTTTTTTCGCATCAGAGTATAATGAAATAAATTTGACAATTTCAGATTGGAAAATTAAAAGTTAATAGAGTCTTATATCCAGAGGTTATAACACAAATATTTTGAATAATAATAATATGCGTTTAATAATATTTTGCCTTTTAGTTTGATATCCTTTGAAGTAAGAATGATTTTCTAAAGAAACAAAGTAAAAAACTTTGTAAGGAAGGAAGGAAGGAATAAAGTAAGGAAGAAAGGAAGGAAAGCTTGTTGTGAAACCTGACGCCATAAATATCAGGTTTACTTTACAGTTGCAAGACCTGAATTGTTAGAGTTATCAGCAAAGTCCTTGCGCACTATCCAATTATAAATAGTGCTTCTATCGTTTATTTTTTGATTAGTTTCTTATTTTAAGTAACTGTAACAAACACTATAAATATCACACTCGTGTCCGGTCGAAGCTCACCACCGACTTCCCCGCCATGCATTTCTTGCATTTTTGCTATTATTCGCCACCAAAACGGAATTACTTACGGAGTTTTTTTACTTTAGCTTAATGAAATGTGCACCGAGAGCAAAAGGGCAGTAAAAGTTCAAACGGAATATAGCCCCTAATTGTTATGCCGGGCGTGTGCAGCACGTGCCACGAATTGAATTCCGGATGAAATGCATTCTTAATTCTGAAACAAGGGATTGAATGCTGGCGGCTGGTTTAGTTGTTATGCTGCCTGCTGCCCAACCTGGAACCCTTCCAAAAATTTCAATTGAAAGTGTATACCGAGAAAAAAGATACATTCATACGAACGAAGTATGTACTAGTCATTATTACTTCGTTGACATTTTTGTCTCATTGTTTTTGCACCCTTTTTCTTCGGACAAAAGGCTTCGGGCATGACACATGCTGACCCAAAGCGTTTAACGGAAACCCAAAGAAGCAGTTGAACCGGAGGACAACTGCTCAGGGCAGTTCTAACGTAATAAATTGCGGAGCATGCAAATGAAACCGTGGTCAGCGTGACTTCGGGGTAGAGACGAAAATGAACCTGCCATCAATCAAATTCAAAATTTAGGTCAAAAACTTCAGTTCAACTCAGCGTTACGTACCGTTCGTTTAACTTTTTTAAATTCAATACATGTTTATTTTTAAAAATTAAACTATTTGTTTTTTTAAAAGTTTTAAAGGAATTGTTCTCTATGTTGGTGTTCTTAATCTTAGTTTTACTCAACTAAATCGTTGAATATTTAGTGGTTAACTCTTTTAACTACATATTTAACTATTTTAACTATCCTTTTTAACTATTCTTTTTTTATATTTAACTATTTAAACTATATTTAACTATTCCCATTAACTTAATAGATCTTTTAGATTTATTTTTTTTTTAGAATTTTTGATAGGTCTAGAAAGTTTGTGCCTGAGATTTCGGCTCATACCTTTCTTTACCTATGCCACGATAATTTTTGCTTTTTATCAATAGGTTTTTATGATATTTTTTTTTGCTTTTTAAAGCTGAAATTTGAAACTAAATAACCCTTTTGCATTAATAAAAATCCAACTTTTTGTTTCCAACTTTTTTTCGTTATACTCTCATTAACTTTTTTGATAATTTATTTACTTAATGGAGTAGACCACGTTGAACATGATGACGGAGAACAAAAAGTTAATCAATACATGATATCGTTCGGGGACGTGAAAAGAGAAGGTGTTGGTGAGAAGCCAAGTCATCATACACCGGACGAATTGATTACATTTTTAAACGAATTGAAGTTAAAGCTTTGAAAACTTTCGTATGTCGAGACTACTTCATCACGTTATTGCATTATAGCGTGATTAGTTCAAACTTTAGACGTGTTCCCTCGAATCCATTCCATCCGTTCGCACTTCTATCAGTAGACTTGTACTCACTCGGACATCGTTCATGATCGTACTGCCGTCTCACTAACGCTCAGTGTGTTTTCGATGTTTTTTCCATGCAATTAATTATTGTTGTATACCGAAGGGTTCATTTTAGGGAACGAGTTTTTACCGTGTTTGCGTGTTAATCACCTTTTGCTTGTCTGCGTATACATATTTTATTTTTATGTTTGCATTATATGTACTTTTTAGTATGTGTTTAAGTGTTTGCTCTAACTCTATATCGATTTGGTTTCAATCCAAGCGAAAAATGGTAAATTATAAAAATTTTTATTCCCAATTAGTTGCGCGCTTACAACAAGTTAACAACTTCCAAAAGAGGTACGTACTTCTTAGCGAACTGCCTTTTTTGAATTATTCCTCTACTAACTTTAGTTCTTCTCTTAAACCATTCGTTAATTACCTCCATTTCCGCCTTAGTCAAGTACCTTTTATAAACCGCATTATATTGAAAAAAAATTTTCTACCAAAAGTAATGAGGAAAAACTGTTCCTTGAAGTTCGTTAAGTTTTTAAAAAAAAAAAAAAACCGCTTTTACTTCAATACGACAAAACGAAAAACAACGACAAATTTTTAAAACTTTGCCGCGCAGTTTTCTTGTCATTTGTTCATTTTTCACAAAATTTGCTTGCACACTTTTCGTTTCTATCGTTCTGTTCTTCCCTTCGTTATTTCTTTGAATCTAGTTAGTGGGAAAATAAGTGTAAAGCAAAAGGAAAAGCCTAAGGAAAAAGCAAAAGTTAAAAAAAAACGCCGAATTCCATGATGGGCGACCATCAGCAGCATCAGTAATACCATCAACAAATACTCGAGGATAAATTTTCATTGTATTCAATTAAAGAAGCTCGTAACCCGGAGCATTTTATCGAAGTTTTTCGTTTTATTCAGCCACTTAAAGTAACGAATTCCTCCTCCGTCATTTTCTTTGGCAACACTCAACCTCAGGCAATATAATCGACGACGAAAATATCCAAAAATACCTTCGTAATTTTACTGAGGACTGCTTCTATTTCTTCAAGGAGAACTACTCTCAGTTTATTTGTTGAGATGATGATTTAATAATCGTTGATAACAATTTAATAATCGTTTAACTTTGATTGGTTTTTTTGGAATAATGATATCTCTCGATTTAATAGCAAAATAATAATATTTAAAAAAATGGTGGTAATGGTGGTTCCTATTGAGGAAAGACTATCATTTTTTTGTTATTGTTTTGCTATTTTTTTTTTTTTGCTATTTTTTTGTTGCTATTATTTTGCTAATAGAAAAAAAAAACAAATCAAATCATGTAAAAATTATGGACATATTATGATATAAATATATGTACATATATATATAAGAACATACATATATACGAATAAGTATGAGAGAATAAGTATGAAGATTTCCTTTCAGTTCTCTTCTCGTCTCTTCTCTTCTCTTCTCTTCTCTTCTTGTCTCTTCTATGCCATGCCTTCTCAATATAGTGCATGATAAAGGAAACCATATCATTAGCATGAATAGTAATCGACCGAATGATACTTGTATGCCAAATAATATAAGTAAAATTAAATTAAATTTAATTGACAATAACAACAATAAAAATAACAAAAGAAGAAGAAGAAGGATAAGTATGAAGAATAACAAAAGAGAAGTGAAGTGATTTTCACTTTATTTGTGAAAAAAGTTAAGTGAAGCGAAGAAAGGGAGAAAGTCATAAAAATTTGTAAATATATATACATATATATGCATTTTTTAAATTTAAAATGACTCTTAATAATAATTGCTTTAATTTGTACTTAAATACAAAAAAAATCAAGAAGCTTTGAACCAATTTTTTTTTAGAACCATAAACAGTTTTTTTATGGAGGAAAAATTAGAGAAAATTAAATGAAATTACATTATAATAATGATAAGTATACCATACAAAACATAAAATTCTATTAAATCACTAAATTCGGTGCTTCAAAAGGCTTAAACTTTATGCTATAACGACGATAATAAAAAGTAATACTTAACCTAAAAACCTAAACAATATAGATTTATAAATAAATATTTTTCTATCACTTTCTGCTATAACTTAAAAAACTAACACAAAAACAAAATCCAACCAAAAAAAAAAAAAAAACAAAAACAACTGAAAAGCTTTAACACTGATGGTTACTTCGCCACTTTAAGCTACCCAAAAACAAAACAAACTTTTTGTCAGATTTACGATGCCAGCGTGTTGTCCTTGTTATTGTTGTTGTTGTTGTTATTGTTGTTGTCGATCTTATAATCCGTCTCAATCTTTTACATTATCATGTTTTGTTATTGAAAGATTCAAAAGAAAAACGTTATCCGTACGCTACGAAATTGTCGATTACATTTTGTATGAATGGAAGGCGTCGTCGTTGTTGTTGTTGTTGCTGTTGTTGTTGTTGTCAGTGTTTACCAAATTGTTTATCGAATAGGGTTTTTTATACAACAACGTACAAAATGCACAAAGGAGTCTCTTCCTTTTCTTTCCTTTCCTTTTCTTCCTTTTCCTTACATTACTTTTGTTCACGCCATTGTTTTTGCTGTTGGCACCTTCATCGTCAATGCTGTTTGGCATTTGGGAAGAATTTTGGTTGTTGTGGAAGCTGTAGAGGAGGAGGACTGTTATTGTTGTTGTTGTTGTTGGGAGTAGTGTTGTTATTGCTTTTTTGCTGTTTAAGTGTTTTGTTGTATTCGTAGTTGTATTCCACTAACTTTTTTATGTCATTGCAAAACAGTGGCATTTTAAGGCTTTCCGGAACCCTAGGGTGGATCGGGACTCATCCGGAAGCCACTTTATTTTTTTATCACTTTATAAACCTTATATTTATGTTAAATAATTTGTTAAGAAAAACAAATTAAATTAAATTAAAATTGAACAATTTTCTCTTTCTTCAGTACACTTCCATACGCTCGTTCCTAAAACAATTTAGAGGATGACTTAGTTTGTACTATGCCAATTTTTATTATAGGAACTCTTCTTAAAATTTATTCGTTATTGTTTTGCACGAATCTGAAAAAGGAGAGAGATTTTTCCAAATTCTGCAGCAATTACTTTTTGATTTGAGTACGAATTTCGTGAATAAATTTCAAAATTTGCACCGATTTTTTTGGTTGTCAAAATACTACGTTAAAAATGATATCCTTTTTTTTTTACATAAATGTAAAGAAATCCTTAAATACACGCTTTTTTAATTGTTGTCTATCTTTTATCGTTGTTAAATTTGTTTATATGGATGGCTCAAATGGTTCGACCCTGAACTCTTGAGGGCCCTTGGTCACTCAAGCCGTGACTTGTACATGAGTACTCGCTGTGGTACATGAGTACTCGCATTAAGTGGTCATTCGTAGTCAGAACACAAAAACACGCAGATACACGCATACATACGAATACAGCCATACGCATAAACAATATATAAAAAAGTGGCCTACAGCAAATTCACATACACAAGCGCTCATTAACACATACTCAGATGCTTTCCTGCATGATGTATGTACGTACATAAATCCTTCAACTTCTACGCTTTTCGTGTTAAATTATTCTTCTCATTTATTCATTTAGTCATTCAGACAGGCAGGCAGTCATTCATGTTTTTGTTGTTATTTTGTGAGTACATACACACTGAAAGCCTTTTTTGAGTTTGTTATTACTAGATTTATTTTTATTATGTTACTTTTTTTATTATTTTTTATTATTTATTTTATTTTTATTTTTTTTTATTTATTTTTTTTATTTATTTTTTTTTATTTTTTATTAATTTTTTTTTTTTTACTACTAAAAAAAATAAAATAAAAAACTTCAATTTTTTAAAGTTTTATAAAGGATTGAAATTTTCTTTTAAATTCTATCTATGCTCTCACGTACTTCCTTTCACTACATTGTAGGGCAAAAAAAAAAAAAATTTAAACCAAATCTGAACGCAAAGCTTGTGAGTACCTTTAAACTACTCACCGGAAATTAGAAACATTGTTGCCAACTATTGCTGCTAACGTTGTTAAGTGGATTTTTCACAACTTTAGCTGTTGTTTTGTTGTTTCTTTTCGTAGTTGTTGTTGTTGTTGTTGTTGTTGTATTTTGCTGCTACACTTTTGCCGAACGACTACAAAAACAAAAATCCATATACGTACACGTAAATGAAAAACGTTTCTTTCTTCCTTTTTTCCCCTTTAGTGCACTTTTCACAACTTTTTAATCCTTTGCTCATTCACGGCTGAAAAATAAAACACAAACAAAAATTTGCACCTTTTTTGCACTTGACAAGCGCGCAGCAGCATTCAATTAAAAAGTTAAAAACTTTTTCGTGTTAATGAGACGCCGCGCCGCACCGCAACCACCAACAAAACGTTCAAACAGTGTTGCCAAACCGAAATGAATCATTTTCAAATTTTTTTTTTTGGTCTTTCAAAAAAACTTGCACTATTTCTTGCACAATTTTATTGTAAATTTTTTATGTATGTACACGTACATATGTATGTATGAACATATGTATTTATTTGTATGTATTTATTTTTAGTAAAAAAAAGGGATTTTGCTGGAAGTAATTTATTTTTCACTCGCAAACCCACGCACAGACACACAAACACACACACACACCACCACACATCCCAACACATTCGCAAACACATTCGCATCCAACCCCAAAAATTACTTCAACCACCGCCCCTAAGTGTTCTTCTTCACTGTTTTCTTGCTGTTGCCTCTTTTTCCTCGCTTTTGTCTACGCTCTGTCCACCTGAGAGCTCAGCAAACCAAGTACCCCAAAAAAAACACACACACACACACACACATTACTCGATTCTGATTACCGCTATCTACCGTTAAACGTTGTGCACCTTCGAAAGTCTCTCGTCACACTGGACGAGCTGACTGATTGGAGAAAGACTTCAAATTGGAAAATTAAGTGAGCTTGCCCGAGAATACGAGCGCCGACGAACGCCTCCACGAAGCTGTCTAAATTAATAACTTCCGCCCTTCTCTCTTTTTCAGTTTCATACTATACTTTCTTTTTGTTGCTCTCTCGCTAACTCGCTCTCTCTCGCTCTCTCTATCATGGTCAGAGTTCGGGGCCAAGCTCTCCCGTATCATATTCACATTCTGTTGTCACCCACTTCCACCCACCGCTCTGGCGAAATAAAAAAGAGCGTCCGTCGTAACAGGTCGATCACTCAAATTCAAAGTCAGCCGTCGTCCACCATCCAAAATGGCAGCAGCTTCCATTTTTGCTGATACCGTTGGTGTCGTGGTCAGCTATTTTTAATATTTTCTGACGTTTTTAATGACAGACAGTCAGACCGACAGACAGACAGAAAGAAAAAATAAATAAAACACACTTTTCCACAACTTTATTGTTGTTAACAATGCTGTTGCTGTTGTTGTTTATAGTGTTGCTACTATTTTGTTGCTGTTGTAGTTGTTGTTTTTGCGTGTGTTTGTTGTTGTTGTTTCTGTCGTTGTTAGGTGTTGAAGGCACCCTCTTTGAATATTTAATTGGAAACGTCATTACCAGACGCGTGCGTTGCGTGGGAGAGTCACGTAGTAAAGAGAAGCGTGCTCTCTCTCTCGCGCTCTCTCTTGAAATTGAGAGTTTTTTGTTGGGTGCTCATGCGCGTTTTCGTATGCAACAAATGGATAAGAAAAATTAATTGCAACGAAATAAGGGTAGGCTTTAATCGTTGTTATTGTTGTTGTTGTTGTTGTATTTATTGTTTGAATAACAGGATTGCAAAAAACTATACCTACTATTAATTCTTAAGATACTGGACTTAATACCTACATACATACATATATATATGACAGATATATACATATATGACATATATATTATATATGACAAATAAATTTCTGGATACTTTACAATTTCGTTGTAAATTTTTAACGCCCTTAATGTTTTTTATTCTATGCGCCGTAAATCCTTTTGAAGCGAAAGAGTGCCGTTTGACGTGACTTGTTTCAAGAAAATCCGCTCAAAAAAGTTTTTTTCGAAAATTACGACTATCTCGCAACCGTTAAAATAAACCCCTTTTCAAGCTCCAACCGACCAACATCCTTTTTGTAGGCACATACTTTATTAATTAAAGAGTATACGAGTATTTTCTGTTAATAAAGAGTATATATTTTATACTATTTCAGTAAGAAAACAACGTTATAATACTCGTAGCTAACAAAATACTTATTTTTTATTCTTCATAATTAAATAAGAATTTTTAAAGAGAAACTAATTTGAATTTAAAAAAAAAATAAATTCCGGCATTTTGGAAAATTGCTGTTGAAATTGAAAAAATTGGAATTTCTACTCTACGGGGAAAAATCTGGGTATAAATTATAAGCGCCTACATACGATTATAAGGCCATGCATACGTCATACATACTTCTCCTTTAGTATTTTGGAGAAGTAGTCGCCTTCTCTAATTAATTTATTCAATTCTTAATATCTCCGGTATAAGCCATTAATTTGCCCGGAATATATTGCATCATATAGTACATGACGAGTATATTCAAAGTATACTAAGTGGTTTATTACGCACTCCCTCTCCGGTTAATACCGAACATTTACTGTCACTCACAGCCTTGATGCAGGCACCTTCTAGAACTTAAACAACCACCCTTTTTTCACGCGCTCCTTTTTTATGCAATATGAAGTTTGCAAACTGACTGATTTGACTGCACAACTCTTGTCAAATTATGCCAAAAAACTTCCAAGTGATTTTTTATTCATTACGACATTGGGAATAATTTCGACCGGGTTTTCATTCTGCTGTTTACTGCTAGAGCAAACAAACAAACAAACGAAGAAACAAAACTCCGTGACGCAAACGATATCAGTCACCACAAGCCACTACCACCCACCCCTCTCACACGTTGATGTTTAAGTCTCTGTCGAAGTTCAGTTTAAGAGAGCAATGGTTTGGGAGAGTATGATGGCAGTGGTGGTGGCGTTGGTGGTGGTGAAAAGAGAAATGAAAATCCAAAAAAATCAGCCGGCGGCGAAGTACTAAACGGAAATAAATTTAAAAGCTGTCGAAGTAGAACTCGCTGGAACAACGGCAAATGTTGCACGTGTCGCCTGGCGCAATGATGTTGCATATTTTATGCCAAGCAGCAGCCAGCATCAAGTTTCTATTGCTACCTTTACTAATACTACAACGAAAATAAATACTTGCATTGAGCTGGTATTACTCATAAGTACAATAATTAAATGCACATTTAAAATTATATGTATTTTTTCTATTTTTTCTCTCACAATTTCAAATAATTACTTTAGCTATAAAATTTTTATAAATCCATTAATATCATAGACTATTTATTTGAATTTTGATTACTTTTCTTTTTTTATTTTATTTTAAGTTCATTTATTTCATATACATAGTAATGCTTCAGGGAAAATTTTATTCGATCCTTCGACCCGAAACGGTCTTTGGTACAAAATGTGTTTATGTCACGATTAAATTAAATGGAATTGTTTGCAGAATGTGGTTAGTTGTTGGAGACAGACCAGACCATAAACAATGTCCAACACATCGCCAGAAAACGAAACAAAACATGGGACAAACTTTGGTTTATGCCTTTTAAGAAAACGTAAGCGAATCACACAAGACGTTTCACCATGAATCGTGCATGAATTGTGTCCACCACTTGGTCTTACAAATCGTTGATAACGGTTAAAAGCAAATGTCTATTATGTCCTTTATATAGGAATGTAAATATTTATATATAAATGTCCTTTATAGGAATAGCAATTTTCCTATAAAGTCAATGATTTATATCAAAGTAAAATTCAATTTTATCAGATTTTATTATAACGGAAAGTAATACAAAAATTGTATCGTAAAAATTTTATACTACATATTTACTTTGTGATAGAATTTTTGTAATATTTTTGCTTTCAAGCTTACTTTAGATCTATAGTTCCTATTCAGTTTGTCGAGAAAACGAGATGATAACTTTTGCTGAAGATGCCGAGTATCATCTGAACAGGATACAGAATATAGGATGTGTCATATAATAAAAGTAAAAGAATTAATATCTAAAAACCAATGGGACGTTCCAAAATTTAATGGAATAAATTCAATTTTGTGAATATTAGAAACATTAAATAGCGTTTTTTAAACAAAAAAGTAGCAAACTAAGATAATAATGGTGACAAAAAGGTAAAATCATGCCAGAATTTTCGTCACTGATTCCATGAACGACTATCAGGATTTTAATTTTCAGACAGCTAAGAGTATATGTTTTTATGTTTGTATGTTTGTACATATGTATAAAATACATTGGAGAAAAATTAAATTCACTTGAGGCTGCATTGATAGAACCTATCGATTGACAGAAGCTGGTTGACTTTTTACCACTTCAGCAATGAGAGAGAATCGCGTCAGCAACTTTTATGAAAACTTGTTACCGAAAATTTGTAACAAAATCAACAAAGCAACAAAGCGACAGTGACAGCACCAGAACCAATAGCACCAAAAACAAAACCATCTTTTAATTTAATTAAATATTTTACATTTAAGAAAATATTTAACAAAAGTTGTAGTGTTTTTAGAAGTTTGTTAATTTCAGCAAGAATAATAAGTCAGTTTCTTAGTTATTTTCCTCTCTTCTTACCCCCCCCCCCCCCTTTCCACTCCTACGATCACTTCTTCACCATCCTGAACCCACGAGATTTTATTTGACAACGCCTCTGGAACAAACAGTGACTAAAGGTATAATTATCTCTCGACGAGCGGAAAACCAGAAAACTTCAATAGCAATATCAGCAGCAGCAGCAACAACAACAACAACAGCTAGTGTAAATATGGCAAGAATTCAGGACCAACACCAACACAGGAACATACCGCAAGTTCGATTAACTGGAAAAAAAAAAGGATGCATAAAAAAAAAATTTTTCATGGATTATCGTTTGCATACATATAGCAATATACGATACGTAGGTACATAAATATTTCGCATAGTCATAATTTTTTTTTTTTTTTTTTTTTTTACGTACATATTTCCTTTTCCAGGTTTGCCTTAAATTTTTACTGACCATAATTTTTTCGCGCTACCCACAAAAACCGCAAAATCTATAGGAACAGACTAAAAGAAAAACTACTGCAACAACCGCCCTTTACAACAATGCCAACAATCACAACAACAAGGAGAATGACAATCACCTCCAGCGAATCGAACTTTTACACGGTATACCGTAATCGTCGTCAGTCTCAGAAAGCAGCAGCTGCTGCTGCTGCTGCTACGAGTATAATTCGAGGGTGAGCAGACGCGCTTTTGCATTTTAACGCCTTCTTCATTATGCTTTTGTTCGTCGAAACGGTACGCAAAGGATACGGCTTTAATACTCGTAAATACATAAATTTAAGAGGATTGAGATGCGGTGCGACTTGAAAAGCTTTTATAGCAGACTTCTAAATGAAAAATTTAATAAACATAAATACCATGGACCAGAAGACATGGACCGAGACGTAAGTGTATTAAAAATCGGTTTTATTACCGATATCAAAATTTTTCGATTTCAAGGCACCTTCTTCGATTTGTCAAAAATCTAAAACTTGCGACTTTAATACGATATGAAATCATCCTAAAAAATTATAACAAAAATTTTATTCGTATCGTCATCAAAATAAACAGTTGAAATAATAGAAGCAACATTTTTCCCAGCTTAATGGAAAATAAATTAAAAAATTTTTGTTAATAAATTAAACAAAAATAATTTTTTTTTTTAAATTTAAACAAAAGATTTAATGGAAAATCGTCCATTAGATTTACTCTTATTGTTATCATCGATGACTTAAAATTGTCTTAGTTGGGCAACAAGCCAAAAAAACGGTTTTTAGTAGGTACACCTTTAGGCCACCTTTTCGAGTATGTGAGAGTACATAAATGTAGATTTTGTGGTGAAGTTTTTGGTAAAAAATAAACTACTCAAAGTAAAAAATTTAATACTTTTGTGTCGTTTATGCTCCAGTTGTTTTTTTTTGGTCCTGTTTGTCATTTAGACTTTTTATTGTTAGTTGTTACTCTTATTGTTTTATATTGAATGTTTTCACTTTTGCAGAGATTAAAACTTTCAGGTCTATTCTACTAACTCTACAATGTATGTTGGCCTAGAGGTATAGGCCTAAGGACAATAACTACAACCACTAAAGTTGACAATAACAACAACTAATTGCAGCAAGAGTACCTTGCAGCACTCATAGTACTATAACAGCAACGCATGGATTGTAAAAACAATAACAAAACAACCGAACAATCTAAAAAAACACCTGAAGACAGCTGCAGACAACAACGTACACATGACACCAGTTTGTCGATTAAAGCCAGTTCGGTTGTCACGAGTCGACCAGAAAGGATCCAGAATTTGTTCGCCGCTGCTACACATTCTCTCTCTCCCTTCCTCGCTCTCTATCTTTCCTTCTCTCAGAATGACTAAGGTTTAATTTGATTTATTGAGCGCATGGCAAGCACAATCCATCCAGTATATGGCAATGTTAAAAAGGGGTCATGGGTCGGTCAACTGGGTTCCACGCCAAGATCCAAAGGCTTTCAATTTTCAGCCTTTGCAGTCTTGTTGCGCGTAGCGTATCATAAACGGAGGGAGGATGTTCGAATTATTGGATTTCTCATAAATTTCAAAATGTTTGCATAATAAAACAAAATAAATGTTAGAAGATCAGAATATATAGTGCAAATATAGTAAAAAGAAACGCTGGAAAAGATATAATTTTAATTTTAGAAAATATAGAATTTTTTAGGAACTTAAAAAAGTTACGCACCTGTTATCTGAAAGCTCTGAATGCTCTGTCTTTGAATACGTCACTGCTTAAAGCATGGCAGGATTATGGGCCAAAAAAGTGCATAAATACTCTATGGAAATCCCAAATTATGTTTCGGTAGAAAAGATTAATAGTTATTTCATGTTTGGAAACTCATTATTAAGAAAATTCTATAATTGATTATACAAAGTTGTCTGAATGTTTCAGTATTGGTTGAAAAAATACTATGTTTTAAGGAATTTAAGGACGAATAATTTTAATTTTTTGAGAGTTAATCTTGAACTTTTTATAGTCTCTTCGATGACGAGAGTTTTTGTGACGAGAGTTATTGTCCACCAAGGGCGCCCGCCATACTTGTTGACATGCATGTACGTGAAATACATCGCATTGCATTATACAGATTACATTATTACATTGCATTATACATACATACATATGCATGTAGTATGTATGTATATGTACGAGTATGCTTTTGCAGGTACATAAATATGTATTTGCATTTGTTCTCGTCTGCTATGCGTGCTGCTATGCATTAACAATGAACTTGAGTAAGCAAAGAGGTGGTGCCGCCTACTCATACATTCACATCGATTTCAACATTGTTACGCACTTACAGCTCAACCATGGGTTCGGCAGCCAGCTCCGACCTGCTGCCACATTCACACGCTCGCTCGCTGCCAGACTTTCGGCTTTCTTATTGTTGCTATCTGCAATATGTATTTATCATTTCTTACGTCGCCGTACCACTTTCACAAGCGCCGGAAGTCAGCAAACATATGCACATACATACTGTTTATATTTCCGGTAAGTATTAATGCTCTTTTTGTGAGAATATACATACATATACATATGAATGATATTACATACATATTTCGTTTCTCATTCATCTTTATTTCATTTTTTCATACTTTCCCTCCTCCTCTTGTTCTTCTTCTTCTTATTTTTCTTGTGTTGTCCCTTCTGACTGCTGACGAATATATCTTTACATCAGCTTTTATTTAAATTCATATTACTTTGCCATTATTTTATTGGTTTTGCATTTTATATTGAAATTCTATGAATGCAATAATACTATACTTCTTCAGAAACGCGCACACATACACTCCCTAAAGCGAGTACAAACACACACACACGCAAAACAAGCCCATACAAAATCATATTACCTTCATATACGGTGCTCTTATGTAAAAAGGTGCATACGAGTATATAAGATTTCAACTTAATAAATATTCTTTAATTACAAAAGTATAATTTTTAAGTTTTAAGAGAAAATTATTTAATATAAAAATTATCATTAAAAAATTACACAGGCCACAGGATATTCTAAAGGAGAAAAAGCACATATACTTTGTTGAAGGATTTTAATGCGAATCCACCTCCGGAGTTTCTTCACTTCTAGTTTCACGATACAATTTTTGGCCACGAAATTTGTAATAGCATCAGAAATTACTATCAGCGTATAATATATGTATGTACAAATATACATAAACTGTCTGTTCAGAAGAAACTATACTTAAAAATTTATAATGTTCTTGAAAACTTTAACGCATAGAACCTTTCGTTATCTGGCGCTTTGTAAAGCATTCATAAAGGCATTTTGAGTTAAGAATTAAATTTTAGTTACTGACGTTCTTTATTTTAAAGAAACCGCGCAAACAGCTCTTTTCCACTTTTCACTTTTTCCCCCGAAACTTCAAATTTAACATAAGATTTCTTAAAAGCTACAAGTTTTCATACAAAGAAACTACAAGAATTTCAGCTAACGACTCCTTTTCAGAGCAGTTTATTTCGAAAACTTGCTGGAAGAAGAAATTCTGCAGCAAGAGGTTCTACATAAAATTATAGTTTGATTTCTGGTTAAATATTTTATCTACCAATTGTTTGAAAAAAGTTAAACTAAAATTAATTATAAAAGTTACAGAATAAAACAATACAAAATACAAAATACCAACCAAAAGAAAATCTCATGCAAAATCATAACTTGAACCAAAACGATTTAGAGAATTAGTGAGAGAGAACGAAGAATGAACTTTAATTGAATTTATTATGAGTATACTTCAAACAATTAAAATGCACACTTACGAGAACGTATAACGACGTATGAAATTTTGCAAATTACTCACTCACTCTATTGACTATAGCAGACACAAATCATATAAATCCCACAATATATACTGAAGAGAAAATGCAATCAATCACGTACATACGTACGTACATACATACGTAACAAACACAAACTTAAGAGAGTCTCGTTCTAGAAGACACACGTAAAAAGTGAGCAATGTTATTGCAAGAGGAACGCGACGTAAGCAACAACGTAAGTACGCAACAAATTAAATGTCTGAGAAAACTCTAAAACGCAATCATAAAAATCAAATGCAGCAATAACAACATCAAGAGCTCTTAAAGCCAAAACGAAAATTATTAAAAACATAGTTATTGTATTTGAAAAAACTATCACTCCGAAGGGAAAAATTGGCGTTAAAACTAAGATTTTTCTTGTATTGATTTTAGTAGTATTAAATTTTTAAGAGATTTTGAAATATTTACTTCTCATTACGAAAAAATAGATTTAAAAACAAAACAAAATATGACATAAAAAATTTGCATTTGTTTTTTTTTTTTTTAAATTTTCGATTTAATTTTGACTTTCTAATGGTTGGTTCTAAGATTTATTTGCAAGATAATATGTAAGCCTAAATTTCTGCTTTATTTTTCTGGCCGATGAAGGAGTTTGGGTATTTCGGGACTCTTGCAAGTGCAGGGAAATACTATATCATCGAAGACAACGTTCGAATCTAGGACAGCGTGAGGTTCTAACTTGGCATAACGTTTCATTTTGTGCACAAAGTTCAGAGTATTTAATTCCTACGGAAGAAATATACCCAAAACCATTAACCAAATGACCCATTATTTCCGGTTAATTAAACTTACTTTAAAGGACCTCATTGGTCTTTGGCAATTTGCCATATGCTTCTGGAATATTTGTCTTATAAATTGATCCGGATCGTCAATGGTATTCTAAAAAAGGATTACATACATACATAGATTATAATTATCATGTTCTTTATTCACATTCATAGAATATTATCCAGCTTCTTTACCTTCGTTATCGGATATTTGGTAGGATGATCGCCTTGATTGCGAAACTCGTCCGCGACTATAGACATGTTGCAGACATCATTATCCCACATACCCTTCTGAACTTGACCAGTATGCATGTGGTAGAAAGTGCCTTCGCCATTCTTAAAACCTCTGGCAAAATTACCCTCATAACGATTACCATTTGCTATAGTCGCGGAACAAAAAGGTAAACATACATATAAAAGGTAAACAAGTCCAACATCCAACATACCACAAAATAATACTCCCGTACCATGATGCACATCAGCTTTCCATTCTCCCAGGTACATGCGACCATCACGATACCATTGAATGCCCAAACCATGTCGTCGATTATTTCTCCACCAACCGTAATAAATACCATCGGGATAGAATTGTTTACCCTCGCCGCTTTTCACATCGTTTTGCCATTCCCCGATATAAATCCTCTTGGCGGTACCATTGGGCAGGAGACGACGCATTGTACCGTGTCCATGGCGCTTTCCAGCCTGCCATTGACCATCGTAAATCAAACCCTTACTGTTTGTCTTAACGCCATATTTCTCATTCTTGCTGTTCAGCCAGTAACCGGAATAGGTGCCACCGCCGGGATAATAAAACGTGGCCCGCCAACCAGTACTCTCAGCCTTGATCCTATTCTTCGGGACGCATGTTCGACAACAGCTCATGCTGTATAATAATTTCGCAATTTCTATGAGACTGATATTTTTTTAAAACAAAAAATGAAAACCAAGAAAAACTTCGAAAATTTTAGTGTAAAAAACGAAAAGATGACAAAATTTGAATAAAAAAATATGAACATACAATATTTCTAGATAGACTTTCTACACATGAATCCTCAATTAGCGCGTAGATTTTTAAGCTTGTGGTCCAACGCAGTGCCGGGCTTGGCTATAGATTCTGAGTTCGAATCTCCTACGGTTGATAAATCCCATCCACACGATCGCTAAAGCAAGAAAGTACTCACCAGATCTAGAAAACAACAACACAAATACAGCGTTAAGCTAAAAGAAATTACAATAATATGAACCATAAACTGAACCGCAACCGCACGCGCGACAATTACACTTAAACTTATTTACCTTCGCAACATGCCAAAGATACATCCATCAATAATTATTATAGAGCAAGTTTATTACTTCGTATAAAAAATAGCTGGCAAACATTGATAAATAAATACGTACATTAGATTATGTCTTTAACAATTAACTACCATTTTGTATGGACATGCAAAATTAAAACATTTCTTAAATTGTAAACAAGAGTTAAAAAAGAAAATTAAGTTAAGATCCTAGGTTTGTTGCCTTTTGCGCGTTGGTTTCTTTGTTTCGAGGGTGTTTGTCGATTTAGGAATTTTGTCAGGAATCTTGTCTGTCTCCGTCTTCTTGGTTCGGCTGCGGGTATTCGTTATAATAGTAGCTACCACTGCTTCGCCAACACTAGCGCTACCACTGCCACCGCTAGCACTACTGCCGCCAGCGACTGCTGCTGCACCACCACCACCACCACCTCGACAATTTTGGTTTCTTCTTCTTCTCAGTAAAGCCATTTGCGGTGAGCTTCCCGCAGATTTGAAAATCTTTGTTGGAGTTAAAGCAAGTGGAATTGAAGACAGGTTTAAAGAGGCCATTTTGTTAACAATTTCAGTGTTTGACGACGACGACTGTACCTTTTTTCCTTGCCTTTTGTTTGGTTTGCCGCCTGCGCCTAGCCCGCCGTTTTCAGCGTTAACATCGATGGCATTTACGCTTTTCAAGGCACCATTTACTTCTATATTCACCGCTATATTTTCTTTATTTTCTATTACTTCGGCACGGCCATTTCTTTTACCTAAATTCGATGAGAGACCACGTCTACTACTACTCCTACTATTCTGTGACTTTTGCTGTTGGACTGCGCTTGAAGCTGAACAAGATTTCATCTCTTCACAACTGCTGTCCGGAGTTGAACTCTCTGAACAACTTTTCTTTCTTCCTCCTGAGACTGCAGTCTTTTTACGTAAGCCTTTAGAACTCTTTGAAATGGTCTCGATGCAGGAAGGTACAAGAGTCTTAACACCTAATAGCTCGCCATTGTCTTTCCTTTTGGCCTGTGAGGTACTCTTTGCAAGTGACTCATCATTGCAGAGTTTTGTGCCTATAATAGCGGTGTTGAGTTCATTTTCACTACTTGTATCTGTATCCAACTCTATACATGGACAGAAGGAATCCTTTGTTGCTATCGCAATCGCCGAACTGAAGTTTGGCGAAATTTTGACGGGTCTGCCGATTTTCTGCACTCCATTGAGACTCTTTTCCACTTCCTCTCCTTCGGGCGACAATCGAAATTCAATAGCCCTTCTCAAACTATTGGTAGCATTTCTCATTTCGGGTTTCGGAGTTTGAGTTGACAATATTTGAATTTTCGTCGAACGCTTCTGTAACTCCAGATTGATTTTATAGACTTTGTCAACGTTTCGCGTAGCTCTGTGTGAAAAATGCAATGCCAGCTCTACATATTCCAAGGCTTTATCGTATTTACCATGCGCACGTAAGTAATTTAAATAATGCTGCATGCTTAATAATTGAACATTTTGAAAATTTAACAATAAGAAATCATTCCTCTGACTCTGACACCATTGCGATGATTTCTTATAGAACTCCTCTAACTGATCGAAGTCCTCGATGAGGAAAAAGAGTCGAGCATTGATGTAACCAATTGTTAGATATGTCCACTGGAGCAAACTATTATTTGCTATGATCTCAAAGGCATCATGTCGGAGAAAACGCTGCAGATCTTGATTGTCCACAGCCCTTGTAAGTCGTAGTTTATCCTTTGTACAAGAATGACAAAAAAAAATACACAAACAACATTCGTTGTAAATAGTTGGCTATAGAGATATTGTGGCACTTACCTTCATTACCGGCGACAATTGAGCCTGCACCACCCTACGGATAGTCTCCATGCCAGGAACACACAACAGAAGACCAGAAACGCCATCCTTCGAATTTGCCGTTTTATAATGTTCGTTCGGAGCTGTTCCTACGCGTAGCGGCGATTTCACCCTGCACAATTCCTGAACATTCTTGACGCCTAAGAAGCATTCAATAATTTTCAATTTGATCTGAAATAAAATAACTCTGATCAAATTAAATGCGCCGATTGAATGAAGCTGCCTTTACGGCCAATGCGTGTGATTATGGCTTACCACGGCCTTGTCTACACACTCTGCCTGCAAATTGGCCAAAGACCATGACGTCAAACACTGCACAACTCGCAGACTGGCGCCGATATTTAGAGCAGCCTTGAAATGCGAAATGTAATAACTCCTTAGTATATTATCGCACAGGCGATTAATGGAGCATTCGGCGAACTCCTGCATCAAGCCGAAAAGCAGAATCATGTAGTTCCACGAGTCTTCCGATGTTATTTGCACAAAACCACGAAATCTATTGAAGGTAGTCTCCATCTGACGAAGTATGCAAATAGAATCCGTACTTCGTGAATCTCTTGCGTCCGCGAATTTCCATAAAATACGAAATTTCACTGCTTGCAACGAGGCCTGAACGAAATCAAATTTGTCTCGCCGTTCTGGCAATTCATCGCGCTTAGTTTCCGCCAATTTCAAAAGCAGCTGCGCATAGTTAAAGTTGCCCAGACGTGCATAGTAATAGGCGAGTTGGCAGAGACACAATAATAGATAATTTTGACGACGTGGCACTAATGTCTGCATGATGTGTAGAGTGTTCAGAATAATAGGCAGATTTTTGTTAACTTCAGCGGCCAGGTCTATTTCCAGCTTGTTCTCAAGATATGCAACATGTTCACAGAGAAATGCCAGCGCACGCAAAGTGTTATTGTTATCACTCAACCACTGCGCGGTGCGATAAACTAACAACCAGGCCTGGCAAGCACCTTCCAAATAGCCGCGCAATTGGAGCAAACGCGCCAAAAATGATATGTCGGTGAGTACAACTTCCCAGTCTAATAGAACAGCATCTGAACTAATCGGTTCCGAATCTGCCTACAATCAAAATAGGTAGAGTATATAAGTGAGCCGTCGTCGTCATACCGATATCGATTGAAAGCAGAGATAGTTTATATTAAAAAATTACGTTTTTGGCGAAATCATCAAAAGGGCATAAACACCATCAAGTCTATCGGGTGCGCCATATTTTATGTCGGTTAAACATTGAATTGAATAACTTTAACATTTATCAACCGATCGACCTGAGTAAACATGTTTTTGAAACGCCAATTCAGTACACTTTTAACCATAAATATGATATTATGATATTCTATATCTAATAGTGATATTCTAAATATGATATTCTAAACCTAAATAATATGCCCTTTTATTGTTATCTGTTTATATATCTATTTACCTTAACCTATGTATGTTTTTGTTGTAAGTACCGTTCTTACCGTTTTATAGAATTCCTCAAACAAACGCAAAGCTTCCAAACACATACTGATAACATTCATCTCGCTAATGGCATCAATGCGTTTTATATTCTCCTTCAATAAAAGCGTATCGAGAGTATTGAGAGCATCTTCAGAGAAATCCTTCAATGAAAAATCGAAAAGCATCTTCATTTTCTCAATCTGACCACCGATTATATACGTGTACGTATGCGCCAAGGTAAGTTTCTCAGCACGGCTCAAACCACACACTTCTTTTGCTTTCAGCTGAAGAGCTTTGAAAATTCGTTGAACTCTACCGCTTGCATCAATCTGATTGCTCTCTCGTGCCACCAAAATAAAATCCAAATCCGTGTGACTGCATTTCAGCAGTGAAGTGTGTAGCAGTATATTTGTCTTCTGATATTTGAAAATAATTTGTGCTTCCATTGTGTGCAGCAAACGCTTTTCAGAAACTTCCAGTATCGGCATGAGAGGACCAGTACCAGTGTCCAGTATTTCCAACAAGCACCTATCCCACAACAACAGATGCTCCGTGGTATAAAAAATGCCAATTTGATGCATCAGCGCTGTATAGTGCGACTGATTCAATTTAAGCATACAACCGATTTGAATTGCATGAAATTCTGCTATCAATTTGACATCCATTGAAATGGGACAGGCGCGACGTAAACGGGAAATCAATTGAAGCCACATCTGCGCGGTAAACTTTGGCTGAATGACCGCAACGATTTCAGCTAAGGCGACGCACAATCTAACTTGCGAGCTGATGGTAATCTTGCACAGAAGTGTATTGAAATCAGTACACAAGGCTCGAAGATCAGCGGAGGAGCTATCAATGCACACCATGGAATCTATGACATTGACACTGTGACGCATTATTGTGGTAAAGGTTTTTTGAAAAAGAACCTCATCTGATCTCGAAGGTTCCTAAATACAATTGAATTTTTTGATGATGTTGAAATAATATTAACAAATTGAAAAAGCATACCTTATTCTCTGCGCCACTAATAAAGAACGTATAATATTTCAGCGATGACCGTAAGAGCATAAAGATAGTATGCTTGCGTGTGCTGGTGCAACATGACCAAGAGACCAGCTTCGTTTGTGTAATACCCGGCGCCAGTCTGATGAGATCGAGAATTAATGACAAATGTGAATTGCTCAACTCGATTGCACCGATTTGGGCTTGATTTGCGCTCGCTTCCCTGAAAGCTGCTAAATTGCTGAAGTCTAGTTTGGAAATCAAAACACTCATTGCCACCACAAAATCCATGAACCACATTTCAGATTTTAGCATCTCAGCAAAACGTTCGAAGAATATTTTGAATTTACCGCAAAGCTCAACGTAAGATGCCACGAAATGGTGTACTACACTCTGTGCAAAAACCAATTTCACAAAATAATACAGCAACGAGAGCGTATAAGACATTGCTTTATCGCTCTTAAAGATCGCAATTTCTTTATAGACTCGCAGAAAACGCAAGCCGATCTGTTCGTTGGACCACAACGTCGTTTCATCAATATGGAAAAACTGCAGAAACGCATCCATGTAATCCATATATAAGGACTTTGTCTCCTCCACCGAGACTGGCGGATTCCTATATTCGGCCAAAAGTCTGAACAACGCGTTAAACATACTGGAACTGTCGGAGCTGGCAGCAATAAATTTATAAGTGCTTTGTGATCTCTTCGGTATAAGGAAACGCATCACAGTTTTAACTAAATCTTTATAGACAAAGTTCTGCCGGTCATGCTTCTGCCGCATTTCCGTAAATAATTCGGCCAATTGTGTGCAAACATCAGAAATTCCATGCATTGCAGATGCTTGTAAATTTTTCAGATCTTTTTGTGCCATCAAATGCTGCGTGTAGGTACCCATGATGAATTCATAATCATTTTCTTTTTGCAGTTTGTCAGGTTTACCCTTCAAAAAGTCATAAACTGCATGCATTTCTGTGTAGCGCCCCTGGAAAATTGAATTCATTACACAAGTGAGAATAATTTCGCGGGCCTTGGATTAATTTCAGAGCCTGCCATGGTTTAGGTCACGCTAAACTTACCCTTTCATAAAGCAAATAATAATAATATCGCACCATCTCAAGGTATCCAGTCCAGTATTTAGAATTTGCGGCTGGATCAACATTGGGCGCCAATACGCTCGCAAATATATCACAGTAAATTTCATAATGTGTGGATTTTGCTATAATCGCCTGGCAAATGTGTCTGAGGATGTCGTGGGCCAAGAGCAACTGGGAACTCTTCTTTTTACCATATGCCACCATTTTTCCGCGTATCTCGTCAAGAGCAGCTGCTGCCTCCTTTTTCGTTCCTCGTAATGCTACTTCGTAGTTCCTTATTGTCATTTTCGGTATTTTTGTCTTCTTTGAATTATTTCAATGTTTAAAATAGATAGCAAAATAGATCACATTTGTTCAAAGCTTTAAATAAAATCATCAGTTATTTAAACCAACTTTCAGTGATCGTCTAATCCGCGCTTCAATCTGTCTTCAGGGCGACCAACAGAAATTATTTTTTAGCTGTCATTAAGTTTGACGTGTACCGTGACTTGACTTGACTTGACTTGACCAGCACTGGAGTTAAAAGAGCACTATCCAGCTGAATATGTACACTCAAAACTATTTTTGTTCATATTAATAAAGGATCTATACAAAATATACAAAAATATATAACTGGTTATATACATAAGAGCAAACGGACAAAAATATACTTGTCCGGTTACAAAATAAATTCATCGACATGCCTAATTAATAAAATGTAATAAAATGCTCTCGTTTCCTAATAAAAATTTACTATTTCAATGAAAAATCTTGTTATATAATTTTTTATTTACTTTTATAGTTATTACTTTGAATTTTTATTTATAAAATAGATATTAAATAATAAGTAAATAAATGTTATAAATAATATTAATGCGAATTTTGATTCCGAACGCGGATGAATTCCTCCTCCGAGTCTTCACCAGAGTCGTCAGAAAAAAACTCCACTAAAGAATCCATGATGTTCACTCTATATTTTTAATAATATAAATCGGAATGTTTTTACTTGAACTTTGCAATACAATTGGAATTTTCCATTGTTTACAACTTCCTACAGTGTTGGAAAATTCCTAACAAAAACAACAATAGAATTTTGTTTTGCTAAAATCTAGGCGAAATGATATAAAATAACACAAATATTATTCTACATATAATTCGCTAAGTATATTCTAAATTTTTTAGCAATGACTATGACCTTATTTTTTGCGAAAAAACAATTTTATTAGGTTTTTATTTATTTAACATAACTACAATAATAAAAGTTTTGTCTACAAATAATAATTATGGTTTACTGAAATTAAAGAAATATTTTCACGTACCAGATTTTGAATCTGGCATTACTGCATGAAGCAACGGAAATTTGTCATGGGCAATAGCCTTCCAATGCCCCATCATTGGACACCTTTCGTTAAGCTTTGATATAAATGAAGGCAACTACACATTGGAAAAATCAGTTTCTATTGAACATTACATCAGGAAGCTTGGAGTTACGCAAACCAAATTTGTATTCTCTGCGACAGCGAAAGTCCTACAAGGAGCGAAAAGATTTGTTTTTGATTTTAATTTTTGTTTGTGAATTTGCAACCATTACGTTTAAAAATGCCATCAAACATGAATAATAAACTGTAAGTAAAAGCTGCAGTGTGAAGTGTCAATATCATAATAAAATCAATAAAATTGTGAGGAATAATTTCTAATGAAAATTGGGGAATGGTAAAAAAATTCTCCCAATTGGTGGCTATTGGAAATGTTTTGGTGTGGTGGTGGTATATGCATCTGTGAATTTGTCAAGACAAAATATTTAATAAAATCTAATTGGATGTAAGTAAAGTAAACAAATTTATTTCGAAAAAGAAAAAAAACCTAAATTTTTCTTGAAATATATTTTTTGCTTTATTTTGTAGAACTGCGGCCATATTGTTCACCAACTCACTTGAACGTTAAAGTTTTGACGAAGGTTTTTTGGTTAGGTGCAATTGGTATTGCCAGATTGAAAATGATTTTTTAACAATATTTTTAGATTTTTTGTGTTAAAAGTTTTTAATTATTTGAA
This sequence comes from Conops quadrifasciatus, assembly GCA_949752815.1. NCBI lineage: Eukaryota > Metazoa > Arthropoda > Insecta > Diptera > Conopidae > Conops > Conops quadrifasciatus. The sequence goes on along the minus strand of OX457077.1, from coordinate 10,724,600 downwards.
TTTTCAATTTCAAATTTTTTTAATTTTAACAGACTTCCGTGACGGTTCGGTTTACGAAATTCTATTCAGAAATTATTGGATGTATCGGTTGGCCGAAAAATTATTCGACGTTTTTTAGTAAAAAGATAAATTATTTTGTATGTAACAAACATTTTATTAATCTAAATAGTGCCCATTCTTTTCAACTACCTTCTGCCATTTTTCGGGTATTTCCATTATTCCTTTCTTGAAGAATTCCGGGGTTTTATCTTGGAAAAACTGACACAGGTGCTTTTCGCAGTCCTATTTTCAGGCCAATTTTTTCCCAGCAATAGTGTGTTGAAGACCTCGGAACAAACGATAATCTGGTAGTTTATGGTCAGGACTATACGGTGGATGCATCAAAACTTCTAATCCGAAGTCTTAGTTTTAGCCGGATAAACAAAGCTGTATGCAGCCTTTTTTGGACTAATTTTTGCACACAGTTTATGAGGCACCCAAATATCGACGAGCTTCTTTGTGAAACTAACTTTATACAAATGGTTTAAAACTGTTTTGTGGCCGATCTTCAGTTCCTTCGCGATGTCACGACTGCTCGACTGACGGCCTTAGCAAAAAAAAAAAGTTGCCAGATGCAACTAACCGTTTCAAAGTTAGTGAAGCGATGAAAAAAACGACGAATACTTTTTCCCCAACCCAATATATAAAATAAAGAACAATCTTTTAGGAAACGCTGCATTTTCCCTCTTAAATTCTTATTGCCTGTACATAAAGCAACGTAAATTTAGGCCAATTTTATCAAAATATCAAAGATCACCTTTCCGTTTTGTCAAAACAGTTCGCAATACAGCTGTGTTATTAACCCCTTGAGTGGAAATTACGCTTCGATGACCCATTAGGAGTTCCTGTACCAAATTCGAATTTGACGGACGTCGCCCGTTGTATATTTTATTGTTTAAAAACAAATTTCTTCTAAAAATAAAATTATTATGATTGTTGTTTCTCTGTCTTCTACCTAATAATTACCTTCGTGCAGACAACGGTTTTAACTGTTTTTTTTTTTTAATAAAACGATCGTTGCTATCATTGAGATTTTCCGTGAGTTCATGAGCTATCACGCAATCGTTTCGAGTTGAAGAGGAGCTTTTTATTTTGAGAAGTTTTTAATCGTACGCTTCTTCGAAATTTAATCGTAGCGCTAAGGGCTAAAGAACAATGTATGTTAATATAAAAACTATAGTGAGGTGATACGTGTACGTTTCACGGTCTGCTGAAATAGACGAGAACATCGCAGAACAAATGATTTTATCACCATCGCGATATTGTAAATATTTACATTTGGGTAAACAATATTAAATACATACATACTTGAGTTCATAAAACGCTTTAGGCTGTAGGAATAAAAACGTTAAGAATATACTAATATGACAAGCAAGATAATATGAATTTCTTATAAATAATATGCCTTTAAACAGAAGATGAGATAAATCATTTTAATAAGCAAGACTGAAACCAATAATTACCTCAAAACCTACTTTTTACTGGGGCAGCCATGATGAGTTTATTTTAATGCCTTCGTAGATTTTCTCAAAAAAGCCACGTTTTAAACGACTGCTTTGAATGAATGTTGCTTGGAAACTGATTTTAAATAATAATAATGATCACATGCTTTGCACTATTCCCTTTGTGTTGTTGTCTCGACACATTATAATAATAAATAACATTAATTTTTGCAAATATACATTAAATATTTATGTATGTATATATATTTATGTATGTATATATATTAATGTATGTATATACGATTATTATTATTAATACATATATATAAATATTTTTATACTTATTTATGTTATATATAAAAATTAAAGACTGATTTATTTCTGATTATGTAAAAGAATCATTTCCAAATAAAAGCCTTTTAACCCTAAAAGTTTTGGCTTGGAGACATACCGTTTTGGTCGATATGGCACCTTTAGTGTCTGAGGTCGTTCGATTTTTTTTCTTAACGATTAATTTTCGTTAATCTTCGTTAAACAAAGGGTCATAAGAGATAAGTTTTTATTACTGGTTTCACATTGTACCAGCTGATAAATTAGCACATACACTGAAATAAATATTAGATAATTGTTACATACATACATCAGAAAACTAACATGAGATAAAACGAAATTATTCGGCTTCTGATTTCAAATTCTCTGTTATTTTAGGATAAATTATATTAAATTCTTACCACTGTGCCGGTAATAAAATGTATTTGTTTGTATTTTAGAAACAGATCCCTTTATTGTAGTTGTTTTTTATCTTTTTGTTTATCTTTTAAAACAGCACAAATTTGTTGAGTGGAAAATTCCATTCGTCGTGCACAGTAACTAAAGAAAACAACAACAATAAGACGAAGAAAAAAAAAAGAACTACCGAACAAACTAGTTCGCTTAACTTCAACTAGCAAATAATTTCTCCATATGTTTATGTATTGTATATACATATATGTATAATTCTAAACTAAAATGTGTTATCATCTTATCTAATCTTAGCAATTATTCTAACAGAAGACACCATTAAAAGCTTGTACAATTCAAACCAATTTGGGTCACTTGGGTTTGACAAAGAAACGCTTGAAATGACGAAACATTGTCGGTAATGTAGCAAAACCGTGTATGAGCTAAACTTATAAATCGCACTGATTTGCTTTTGATTTTAGAAACTGAAGTAAAAGCTATTATAAGGTCACAGCGGTTAGTTTCTTAATCCATACAAAAGGAGCACCGAACATTTTTAAAATTACCCTTTAATATTTCCTTTTAATTTTATTTATAATTATTTTAATTTTATTTTATTTTAATTTTATAATAAGATTATCACAAAGGTTCTCTTTATCCATTGTCTCTTCATGACAATGAGTTCGTGTGATCTTGTACTTTGCGGGCCGCCGAGTAGTTTTATATTTCTATGCAACATAGAGCAGAAATTATATAAAAGAAAGGATAAACAAATATTTTTTTAATTAAAACTCGAGAGTTGATTATTTATATTAAAGCACAGTATAAAAAGAAAGTTTTATTAATTTTTCATTGATATTACATTTTTTAAGAGCATGTAGACCCTAAGTGCGGGCCAACAAAATGATCCGTGAAACCATTTTGGTTGACCAGGCCTGACATAAATAAAGCAAGCTACAAAAAATTCGATCCCGGTTTATATAAATAAACCGCAAAAGCGAGAGCTGAATTTGCAGAGCTACACAAAATGCGAAATGGACATTTAACACTAACGTTTACTAAAAAGAACTACGTATCAAATTCTATGTAAGCAAGCCCAAAACTAAAAACCAAAATACTTTTTATCTCTATATATAAAAATGAAAGTCCTGACTGACTCATCAACGCCCAGGGTAAACGCTTAGACCTAGAAAGCTGCAATTTTGCGAAGACGTTTCCTTTATGATGTATACAAGCACTAAGAACGGATATTTCGAAATTCTACCCTTAAGGTGGTGAAAAGCGTTTGCAAAATTTGTATGAGGAATATTTTATTTGTGGTCTGATTTGCTTGAAACTTGGTCTTAATACTCTTTGGTATAATTAATCAAACACATATTTCGGCATTTTTCAAAATACAACCCCTGATGGGGTAAAAACGGGTTGCAACGTTTGTAGGAGGAATATTTCATTTGTGGTCGGAAGCAACACACGCTTCCTAACAATTTAACCAAAATGAGCCACAGCAACGCGGGGACGGGTACATCTAGTAGCAAATAAATTGGGTTCATTGTTAGAACAAAACGGAGACGGAAATTCGTTTCAAATTAATTTGAATTTATCACGAAGTAAGGCAATTTCAGAATTTCAAAATCATTGTATAAACACATACATATTTTTATATCATTTTTTATTTTTTATCATATTTCTATACGTTATATATAAATAACACTAATTATCATAAATATCACAAGTGAAACTCACTATTTAGTGGATTTAGTCAACTAATTATCATTATTATAATTATATAATTGTAGATAAGATCAATCTAGACGCGTTGGGTTATAATTTCGTTGATAAAAACCATTTACGTAATCTAGTTTCGTCAAGTACATCTGAGTTTATTATTGCTTAGAAAAGATTATAAACTTTTAAAATCAGAATCAAAGAAATCGAAAAAAACAAGCTCTATTTCGTTTAAAAATATTTTAGAAAAAAGCTTTATAAACACATCAAAAGCTTCGTATTCGAAATCAATTGGGAAAATATTTGGTTTCATCTTATCAAAATTTGGGTAATGCTGTATATTAAAATAAAAATATGCTTATATGCTTTTTTTTAATAACATAAAATTTACAGTCCGTTTAGAAAACTCTATTTTTATTCACAATTCATTATATAACATTTTTGGACCCATGAGCTTAGCCTTTGTATTGACGTAGATGTACACAATTATCGGTGTATACTTATTTATATAAGTATTACTTCTTGCGAGCCCTTAAAGGTACCCACACCCATTTCAAATTCTCTGTTCTCTTGTGCAAATATTCTTGTATGTATGTTTGTTTATTTGGAATTATCGCGTGTTTAATCAAATTTACACTGTGGCTGGTAGAATAGCAAAATGTCTATTATGCCTATTATATACTCACATAAACATACAAAGAAATACATATATACGCAGCACACTAATAATTCTTATCTGCATACGTCAAGTCAACTACGTTCCTATTTTTGCTTCTCATTTAAGTTCAATTTATAATGGTTTTCTTCATAGACCTTTGTTGCTTTATTGAAATGAATAAGATTCAATTCGGTTCAATTTTTATCTCATTCCGACGATTGTCAACCGCCGCTTTACCAACCAGGCCGGCAGTGTCGTAGGTGCCGTAGTACAACACCCTGATGCACCGTATCATGATCGTGCTGTTATATTCCTTTGTCAGCTTTTTAATGGGAAGACGCAGCAACAACCTGTCTCGTTCGTTGAATTCGTTTTTGCGATTATATTTTCTTCCATATTCTTCCTTTTACATTTTGCATGGTGGTAGTGGTTTTGTAAGCGGCGTACACGAGTAAAAGGGTTTCATAAAATGCACCAACATAAACAACATTTGGTTTAGTTTTAAAACGGTTATTGGACGTGCCGTATCCCTTGTATATAAATTGAAAACTAATTGGAAACATTTTTTAAACATTTAATCAAATAAAACTAACGCGTAAATAGTTTTAAAATTTGCTGCGATTAGATTCCAGAACGTACACATACATATGTACTTATATATACTCGGGAGATATTTTCCATAATCTCAGGCAACAAGGTCAAAAGAACACGACAGGAAAATCTTGACCGTTTTTTTCCACCTTTACAACCTTTTTTCTAATTCGGTACGTTGATTAAAATTTTTTAATGTGTAATTAAGTACACTTACTTTTATTTCTAACCTACAGTGATAGATAATTTTAAAACTGTACCTTAATTAGGATTGAAGTGACAGTCCTCTGATGGGTAGTTAAAACTAACAACGCAATTAGCTAACTTTTGAATTCGATCTTGCTTGTTTTTCGATTCGATTCGATTTTATTATTATTTTTTCGTTTTTTGCACTCATAATTAAAATTACTTGTTTAAACAAAAAAAAAAGAACGTGGAGAAAGGTTATCAACAACAGTTAAAAACAATCAAATGAAATTCAGTTTGTTTTGTTTTTTTTTTTTAAGTCAGCGGTGTCTGACGGCTGCAAAAGAACGCAAAAAATCTGCGTGTACCCACGCAGTGCATTTAAAATGAGTGTGGCTTCTAAAGGCTTTTGTCTATTCCAATTATTAAAACAATAAATTTTAAGTTCAAGCAGGATTCGAAACATTCAGACTGGATGCAATCAATCTTTCAATCGCTGCGTAAATTTTAAACGCAGGAAATTCTATAAAATGCGAATTCAGTGAATAAATAAAAAAATATAATGCTCCAAATATTGCGTATGAACGAATATTTATCTGCATATCAATCAACGGTTTCATTCAGAGCGGTCAAGCCTTGTTGGCTTTTTCTTGCCAGAATAAATCATGTGCTCTGAATACGTTTGCTGAAAAACAACAACATTTAAACAACAACAACACTTTATGCCAAATTCCACGTGGCCGCCACACGAGAAGGAAATAAAACACTGAAAATGAGTGACAGAGAAGAAAGTTCTGAACAGATGCAGCATACAAATTTTTGGCTAGAAAAAATGGCGAATGCTTTGTCAGCCCTTCTGACCTTTCTACCCCCTCAGACAAAAAATAAAGAAAAAGCCAACATGGCTTGACCGTTCTGAATGCAACCAACGTCTCCCGTAAAGTCCCTTTTTACGAAGCGAAAAAATGTCCGTCATTCCCTTTAAAACATCGTAATTAAATGAATGCATGTGTTTTTCTTTTCGTATTCAAGAATTTACCTAAGAGAGAATAAAATTTATTTTATATAATATAAAATTTTCTTCATGACTCAAGGTCTAGGTCTAATATCAATGTTGCTGTGTTTTTAGTACAAGTATGCATATAAAAATCAAAATCTAATATAGCATCCTCAAGATTTATATTATTTTCTGAATATTTCACATTCTGTTTATATGTAAACAATAAACACAGATTTTAATTTAGCACGTAGTTGCTAATAAAAGCAAATTATGGCCGTCCCATTCGTTTTTCGGATTCATGTAATTTTCGACTTTAAGGAATTGTGGTTTTATTCCGCTGACGATAATAATTATTAGAAGCTTTTATGTGCAATATTTGAAGAATATGATTGATGTTCGCATTTTCATTTAAAGCGGCGATCTCATACGTTACTGTATCTACGTATACACGTACCTATGTACATACACATATATGCACATACGCCTGCACCTACATACATCCCAACCTCTGCCAAAAGCGCAATTTTTTTGCTATACATATGTACTTTCTTCGTTTATTCCACACAAGCTTCAGATACTAAACATTTTATATATTGCCTGTCAGCTTGGGGTCGATCTTTTAACGATAGCCGGTAGTTTTTTCCCACCTTTTGTATTTTTTATTATTTATTGTACTTGAGCTTTTCCCCTTTGCCTTTATTTTTATACTTACGAAATACAGACATAGTTACTGACTGGCTGATGCGTTTCAATGCACCTTCTTTAATTAGAGATTACACTTCTATGCTTTCTTAATTGGATACTGACTCGACTCGTGAGTACGATAATGCAAGCTCGTGCACGGATAGAAAATAAAGAGAGCTATCCATGGACGGTCCTAATTATGCATTTAATACTGTCATGGATTAGCTTTCTTCGTATAATATTCGTTGGTCCTCAAAGATAGTGTTTTACAATGTTTATTTGTACATTGCATATTTTGCAACCCGCATAAAATAAGGGCTCCCCTTGCCCTTTTCCTTTCGCGCCCATCTTCTCCAATACCACCATCTCTTGTAGTGTGAATTACTTAACTCTACGCATTTCCTGCCGAACTCTCAAAAGATGATCCACGAATATAAAAACAAAGAGAGCTATCCGTCGACAGTCAAGCTAATGTATTAATACTGTCATGGAATTGCTCTCTTTGTATGATATTCGAAAAGCCTCAATTTATTATGCAATAAGTCAAAGCTTTAATTAAAAAACTTTAATGTCAAATTAAAAATATGCAACAATTAAGATAAACCGCTTAAATCCTCCGTGGAATTGTAAAGGTATTTGCTGTACAATTTAGTTACATGAGATATGTACGAGTATGTACATATGTACTCTTATGTGTAGAATTCTACATGAATTTTTGCTCTGCTTTTGTTAAAAACCTTAAATTAAATTAAATTTCTTTCCTTAAATTTCTTGGAAGTTGGAGTCTGTCGAAACGATGATAAAAAAGTCGCCGGGCGAGGCTCATTCAGAGCCAGAAGGCCTGTCGGACGGATGTCCATCACGGTTAACGGGATAAAATTTCAGATTTACACTAAAAGCTGAAGAGTTTAAAAGTTGAGCAACTGTACAATTAAACTACACAAAGCTTATACAAAGATGGCGGCACAATATAAATTGTTTAGCTCTCATCTTGATCCCTATTCTCTCGATATTCTGACTAATCCCTGTTTAGGTTTATTTCAAATTCGAGCATCTAACGATAAATTTAATTTTTTTTCATTTATTATACTTCAGACCAATCTTTTATATTGAATATTAAATACTTTATAGATATAAAATCTCCCTTTACGTGGTTATATGATTTCGTTATATTGGCATCGACATTACAGTTTCTTTCGATTGAATCTTCCCAATTCGAATTTACAAACCACCACGTCCACGTCCTCCTGTTGGACCTCCTTGCCAAGCTCCACGCCCACCACCTGGTGCACCGGGAGGACCACCTCTGCCACCAGAAACCGGCCCGCCTCGTCCTCTTCCTCTTGCTAACATAAAAATATGCAATTTGCTTATTTCAGTTTTGTAACTACAAACGCCAACACTATGCTATATTCACCTTGTGCTCGCAATATTGCTGCCTTGCCCCTGCCCGCGGTTCCACCTAGCCCTTTGCCAGTTTGCTTTTTAAACATGGGCGCATTCTTCAACATATCCGGCAATATGAGAAATCTTATCTTCGAGCCGCGTATGTACACATTTTCCAGATTTGTAGTACGTCCGTCACGGTAAGTGACTGTGATCTGCGTCAATTGGCAATTCATGTTGTCTTCTGCTTCAATAAGTTTGCCACGATAGACTTCGCCTGTGATTGTCTCGCAGGTAATTATGTGCCCTTCAGCCTCATGCAAAACTTTTATTGGCACACCAATTGACATTTTATTATTAAATTTACTGGACTTTTGTAAATTTCTTGAATATTATAATGAAATGTTTCGACCGCAGACCTCCACACTTTTCACGCTGCCAGAAGAAAATGATTACCGACGTTTACTTGACAGATAAATTGTATTGTTTGTTTGACCGCCATGTTGATGTTGAGACAGTTTGAAACTCACTGGAACTAGCAACACGGCACTGCCATTCTAAATTATAGGGTACTATGGTGGAGAAATTCTTTTCTTTAAAGCAAAACTTTTTTGCATATTTAAATAAATTTTCGACAAATTTGCATCTAAATTACATAAATAATTAACAAAATAAAATATATGAAGTTATTATGAAATTATAAATATCGGAAAAGGAGAATATATATTTTTAATTGGGTAGAATAAAAAGAGTAAAAAATATACCAATATCCAAATATGTATGTATATACAAAAACTATTTTATTAAGTGTTAACTTCTTACTATTATTTTATTCAAATAATCTTAAAATTTTAAACTAATTAAACTAATACCTTTAAATTTACCATCCCAGCGATCCAATGTTTAGTAGTAGTGGTAGAAGAGAATTTAATGGCACCGGATATGGATGTTCTGGAGCCAAGTTACGTACTACTTCTACCTCGTCTTGCGCCACTGACATGTCGACTGAATCCTACTGTATCTCTCTCGGTGTAGGGCCTCTGTGGTGGTCCTGATGTCCCTATCCACCACAGAACAGATCACGACGGGGCATCACTCTTAACTGGTAAGTGTCAACAAACTCTAAACATCTATTATTATTTGGATATTATTAAATAGATAAACACTATGTAAATTAAATGACAATTGCTACTCACATTTCAGAAGATTACAATCGAAAAACTTCTGTGGATTCCACTGGTGGTGGGAGCTTGTTTAGCAGCGCCACATCGTCTGAGGACTCTGACTTGGGCTATGTTGACTCGCAAAATGGCGATGTTAACTCTCTGTACTCCGATGACGATTGTGGTGAAATAGTGAAGGAGATTTTGCAACATGAGCATCCAACACGCATCACAATAAAACTGCATGTTACGGAGAACAAGTTCACTGAATGGGATTCGGTGAGTATATTTGTCCTATATTTGCAAGATTATTATAATGTAATGGCATTTGTTAGGTTCTTAATCCCATTAACAACATTTTGTACGTTGCAATGCCAGAGACTTTGCCACCAGAGGCTTCAAAACAAACGTTCATCTCTTTGCTGGAGTTTGCGGAAGAAAAGCTTGAAGTCGATGCTGTCGTTTTAGCTATTCAGAAAACCATAGCCAATCGTGCTCGATTTGTGGAAACATTTTTAATCATGGGTTTTCAACCAATGTCGAGGAAATCTGAGTTTGCACCACCATGTGCTGATAATGATAACGAGAATTTCTTCCTCATTTATCACATTGATTGATTGAAAAGTTGACATGTGCCACCAAAACTGTTCGTAAAGACAAAATAATACTACAATTTTCTAAAAATTATTCTATTCATAAAAGTACTTATTCAATCACATAATTAAATATTCAAATGTTGTATGTTAATCACCTTTCAAGTAGACAAACCTTTAAACGTGTTCTATTAATATTGGTACACAATTCTTTAATACTCAACAATTTCGGAAAATACTTAAATTTGTCAACACCACCATACAGCAATTACAACAATATTGGCCGCACATGTCAATAAAAGTTTGTTCAGGAAAGAAGGGTATAAATTGAGTAATTGACGTTAAGAGTAAAGATGATAATCGTCGTATATAAAAAAAAACGGAAAAAATGTCACAAAAAAATAAAAAATTTTAAAAAAGTTTATTCATTTTAAAATTGAATTCTAATTTCTGTATCTCTGTTTATAATTTTTTCAAATTCGATAATAGTACACAGTTACTTTCTATATTCATTAAATCTTTATAACATTCAGTAAAAAATTTTATTCTTTGTTATTCACATGCCTTCGGAAACAGTTATTTTCTTCACAAAATAAAATGAATTATATATGCATAATAAATGATACACTAATATATGTTATTATACTTACCAGCATACATATATTAAATACAACAAAAGCAACTTGATTGCCACATCGTTTTATTTGTCTTAATAATATTTCCTTTTATTTCCAATAATATCTCTTATTTACTAATAAACAGTTAATAAAAAACATATACACATAAGTTGTTTTTATTTTGGTGAGTTTGGTATGATATACGTGAAATTTTACTACTATAAGCCGTGTATTCATGATAACGCGTAAAAAGCCGTAGAAACGGTATATGTAAACTGAATAATTTTATCTGCGCTTAAACGAACTGTTAAATTTTATATGGAAACTTTTCTATAATAGGTGTTAAAAATTACGCTACGATTGCAAATCAAATCACGCTACGTGCAAATCAGCTATTTTAAGAAAGGTCCGCGCAAACTGTAAATTATGACTAAGGTAACAAAACAAATTTTTTCCAAATTTGATTTTTAGATAACAGATAACATTTTAATAACAGTGGTTAACAATGGCTAGGTCCAATAATTTCATAAATTTTCTATTTTCACCTATTTTTGGCATCTTTGTTGCTTCTGCGTTCAAACAGCTGATCAATAAACAGCATTTACGCAAACGACTTGAGGGTGGCTTCAGACAAGGAAAATAAAATTATACCATTTCGTTAATACCCTTATGAAATTTTGTGTCGGTGTTGAAAGTGTAAAATATAATTCTGCTTTGTATATAAATATAACTCAACATTGGGATCTCTGTTGAAGCCAACAGTTTAACATTTACTAGGATTTTGTTTACGAATAGGGAAAGCCAGGAAGGAATCAACATTGACAAACTTGTAAATTCTAACCAAAGAATATGGTAACAGCATCATTTGTATATAAATAAAAATTTGTATCTATGCAAATTTATAGATTATAAATGTATAAATATATAATCTCTACAAGTTTGGAAATAAAATTTTTTAACATATACAGTCGGTGACCCTTCACACGGATTGTGGTGACATCAAAGTGGAACTCTTCTGCGAGGATTGTCCCAAGGCCTGCGAAAACTTTCTAGCTCTTTGCGCCAGCGACTACTATAATGGGTGTGCATTTATTCGCAACATAAAAGGTTTCATAGTGCAGACGGGCGATCCCACCAACACAGGAAAGAATGGTCAATCCATCTGGGGCACAAAATTCGAAGATGAATTTAAGGAGTCCTTAAAAGTAATGCTGGTAGCATTTATTAAATCCTCTACAGCTCTCTAAATCTTTTGACTTTCAACGTAGCACACAGATCGCGGCATGATATCCATGGCTAATAATGGCCCAAATGCTAATGCTAGTCAATTCTTCATTACTTATTCCGCCCAACCAAATTTGGATCTGAAGTATACTTTATTTGGCCGGTAAATTTTTACCAAAATCCATTAACTTAATTCGTTCTTACGATAATAACTTTCTTTTTAAAAAGTGTAATTGATGGCTTCGATACTTTGGACGAGTTGGAAAAACTGCCAGTGAATCCGAAGACATATAGACCTCATGTTGAGAAAAAAATTAATAATATTACCATTCATGCAAACCCTCTTGCTGGATGATATTTGATAAGAATATACAAAAGGATTCATTCATCTTGTCAAATAGTCTCTTAATAAAGTTTATAAAAATATAGTTTTTCTTCAACAAATCATAACAGAAATACTTGTTTGCATAAAATCTGTTAATACATGAAAAGAGTAAGTATAAATACCGACAGCACTCAATTCATTATTATAAGTAATGATCTCATTTTAATCAGGAATAAGAATGATCTTATCAAGTTTTATATTCTGAATAGGAATCAATTCCTCTACAATTCTTGACATAACACCCAAGGTATTTTATTCGTACGTCATTAGCGGTAGTAGTGTAGCATGATATGACGCGATTGTGTCGTGATAAGAAGAGTTAACAATTGTTTTGCACTTAGTTCTTCGGTTACTATTACGATTTACTGGTTTCGTAAAATATTTCTCTATTTTGTACTACTTTACTTACCGCATTGATATTCAAATTAAAACTAAAGAAAATTGAGAAGTTAAAGAGGATGGAATTCTTGCCTACGCGTAAGCCGTCGCCAGCATAACCAAAAACAACTTTTTGCTTTTCTTGAAAACAATTTTCTACTTATTAGAGCACCAACATCGTCGTTACAATCCTCTTACGGGAAAATGGATATTGGTCTGTCCACATCGTATGTTGCGACCTTGGTCTGGTGCGCAGGAGCCACCTCAAGTAAATAACATCCCCGAGTACGATCCATTGAATCCACTGTGTCCTAATGTTATAAGGGCAAATGGTGTTGTAAGCACAAACCTTGTACATCCATCCATCCTCATTCGTATTTAACTAGTTTTCTAATAAATTTCTGCAGAAAAATCCCAATTACTCTGGAATATTTACATTTGAAAATGATTTTCCTGCCCTATTGGAAGATATTCCCAGCCCTCCTGAAAGTTCCGATCCACTTTTTCAAGCAGCTCCTGCTTATGGAAACTGTAGAGTTATGTGCTTCCATCCTAAAACCAATAAAACTTTACCACAAATGACGCAAATGGAAATTGTTATGGTCATACAAGAGTAAGTCAGTGGTAGTTGCGATTTGCAAGTTCCTACATTTATATGGTTCATTTGCTCAAATTGATTAGCTACGTACAATACAAAACGCGTATGCACTAATAAATACATACAGATATCGATTTAAGCGGTAAATCGACACAATCCATATACATATGTACGAGTGTGTAAGCTTTGAATTGATCTCTAGTACTATACTAGATTCCTCATTTTCACAGATGGATTAATCAATTCAATGAACTATCGGCTAAGTACACTTGGGTGCAAATATTTGAAAATAAAGGTGCTGCCATGGGCTGCTCAAATCCGCATCCCCATTGCCAAATATGGGCCTGTTCATTTCTACCCTCAGAGCCACAAGAAAAAAATAAACATTTGCAGAATTACTATGAAAATTACGGCAAGCCTCTGCTAACAGACTACTGGACCAAGGAATTGCAACGTAATGAGCGCGTGGTCTTGGAAAATCCAGATTGGTTGGTAGTGGTGCCCTACTGGGCCTCCTGGCCATTTGAAACCATGCTTATATCACGAAATAATAATAAACGCTTGAATGATTTAACAATGCCACAAATGCAGAATCTAGCTAACATAATCAAACAGTTAACTACGAAGTATGATAATCTTTTCCAGTGTACTTTTCCGTATTCAATGGGTTGGCACGGCGCTCCTACGGGAAATTTAGTAACAAAGCCAGACAATCATTGGACACTTCATGCCATTTATTACCCGCCTCTACTACGATCAGCCACCATACGCAAGTTTATGGTTGGTTTCGAGTTGCTTTGCGAGACCCAACGTGATCTAACCGCAGAGCAAGCAGCGGAAATGCTTCGAGCAGCGGACGGCAGTAAACATTTTCTTCATCAATAAAGAGCATTTTTTGTAAAACGGTTTCGGAATGCACGCTATTTTCGGGCTGTCTTTAAAGTCAACAAAAATATATGCTTTTTATTAGGATTTTTTTAAAAAGTATTTGTACATTTTAGATTGACACACAATTTAATCAGTATATATATTTAAAACAATTAACAACAATGTAACAACCTTAAGCAACACCATACACATACAAACTACCTGCTATTCACACAATAGTATTTACTTGCGCGAAATAAAAGCAGACGATTAGTTCTTTCAATTTGGCTTATTTAAACTTCTTCATGACAGCACGATTCTCTAAAGCTAGCATTTCCTTAAGCAGCAGCGCAATATTGTAACGCAAGCGGTGAAACATGGAATACGGAAACTCCAGAGTGCGGTAGTTTCCATTCACATCTTGGAAATGTATAATAATCGTAGGCAAAGCATTCATACTATTCAAGGCACTACAAATAAATAGAATGTTGTTACAATAAACGCCAGCGCGCACCTTCAATACGAAGACTTACCTATCGAATAGTGATATATTTATACGCCACTGCAAATTTCGTGCAGGTGATCTAAAATTTTTAACTTCGTAGAAATTTTGCGTCAATGATTCGCGATGATTTCGGAGCACTTTGCATATATCATCTATACTTTCGTCATTAAACCTGAAAAGGGTGAACGGATTACTTTGTACCAGAATTGATTCAGTAGACATAACGACCACCTACCTCAATTCCTTCAGAGAGTCGCGCAGTTCTTCGTCTTTTACTGCGCCTTTAGGGGTTCGTAAATAAATTTGCATTATTTGTAAAATTGCAGCGAACAGTTCGCAAAAATTCTCTGGTATCTTGCACCCAGAATGATTTAGCTTCGCCAAAGCCAGGTCAAGTACTTCAGGTGAACATTTTCGACTCTCTATGTAGTGCACTGAGACCTGAATAAGTACTCTCAGTACGGGCTTCGATAATTGGGGTAAATATTTTATATAAGGTCGTATAGTCCTAATTAGTGTGTAACGAAAATTCGTAGCCATTCTAATTATTATTGTTTATTATTATTTCCTGTGAAAAGTGGTATAAATAGGAAAGAAGAAGATGCAGTCGTTGTCGAATACTCGTTGATATAATGTAGAAAATATACGTTGCCAACGATTTAAAAATAATGATAGCTGCGCTTACAAATGTCAATATATAAAAAAAAAATTATTTATTAGAAGAGGTTATACGAGCGCTCACATAATGGCGACAAATTCCATTTATAGACTGTGTTTTGTGACTGTAATGACTAGTTCTTCATTTTTAAAAAAAACTGATATATGCAACTCGTCACAAAAAAATCTTATTATTTGTAATTAATATTAGATGAATTATTACATTATATTAATGTATTATTATTTTGTATAATACATTATTGTATAATTATTACATTATATCTACACGTTTTGAAGATAAATTGAGGGAATTGGGAATGTTGAAAGGACATCAGCTTATATGTAAAGAGTCATGGACGATCTTTGTCAAAATAGCGAACTTGTGTATAAATGATTTGATTATAAATGATTTTATGTAAAATTGTGTATGGGAAAATAAGCGAGTGGCCGTTTAGGTTAGCGACAATAGCTATCCACGCCAACTCGATAAGCGGGGATAGAATACAAGGCGGCCAAATTACAATACAAGATTTCTATTGAAGTGGAATACAAATTCTGACAGGTTTGAATAAAAGATTCGTAAGCGGGGATGCTCATTTTATTGGTCACGGCGATAATAAGTGTATAACACGACTAGTATACGATAGAAAGAATATCATATTCATTAAATATTCATTAAATTTGTATGTAATTACAATCCCCCTTTTGATACGTTTTGGCATCTTAAATATTAAAAGAAATTATTTCTCTGCAACCGTGCGTAGGAAGCTTTGATCCACATGAAACATACCTACTGTCTATTTTGGTTATATTTTTTTATTTATGTGACTGCGTTGTACAATGGCTGCCATTGTATTTGTAATATTTTTAACTTCATTATTTTTAGTGGAAAATGCAAAAGGTAGCTACAGTTAAAAGCCAGTAAGCGATAGGAATAAAACCGCGATGTTTTGTGCATATTTTATGAGCTATAGTGATTTTGCAAATTAGTTAAAATACTAACAACTTGAGGCTTGACTGCGGTGATATTTTTATTTTTCTACTCATTTGTATGCGAACGCAAACTTGGTACATCACCATCCACATCCAATATCTCAGATGTAGAACCTCAAAGAGGATTAGTGAAGAAAATCGAATGCTGTTCGAATTGCAGTGATTTTTTAATATGAATAACTATCATAAGGCTGTTACGTTTAATAAAAAATGTTTTTGTGGTCGTAAATGTGGTAAAATCACAAAGTATTTTTAAGAATAAGAACAGTGAACGTAAAAAATTTAGCTTTTTCAAAAAAAGAAGGGGATTGTTTTGTACAGGCACATACATATCCACGCACGTATACCGACCGCTTCGATCGGTAGGTATGTACGTACTTCAATCAAGTACGAAACGTTATGAATTGAATCCAAAAAAGAAATTCAATGAACAAACAAATCCATCAGAGCAGAATTTTTCCATTAGTATATAGTTTGTTAATAATCCCAAAAAACAAATGGGACATTCGCACCAAGATGTTAAAGTTGTAAGTCAGCCCAATTACTGATCGATCTATGGTGGTTAATTAAGACCAAAAAAAGCGACACTGAAGATGTTACATCGCCGAAACCGGTTTGTCTCCAAACCATGATTAAAAAAAAATTATCTATTTCGAAGTACTAAAAATACATTTGTTGCCTTTATACGTATAAATATCACCAATAATAATCCGTTTAAATTTCAGCTGAAATTGATGGACCCTTATTAGATGATACGCAAGAAACCATGAATTTAGAAGTGCCACACATCAATGGAAAAGAGTTTCCATCCATTCCTCAAAACTCTATACAGCATGCTGCCCATCCGAGGTAAACCATTGCGAATGTTTTTCTGAATTTCTACTTTCATATTAAATTCCTAACCAAACCATTTCGGCTCATAAACTTTAACTTTTAAAATTTTATACCTCTGCCAACAATATTAATGCATATTATGTACTGTATGTATGTGTGTATTCATCCCAGGAGGCATACAAAATCTAAACGTAGAATGAAAAGAAGGTAAAGAAAGAGCTTCTTAGATAGTTAATAATTGTGCGCGCAGTCAATAAGTTGCAAGATAATTTTATGAATTGATTTATTTGTACGCACGTGTTTTTCATTGTGTTCAATTCAACACTGATTTACTTAGAGGTTTTTTTAAAATACATAACTGGTGCGCCATCTTTTTTTGTCGGTATGTAAACATTGAATAACTTTAACATTTATCAACAAATTGACTTGAGTAAACATGTTTTTGAAAAGTAAATTTAGGTGTAATTTTAATGCGGAAAAAGTGACGCTGTACATTGAAAATATCGTTTAGTTGTGTTAACTCAACGTGCATACCGTCGAAAATATCGTGGCCAAGAAGCACCGTCTGGCAACACTGTTCGTCGTTTGGTGCCAAATTTTGTTGAGCACGGGAGATTGGAAAATCGTCGACATGCCGTTCATCAAGCCCAAGACGCTCCAATGAATTGATTGAAGCGGTAAGAACCACCTTACAGCGCTTTTTAAAGGATGATTTGCATTTCTTTCCGTATAAAGTGAAATTGACTCAAAGAATATTGCCGACTAATTGAATGGCCACCCAGATCTCCAAATTTGACCCCTCCGTTTTGTGGTGTTATTTAAAAAGCAAAATGTAGACCAGTAAGACTCATATCATTGACGATCTCAAGGCAAACATTCGTGCCGAAATCATCGCTATACCATAGCAAAGAAAGCACGTTTTGCTTTGGCCAATAGAAGGGGGCCACTTTATTGATGTTGTATTAAAAAACTAGTCCTTACAAAATAAGGGACCAAATTAAATAAAAATACCTCATATATGGAAATCGGTTGTTTTTTAAAAAGTTATTCAATATTCACATACCGACATAAGAGATGGCGCTCCCTGTATATTTTTAAAGTTACTTTGATTTTATTCCGTTACTTATTTGTGTTTTTTTCCTTCTTTGCAATATATTATACTGTAGGATAGTTGTCACCTTCAAGTAATGAGGTTTAAATATATACTAAAAAAAAGTAATATTGTCCAGACGAAAATAAAATCATTCAAAATAAAGCTCTTTCACATTTTAATCTGGATTTTGTTTCTATAGAAGCAGATACTTGAGCGAAAATATGTCGATGTAAAGGTTTTGTGATACAATAAAGCTCCATTAAAACGACGTCTTTCTGTTATAATGCGTAATGCGTACCATCGTAACTCATTGAAAAAAGGTGTTACAGCGTTGCTCCAGAGCATGTTGATTTTGCGTTTGTTAACTGATTCCTTTCAAAAATGTTTCCTCTTAAAAATGTGGGAAATTTATTATTATTATTATTATATTCACTGTTATATTTCCACTAGATATAAATGCTTTTCATGTGAGCCTCCCTGTAAGAATGCCACACAACAAGCTCACATGTGCCAGAATGCCATACAAGTAAGTGTGAAAAAATATATCCCATGATCCATCACATAACTATTGCTTTTGTTATGGTTATGCATTGTTCTTAATTTCAAGTGTTGGAAATCGCGCACACGCAACGCATTCGGCGAGGAGCTGGTGTCGCGCGGCTGCACCACATCGCCTGAGCAATTACCCTTAATTTGCAATCAGATTAACAACCTGGGCCCACGCAAACGGAATGCAGTAGTGCATGTGAATGTAGTTTGCTGCTCGGGAGATTACTGTAACAACGGCGACTTTCCTGAGCTGCCGCCGATGGCTAACGGTACGAATAACAATGTTACTCTTTTACTAGAAGTGAAAATAATTTCACTTTTCAATTAATTACAGGCGAAGTAATGCGCGTAGATGCAGACAGCAGCTACATCTTCAAAATGTCTAGTGCCATTTTGGGTCCTTTTCTGGTAATCGCTCTAATCGCGCTGGTCGTTATCTATTTCATAAAACGAAGTCATCGAAAACGTATTGCCGCCACACGTACCAAACAAGATCCTGAAGCGTACTTAATGCACGATGACTTACGTGCCACCAGCGCCGGTGACAGTACACTTAAGGTAAGCGAGCGAATATTGTGTAAACAGTTTGAAAAGTTATGCCAAACTTAAAAACTCTGAGCTACTCTGCGAAAACTTATTTACATTAACTCAATTCCGCAGGAGTATTTTCAACATTCAGTCACTTCTGGTTCTGGTGGCGGCCTACCATTGCTGGTGCAACGCACTCTGGCCAAGCAAATTACTCTCGTTGATTGCATCGGTCGCGGAAAATATGGCGAAGTGTGGCGCGGTCATTGGCATGGCGAGAGTATAGCTGTTAAGATCTTTTTCAGTCGAGATGAAGAGTCGTGGAAGCGTGAAACGGAAATTTACAGGTAATAATATACTAATTAGCTGCAGCTAATTTTCATTGATTCAAATTGTAATAATGACGCTTTAACATTTTAACGGCGATTTCAACAGTACGGTTTTATTGCGTCATGAAAATATACTGGGCTACATTGGTTCCGATATGACATCACGAAATTCCTGCACACAGCTCTGGTTACTGACCCATTACTATCCGCATGGTTCGCTCTTCGATCACTTAAATCGCAGTGCATTGAGTCACAGTGATATGATCATAATATGTTTATCAATTGCCAATGGATTGGTTCATTTGCATACAGAGATTTTTGGAACTGAGGTAATTTGAATTGCTGGCAAGCAGCAACAATCAATACCTTTCCAAAGGTTAAGCCATGAAATCACAATATATTACAATAATTATGAATCTTTTGCTTGCGTTTTTTTTCGCAGGGAAAACCAGCAATTGCTCATCGTGATTTAAAATCAAAGAATATATTGGTTAAACCGAATGGTACATGTGTCATTGCTGACTTTGGTTTGGCTGTCACGCATTCACACGTCACCGGAAGGCTAGATTTGGGAAATAATCCCAAAGTTGGCACGAAGCGTTATATGGCTCCGGAAGTTCTCGACGAAAGGTTTGCAAGATTTTCACGTTTTACCGTCTGAAAACGAAATTGTGACACTTCATTCTTTTTTTTTTGCAGTATTAACATACATTGCTTCGAAGCACTTCGACGAACTGACATTTATGCGCTAGGTCTAGTTTTGTGGGAGGTTTGCCGACGCACAATATCCTGCGGCATCGCCGAAGAGTACAAGGTTCCCTTTTATGACGTTGTGCCCTCCGATCCCAGCTTTGAAGACATGCGAAAAGTGGTCTGCGTCGATAACTACCGGCCTTCAATACCAAATCGTTGGAGTTCAGATCCTGTAAGAATTTAAGGATGCAAAGCATGCAAACACGCTTGCACTTGCGCCACTAATCCACACACTAATTCATTCCGCTTTTTACCTTTTTACCTTTTCAGCTTCTCGCCGGCATGTCCAAGCTAATGAAAGAATGCTGGCATCAGAATCCAAATGTACGCTTACCGGCGCTACGTGTAAAAAAAACTATACATAAATTAGCTTCCGCTGACGAGAAAATAAGATTAGAATGTGATGAGGTATGTGTTTAAGTTGCAACAAGCAAAGTAAAAAGTTTACAAAACCTGCTTAAACATTGAGATTTACATTTAAAATTTACATTTTAATTGTATTTAGTAAGAATTGTTTCTGGTTAGTATTTTTTAGCAGCAGTTTACCGAATACAAACAAAAAAATAGATATTAGCAAAAAAAAAAAAGAAAAAGTAAACTATTGTATAACAATTTAATGCAATAATTTTAAGGTTCAAATTACATTAATACTAAAGTAACTAATGGTTCGTATAATTAATTTAGTCTTAATCTTAGAAATAAGGACACTAACAGAAGGTTGAAAATTTAAGTTGAAAATTAAATTAAATTTAAGGTTGAAAAAAGTAACAAAGTGTTACTTTCTTTATTGATCGAAACGATAAATTACGATAGAATAAGTTTTGGGTTTAAGCATATTCTTAAGGCTATCTATTAAACACTGTATTTCAGTTTTATGAGAAATACGCATTCTATAGAATATTGTATTTCTTCAGGTGTCGCCACATTTTTGCCTGGAGAATTATTTATAAGGATTCTTGCTTCATTCATTTTCATACCACAATTTCTCATTAGTTGTAAGTCCTTAATATATATATATTTCATATTTAGTTATTGTTTTAAGTGCCATTTACGTAATATTTAAAAAAAATTACCTTAATTTTAAAGCCGCCCATCGAGAATTGTATATAGTTAAAAAATTACACAAACTGTACTATATTCACTGCTAAGATTTTAAACCTAATGCGTTCATAATTAATCATAATTTGACGTATTTTTTAGTAAATTTATGATTATCGAAGTTTTGGGGGCGGAAAATGTGGCGCACTGTAAAAAAAACCTTCATAATATTCTTAGGAAATGTTTAATACAAGACATTATACGATTTTAAGCAAACAACTTCGTTGCTCCTTAAATTTGAGGGCACTGTCGTGGGAGGACATTTTCCGGGTTGTGGGTTGTTTTTTTTTTCATTTCTTCAGCGGCAGATATCGTTTGGATAATGTTCGAGAGAGGACTTCTTTCAGCATTAAGACTAACTCCGACTATTTGCTTCTAAATTGGCAATGACATTTTTATAAACGCTAAATCCAGACTCACCGAATATTACATACAATACTGACATTTTAATTTTTTTTTTTGCTTACTTTTAAGTTATCATTTTCTTAACATTTTGTGCCCAGCGTTATAAACGACTCATGATTAACCTCGTCCATGAATAACAACTTAAATACGTCATTGAAAAATTCCGGATAATACTCGCATGCACGTTTACAATCGGGCGTCCAGTTGACCTCCAACAGCTTTGGCTGCATAGTGTCCATTTCTGTCCACTCCAATATAATATCCGCAGCATATAGAGCTCTGGATTGCGGACAAGCAGCAATGCCACATGGAGGACTTCTCTGGGTGGCACAAATGAGCATTTCATACATCATTTGACAGATCGAGCTTTCAATAGCACTCCATGGACTATTTGGATACTGTATGTGCCAACAACTCAGAAAATGTTCGCACTTTACATGATGCAAGTCGGCTTCATTCTCATAATTCATCACGGTAAAGTGCTTCTCGTAATCATCGAAGTGATCCAGCGAAAAGGCTTTATTCGAGAAGCGCAAATAGAATTTTCGATGCAAGTACGCTTCCAGAGGTTGCACGCTTTTTAATAGTAAAACGTAACGAACATCAAATTTCACCTAAAATTGGTTCTGCTATAGTAGTATAATTTTCTAAACAAAATTTTCCAATTCTTTCTAACCTTTGTTTCCAAATCTTGGCGATAGAATAATACCGGCCTATCAACATATTTCTGTGCGATCTTTGGGCCCGTGGCCGGGAGACGAACTATATGAGCCAGGTTATCTGTTATATGTGTATCGAGACCGCGTGCCAAGTTCCATGGCTTAATAATCCAGAGATTATTTAACTCCTTGGCACTTCGATGTTGAAAGTAGGAAGCGAACTGCAGTAGCTCAGTCTTTAAATTGTACGTGGTCGGCAGCCAAGCGGGGAGCATGGCTTCTGAGGTTTCTCGATTATCGCGGTGCCCGACGTCAGCACGTCTGCATACTACTGCGAGCAGGTCCTTAACAGTAATAACGTACTCAAAGGGAAACTGATTTATGAATTTATTTGGAGTGTTTAGTGATAGTTCCTCAAAGGATTTAAAATGCCGAGTTAACCAGAGTATATCCGCATCAGCCTCATTGTCAACTAGTTGAAATCCGGAGGCATTGAGGTTTTCGCGCAGCACTTCATATTCTGCGTAAACGCGTAGAGGCACACCATGATTAATTTGAGGCTTGCTAACCTCGCCCTTAGCGTACGTTTCTACAATATGACCACTGGTAAAGTATTCTTCGTCGGGCTCAGCTTGTCCGAAGTGAATGTGTCTGAAGTCAAAGGCTTTCCAGGGCAACAGAAGTGCGGGACGCTCTGGTGTATCCTTATCCAGGAATTCCACAAAATCACGTGCCACCTGCTCGCCTTGCGCACAGTCACGCACTGGAAACAACAGGCTATATGTGGTCTGGGTGTTTAGGAAGAGAAAAGGCACCAAACGGAAGTTCGGTTCATCAGAATGATTAACCGCCGATCCCACCTCGTCCATTACATACCAAATGGGCATACGTTCTTCTACCGTGAGATCTTGAGTAGAAATCGAATAGGCATGACAATATTTCCAAATGGCAGTTAGAATTTTGTCTACGCGTTGCGGATCTTGCGGATCTACTCCGGCGATATGGCACATGCGATTTGCGAGTTCTGGTATTTGCTCCAGTTGTCGACGGGCCATGTACCAACGAAAAGTCCATGCATGATCCACCAAATATATAGCGGTAGGATCGTTGGCTTTAATTCCTTGCTCCGAAGCAACCATAATCATAAAGACGGGATGGTTCTCACGCAATGCTTCCGTTTTGTCCTTAGTGATTTGCAAACATACTTCTATAGCATTACTTTCGGATTCCTTGACTTCAAAGTCGCAACCACCATTACCATCATTATCATTTTCGCCATCGTCTTTGTAATCTATTAGCATTAGCTGCAGCACCTCGCCAGCATCAAATGTTTCATTTGTAAGTTTATAGTAAAGCGATTTCCAAAAATGCTGTGGGACGCCCGATGCCAGCAATTGCGCTTTGTGTAGTCCAACGAATTGATTAAACTGCTGAATTCCATCCATTAAGATAAAATATTTATGCCAATTATTCTGCTGATCTCAAACTGGAAAAAGGTAACTGAGAACAGCTGTGGTCGTGAATAATTTTAGGTTATGATAGCTATATCGTAGCGGTGTTGCCAGTATAAGCACTTTTACTATGTAGAAATATACCAAAAAGGATTACAAAAAGGATTTTTCAAAATGACTGCTAAATAAATTTAACTGTCTAAAATGTAAACAAATTACTGTGTTAATAATGATTAACTCCACGGAATGATGACATCTGTTTGGCGATTTTGTAAAAGTATACAACTTTTGACTGCATAGTCAAATAATCTCATTTTTGGTTATATGGAGTTACTCGATTTGGCAAATGAACAATCATCCTTTTAATAGATAATTTGGTCAGGTTATGAGTTAAGTGCTTTCAGACAGAACACATTTTTCGCTACGCGCTGCGGGGGGATTTTTTGGCCGGTTGTAATACACGGAACTTCCTTAAGCTGTTCAGACATAGCAAAAGCGTTGCTTACTTTCGCGGCGTATAGATTTTCGCGACAATTGTTCGTTGCGTTGTGAAAATTTACAAAATGTCGTACTGAGATTAGTGTTTTGTAAGTGTGTGAGTACAGTTATACAATTTTTGGAGTTACCAGAGTTGAGATTATCAGTTATCGTTCGACAGTTGAAAGTTTAAACGAAAATATTTGCCAAAAAAATTACCATTTTCCTATCTATATATACAGCTAGTTTATTTGTTCACTTTCGTATCGATACGCGTTCTGTGCGAACACCCAGACGAAATCGCCCCGCAGCGCGTTCTGTCTGCCTGAAGCTTTAATTAGTTGGATTTATTTTAAGTGCTTTGATAATACATAATTTTTTTTAAAAAAATCAAAGTGGAGTTAATGGATTTGTGCTATTAACCACCGAAATAAATAATTTATATTATGTATGGCCTCCAATTTTAATCGTTAGTTGTTATGGCAATGTCGATTGATAATTTTTTCGTCTTTTTGTTATATACGTAAACAAGTAAAAAAGAGGATAAAAGTTGAATAAATTTATTTCCGTTATTTTCGAATTTATTTTTTTAATTACATTTATATATTATCATTTAAAGAAATACATTACTGTTTATATTAAAAACCAAACAAAAAATGTGTAACCATTAAGTTTTTTACGGTAGCATAAGACTATGTATTTATTTACTTCTTCAGTTTTGCGAAACTAAATGTGGAACCTTTTCGAAATTATCGTATTTAAAAACGATGAAATTCTTAGTAAACGAAAGCCGAAAAAAATTAAAGCGGTAACTATCGCATCTAATTATTTGTTTTATAAAACTTTACATTAATTATATTTTTCGAGGGAGGATCGTTAGAGGATCACTGCTGCTATTTAATCAATGTTATTGATGCTATTGTTTTTTTTGTTGTTTTTTTAAAATAAATGTAAACCTTAGCATGCGTAAAACTCCGTAGTATTTGGACAAATTCTGAAATTGAGTAAACCGCGAGCGAAAGCTTTAAAAGCTGCTGCAGTTTTCCCCCCAAATTCCTGACAATAAATTAAGATAGAGGACAAAAATATTAGATACGCGTGTTTGAGTAACATTCTTTCTCTGGAGATGTTTATTTGCTTCTGTTGTTGTGGTGGCCTAACACTTTATGCAACGTAATTATATTGATTCTGATTATCTTTATCCCTTTCCATATAGTCTCTATCGATCAGCGACTCAATACGTTTTTTTAAGTCAGCGGGCTGTATTAATGGAAACGGTGGAATTTTTATTAATTTAAGCGCATTTAAGTGCATCAGGAAGTAGATAATTACCTTTACGGGGAAGGTTAATTGATTGAACAGCTCTCCTATTAGCAAATTGTGACTCAAAGTCTTACGCATTTTCATTATACGTACAATAGCCGCATCGATTTGGTATTGTCGATCTTGGAAAACTCTCTCCTCTGTAGCTTTTTGTTCCTCCGTCTGATCGAAAAAATTTACCAAATTTTTGTTCAATCATTCAGTATAGCTAATAGTACTAATTCATTAATTTGCACTCACAGTTTCTTTCATTTGTATTTGATTAATTTTGATTCTGAAAAGTTTGTTTGTAAACTCATTGTTGAAATGGAACTGATCTTTGTCCTCGACCTCTCGCCCTTTCGGAGTTTTAGTAATAACTCTGGCTTTGCCACACGCCAGCGATTGCAAGGTTCTTCGCAATTCTCCATTCTAAATACACGGAAATAATTTCATGAACCCACGACAATTTCGTGAAACAAATCAAATCAAACAAGAAAATCAAATCCCTCTTGCGCACTCAAGTGGGAAGTGGATACACATTTAACAAAATATATATACCTCAATGTTCGTCGCTGCCAAGATTTCTTCAAACGTCAGTGTGTTTTTATCATTGAACAGCAAAAGAACAAGCGCCTGAAACAGTGAGACCAGAAGATCTTTCGGCCCCTGTGTATCAATGGGCACAACGATTTAATTAAATGAAATTAGTAGTATAAAATTGCACAGTACTACACGAATAAAAACTTACTGCTTCAAATTGTGCCTTTAGCACACAATTTCCCAGCGTCGGCTGCCACTGAAGTTTTCGGCCACTATGCTTGGCCAAGTAGAATTTGTTAAAGACTTGTTGAGGCTTCACCAGTTGCGGCGGCATTGTGACTTCTGTGAGCGGATACGTCGGCCAATAGCCCATGGTGAGAATACTTACGGTCAGATCGATATTTGTGATTTCTCGCTCCATATTGGGCACATATTGCTTAAATGCGATATTTATATCACGACTTAGTTCCATGTCTTTGAACATTCCTTCGAGTTTTGACGTAAAACCACCACCGCATTCCTGTTTCAATTTTGAGAGCATACTCTTTTCTGCATCGACGGAGGCAGATTTGCCCACAAGTAAACGTTTTGCTAAATCCTATAAGAATATATTTTTAAAGACAATTTTAAAAGATAATCGGACAAAGTGGTCAAAGCGGTCGGTCGGTATCTTAATACACAAACCTTCTTGTAGAACGCTTCGAAAACGTCTTTGCCGTGTATAAAACGAAACAGCACCATTATTTTATCGAGTATTTGCTCAAGCTCTTCTTCGGTGGCTTCTTTATTGCCGGCACGCAGTTTCATATCAACATATTTTGCTAAGAAAAAATAGTTTTTTATTAACTTTATGATAAATGCTGTCTGTAGTGGCTGACTCTACCAATTAACTCAGCCGGTTTATTCGCACGCTGATTAATGAAGAATTCGAATGCTTCACGCAATGAATTCATGAACTTATCATTATGCTCAAAACAAGAACGTACAATGACATCCATCTTATCTTTAAAATCCAAAAGATCTTGAACCATGCTTTTATCCTTTTCCGGATCAATCACTATAGTACGACCTTTCTTCTATTAGAAAGGAAGCAACAGGAAATCTTTTCAAATGAGTCGAAACAGTCAAAATTCTACATCGAAAAATACCTTAATATAACCATTGAAATTGCCGCACAATTCCGCGGTGCCATTTTTTACACGACTCAACAAACTGTAGAGCAAAGTCAGATCAGTCAGTCTATTTTCCTCTAAAAGTGGATCCAGGCCTTTTTGCAGAATCTGGGTAAGATGTTCGGCAAGCAGCTCCTTTTCCACGGTATAAATCAGGGGATATCTGAAAAAGGGAAGTATCTTCATTAATTGCAGTGCTCATCGGCTTTAGAGCCAGTTTTGCTGAGAAGATCACGATTGATGATCATTTGAATCGTGATGCCTATGCACAAAATGTGTTCACAAAATAGTTCTTCCGTACTTAGTACTGGAGTCTAGATAGTGTAGGAGGCGTTCATTTTCCTCAGCCAAGCGCTTGTCGACATGCTGCAAATATTCGGGCACGTCCAGTTCTTGCATTTTTCGTTGGCCTTCCGCTTGATATAATTGTTTGGTAGCCATTAGGAATTTGTCTTCAAAAGCGCTTATGTAAATCTGTAAGTCACACAACATGCGTACGAGACTCTTTAGCAAAGCTCGATCAACGGCGTCACCATTCCGCTCCTTTTCGATAAGCAGCAGCAGACCCTCCACTGTGCGCTTTTGCACCAACGTATTGAGTGCAATATGAGTACGAAAGAGATCCAGTCCCATGTCCCTTAATGAGAAATTAATTCAAAAAGAACGTAAATGTAAAGTCCACGATGTCTAGAATTATCTTGAACTATAAACGTACCATATCGAATGCACTGTTGGATTTTGAAGAACGTAGGTACGATCTAAATACAAAAATATGCTTCGCATCATAATCATTTGCTGACAAAATGAAAGCCACCAACTATTGATTTTCTTTAAAAATACCTGATTATGACGAAGAAAAAAATATTCGTGATAATGTGCCAAAATGCAAATTTATTGTCATAACAATTATACCAATTTATCCATGCTGCCGCCAGTAAATGTGTCCACGTTTCGTTTTACGTGCGCCTCTGTCAGTTCACTTAGTTTTATATATAACTGCGAGTCCATCTTGTGGCTGCACATATTCTCCACTGCTTGGTACAACTCTTCCAGTGAATATTTAATGGGTTTGGAAAGCTGTATAGCGATAACAGCTTCTTGAAGTTTTTCGCATGTCTTTTCTGAGTAGTTTTCGGGCAATGTGGGCTTGGCTAATAAAGAAAGGGATAAATTGGATTTGTTCAGCGCCATTTGGTTTTTATACGAGTACCTTTGAAATTTTTAATGACGATCTTCTTAACGTCCCCCGGTTTTGAGGCATTGCTAATGCTCATTTTGTTATAAAAAGCCGAGGACGATGTCGACGAACGATGTTCATTCATGTGTGGTCCATCAAGCATGGAAAAGTTTGGACGGCGTTCACCATTCGTGGTGCTGCTGCCACTAGTGCCGGCCGCGAACGGTAAGTGTGACTGTGAAGTGCTCATATGGTTCAAGGAAGCGTGAGTTCGGGACGCCGACGATGTCGATGGGGAGGACGACGACGACGTAGAACCAGACGAATTGAAATAATGGAACGACTTTTTTAATTTTATATTATCGCTGCTCTTCTGAAGTTCGGTTGTTTCCGTAGATTTGTATTTTTTAGAGGCGCTCATAGCTTGCTACAAGCTCCCAAGCAAGCAACACTTTTTCAGCCTCGCAGATACGGAGACCAATACGTTGAACTATTGGTCAATTGATATGAAGATGAAACCGTACTGCGGTTGGGAATTGCACAAATCGAGAATTTACTGAGTTCCTTGGTGGTTGCTGCCAAATGATCAAGCGTTGCCAATCAGAAATACTAAATGCGCACCGATAAGCAGCTGGTGCAGAAACTGTTGAAGAAAAAAATACTAATAATTTTATTGCAGCACGTTTAGTTGATTAGTTCGTTTGTGTGGTCCAAAATAAGAATAATTTTGGCTTTCTTTCTCCTCGGTTGAAGGATATTTTATCATTGTTTCTCCATTACTTACTATTCTCAAGCTCAATTTCCTAACAGCTTCAATGCGATTATTTCAATTCGTATAAGCAGCAAAAACAATTTAATGACCTTATAACTTTTATACTTTTAGGCAAAGGCCATAACATTTGATATCGTTTTACTAAGCAAAACGCACTCAATTCTTTCCATTTGTGGCTAGATTTATTTTATTTTCGATGGAAGTGTTTTTTGCTTCGCAGTTCGTTGCCGTTGCGAATAAAGTTGACAGCTCAGAGAAGGCTGCCAGACATTAACAGGACGGAATGCTACCAAACATTTACAATTAAACGCAGCGTTGCAGTAACATTAAATACAGTGTTTTTGCGTTCAAAATTTAACCCGAGAAATCAGAAAATGCTCTATAACTCAATTATTTTTCATCTTTCTACATGTTGAAGAATTAAAAAACGCTTTCAGTTATATTTAAAAAAAGGAATTGATCCTATACTCATTAGAACAAGAATAAAACGATTTTATAATTCTCAAGGATTTTATTATGTATATTAATTTGTATTATTAATAAGAATTCAAGGTATGTGTATATTCATTTTGAAAAATTTATTTATTCAGTAATGCTTAATCACAA
This sequence comes from Conops quadrifasciatus, assembly GCA_949752815.1. Classification (NCBI taxonomy): domain Eukaryota; kingdom Metazoa; phylum Arthropoda; class Insecta; order Diptera; family Conopidae; genus Conops; species Conops quadrifasciatus. The sequence goes on along the minus strand of OX457077.1, from coordinate 10,694,441 downwards.
GGGATATACATATTGAATTTATTTGTGATATACAATAACCAACAATTTCTGTTTTTACACAACATGCTCTTTAGGAAAATTTTAAGCTCTAGAAAAATTATAAGGACTTCAAGAAATACTGATGTTACTAATGACAATTAATAAAATTAGAAATGAAAATCATTAAATCTAATTTGATTAATTGCCATTAATCATCATTAAATCTAAAAAGTTGAAGTTGCAGAAAATTTATAAAATATTTCAGGACGCGACCATCTCTGCAAATAATAATTATTAATCTTCAAAATCATATTCATATACTAAAGCGTTCACAATGCTGTGACAATGGTGGGACATATAGACAAAAAATCTGGTTCTGTAATTTTTTGCTTCGAAATCTATTGACAATAAAAATATATATAATTATTGTAGCAAATAAAACTTTACTTGCTTTAAACTTATAGTATGCATGTGTAAAATTTAATGATATACATACATATAAATCTTTTCTTCGGAATCTGTTTCCACACAGCTTTTAACAAAGCTAAATAATAATAATAATGGAACTTCTTCCAATATAAAATGCGAAGTATGGAAAGTTGTTAAGATGATAGTGGTAATATCGAAAATGTTCGTAAGTGACTACGATAAATTTTAGTCGTCCGTCCATGATTTTGTTATTATTATTATTATTATTATTATTATTATTATTATTATTATTATTATTATTATTATTATTATTATTATTATTATTATTATTATTATTATTATTATTATTATTATTATTATTATTATTATTATTATTATTATTATTATTATTATTATTATTATTATTATTATTATTATTACTTTAGAGATATATAGTACATACATATATTTCTTTGTAAAATATCGTATATGCATATGATTTTTAAATTTATAACTGTCAACATTTCTTTGCACAACACTGAAATAACTTTGATATATTTCTTCATAAATCGTCAGCAGTTTTTACATACATATTTTTCAACATTGCTCATGGCTCTTTCTTTTTGTTTTTAATTTTTCGATTCAATAAACTTCGCATCTTCGCACCTTCCCTCAATTATGGCAAATTTCATGATGCATGTAGCTACTTTTAGGTAGAATGATCATAAAGGAATCTTTATCAAACTAACAAGAATATACATTTTATTACATCTAAGTAATGAATGCCTATTATAAATATGTACTACACTGCAACAAGCGTTTTATTAATATGTGTGAAACTGACTCTTGCAATATTTTTTACATTCACTTTAAATAAATAATACTTTAGTTTCTCGATGGAATTGATAGTTAACAAATGCAGTTTGTTTTGAGTCAATCCCGAATATTAGTTATTAATACGAATAAAAATTAGAACTCAATAAGAATATCATAGTTTGTTGACGTAACAGAAAATAAAGGAAACATACATATATGTAGATTAAAAAAAAGATAACTTTTAAAATCTCATTAACTATCGCAGTATAAACACAAGTGTAACAAGTTACACTCTCTAAAAAACAACGTAATTATACCGAATGAGTGAGTAGTTAATTATAAATTGAGTTTCAGTAATAAATAGTAGGATAAAATGACAGCTTTCCTTAAGAGTAACCCATGATGGTAATGATGCGTCGTTCATTAGGACTTGCACAATACTCATCACCCTCCATTTCAATCGGGCAACATGTGCACGAAACTAACTGGAAACATGCCTCTACGTGCTGGCTCTCCTTCGATTATGCCCTCCATCCAATTCTCATCGTCTGTTCGTTCGTTCAGCACGATCAAGATTTCACCCTCCTTGAATTCTAATTCATCGTCATTGTCTGCCGCACAATCGTATAAGGCACGACAACGTCGGTTTCCATTCTTTAAAAGCAATGAAATATGGAGATCTTTATGTTAGCGAAATAAAATTAATAAATGTTTTTTCTTAAAAGCGACTATTTGAAAATGGTTAATTTGTATATAAAATTTGTTTCATAAAAAATATCTATTGTTTCACATTATTTATATTATTGAATATTCTTCAACTCACGAAATTAAATTGTTTAGAATTGCTGTTAATGCATTTAATTTGTTGATTGTCTGGCGAAGCGGCATTAACACGATCGTTTTCGCTGAATGAGAAGTTTGAATCTGCCGATTGATCTAAGCCACCACCACCACCACCACCTGAAGAATCCAACTCGGCCTGCCAAGATTCATATTCGGTGAAATTCGTCGATTGATTCATAAGCTGTACATTAGGAGTACGAAAGAAAAATTATACACAATTAAGAAATTGTACGAGTATATGCACTATAGCTTGTGTTAAGAGAAGAAGGAAGCTCCGCAGCAGCGCTTGATTTTAACGCGGCATTGTCAAAAAATAAAATCAAAGCCCTAAAAGCCTTAATTACAACAATAAGAGTGTTAATTTTAACATGGCCGAAGCATAAATACTCTACAAATAGTACTCGACCCATCGTAGTAAGAATCAGTGATAAAAAAGTGGACTGAAAATGAAATTTCTATTTTTCAATTCGTTTTGAGACCGATTAAATTTCGATCTCTTAATTCTATTATTAACTTTTCTCAACAATTATCACTATGATATCGCATATCTTATGGGACGATCACGTCCCATCTTTTGAGATACCTTTCGGTCAATTGTTTTAGTAATAAGAACTTAAGTGATAACATATTTTTTAACTGTTAGTAAACAAAAGCTTAAAGAACTGCGAATGACTGTAATGATTTCTTTTTGCACGCACATTGGATGACTTTTTTGTACACTCGCGTTTAACCCCTCTGTTACATAAAAAAAAAATGTCACCTGTATTATTAAGGTCACAAAATGTGCTTTGTGCATGTGCTCGTGACAAAAAGATGTGGACACGATTGTTGTTGTTGCCTCGTTGACTAGCTTTCCTTTTTTTTTAACAGCTTCGAATAATGCTAAACGTCGAGACGATATGAGCCTCTTCATTTAAGCTTTTGAACATCGTCATACCTACAGCATAAACCTCTTCGGAATGCCTGTTCAAAATTTAATACTGTTTATTCTGTAATCAATTATTCTGATTCTGTTTGGTTAGTTAAAAGGAAAATTTTAAACTTTTTGTCTAATTCTTGAATCTTTTAATGTTTTAAATAATTTTGTAAATAACCTGTTTGGAAAACTATAAGGCAATGAATGTGCTTAGTTTAAGTCTTAAATAAATAAATTAATAAGTAGATCACCTTAATGTAACAGAAGGGTTAAAGGAGCATGCATGTCATGTCCCCGCCTTAAGGCAGCTAAAAAACTATCAAAGTGAATAAAGTTTTAAGTTAATAGGATTATTCTGTTAGCGGGATATTTGGGTCAATACATCAATTAAGAAAGAAATTTATCCCACTTTTTCAAGGGTTAACTTTACTTTTATTTAAAAAAACCCACATTTATTTAAATAAAGTTTTGATTCGCATAAACTAAAGAAAAGCACAAACATTTTTAGATAGTTCACTTTTACCGTTTCCTCGCTTGGTTGGGATAATTTCAAGATGTTTGAGTGTTTGCGCTGAAATTCATTGAAATATTTATTTCTTCTTAAGTTTTCAGGTTTGACGGTACGTCAAATACGTCGCGACGTTCACATTGAGCACTAAATTTGCATTGAATGTTTCAAACGTGAAACATCTTCTGATGTTAGATCGATCATTCGAGCTCTTGTAAATATGATTTAAACTCTTAATGCGCATTGAGCAATCAATGTGAAAAGTCTGTCTTCTAAGAGCACTTCTTTTTAACTAAGCGAATTATTTCTTATTTGCTGCTGCATTTGGAAACAATCTTCCAAAATCTTCGAAGTATTCATCATCAATACTTAAATTTATTTACGAACAACTGTTCGAGGCTAAATGTCTTCTTACCTTTCGGGGCGGCGCTATAGGACCTTCTTCTATTGAGCTGATGCTTTCGTTAGATTGGCCGTTCGATATTTCACGTTCTGTAAAAATTTAAAAAGAATTTTCTAACACTTTGCGTGGAATAAATATGCCTTTCAAATTTTACCCGCTGCAGGTGGTCCAGGCGGTGGTATTTTGGGCCGCGAGATAAGCGATTTGTCTACATGTTTCAGTGTGGGAATCTCACCAGTCGGCGGCAAGACCAGTTTGGCACCGGCTAAGTGAAAGTTACGATTCAGCGATTCGCCACTGGGCGAACGCTTGTGGCCGAATGTTGTCATTGGCATGATGGGACCGACAGAATTTGAATCCTGATGTACTTTTTCAAAGCGGTCATAATATTGAGATCCACTACTACCACCAACACCCAGAATGCGTGTGCTGCTGCTCTCCACCGAGCGCAAATGCGGCAGAGTGCCGTAGACGACGACGTCAATCGATTGATTTCGGTGATTCAGCGAGCGTATGTCGTTCGTATCGAAGTTCTGAGAATGCCTAGGAGGATGCGGCAGAGTGCCATAATATGAATTCGATATCACCGCACTGGTTACAGTTGTTGGTGGAGGTGCCGGGGCGGTGCGTTTCTTAAGCGAGTTCATATTAGCTGAAAAGGGAGCAATCGATCAAGCTCAATGATTACATTTTTCTGCGCACAAGCACAAACCAGTCGACGCGGATTTTCGAGCGCCAGTCATTTGCAAGACATCGCCACTACTGCGAATAACGCTCGCTCCTCCGCCTCCACCGCCTCCTGGTCTTATGCTTTGACTTGAAGTTGAACTTGGACTCGAGCCTCCGCCGCCGCCACCGCTTAAGAACTGACCACCTCCTCCTGTACCGCCCAAGCTGAGATGCTGCTTGGGAGAAGTGCCCCCAACCTGAATGTACGGACTTGGACTAGAGCCACTCTGTATAGAATCACAAGTAGAGGAACGCGAGCGAAGTACCGGAGAGTCGCCGCCAGCAAAACTCGGAGGGCGTGAACGAGACTTCTGGAACAGGTTTTAAAGTACTTTCTCGTCTAATAAACTCTCACCGTAGCGAGTTTCATTTTGTCCACTTACGCGTTCATCGATGACGGTGTCGTCATCGGAAAAGTCGGTGGAACCGTCTTCATTCGGCAGATTCCAATCGGTGTTGATGTGATCAAAAGCGCTCTTCTCGCGTTTCATGGCACACTCTATCTGCAAGTAAAGAAAAAAACACCCAGTTTCGGAAAACCGCTAAGCGAAACTCGCTAAACGTTTTATCATTCTGTATATCATACCAACTCCTTGCAGGCACCGTGCCCCATTTCTCTGGCTATGTCGAGCGCGGTCTTGTTCTGTGAATTGCGCATCTCGTAATCGGCACCACAGCGCAACAGTAATTTCATGCATTCACGACGATCGTGCAGCGCACACAAATGTAAAGCGCTATTCTTGCCGGTGACGTCAAGCACCCCCGGGGGATTTGTGGCCTTGTTGAGACCTTTCGGCGGCATATTTTGTATCAGGAAATCGACAATGTGCAGAGTCGAGCCCATCTCACGCAGTACGGCCAAGTGTAGCGCCGTCTCGCCGGAATCCGAAGACGGCAGGCAACATGTCAAATCAGCTCCCTCTGCCCAAACCTGCAGCAGTTGGCTCATATCCGCATTAACAATTGCCTGCTCCAGATCACAGCGTAGCTCGTTCTCATCGGCGCAGGTGCGCATCACATACCGTTTGGCAACATATTTGGCGCGTATAAAATCATAACGTTCTTCCCTGAGAGAGAGAGAGAGAGAGAGAGAGAGAGAGAGAGAGAGAGAGAGAGAGAAACCAACCGCGTTAAAAATAACGAATGCATTCGAAGAAGTACAGACAACAACAATTGAGGAGCCCTACGAAACCTACATAGTACTGTCGGGCATTAGCTTGCCCTTGCCCAAAGTAGCCTCCATGATTTCGTTCAGCATGCTATTGCCCATGGCTCGCGCAATCAGCAAATTAGCGGTGGTCAGATTGTCCAGTATCAAGCTTTGTATGCGCGAATGGTGCACGCCCAGATCACGATGCACACCGGAACACTGAATGCACACCAGCACGCCAAAGTTCAAGCTTATCCAGGTGACGTCGTTGCGTGAGCCACAATCGCAGCACTGATCATTGCCGGGAAGCATTTGCACATACCTGATGACAGTCTTCTGGAGCTCAACTAAACTAGGACTCATTTGGGGATTCGCATGCTGGAATGCCTTCGTTAAAGCCTTCTCTTTACAATTCACCAAAACAGCCATCCAGGCCTTCTGATCGGCTTCATCTTCGGCTTGGAAATGATAAGGACGATTGTCTAAAAAATAATGCAATTTTTATCACTCTGTTACTGTTACTGTTTGTTACTGAAGGATACTAGTTACCGTCCGGGAAAAATTCCTTCAATATAATACTTACAACTGATTAAATCAAAGCCTCTTTTATCATCCGGTACCGGTTTAATTTGGCACGTTAACAAATTAACCCGCGTCGGTGGTTTCGTTTCGTCTGCATGACATATATCCAAAAAGCCATCGCTAGTGACGCGACAACGCCGCTTCTGCCATACCCGTCGCACCTTCCCCTCGCTCTTCTTTAACAAGTGCCCGGAGCGCGTAACGCCGTGATGTTTATCACCCTGCAGCTGGTGCAATGAGTACCCGGTGCCGCCTCGCTCGTTTTGTACATTTTCCACACGCTCAAAATCGGGCGTACTGCGTAATAATGTTCGCAAATCGAGTAGGTTGCGTCGATCTTCATCCTGCTTCTGCTTGATTATCTGCAATTTGTCACTCAGATCGCCAATATAAGTGCCGAAGTGTTCGATTGTCTGTAGGCCATCCTTAAAGTAGCTGCTCAGAATATTAATGTAAGCAATATTGATTGATTGATTGATAGATTGATTCTTATATGATAGTGTAATTTCGTATGCAAGTCAAGTAGATATATTTGGACTTACTTATTGAGCGCGTGATAATACTCGATGAAGTGCTGCAGTAGCTCGATGCCGGTTTTTGTTTTGATTTCTTTGTATTTAAGCAAATACTTTTGTGAAAAAATAATAAAAACAAGGAAGTAAAAACAGGCGAAAATTAAACAGGGTCAATTTTAAGAAATTCTGAGGGCTTCTACAATACATATTTCTATACTAACTATAATTATAAATAAAATAAACATTGTTAGTAGAGTGTATTATTATACGATATTATATAACCCAAAAAAGCAACTTGCGCGGTAGGTGCATTGTTGAGCCTTTGATAAAAACAAAAAAATTTAACTTCTGTGAGTTTATTCCTTAAGTCAATGCGCTCTAAATGTGAATTTTTAACACGAAAATCTTCTCTTTCTTCCTATTCACTTGAATACTACACCCATCGTCGACCCCTCCCCACACTCCCTACCTCACACGTTTGCAGCTGATAGAGACGTCTTTCCTTCTCCATTTCATCCGCAACTACTGCCGCATCAATTTCCGTACGAACCATTCCAGCCTCTTTTGCCTGTGCTTTCTTTTCCTTTTCAATTTTTATAAATCTCGCTTCGTAGTCCTTGGCCGCCTTGTCAAAGGGCCGTTTCATTTCCCCTTTGACGCCACGAAGTTCACTCTTCAACATGGAATCAACCGGGAACATTACAATATTATTAATATTCTGCATCTACGGAGAAACATGCAACAATCGAAGGAGAATGCATTTATATGTACATTTGTTTTAAAAAATCGTCTAATTTAGAATTACGAAATTATAAATAAATCATTCCGTACCAATGTTTTCATCAAAGCGCTCAGTTCCTTTGTAACGACAGAAAATTTGAGAAATGCCGCACCGATATCTGGCTCTTCTTGATCGATTACCTTACCGCCTAAACGTTCCAAGGCGCGCACAAGGAACATCTCATTGTCAACATGAGCTATAAGGGACAAGAAGAAGACGACGAAGACGAACTAATTTGTATCCAAATCAAGCGATAAAAGGAAAGCAAAAAATATTATTACTATTGCCAGAATTATGGATTGCTTTTACAGCTTTCTTCAGTTTGGTCAAGCCTTCTCGATCGAATTCCAGTCGCTAAAAATAGAGAAAAAGATGGAAAAAAAATATACATTTACATATATTTCTTATTAAGTTATAGGATTTATAAGTTCGAGTTCGAATACTATAGAATAGTTTCGTTAATTTAAACTGAACTAAATTGAACTTTTGTGACTGAAATGAAAAAATGCTGTAAGTAGTTTTATTTATTATTGACATATTTAATACATGACATAAGGTAAGTAATATGTATGTACTTTTATTATAATGAAAACAATTTGGTGGCCAATGCAATATGAGATGAGATGATGTACGTACGTATGAATTTTGCATCAGACCAAACGAAACGAATTCAAATGCCATACAAGGTCACTGCAGTTATAGTTTCGAGTGTATTTAATAATTTATTTCAATCGAAATCAAAAAAAGGCAATGTATGTATGTACAATCGATGTGTGTGTGTGTGTGTGTATGTATACATATAAGTACATATCTACGTATGTAAGAAAGAAGAAAAAATAATGCCTCAAAACATTAACGACAACGAAGTTGGACTAATCAATCAATAATACAGTTAATTCATTCTCATGTTTGTACGAATGTTATATTATTCATTGCTAAATTATTTAATTTTGATTCTTCTAAATTCTACGTAAAATATGACGTCCTATATATAATACGTTAATTAAAAATTTTTTTTTTTAAATCGAGAAACATCATAATCACGATTTGAAGCAGATCGCACTAACTACGAGTATTTCGTATACGAGTATAATGTACTAGTTTTTTAGCGCCCGGCCTTTCCAGGTTAAGACAGTAAGGATAAAACAGAGGATAGATTGAACAGAGCTGATAAAATTATTATAAATAATAAAAATTAAGTGTTTCCGACCACTAAACCTTCAGGGGTTGGATTTTTAAAAATGCCGAAATACATATGTATTTTATTAATTATGTGAAAATACATATTTTTCACTTCCCAAATATGTTTTGACACACGGTTAACTTCAAAAAATTACATTCAAAATGTTTTAATCTTTAGATTTTATTTACGAATTGTCAAAAATTGCATTATATGCTCTTTTTTGGATTATTATACCATAGTGTATATAATTAAGCTCCTATAAATCTTTCTTAGAAAATAACTTACATATGGTGTGAATATGGTCAATCGGTCTATTAGTATCGAAGTTCTGTTGTGACGCCATCTATCGGGACGAAACCTAACTAAAAAGTATACTCGCAACCTAGGTAACATACGCCAGTTGGTTTAGCCGTGAAGGTCGGACATACATACACACGCACCAACGTTTTTATATATTAAGATTAAGAAGAAGTATTGCTGTATGTTGCTGTGTGCTTTAAGCAAATTTTAAATAATTAGAATAACAGATTATTAAAAACTTCGAATTAATCTAGAATTCAAATTAAATATAAAATTAGAATCTAAATCTAGAAAAAATCTTTAACTTAATTCCAAGTTTTTAATAATATGTTATTTTAATTATTTTAGGTTGTTTATAACCTACAGCAACATACAGCAACATGTTACACATACAGCCAATTTAATAATTTTATTTTATAAATTTATAAATTTAACTTCTTGAAATACTAAAAAGCTAGATTTTTTCAGCTTAATTTGAAACACCTTAATCGTTAAAGTTTCGTTATGTTAAGTTAAGTTAAAAAAAATAGTTTTTTTTTTAACTTAATTTATATTTTAATTATTAAAAAAAATAGTTTTTTTTTAACTTAATTCAAAGTTTTTAATTTCGTGATTTTAATGTACTCCATCAAACTTTCTTTCCTTTTTGTTACAATATTCTTTCTTCTTTTTAGGTTAAGTTCTTTTCTTTATCAATGACTGTTTTTCACTGAATGTTTGAGAGCCATGATCAACTGTTTACCATAGTAAACAATGTGAAATTACTGACTCATTCATTGCCGTAATTCCAGGAAAAGATCTTTGCTTATTTTAATAAGGATTATTATAAGCTTCTTTGTTTTTGTCGAATGGATTATGAATTATTTAAGTCATTAATTTGTAGACGAATTGAATTTACAATTTATATAATTTTGGAAAACGGGTTTTTTATAGTAGATACAAGTTTTAGAAAAAATACGCGAAAAGTCTATAAAAATACATTTAGAAGAAGCAAAAATATTATGGTACACACCATGAAAATTAATCAAATTTAAAAAAAAAAAAATTTTGATAAAATCAATTATCACAATATATGTTACTTCATTAAAAATTTTACAAAATTGGCGATAATGTAAAAATTATTATGCTAATTACTAAACTTACCAACTGACTGACTCACTGAGTTTTTGACACAATTCATAAAAATAAAATTGCGTACTAAAAAAAGCTTTGATAAATGTTTTAGTTCGTAAAAAAATAAACAAAACAACAAATAAAATTATACTGAAGGCTGCTTTAATGCTCTGTCTTGATAAAATAATATAAGAGCAGATAATCATTAAGATTAAAGAAGAAGAGTTAAGTTTAAGCTGGATTTTCTGATATAAAATCTTATATCAAATACGTGTGAACATTTTATACTTTTTTTCGTAATTTTTTGAATAAAATCGACCCTACCAAGAAGCAAAACAATAGAAAGTGTTTTATAATATATAAAATATAAATTAAATGCACCAAATTATTGGCCACTTTTAATTTCTCTCTCTATCCCTTTCTACCTCGCTCGTCCTGGTTGAAAACCGACATCACTAATTTCCTTTGGTTACTATTAGTATCACATCAACTGGTTTTTGAGATAAATACATATTGGTTATAAACATATGGAACTTGTTTTTATCGATATACGAGTATCTCGAGTAGTTCTAAATATGAATGCATATTTGCAGTCTTTTGAATTTTATTTTCAAAACATGTGAGTGTATGCACAGATCACTTGAACCGCCACCTTGCTTTGAAGAAGATTATTACGATACTCGTATGAAATGAAAACAACCAGACAGACAGACAGCACCAGACTCATGTTTATATGTATGTATAAAGTTTTCATCGCTCACTTGATTTGGCAGGAAGCCAAGAATTAATTTCGAGAAGTAGTAAGAAAGGCATGAGAACAATTGAAAGGCATTACAATTTCATTTTAAAAATATGCGAGTAATGTTAAATGTACCTATATTATATACATACTTACTCGTATAACTAAAAATTTGTTCAAATTATAAGAAATACGTGATTATATGTATTTTTTTATTTTTAATTTAGCAATTTTTATTTAAGCAAAACTATGTATTTAAATAATGAAAACAATATCAATGTAATGCTGTTGGTACTAAACTATGTGCTGTACATCTATCATCATATCGAATCCAGTGTTAATATTAAACGCAATAACTTAACGTAACGCAGCAACGTAACGTAACGTAACGTACTTAACGTAACATAACATAACAGAACATAATATAACATACCATAACATAAAATACCATAACATAACATAACAAAACATAACATAACATAACATAACAAAACATAACTTAACATAACATAACATAACATAACATAACATAACATAACATAACATAACATAACATAACATAACATAACATAACATAACATAACATAACATAACATAACATAACATAACATAACATAACATAACATAACATAACATAACATAACATAACATAACATAACATAACATAACATAACATACCATAACATAACATAACATAACATAACATAACATAACATAACATAACATAACATAACATAACATAACATAACATAACATAACAAAACATAACATAACATAACATAACATAACATAACATAACATAACATAACATAACATAACATAACATAACATATAACATAACATAACATAACATAACATAACATAACATAACATAACATAACATAACATAACATAACATAACATAACATAACATAACATAACATAACATAACATAACATAACATAACATAACACAACATAACATAACATACCTCCTCCAATACTGAAATAGTTTGACGACAATCCGGCATTCTGGATGCAAATGTCGATGTTGTGGGCGAATTGTAATCATCGCGAGTCTCTTCAACAAACTCCGCAATACCAATTAGTGCGGGCGGCATTTTCAGGAATAAAAGTTTGATAACAATGAAATATCTCTCCCTCTCTCGCGTTCTTCAAATTAATCAGTTAACAATGAAGTACTATATGTAGTGAGCTAATCGCCACATAAACGTAACGACTGTGGTAACTACGTAACTCTTTGCACCAGGATTTGATTAGTACAATTGAAGGCTATAAATAATGGATAGGACTGGAGGAAAACCAAAGGGTTTTTTTCCACACAAACACACTCTTTTGTATACACACATGCACAACAAACACCGAGCGTAAAACGCAAAAAGCAGCAATCGCAAATCTCTTGTTGCAGATTTTTGTGCCTTTCTGAAATTTTGGTGGTTTCTTATTTTTTCCCTCAACAAATAATTTCACAAATTTCTCTTAACACAAGGAACATTTTCGGCCCTTCGTCAAAATTAACAACACACATTGTCGTATATAATTAATCACATAATATCGGAATCGGAGAATACAGAAAATATGAACTGGCGTATTTATGGTGGTCTCGTTGTTATTGTCCGTGTATATAACACCCATTTTTCATGCCCATTATTATGAATTTCTCTGCCGATCACTTTTTATTTCTTTTTTCGCACTTTAATTTGCCGATAAATAATTCAATTCGTGGTTTCCTTTTTATTTTTGCAAGTCTCCTCTGCGTAAGCTTTTATTGGAATGGCTCATTGACAGCAGCTATCTCAGAAATGTTCAGAAGCTGAAGAACTTTGCAATATCGAAACACCAGCCCACTAACCGCTTTCTGCTTCTCAATTTTCAGTTCTTTTCGTAACTGAAATCGAATTTACATTTTACCTATGAAATGAATATATAATTTTCATTACTATTTTGGTGATATGCAAATCTTTTGAGCTGCACTACCGATAGATCCAACTTATACAACAATAGTGGCGGTGGATAAAAAGAAGCTTCGCAACTGAAAACGCAATATCTTTGAAATAATAAAGTCAAAATCATGTTATACCATCTCTAGTTACTCGTTGCATTTTATCTGAATATCAGAGATTCAAATGGCTAAAAAGTACAAAGAATAAAAAATGTATTATGTATGTTCAAACCATCTAATTTGGAAATTCAATCAGCTGATAAGGTGTTAACTTTGCAGCATTTATATATTAACTCGCATTTTGGAGTTTATTTCATTACTAGAAAAGTTGTTATTTGTTAATTGTTAATTGTGTTACTACAAAAACGTAAAAAATATGAATATAGAATTTTTTAGTATAGACTAGCTTTAATTTGGATCAGTTTTCCAACAGATATTACAATTAATAATTCCTGGACTTGCTAAAATTTGCGAAGAAACGGTCTTTATTTATAACTGCGAATGATAGATGAAAATTGGTAAAGCAGAATTATTGTTTTATTTAAATGAATTGCTCCTAGGAGGAGAGAATTTATTTAAAAAATTAATGTCATCAAAATATTTATAAGATTAAGCTAAATAATATATTTAAGATAAATGTATATTTATAGCTAACTCAAATTTACGCTCTACGTGCAGGTTTTAAACTCCAAACTTCAAAATTTAATGTTGAAATATGAAAAAATGAACTAGTATTTTAGAAAGTACTTCAACGATCTTTTTAAAATTAACAATTGTGTTACAAAATTTTCGTTTTATACGCTGGCGATTTCTACCGCAAAGGAATTATTATTTTTCTTGTTTCCCATAAGAGCAATTTTTATTACTTCGTTTACAGGCGCCTTGGTTCTGTTCATTAAGAGGGTAACAATTCGTCGACTTTATTTTAAAACATGTCAATTTTATTTTTGGTTCTATGAAAATATATACATTATACAACACGAATTTACGTACTTTTTTATATACATTTATGTAAGGCGAAAAAAGTAGTATAATTCGAATTTTGAAGGACGCTTTTCATATGTGCATTCCGCGTTCTGTCATTTTCAGTTTTCAGCAGTTTTCTGGCTTTCAGCGCAGAGTGAATTGTCATTCCACGCTGTCATTTTCTGGGAATCCAAAACCAATGGTTTTTTGCTTTACGAGGATTTAATTCCCAGGAACTCAACTAATATATTTAAAATTATAATTGTCGTTGAAAATATAGAAGCCATTTTTATAATTTGCTTTAACTGTTGTGTACTTACGTGCTGCGTGCCTCTTCATTTAGGGTGAATTTGATAAAATCTGTGACCAGCCAAAATGAATAAGGAATCAAACGAGCGTAGCTTCGAGAATTTGAAGTCCAACAATGCTAACCTGAACGCTTCTAGCCTCAGCAATGCATCTTCTGAGGATAACGCGTGTGTCGTTTGTTTCAAAAATGTGGACATTTACTCCATTGGCGAATGTGATCATCCTGTTTGCTACGAGTGCTCGACACGAATGCGAGTACTATGTCAACAGAATGAGTGCCCCATTTGTAGGCAAGTCTTGTCCAAGGTACCTAACCCGAATGTAGTCGAAATATTTTTATAATTTTATGTCGGATTTTAAGGTTATTTTCACGCATGAAAAACTGCCTTATCGGGAGCTTGAAGCCAAGAATCGTTCCGAATACTATAGCAAGAAGTATAAAATTGGTTTCTATAACAATAAAATTCAGCAAGCATTTTTCGACTTACTGGATCACCAATGCCCGAAGTGAGTCAGTCGCCTTTAGATTATTAATTTTAAGGTTTTATTCGACTCTTCTCATCGCAGATGTGATACACTTCCTTATCGCACTTTTAATGGCCTTAAGAATCATGTCCGGAAAGAACACGACCTGTTCTATTGCGACATTTGTACGGAACATTTGAAAATTTTTACTTTCGAACGTCGCTGCTACACGCAAACCGAATTAGGTTTGCATCGTGTAAAGGGCGACATGGATAATAAGTCGCATCGTGGACATCCGCTTTGTGAATACTGCAATTGCCGCTATTTAGATCGCGATGAGCTATTTCGTCACTTGCGAAGAGACCATTACTTTTGCCACTTTTGTGATGCAGATGGCTTCAATGATTTTTATAAGTGAGATTTCAGAAATAGATATATTATCACACTTTACAACTGATTGGAGCATGAAAATTCCTTTCCGTAGAGATTACGAAGCTTTGGCTGAGCATTTTCGACAAGATCATTTCCTTTGCGAGGAAGGTAAATGCGCAACGGAGCAATTTACAGGTGCCTTTCGCTCAGAAATCGATTACAAAGCACATGTGGCGAATGTGCACGGTAAGTCCTTGAACAAGCAGCAGGTCAAACAGGCACGAACGCTGCAGCTGGAGATAACGCTGGGTAGACGTGGTGGGCGGCCCGGTCAAGCGGATCAAAGTGTAGCAAATGTGCGCTCCAGAGGGTGAGTAAGAGGCTCATATATTAGGAGATATTTTTTAGGTACGAATTTGCGTCATCGCTCGTCAAATTTAAGATTGAAGACAAAGGTTGGGAGATATTTTAGCAAGAAATGCGAAATATAATGTGATTTAGATAAATCTTCCTTGTGAGATATAGTTGATTTATAATATTTGTGCATATTTTTACTTTATTCTCCAAGCAATGATGAAGAAAACGTCGAGTTAGAATTACCCGCATCTCATCCGCAACACCATCAGCGTTCTCTGACTATTGATGCGCAAAACGAACAAGACTTTCCTTCGCTTGGTGGCGCTTCGGGACCGTCCGTGTCTCTGATACGTCCTTCCTTGATATCAGGGCGAAATCATGGCATAGCTGGACTTGCTCGGACCAAAGAGAATTTTCCGGCTTTAGGTGGAGGTGGAGCACTAGGAGGCAGTAGGCTTAAATTCATTTGAATTTTTCCGTATGTAAAATATATTGATTTGTCTGTAGCATCGAATTCATCGACCACCGCACATCGTCCGGCAGATTCATTGTCGAATGTACTAAAGAAACCGCCCTCCACGGGCACCGGTGCTGTAGCCCGCACCGCCAATGCAGTAGTAGGCAGTGCAAGCAACGCCAACAGCAATCAAACTACTGGAATGATTATTCATGTCTCTAATCGGCCCGTGTCTAGCAACACAAAAACATCGAGCGCGCTTGATTTTCCAGCATTGCCCGCCGGAAAATTAAAGAAGCACAGCGCCACTCTAATTCGCAATAGCAATGAGCACCAGCAGCAGACCTTACACTCATCAAATGCGCGAAATATTCCAATGAAACATAACGCGCAAGCGGATGAATTTACTTCGTTACCAAATTCTAACTCATTACTTTTACATGGAAAGTCGAAGAAAACGGGCACGGCATCCGGTCGTCAAATGGATGACGACGATTTCTTGCTCCCAAATTCAAACATACCGCTGGAAAATGTTGCCGCCAAACATCGCACCTTAGTCGACGATTATGTTTCCGTCGCAAATCCACATACATTTCAAAAATTTCAACTCGTGCAAAAGGAAGAACAAGAGGCTAAAGTTAAAAAAAGTCTGGCAGATTCCAGCGTGCCCAAATTGACGACGCTTGACTTCCCAACACTAGGCGGCAGCGGCGCCAGTGCCACAAATAGCGGCGGCACTAGTAAATCGAATTTATGGCTGAAGAATGCAAATGCTGATAAAAAGCAGCGCGAAATGGACAATCGCAAGACGAAAGGAACGGCGTCGGGCGCGTCTAAGCCGATTAGAGGAGGTCCGCCGACTAACTCCGACGGAATCCATAATAATAATTCTACAATTGAGAACACTCCTACTGTGGCAGCTTTTAAAAAGGATAAGAAAAGTAAAGAGAAAAAACAAAACGTACAGCAAACAACGCAAGAAACACTTTTCAAAATAGCAAAGAACCCTAAAGAGAAAAACAACAACAATAGTAACAATGAGAACAAGCCGGGAAATGCAAATTTGAACAAATTGAACACTCTGAACAATCTATCATCATCGCAAAAGGCGAATGATTCAAATTCAGCGACTCAGATGCGTCCACCGCCGGGCTTCAGCAATGAGAATACGAACGCAAATAGCGCGACTAATGCCATGAAGCCGCCGCCCGGCTTCCAGTCAAACGTTATCGTCAGCTCTGTGGCCAAGTCGCCCAATAGCTTGACATTCACCAGTTCGCTCGGTGAGAGTTACAGCATCGTACCGTCGTCTCATACGTACATACAACCGCTTGAATCCGTTACGCGGAATCAGGTGCATACAATAATTTAACATCAGATAATCCATGAATTAATGTTATTCGAAATATTGTTGTATTTTAGAAACTCGTTAGCCATTTTAAGGACAGTTTGACCTCTAATGAAGCTCTAGAAGAGTTTCGTCAAATATCACAAAAATTTCGCGAAGGCTTTTATAAGGCGTCGGCTTACTATGAACATTGCCAAGCTGCATTGAAGGACAAATTCGATAAGATCTTTCCCGAGCTGCTAGCATTACTGCCCGACATTACGAAGCAGCAAGTAAGTTCGTTCGTTCGTAATTTCTTGAATATGAGACCTTTTGTGGTTCAAGGCCATAAGCATGTATATATGTTTGGTGCAATTGTTACAGGTTTTTAACATTAAATTCAGCCTTTTGCAAATCAAATTTATCGTTATGCGAATCAAATTCACCGTTTTACAAATCAAATCCATCCTTTTACAGATCTAATCCATCCTTTGCAGATCAAACTCACCCTATTGCAAATCAAATTCACCCTTTTGAATTGCAATAGGGTGCATAGGGATGGATCGATGTTGACAGTCTGTGGCGGCTGTGTTATTTTGGCGGCAGCTGTCAAATCTTTTGGTTATAATTCAGTCAGTCATGCCAAATCACTATGACGAGTTACATGATTGTGCAGTACGTTCAACTAAAGGCTCAACCAGGCAATGCATATGAATAGAAAAGTGGTGTACAAACTACGAATACAGGTTTCAATGTACGCACCCATACAGTGCACATGCATGGTTTCGTCAAGTTCGTACTCTCTTTCCATGCATAGCTTGCATAAAAATGTGCGCTCTGGATCGCACTTTCCGTAACAAACAGCGGAAAAAGAGTTGCCAACCACACGCTGATTTGCAACTTGAATGTTTGCAACGTAAAATTATTTTTATCGACCCAATACTTGATTTGCAAAAGGGTGAGTTTTATTTGCAAAAAGGTGAATATAATTTGCAAAAGGGTGAATTTGATGTTCAAAAGGGTGAATTTAATGTGTAAAACTTGTAAGTTTTTCCAAGACTGTACAGAAGAATTCTAGTCGCCTGCAGCACACTGACAGCAGTATACTATTGTCGTGTACCACAATAGGACCACTTAAAATTTTCACACAGTTAGAACTTCTTTCTAATTTTGTACGTTGAAAAAAAACAGGCACTATTCTTAGTCCATTCGCAACGCCTAAAAAATTTATCCAGCGACCAACGCAAGAAACTACCCAATTTGGAGGTTTGCTCTGTGTGCAAGCAAGTAATGCTTACAACTGATGTAGACAGTCATAAAAAGATGCACAGCCTCAAGTCGGATTTTCCAGCTCTCAACTCGTCTTCTGCGGGTACCTTGAAGGCATCAACCGGGCATTCAAAATAAGGAGAACATACATACGTCTAAAGAACCTCAACGTGAGAAAAAATAAAAAGGAAAATGAAATTACTAAAGTGAGAAATACATTTTTAAATACATACATATATGTTTAGATGTACATTTGAAATTGGCAAAATCGTCATCAACTAATTTTGTGTTTTTTTTTTGGCTTAAAATCTATATTTTTTTTTGTCTGTTTGCGGTTTTAGCTTCCTAGAGCGATTTTATTTGAAAAAAAAATATGAAAATTAACATAAATAATGGTATGCGAAAACCCAAAAATATGTAATAATTATTATATACACAGATATGCATATAAACATAGCCGTTATTTGTAACAGTCATTATGTGCATAAAATTTTAATTAATATCTTGTATAGAACCCAAAGTATATCTTGTAAAAAGCCCAAAATAGTTAAATAAAGTCACTTTTTACGAAGTAAAAACGCACAATGCGTAAAATGTTGTTTTTTCAATTTGGTTTCAAGAACAAAGCGACATTTTAAAGCGATTTTTGCTTTAAAGTGAGCTGTTTGAAGCTTTGCATGCTCAAGCCGGCCTTATATAATTATGTATCAATAAACACTTTAAGTGTTTTTGAACAGTTTTTTAAAAAAAAAATCGGTCGGTATTCCTGATTAACAAGCATTTTCTTAAAATTTGTTGCGTAAAATATTTTTTTAAAGTGTCAAATATTTAATAAAAATTTGATTCTAGGCTGATTCATCACAAGACCAATTCATCACACAGCAATTCATCGCAACGACAATTCATTGCAACAACAATTCATTGCAAAAAATTTATCGCGATCCGAAGCGATAAAATCGCGCGATTTTCAAAAGAAATTTCTCTGCTTCGGCTCGCAGTAAATTTTTTTGTGATGAATTGATTATATCCCAATTATATCCCAAATAATTTGAGAAAGTTGTTCAAGAAACTGAAAAAATTAGTTTTTAATATTTTTTAAATTTGGGGCTAACTTGATAATTTCATAATTTTCGGTGGTGAATTATTAAACATTTTTCAAAATTTTTTATGTAATTAGTTGCTAATACGATGAATTGCTGCGCGATAAATTAGCCGAGTACCTAAGATTTTGTGCGTTTTTAGTATTATGCGATTGCTCCTGTTCGCACAAAACCAAGTGTAGGTTCATGATTACAGCACTAAAGCAAAGCCAATAGAATATCTTATTTATTTATATGTACAATAGAAATTTGCCTTTGACTAATTTCTTTAATTCCCGCCGGACTGTTTAATCATGAGTCAATGCTAAGTGGCTGAATACAACACCCATGGTGAATTGAGCTGTACCGTTTTTATTTTACAAGCGCCATCTGGATCTGAAAAATAAAACAGAATTTACAGCGACGCAAGTTTAATATTTTCAAGAAAAATAACCAAATTAACTATATAGAATGATTTATACGAGCGTACAGATAGTTTTTAAGTAAAGCTCTTAACTTGAAAAGAGCTATTAATATGCAAACGCAACAAATTCTTTTTTTTAACAAAAAAAAATGCAATCAGTGCCATCTACTTGTAAATAAATAATTTAAAGATGCTTGTTGGGTCGGCTGTCGACACCTTGTTTTTCACCCAAGCCATGATCCACCATTTTGCATTCTCCTTAAAAGTCGTGCTACAAATCGTTTGAAGGGAATTTTGATATCGTGCGCAAGTTTTTCTTAAGCGGAGTCACAAATAGTAATGAACATTTTGAACATAACAAAGCATTAAAAGTATTTGCTTAAACATTAAACACGGTAAAAAAATCACAGCGTGTGCTAAATAATTAAATTGAGTTATAATAAAAACCGTAATAAAATTTATTGAAAAAATGGCGTCTACGCAATCAACCGATGTCCTCCAGAAGGAATTAAAAGCCAAACAAATTTGTCGATTCTGTTTGAGTCAACAATATGACAAATTAGCCAGCATCTACCAACGCGACACGCGTTTGAAAGCTTCAGCTCCTTTGCCAGTACAAGTAATGGCCTGTGCTTCCATTGAGGTAAGGATTGGGGCAATTTATAACCCAATCAATTTCAAATGAACCATTGCTTATTAGTTTTGCAACCAAACCATATTTGGGATAAGTTTTCGAATGAACACACATGCATACACAGATCTGCTACTGAGCCTCTGCTAATTTGGAGGAAAAGTTGGTGCGTTTCTAAATATAAGGGATGCAGCATTGGGTGGCTTAGCCGATACAGAGGCCAATGGACAAAGAAATATATGGCGTTTACGCTCTCCGTTCTCATTAGTAATTATTCCTAAAGTTAAAAATATGGAAAAAAACTCTTATTTGTCTTTTTGAAACAATTACGCATATCAAGAATGGGTCTAAGAAATCTGAAGAAAATATGTATAAAGTATTGTTATGGTTTACGAGTTATAACAAATCGAATTATAAAAAGTACATATAAAAAAAATAAAGAGGTATGGATGTGTGTGTGATGCTTTCAAGGGATTTTAGCAATTTTACATCAGCCTGAATATACCACATTCCTTTCCATTTTTCATTACTTCCATTTAATTATGACCTTTCTAGGTTTTCTCAAATGATGGCATGCCCTCCATGGTGTGCAGTGATTGTCGATTGCTTTTCGAGCACGCATATCGCTTTAAACAGATGTGCAAACGTGCCGAAGTACTTTTGCGTCAGTTTCCTCTCACTGGTCAATGGCCGCATCCGTTGCCCAAGCCCAAGTTTCCAAAAGAATTATTACCCACAACAGCCATAAGCCAACAGCAGCAGCAACAACAAGAAAAAGCTCAAATTAAACTGTCGCCTTCTTCTTCGCACGTAGTGTTGAATGCAACAAAAACCGTGGGCGCCGACCTTCCGCTGCCACGAAAGATACTTAATGCGGATCCGGCTGAGTCACCCGAACCACCGGTACCACCACGGCTTAAAAAGGAAAAACTTGACAAAGAAACTTCAAGCTTCCTCAATAAGGTCGAGAATAATGAAGAACTTTCAATCGATGATGTCCATCGCCTGATAGCAGCCACCGATGATGACCAAGTGGACTTTTTAGAAAATGAGCAACAGTCCATTGAATCATCTCCAGTTCATCCAAAAATGACGCCGAAAGCAAAACCGAAGTTACTGAACAAGTCATCAATACGAATTCTTAACAGGGATGCCGAAATTGTACTGGAACCGAGGCTTAGTGCGCCACAATTGAAGTGCGATGTCGATGGCAATATGGCTATGGTTACCGAGATACTAGACCCTGACACAGCCTACGAGACCGAGCCGGATCCGGTGAGGGATGCTGCCCCGGTCGAAACGGTTGTTTTTCCATGTCCCCACTGTGAGCGCTCCTTTCCGTTACGCCAGTTGCGCGACATACACATGGTGAATCATACACGCAGCCGCAGCTTCCAATGTCAGGAGTGCGAAAAATCGTTCTTCTCAAAATACGATCTGCAGAAACATAACTTGGTACATACCGGCGATCGTCCCTATAAGTGCACCGTATGTGAAAAGGGTTTCACTCGCGCTACTCTTCTGTATCGGCACGAGAAGACGCACACGGACATACCTAAATTCTTATGTGTGTATTGCGAAAAGCCCTTCATCTCAAAGGAACAAATGGAGAAGCACACCGAACGGCATATGAAGATTCGTCGTCATCAGTGTGCCGTGTGCAAGAAGACATTTGCCTTTAAGCAAGGTTTGGAGCGCCATGAGGTGATTCACTCACGTGAACAACCCTATCCGTGCCAGTACTGCGATCAGAGTTTCTCCACGCCCAGCAAGCTTGCGCGCCACCTCACGGCCCATGCCGGCAAGCGTCCATATCCGTGCAAATTCTGTTCGAAATCGTATTTACTTTCGCACCATCTGACCCGTCATTTGCGTTCACATAAGTACGGAACAGTGGCCTTCATGTGCACCGACTGCGACAAGGTGTTCAAAACACGGGATGAGCTTATCTATCACTCGGCCGTGCATGCGACGCAAACACTGGTCTGTCCATTGTGCAAGGAGACCTTCCAAGATATACAGAGTGTCACCTTGCACATAAAGGAGCATGCAGAAGGTGACGCTTTTGCGTGTGAGTTTTGTGATCTGATTTTCATGACGGCCGAGCGTCTGCAACAGCACACTGATGGCGATCACGCTGGTGATATGGCTGCATATCGCGAGGACGATGAACAAATGAAGAGACTTCAACCGGAATCGACGAGTCAACGAGCGAGCAAAAAAATAGATGACAGTAAATCTACGGCAAACTTGCGCATTTTGGAGGAAACAATCGAGGAGTTTTTGGTGGATGAGTTACCAGATGAATCTCAAACCAACAACAAAGCTGTCCCAATTCAAAATATTAAGGAAGAAAATGAATGGGGTATGTATAGTAGACAATTTAAGGTAATAGATTTATTCAAGCACATTTAAAAAGTTTCACTTTTACATAATTGTTGTTTTTTTTAAAATAAAAAAGAGCCAAAATATCTTTCTTTGCATCATCTATAGTCAATCAGAACAGTGAGCAACCTCAAATACTCGATCAAATCGTCCTTCAATCAAATATAGATGACGAAAATATTCTGGTACTCGATGAAAATGTTGTAGAAGCCAATGAAGGACTTATAAACGCAGACTATAGCTTGCCTCAACAGCAACCACCCACTAAAATACGTAAGGTTGTCGATCATCGATCGCAGCAAGTCATAAGACCAATTTCATCGTCAACGCAAAGGAATATATCAGCTGAAAAGCGCCGAAAAGTGGCAGAGGTGTCCCAGCCAATATCAACCAATAAAATAAAGATTGAAAAGGAAGACATAATTGTAGAAGATAAGCCCTCAAAGTTGGGCCAGAACTCCAATACCACCAGTAGCACCACCACCTCAATCAATTCGGTTTTGAAAATGTTGCCCAAAGGTGTTTCAGTTCGCCGTAATCCATCAAATACCGAAAGTGTTTTACATGAAAAGCAATTGGCAAAATATTCTCCTAAAAAAGTTCAGCAAGAAGAAGTCCGTAGAAGCAATCGTCGCAGTTCCAATGAAAGCATTACGCCGAAAGTTACAAAGAGGTTGGCTTCTTCAACTGAGCGATCACCACCATCTAATCGAGCTAAGGCGTCTGAGAAAAAACAAGAAATTGTTGCTACAGCTGCTGCTACTTCTGCTGCTTCTTCTTCAAGTCGCTCACCTCAAAAATTGCACGAAAAATCCAAGCCTGTAAAAATGATGTTGGGTGAAAGAAAGGTCAAAGTGCAAAAAATCACCATAACCAAGGCGGAAGCTGCCGCTATGGCTAAGGATGGTCGCATTCGTATTAAAGACGGCAACATGGTTCTTTCTAAAATTTCTAAATAAAAATGCAGAAAGTTGATTTTCCATTTGAATTTGCTTGGTCAATTAATATTAAAAAATTGTGACCGAAAGTATCAAATCGTATTCTGTTTAAAAAGTCACAGAAAAACAGGCTAAAAATAAAGGGTAACAAACGCTTCAATATTGAAAGCAGAATAGAACCATTTTTCATATTACAATTTATTTTTTCATCTTGGCATTATTTGAAAAAACTATATGTATGTAAAAAATAGAAAAAGTTTCAACAAAGTATTATCCACTTTCTGCATTTCCTTTGCACTAGTTCGGTGGGTACTCCAGTTTCTCTAGTTGCAGAACTATTTTTTATATGCACTAGTTGACTTTTTTTCTGCTGGTTTGTACACAATTGAAATTGAATCACATACATAGAAAATTGTTATTATTATTGTATTAAATTTGTACCCCTATAATATTCTGAAGAAAAAAATTCCTTCATTGGATTTGATTCCAAATAAAAATTTTTGGATTTTATTTTATTTCAAATAAAAAATAAAAAGGTCGAAAAACTTTAAATTTTAGTCCGTATAATACATACTACCAAAATACTACCTACCAACAATGAACATCCGGTTAATTGAATTTTATTGCCATTGGATAATTGGCTGAAAACAAAATTTATACTCACCAGAGTAAAATTATTTCATCCCTACCTACCTACCTTCTACGAGTAAAAAATCAATTTACGACACACGGTCAAAATAAGCAAATCATATATGTGGAATTCCTTTAGTAGAGGTGATTTAATTTTTTTTACTGTTCCGGGTTGTTGTATTAAATACGGGTCTGACCGTATGACCAATGCTATTAAAAAGGGTTATTTACTGAAATATTTTCCTTTGGTTGTGGTTTAAATGAATTTCATACCAATTGCTTTATAGATTCTATTTTATAGACTTCATTAAGGCGAGAAATTTATTGCTTGAAACTTGCTCTTAATACTTTTTGGTATAATTAATGAAATACATATTTCGGCATTTTTCAAAATCCAACCCCTGAAGGGGTGAAAACGGGTTGCAACGTTTGTATGAGGAATATTTCATTTGTGGTAGGAAGCAACACACGCTTTCTAACCATTTGACCAGAATGAGCCACAGCAACGCGGGGACGGGTACATCTAGTGTTAAATAAAACTGTATTCTAAAACTCAATCTTACAGCATTATTCAGGAAAAACGCAGGAGTTAAATACGCATGCTTCTGACGAGCCCCATCAGTTAAAACGGTTTGTAGCGGAAATTGGTAGTTCCCAAGAATTCATGGGAGTTAAAGGCCCGGGCGTTCAGGAATAACCCCCTTAAAAAAAGGAGCAGAAACCATAAACCCTAATGTCCTTTTTGGTCACATATGACTCAAATTTTGTACACTCCACTGCTTTATGAAATTTTTATTCATCATACTCCGAGAAACAATTTTTACTTAGCAGTTTTGGTTCTTTTTCTTTTTTATCTGCAAAATGCCGTATGTATCTCCGATTCTCTAATCCTCATAACCATCAGGCAGTGGGTTAGTATGTGGGTTATGAAATAAGCTCTTAGTGCCATCACCCCACGGGAAACGCTTCTCTCGCCTACACAAGTAATCATATTTTATGAATTCAGGCCGAGGATGGTTATGCTCTTCTTGGTGCTTTAGATAAGCATTCAACATGCACAATCCGACAGCTGGTAACGCAACGAAGAAACTCAAGCGCTTCCATAACTTGTAACTTCCTGGAAGAAACGAAAAAATCTCCGTGAATACTTCAAAATGTTGTACATGTGTATCAAAGTCGCAAAACAGATTGTCCAAGTGAAAAATTTATAAGTCAAGCAAAATTTCTGAGCCCTAAGAGGAGGTTTTCTCAATTATTGCATAACAGCACACTGCAGAATTTTTAATGAGGGACAATTTTTACTTTCCTGCAGGAATTCTCTTCCCTAAATTTCGCTTACCAGAGTGGTCACCACTAGCAACAGCTGTCGCGTAAAATTTCCGAAAAGGAGTTGCTAATTCACGACGCAAATTGGCCGATATAATCGCAGTCATTTTCACCGAATTTTCTGTATGAAATGAGAAATCAATAGCCTGCCTATCTCAATCTTCAACAACAATTGAATCAATTGAATTGACATTTGGCACAGTGGTTCTCGAAATTTTTCGAAAAAGCTAATACAATTGGGTAGTATATGCAGTTAATATTAGATGAGCGGACAACTTACCTTAAGGGCACCCAAGACGATACAAAGCATGCGCAAAATTGCTGTCCGTTAATTGGCCACAGACGCACAAAATTTTGCGCAATCACAAAAATGGTTTCAGTCGGTTGAATAAGCGCGATGAGTACTGGTCGACTCTTCGATAGATATCCGAAAGTTGTACTCTATTAAAATATTATTTGCTTTTTAACTGTAAATTTTTGATTAAATCTTTACCATTCTGAATAGAATTTTTGATCTAGTCATTTTGCTTCTTCCGTTTCTTCCGTAACACGTTCGTACCGCTCAAAAATTCTTCAGATATGAGCAAGATTTGCCCTAGACAACATGATTAATATTTACACAACCGTTGTGCAATCACGCAAACATTACCCTACACGAAAATGTGTTGTGCAATCTTTTGTATACAACAGCCGTTTTGCGCAAGCTTTGTGTCGTCTAGGGTCCCCTTTACGTTGATTCGATCAATGGACGGCGAGAGTATACTTTCCTATGTATTTATATTTAAAAAAAATAAAAAAAAAAACGCTGCTTACTCGAGTTTTATTTAAGCTTTAAAAGGCTGTGGAAACATTTTTCGAATTAATTGGCCGAAACCATTTATGCGTCAGCTGAGAACAAATATTAACAAAAGTTGTATATGTATGCTTAAAAGTAATTATAATATCGTACTTCAATAAAAGTTTATGCAAATAAAAGACTTTAATATTTTAGTTTTTGTGAAGTAATTGACATATAAACTGTAAAAATTTAAGAGTACATAATTAATTTCCATATAAAATGTTAGTTTTGAACAATTAATTGCGATTTTAAATGAATCAGTTAGTAATTTTATATTCCTGGTGTTTGGTCTGTAGAAGGTTTTATGACGTTTAGGCAAATGTCATAAAGTTGTTATTGGGAAGAGGCTTTTAATAAAAGCCTTTTATTATGAAAACTGGTTAGAGTGAAGCTTATTTGTTTATTGAAAATAGCTTTGGTTTCTGTGAGCCCAAAAAAAGTAAATAAGTAATTTTAATGAAATGTTCGGCTGTTCCTTAAGCCAAAATTTAGAAAAAAGTAACGATGCAGGAGCACTGTGCGACTCCACCATCTAACGCTCCGATTTCCGCTAGGACAGCAGTAATGGCAACAAGAAAAAACAAATGTGAAAACAAATGGAACTGGTTTCATTCGCTAACAAGGAATAGAAAGACTTCTTTTTCACAGCCATCTATTGCCCCAATTAACACCGAGTTTTATTTGTCGACGCAACAAATAAAAATAAATAACAACGAGGGCGATGATATCAACTCTGGTGGTTTGGTCGCAGCAGTTATGGAAGCAAAGAAAAAGCCAGACTTGGAGAAGAATGCATTTCAACGTTTCAAAAGAATGAGCCTTCAATTACTTACAATAAAACGAAGAGAAAGTCAAGCACCGCGAAGCAGTTGCACCACTAACGCAACTGCTGAATTTCTAACACACTCCGACGAAACTGAAACGGTTCCATTTACTTTGCACTACAAGCGTTTCGTTGTGAAGAAATGGTTAGGACGTGATGATGACCCAAATCAAATCATGTACAAAGCATCATCTGAGATGTTAGGGTGTGTCATGCTTAAGAATTTAGAAATTATAAGATAAAACTAACAAATTTTTTTTTGTAGGCAAGTTTGGTATTGGGGAGAGATATCGAGAAGGGACGCTCAAAAGCAATTAACGGACAAACCGACTGGTTCGTTTTTGGTTCGTGATTCAGAAACCAGCGGCACGCAATTTACGCTCAGCTTCCGCATTGTTAACTTGACTCTGCACTATCGACTGGAATATCGCGACAATTATTGGCATTTCGAAGAATTACAGTATGAATCTATCGTCGAGATGATTGAGGATATTTTATTTCGCTGCACCAACGACAGCTTTGTGTGCTTTGTTCGAGTACCGAATGAGATGCATCCTCCTTTTCCAGTTATACTAAAGTATCCGCTAAGTCGTTACCTAAAAATGCCCAAACTGCAAGATTTGTGTAGAAGGGTTATACAGCGCCATAACACGGAAGAAGAAATTACCAAATTGCCCCTTCCGGCCAAATTACATGAATATTTAAGAGAAAAAAGAGAATTAGTTTTTCAGTGAATTAAGCCTCAGCTTGATATTATCTTTTATTTGTAAAACAAAGCATTTTGATAGATAAAAATACTTATGTATTGATACGAAGTATTGCATGTTAATGTCCGTAGCATGGATTGTCTGACCTTTTAGATCACACTAGTTAAAATGCAAAAGTTTTAAAAAAATATCAATGATTTTATATTCGAAAACGAAAATTTTATCGCGAAGTTATACCTTAAAATTGTTGATGTTAAAATTAAGAAAATAAAATTTACAAAAGCAGGTTCATACTTACTGCGGATTTTATTGTTTTTTGAGATACCCCCAATGTAAATATGAAACTACAAACTGATTTGTAAAATAAAATAGGGCTAAATAATTTTTAATTTACTTTACCATTGTAGTTATAACTGTAGTTTTTTGCAGACGTATTTAAAAATTGCTATAAAAAAATTGCAAACATTTTCTCTGATTTTGTTATTTCACACCACATGTTTATTATGCAAAATGTGCAAGTGCATTGTGCTTCATGCACACCTACTAATTGCAAGATTTTCAATAAACGAACGAAGTGATTATTATCACATTTGCGTTGTTATTTTCAGGTTTGTATTTTTAATGAACTTCGTTCGTTCGTTCGAATAATTTCACAACAATTCCCAAGCTTTCGATCGTTACTGAACTATAGCTCTATAGCTGTCGTTTATAATTACTTCTTTCGATCGCTTTTAATGACTTCGTCTCTTGAAAATCTCACAATAGAATTTCTGTTGGTTAAGCTTGAAGAAAACTCAATTTTGGGAGGTGTGTAAAAAAAATACAACTGATACTGATCAGCTGCTATACCGAAATTTCCTCTGTCGTATTGGTTGTTTATTAAAGATTTATAGGATTTGTGGCATTTTTATTATGGATAGGTATCGCATAAAAATTGACCTATCGAATTTTTTCGGCGATGAACGGAAACTAGCGTATATTTTAGTTGACCCAGCATGGAAGAGTGTAAGCTGTCTGCAGAACAAAGTAGAAGAGATTTTTGGCCTTAAGGATTTATGCTTTGTTACAGCAGAGGGCTGTTTCATTCCTCCACAGGAATCTGTTCTTGTCGTCAAATCAGACGATGTGCTTAAGTACATACGACTTGAACTCTACAGAATTTGACAAATCACTAATTATACATTTTCAGAGCATTTATTCCAGCCAATAGTCAGACAAAGAAACAAAAAAAATCTAAGAGGGCCCGAGTAGTCGACGAAGTTTCTGTGGAGAAAAACAATTCACCCGATGCTGAAGTATTAGGTCCAAAATTGAAAACGCGCAAATATAATACACATGACGCCATATTTACGAGTTCAACACCTAATGAAGCAAAGCCTCGCAAGAATGCTATAGTGACAATAGGCAATAATAGTACCGTAGTGAATGAAATAACGAGCACAAATGATCAATTGGGGCTCTTAAAGCATGAGCAGCAGCAACAACTATCCCAACTAGTAACAAAGCAAATCTCTAATTTGGATACAAGGGATGAACAAATTGATTTCCGCGGTTTAAACAGACAGGAACAAAGCGCTGGAAGCTCCTCCATAATATTGGCAAAGGTAAAGAAACGCAAGCATAGGATTAAAAAAGCTCTGGTATTGGCCCCGAAGGAAGAGAATTTAGTGGAGAATGTTGCCACTCCCGAAGCTCACACAACTGATCAGAGCTTATTTAAAGCCCCCAAGGAGACCTCTTCTACTTCAAATGAGTTTACTGATACTCTTGAGAAGGTGATCACATCCACTGAAAGGAAATGTTTTGCAAATGAAAACTTAACAAAAATAATATTTCATTGTTCCTTAACGGAAGCAAAATTCGAAAATCCGCGAATTTTTTCTTTGGAAAAAAATACAAACTTGACTCCTAACAATGTCGATGTCATTGAGGATGCAGAAACTAATACCACAAGAAATGCAGAGCCAGAGAAGCAAATCAGTAGTCAGCAGATGAACGATAGTGAAAGGGTCGCCGCAAAAACACCAATTATTATTCAGGAAAATATAATACTTACTCCGTCAATAGACAAAGTAAAAGAAGGTAATGCATCCGCAATGGAGCAGACTGTACAAGAAACCACGTGCGCCCCGGACGATTCCAGTGTCATAGCAATTGAAAGTGAGTGCGATGATTCAGAAGATGAAAAGCAGTCTGAGGGTGATAAAACGGAGGAGATCTCGGAAGTTATTGATCTTAATGCATCCGATGACGGTAGTTATTTTGTATAGACATTCATTTTATGAAATTCTATGCCAAGAGGCTAATGTCTTTCGCTTTGCAGATTCACAGCATGGTAAAAATGTTACCAACACTAGCAAGAGGAAGTCTCATCGCAAATCTTTAATAACAGAAGACGAGCTATGCACAGAAAAAATGTTACCCTTTAGTGTAAATTTGGAGAATTTGCCAAGCACAGGAGATGTCGTTATCTTTAAGGTAAAAAAAGATTGATCTTATTACAAATTTAGTCAAAAAATATTTTAATTTGCAGTTGCCTCGCTTTGATGGAAAGGTAACTGGTTTTATTGCTGGCAAATGCGAATATGTAAATAATCGCACTAAAAACATAAAACTAAAAATTTTTGGTAACTATAAACGCTTATGTAAATACGATTAACTTTTAACTTGAAATTTTTCAGATGGTCTCGATCAAATCAACCGGATAGCTAATAAGTATTTGTGCTCCGTTGATGATTCCGTTGATAATTCCGAAGAGCAATATTTACAAGTAAAATTGCCTGATATGATTGAACCAAAACTATTTTCGGAAAATTAAGCTAATTCCATGTAATGAGGAGATGAGATCACAGGAATGCTGAAAATTTTATAAAATTTTTTCATTTATCAGATTTTCAATATCTCAAAAGCTTACTAGCTTTTTATATTTTTTAATTAATTTAAATAATTTTTAGAAACGCGTTGTTTTTGTATTTAATTAAAAAAAGAGAGACTGTAAAGAATTAAAAATATAAATCCCGTTTTTAAAGTATTTTTTAAGTGAAAAAAACAAATACACACAATTCGATTTTCTTCAATTCTTTCTACCTTTCGGAAATTTCCTAGTCAGCACAAGAAAAAAAAAAAAAAAAAAATTAGGCTTTCAAGGTTCCTCAATAAAAGTGGTGTGTTCGCAACTCTTGAACTGTGTTTTTATAAATTTATTTTTTATATTTTTCAATAATTTCGAGCAATTCATCGGCTTCCTCGGACGTCTTGACGCGTAATAGCATTGGTGCTGGCTTCTCTGCTTCTGGCAACGCAAGACAAACCAACATAACGTTGTTCTTGCCCATGCGTTGAGCTGGTATGGCGGCGCTTAGTATCAAATTCACCAAAATGTTGCCCAGGTTTGTATCAGCTCGTACCAGTAGCTGCGTTTTTTCCGAATCTTTGACGGGCTTCAAGTATAAAGTACCAACGCCGCGATCGGTAAAACTTTCGTTCTTTTTAACAAAAACTTTGCATTTTTTGGAAAAAATTGCATCGTCTTCGACAACCTGAAACAAATGGTTCAAAATCTCTAAATCTATACAGACAATTTGTTTTCTCTTGTTCGTCGTTTTACCTGTTTGAATTCTACTTTTGGTGGTTGGTCATCTTCATCTGGTTCTTCATCATTTTCAGTCGACAATGTCGCCGGAGGTTTTATATTGGCAAATGAAAATGGAGCAGCGCCCCGAGTGAAGCTAAATCCGGTTGAAGTCTTATTTTCTGCAACGTTGCTATTTTTGGGAATAGATGGATTATCGAAGCTAAAAGAGGCGGTTTTGATGGAGGTGGAAGAAACAGGTGCAAACAGGTCAGGTTTATCATATGATTTGACTCCGAAGGAAAATCCATTTTTTTTTGGTATTTCAGTCGGTTTTCCTGCAGTACCAAAGATACTGGACGTGACCGTCTTAGTTTCAGCAGACGTTGTGTTTGAAGAGGTGCTTGCAGAAAATTTAAAGTTGCTAAATGTTGTGGTATTTGATTTTAGTTGTTGTTTGGCATCGTTGTCTTTGTCAGTTGCAGTTGCGGTAGAATCTGACGGCTTTTTTCGCTCTGCTTGAATTTCTTCCAAATATTTTTCGTAATCTTTAAATATTGGTGTTAGAATACACAAAGGACTCTTGTCGACATGAGTTTTAATCCAGTCACTGACAGCCTGATTAAGGCCTTTGAGTTTAGCATAATAAGTTGAATGATCTTCCGTTCCTGTTAAGACTTTGGCAGTGACGGCGGTAGTTTTATTTGCCTCTGAATTGGCAGCCGTCGTTGTTACAGAATTACCACTGCCAAAGCTGAAAGTAGGTTTCGTTGCGGAAGCAATCGAAGTCGCCTGATCACTGACGTTGGTAGTGGTCGCAATTGGTAATTTGGAAAGAAACGAAAATGGTGAAGCAGCGCTAGTAGTCGGTGCTGAGCTTGGTTTCCCAAAACCTTTTAAAATTTAAAAAAGCGTTTGTACAAGAAATGTCCCCAAAAGTTTAACTATAAAATATTACCGGTAAAACCACTAAATATGCTTTTATTCGCACTGCCTCCATCTGCTGCATCAGTTGTTTCTGGGATCTTACGACGCGCTTTTTTGATAACACGTTTATTTAATTCATCTTCTGAAGCTGTGGGAAATATTCCGCGTTCTTCAGGCTCTTCTTCTTGGTCCCAATTATCATGATTCAGATTAGAGGTTGCTTGTCGTTTTGCAGACATAATTTTTAATTTTTTGTCAAGTGGAAGCGCGTTTACTAAATTTATTAAATTGCGGCGAATTGAATTGCTGTTTGGGGGTTAATTTGTCTGGGTTTAATTTTAATTCAACAAGCTGTTTGATTTCTGTAACAGTAGTTTAGAATCTATTAGGGTCAATACACACAGCTTACATTGCTCACCACGCATCAAGCTGTTGATGCAAATATTTTAGCACTCACTTTTGAGAGGATTTAAAAGAAGTGATGGATAATTTTCTCAACAATTGTGTCCTAATTTGATCTGACATTTTTATATAGAATGGTCTATTACATTTTCACCAAACTCATTGCTTATGCAATCTGTACTTTTCTGCTAATTCTAACGAAAAAGCTCCTACCGGAAAGATTGACTACAAAACTTATTCAATTAGATAAAACCACATATTTGATATGTTGCATATATAACAAGAAAAAAAAGTACTTGTTACACGGCGACGCTTGACGTAACCTT
This sequence comes from Conops quadrifasciatus, assembly GCA_949752815.1. NCBI lineage: Eukaryota > Metazoa > Arthropoda > Insecta > Diptera > Conopidae > Conops > Conops quadrifasciatus. Next base: position 10,661,006 of record OX457077.1, on the reverse strand, counting down.
AATATGTATTTTGTTGTTGTTTCTCTGTGGAGAACTTTGGAGGACTTTCTCTGATAGAAGCTTCGACGTATTTTTCGGCCTGTAGAGGGGACATTTTTTTAGTAAATAGTACAAAAGGAATAACATAAATGTACTAAATATGTAGTAAGATTTTGACGAGGCGTCAAGGGACATCGTTTTATCAGGTTTTCTTTTAAGAATATCGAAAATTACGAAATACATAACATAAAGTTATACTTAGGTAAAGCGTTACCGTGTAATAACAACTTTTCTGCTTCTAGGTTATGCTTACCTTTAAAAGATTTTTAATGATTTTCACAGAATTTGGCAAAAAATATATATTAAAAAAGAAAAAAAAAATGAAAAGGCTTGATATTGCAGCGTTGAAAAAATTTAAAACAAATAAAGTATTAAAAGATTTTTAAATTTTGAACTCTGTGGTCTCCTTTGACTAATGGGCTACTCGATTTTGACTAATTTCAACTAGAATTTGACTAATGAGCTGACATCCCTGACTTATCAATATGATAGAGGTGAATTTTTGTTTATTTTAGCATTACACAATATTATCTAAGCATATGATTTACCGTAAAAGTTGGACCATTCATATCGAATTTATTTTTAAGAAATAGATTGAAAACACCGAATATTTTTCCGGAAAAATTTCAAGTATATTGGTTCCGTGACCAATTTAATCGTAATAGCAACATCACAATGGCAACTTATTCTAACCAGCACTGGCTCCTATCACACATCCGTAATTCATTTATTTCTACTGATGATACAGGAATGTGTGAAACTGTAATGGCTAGTGATGATCTGCCCAAGTATTTTTTGAATAAGTTCCAAGCCGCTGCAAATTTTCAGTTGCAGCAACAACGCAAATCGATCAATATTAATGGTGGTGTTGGTTCATCCGCTAATGCTGGTGGGAACAATGGTAAAGCACTGCAAAGTGCAAACGATCAGCCTTTGAAGGAAGTTGATTTCGTGTGCTATCCGGGTCTCGACCAAAGCGATGATGAGGACATGGATATGACGACTCAATCGTTCGATATACAAATGTATCCTGAAGTTGGTGCTCATCGCTTTCGCTCTAATACAGCACAAAAATTGGAGAAGATGGACATCGCTAGACGCAAAGCGGCACGTACGAAGTGTGTAAACTATGACGATGACGTGATCGGTCCGGAACGTAGTGATTTGTTTGTACGTAAACCAGTGCAAGTCCAGTGCAGTTCACGCAAATCAGACGAACTGCACCGAACGGAAACGGATGGAGGCGAAGGCGATAATGAATTGTCACAGCGTGGCATTTTAGGACCACCAACGGTGAAGAGTAAATTATCCTTGCAGCTGGCGAACAGTCCGAAACAATCGCAAAACAAGTTCATGGAATATGCTCGATTCGATGGCACGTCGCAGACTGGAATTCAGACGAAACGTATTAACGTGTTTCTAAGTATGTTGCCGGAAAAGGAGCGCAACTATCCCATCAAAATATGTGTTGTTGCGAGTGCCAAGATATCGGAGGTTGGTTGTCTGGTATCACAAACTTAGGCTATACTAAATATCTATAAATGTTTAAATTTCGCAGGTTATCGGTCTTGTTTGCTACAAAGCAACGATGCAGTTTCCTACAATACCGCTAAAATCCATTCGTCATTATGCACTCTATATGACTGAGGATAACGATGATTTGGAGGACTTTCCGCCGTTAGACAACCGAGAGCCGTGTTCCAAGTTTGGGTTCTCACATTTAACACTCGCAGAGCGTCGCCCTTCAGCTGCCGTTACTCGCATTGACTGTCATCACAACAATAACCAATTGCCAGTTAAGTCAAACATAACTCTGGAAGAGGATAAGAGCCGCTTGGATATTGCCAGCATACTACAGAGCTCCGATTTAAGTGTCAGCAGTGCCAATGCTGATGTTGTTAGTGCAGACAAAGTGACTGAAAGCCTCAATTACGAGGAACATATGTTCACTCATAATGAAATGCTGGAGGCACCCATGTATCGCACTTATCGCTTGCACATCATAGATAAGCGTTTCTTCAGAACGGATGTCACACTCGGCATTTCCGGCGAACGCATCGAGATCGATCAGCATAAAAATGCAAAATTCTGGAGCAAACAGAAAGCGGTTACATATCCCATCGATGCAATAGCTTTTTGTGAAATAGTCGAACGGCGTAATCTGAAGGGTGTACTGCGTATCTGGTTGAAATCGGCTTCGTCGTCTTCGGGGACAAATGCGGAATCGAAGTCGTCTGCTTTGGCGGTAGTGGGCGGGACTAAACATGTTATTGGTAACAATACAGGGCCTCCACATTCACCCAGCAGTCCTGGACACTATCCAACGTTAACAACACCATTCGCCCTGTTCTCTACTTCCGGTGCAACTTCGGTCAGCGCGCATCACCATCCCATACGATTTAAACATTATGACTTTGAGACTGATTTGCAGACAGCACAGCATATAGTAAATAAGTTAAATTATATTCTCGATGTTCGTTCGAGTGATATACGACGCGAATTTATGCAGATGCGCGAACGAAAACAGGAAAAGACTCAGGCAAAAAAGCAGTTAAAGATGTTTTAGTTGTTGTTGTTGGTTCCTATTTTTTGTTGGCCAACATTTTGAATATGAGAACAAGTGGGCTGCTTTGGCAGATCTAACAAATGTGAGATGCGTTACTATATTATCGCATTACGTTAGGAAAATGTACTATTACTATTTATTACTACTCAAGCTAAAGGAAAGATGTTGCAGTAAAATGGAATGAAGGTTGTATTCCAAAACTTACGCATCGGGAACTATATAATACTGCTGTTTTTATTTTACATTGTACTCATATTCTTATACCTATAAATACACAAATTAAAAATACCCATATTACTATTCAGCTAAATATATACACAAATAATATAATAAACCTATAATCACCAGCACTTTATATTTATGTTAACATATTTTTATATTTGGGAACTACTTGGTTATTATGTTTGGTTGCAGGCAGCGGCTTTATTTGTGTGACTAAGCCGAAGACTACTGACCCACAAGAAATCTGCTTGTGCTATTATCGTGCAGGTCGGATCTCATTATCTGACTGTACGTTCGATAAAAAATTTTCAAATTCCTGAATATAAAAACGAGAACAATCTGGCTCTCGCTCTCGCTCTTTTCGAAGAGATTTTATTTCTAAATGTCTAAAAATACCAACAAGTTGAGACTTCGACTACATTTCATTATACGACCGGATGCCCTCTTTTGAGTATATGCACTCACTTCTTCAGTCTTTGGAACAATTGCCTAAAGAGAAGTTGGTTGAGTGGCTTTTCTTATAAATTTTTTATAGAATTAAATCAATAAATAATAATTGGAAACTATTAGAAATACTTCCCGACTAAAAATGGTGTTAGCACAAAAGAATGGATTCTTTCCGGATTACTATTTGAATTTAAAGAATTCACAATCGGAAAAATTGGCTGAAGAAATTGCGGACATTGTCCGGTGTCGAGATGATTTCGAGCGCATGGCATTTGTGGAGCAATTGCGATTCGTACGCGATGCTGACGACGAGCTGAAGGTTCAGCGTACTTTTGATGGTAAGAATGGAACGATAGCGGCCAGTTTTAAAGAAAAAGGTAATCAAGCTTTTAAAGGCAAGAAATGGTTGGAAGCGATGGCACTTTATTCGAAGAGCTATACGGCATTGCCCGGTGATAGAGGTAAATAAACACTATATAACTTATATGGTAGAATAATGTACTGTACACATAGATATTATTATAAAAAACTAAAGTAATATTAAACTAATCATTTAAAACGAATGTTCTTTTAACGTACAGTCAGCGAGAAGTGCATAATTTTAGCTAATCGTTCTGCAACACTTTATCATATGGCAAAATATGACGAGGCTCTGATAGACATCAAGCGCTCCATTGAACTAAATTACCCCAAAGAGTTAATCTATAAGCTGTTTGATCGTCAGGCACGATGCTATATGGCCAAAAAAGATTATCCGAATGCTGTAGCATGTTTCAAGTAAGATTCAAATAAACTTCAGCCCTAATATTCTTATTAGTACATATAAAATAATTCTAAATTTCAGAAAATTTATAACTGCTATGGATGATGCCCACCAATTGGCCGTCGATAAGCGGAGTAAAATGAATCTCGACGCCATGACTATGTTAAAAATGCTAGAAAGGGATCCACGTACCGCCAAACAGACGGAGAAACAAAAGAAACAGACCGCTTCCGCGGACCTGACGCTGGCTATACCGGATGAGAGAGAATTTTTCAGTGCTTCTGTGCGCATCGATGAGAATAAGGATGAGGGCCGATTTGCCAGAGCCGTGGCCGATGTAACGGCCGGCGAAGAGATTCTGGTCGAGAAACCATTTGTTGCAGTTTTACTTGAAAAATATTCGAAGACGCATTGTGAGCATTGCTTTATGAGGTAATCGTGCATGCTATGGATAAAATTAAAAAATAATTTTTATAAATTTCAATGAATAAAAATAAAGACACTCATCCCCTCCTCATCCAACCCCTTTCCCCTCAGAACTACTATGCCAGTGGCCTGTAACAATTGTGCTGATATAGTTTACTGCTCGGAAAAGTGTCTTCAACGTGCCGCTTCTACACACAAGTATGAGTGTGGCATCTTGCCGACCATATGGCGGTCTGGAGCCTCAATCAATTGTCACTTGGCTCTACGGATTATGGCCAGTAAGTCGTTGGAATATTACTTGCAGCAACGCGATGACATCGATAAAGTAATAAAACTGGAAGGTATCAGAAAGTAAGTGCGATTTCAATGAAAAATTGAGGTTATGTTTATTGCTCGAATAATTTCCTAGGTTAGCCAAGGACGATTATAGACTTGTTTCTCATTTGGAACGGCATCAGAACAGTCGTTCTGCCTCAAACTTTTTTCAGCATGCTTTAATGGCTCGCTTTTTGACAAAATGTCTGCAGGCGGCTGACTACTTTGGAGCCGAGGCTAAAGCGAATGATCTGCTGACTATCGGCGGTTTTATGCTGCGCAATCTACAGTTCCTGCAGTTTAATACACACGAAGTCTCGGAGTTACATCAGTCCAAAGCTGATGGCAGTGAACGAACGGTTTTTATCGGTGGTGCTTTGTATCCTACATTGGCGTTATTTAACCATTCTTGTGATCCGGGTGTGGTGAGGTAAGGCATGATTGGATTGCTTCTTGGCCATTTCAATTAACAATAAAACTGAAAAGTTTAATGAGTTCTTCGGGTCCTTTTTCCATACGCAGATACTTTCGTGGTACCACAATCCATGTAAGCACCGTCAAACCTATCGAAGCTGGTTTACAGATCAGCGAGAATTATGGACCCATGTATACACAGGAGGCACGCGCTCAACGACAGGCCAAGCTCAAGGATTTGTACTGGTTCGATTGCAGCTGCGATGCCTGCCTTGAAAATTGGCCAACATTTGAAAATCTGTCGACGGATATCATACGTTTTCGTTGCGACGCGCCCAACAAATGTTCGGCTGTTATTGAAGTTCCGGCCAATTGTAATGACTTCATGGTTAAATGTGTTACTTGTGGGGAGAGTACTAATATTTTCAAAGGCCTCAAAGTTATGCAGGTTTTTTATTATTGCAAACGATTTTCTCTGCAATAAGTTTAATTTTTTTCCCTTAAAGGATACTGAGATGATGACACGCACAGCCAAACGTTATTATGATGCAGGCGACTATTCCAAAGCCTTGGCCAGATATATCGATCTTTTAAAAATCATGTACGAAGTCTTGGCGCCGCCTTTCATTGATTTCTGTCAGTGCCAGCAGAATTTAAGAGATTGTTTTCTGCACTTTGGTAACTTTTATAATTTGGACTGAACAAAAAATCTAAGGAAGGAATAATGTTGCTTATTAAATTGCTTAAAAATACATTACATACAACCAATATTAACGCTCGTTTTTAATAAAAGTATAACAAGTTAAAATGCATAAAATTTGTTTTTTATATTTAATACAAGACTTTCTTATAACAGTAATAACTTTAATTTTTTCGGTAACGCATTTATAGAATTTATAAAATCGGTAGTAGTAGCTTTCTTTGGTAAATATTGATGAATGGATCAGTGGACTATGTATTTAAAAGAGATTTATAAAAATTATTTTATATTGACATTTTATTTCATATTTGAAAGGGAGTTCACATATTTTTGTATATACTCGTAACAACAAACAAATTTTGTATTATATAGCATATTATATATATACTATGATAAATAATCATAAAAATGGAAAATCATGGAATTTAATAATTAATAACTATTTTTTACTTCCTGTAACTGAAGTCATACCAGTCGGTGTTGCTTTCACAGAAATTATTGTGCACTTTGTAGCAACCGGCGAAAAAGCTATTTGTGTAACGACAGCAATGATAACATTCGATCGGGCTCGTATATTGTAATCCTGAAATTAAGAAGAGGAATTTAATCATTTTGCAATAATTTACCACATACATATTTACATGTATGTATTTACATGTTAATGAAACGATGTAACTACATATACTTTATATAAATACTACATATGTAAAATACTATCTCTTTACGATTGACATATTTTCAAAAATGAGTCCAGTCCGTTCTACGGAAAGTTTCGAGCTTTTAAATTTTTCTGATTGTTTATATTTGTAGGTCAATTTTGTAAGTACATTTTGTAAATTGAGGAAATTTATTTGTATTTTTCTTAAAGATTTACAATGTCATACAATTTCTTCTCTAAACTTCCGCTCGTGGTAGTTAATAATAATAATAATAATAATAATAATAATAGATAATTTAAAAAGTAAATTAAATGGCCCAATTTTTAATATTTATGTAATACACGAGATGCTACGCGAAAACCAAGATCAATAATAAATATAACCTGTTACGATATATTTGAAATATTTTGAAGTCTCTTCTGTCTCTTCTATCTTATATGGTATTAGTCGAGCGATCATAAATTCCTTTCCACTTTTTAAAAAGAATTTCTTTTTAAAAGAAATACTTTTTAAATTTTGAAAATCCATTAAAGTTCTACTTTCTAAATATCGTACTACGTCACTATAATTAAATAAGCTTATTTCGAGTACGAGAATGACTAGAAGGATTAGACGAAAGAAGATCCTATATGTGCGAGGATTTATAGTATATATCCTTCCGATTAAAAAAGGTTACTGACAGTTATTATAACAAAGAAGAACACATTTTCTGCTATTCTTTACGTTACGTAACAGCCGAAGATGGTAAATATAAAATGCAAAAAAACATGTTTGAACTTACGTCCGCAAATCCAATTTAGCTGCGGAAAGCCTTGCTGCGACTTGTAATAACACTGATTGGAACCATAGTTCGGTACACTGGGATATGCCGGCTGCCAGAGCGTGGGGCGGGGCAGAGTCGGATGCGGAACGTGGGCAGGTGGTTCTTTAGGGATTGGCAGCACGGTCACCGGTGGCATATCTGTTGTTGTTGCGCTGTTGGTGCTTTCAGTATAGGTTGTTGTAGATTTTTTCGTTGTTCTTGCCTCAGCTGTTGTTGTTGTTGATGATGTCGCTGTTGTTGTCTTAGCAGTGGTTGTTGTTGTTAATTTATGAAAAGGTGAATCGGTTATTGGTTGTTCATTTGTTGTCGTCTCCACTCTTTTGGTAGGTTTATGTGCGAGCTTATCCGGAGCATCGGTGATGCCAGAAATTTTTGTTGCTGCCGTTGTACTGTCTGTTGTGGTTGATGTCACCTGGATGACTGCATCTTCTAACGGTAAGGGCTCAAAATCTTGCGCCATAAAGACGCTTATCAAATTTATGATAATAAACGCTGAGAAAGTATATTTCGCCTAAACGCAAAAAAAAAAAAAAACAAAATGAAAAAGACGAATAAGCATTGAAAGTGATGGATGGTAAAAGAACAAAAAAACGGGGAGAGAGGTCTTAATTTTAAAACGGCTCAGTCTTCACAGTGTTTAAAAATTAAAATTTTAACAAAATCTATTAGAATAAAATGTATAAATATTTAGAATTTCTTTTTTCTACAAATATATACATAATTATATTATTAAAATTAATATATACATAATTATATTATTAAAATTAATAATTGTATAATATTGTAAAGATTTTTGAAAAAACAACAAAGAGGTAAGTTCATAATTTTTTAAAAAATTCAAAAAGAATTCTATGAAAATAACGAAAACGTCCCATTAAATCTCATTCCATCCATCACACTTTTCGAGCGCTATAAATCATTAACTTCTTGCAAAGCTAACATTTTATGTTAGTTTAGTTAGTGTCATTTAAATATTCCGCGATAATTGTCGTCATTAAACACTGAGAAAAGTAATTATTATTGAAAAATGTGAAATGAGCGAATTACTACAGAAATACTACAAATAGCAACGTTTACGTATGTATATATATCGTACCATCCTCACAAATGATATTGCAGGTAATTTATACAAAGTTGAAAGTATGTCGTGAGGTACATATATTTAAATTAATTACACGATCCCACAAGAATACTTCACACTTTTGCCGATCCTTGCTTCACCATCGATGGCTCCGAACTGATGTTCCATCTGAAGCTAAGTTTTTAAAAAGCTACCTTTGTTTGGCTTGAAGTATCGTACTTTGACGTTTGCTATAATTTCTCCCGCCCAGCAGCAATAATTATTAGTAAAAATGAGTATATTTTTAAAAGCCAAAGCTTACTGATAAGCCAATCTTGCTTGACAATCCTCCCTCTGTTTTCATCGCCCACTCTGACGCATCTTTCTCTTTCTCTCTCTCTCTCCCAAGCAATTTTCATAGCCACCATTGACACCATTATCAACAGTTAGAAGTTGCCAATGATGGTGGTGGTGATGGTTGGTCGTTATGAATCTTTTGTTTTTGAATTTGTTTCTACGAATTTTCTCAGTTGTACAAACTGAGAAGAAAATAAAAATTTATAATTTTTGTGTTTTGTTTTTATTTTAACTTAATTTAAATGAACTATTTATACAGCTGTAGGTAGCTATCATCGATATACTCGCACAATATGAATCATGGGATGACTTAATTTTGTTACTGGTTGTAAATAATGTGATAACAACATACTGACCCACTGTCGGTCGCTAAGTGTGTGTCACGTTAGTCTGAAAGAATTTGTACATATTGTGGAAGAAGAAAGACAATTAATAATAGAAGTTTTGCAAAAGATAGGCTTAAAAATGGGGCACCAATTTTCACGTTAAACAAAAAAAAGGACCCTATTTTTTGCAACTTATTTTTATTAAAAATCCACCAACTGTCGTCCGACTATGAAAACGTTTTATTAGTCAACTACGCAGTGTTATTTTTATATGGACAATAGTGTACGAGAGAAAGAGCAATTCATTCAGTATGATCCCGGTCCATTTAATCGTAATAATCGTGGTTATGATAGAAGGCCAGAGGGGTAATATTTGTAGTTTGTGGGCACTGATAGAGCTAGAGCTTTATTACGGCTACATGAGTCTTATCTACACTCCATAGCTTCCCAACGCTTTTTCTTTGGATGATTTGATGAGACGTTTCTTTGTCAACTTGTTAATGGCGTGCAGTTATACAGAGGTTTTTGTTGTTGTTTCGAAGAAGCCATGATATCTTCTACAGAAAGAAACAATAACAAAAAACTCTGTGCAATCATAAGAGACTGTTTTAGCTCCAATTCCAGTCTCATGCTAATGTTGAAGATTTATTTTTTTTAAATGATTCCAGACCGACCTAGCGTTGATGATGAGTTGTGTGTTTAGCCTTTTACAGATTTTTGGTTTTCATTAAGTTTTATGCGTTTTTTCGGTATAGTATCGCTTTTTAATTAATTAATTTGGTTTCAAACCAGGTCCACTTCCTTATATACGAACCATATACATACATATGTATAATACAAGTAACATCCTCAACCTATGTAGACGTCCTTTACTTGCACTATTTGACCTAAAAGCACTATTTGTTGCATAACAACTGTTCGTGTTGCGCGAGGGTTTTCCCCAATTCACCAACTGTGTTAGAGCGAGACAGTGTTATACATGGTTACCTGTGTGAATGTATGTACATATATGACAAGTGTTTTAGATCTTTTCTTTGCCACTTTTTTGCCGAGCAAGTCTATTGAAGCTTAATCAAATAATAATAGCTTCAAATAAAGTACAATAAATAGATAAAATAAAATAAGAAAAATAAAACACTTTATCATTTGTTTATTTTATTAAAGATATTTCTCTCGTAATGTGTTATTAATTGCTTGGAATTACGAGTGTGTACTTGCCTTAGAAAAGATAAAGAAATATCAAAAGAAGAAGAGTATAAGAAGAACTCAAGAATTGGGAAAAAGGACTAGTATTATTTCTAATTATCTTTTATTTTGTTTTGTTCAATGCTATATATGTATGTAAAACATGAAAAAACATTACAATATATTTTATTAATTGAATTGATTAGTGGCTCGCTCCTCTTTTATGGAATTCGATTTGGTAATTAAATTTTCAAATTCCAAAGTTTAACTTTTTTCTTAGACGGATTTTAGGCCGAGTTCGTAAAAGCAGTGGATAAATTAATTGTAGCAAAAATTAAAGTAAGCTTTTAGGAGTTTCTTTAATAAAATGCAACATTTTTTCTAATTATTGTGTAAAAAAAATATTATATATGTATGTATATTTAACACCGCTAAAAATGTTATTTATTATATATAAAATATTCAAGCGAATTTTTTTTTATTTGAATTTAGTTAATTTTGTAATGATTTATTGTGTTTGTCCTTCAGACGAGTGCGCACCCTTCCTTTTCTTTCAAGCAAAAACAAAATAAATATACATATGTTCTCTATTTCTTTCGAACATTTAATTTTTAACAAAATTTATTTATGCTAATACGAGTATGTATAATATTGCATATGGGTGCATATTATTTTTAAGTTTCTGTGCGTGTTTTTTATTAAATAAATACAATTTCATCAATTTAATGCATTTTTTAGTTACAATAAGAAAGACTTTTTATTTTATATGGTTTTTATAAAAAATAATTAAAATTAATTTTCGTATACATAACCGTTAATTGGAATTGTAATTTCAATTTATGTCAACTTAACACTCGTAAAATACAATACATACTTATTGTTTAATAACAAAATAAGCTAATGATATAAATTTTTGGTTTCTGATTTTATTTTGCTCAAAGAAAATAATTTAAAATCTTTCTGACAATTTCTTAAAAATAATTACACAAAATTTATTAAAGAAATAACTTGAATAAAAACTACTACATATATAGTACAGCTTTAGTTTTTTTCTGTAATATTTTTTAGTGACGGTGATTTTGTGTTACAAACGCATAATTCGATTTTCTTTTTACACAGCAACAGAGATATCGTACAGTAATGTTGTCCGTTTATTAAACCATAAACCATTCTTCTAGAAATCATATGAATTTGCTTCATCATCACCTTTACGCACTTTAAAGATCAATCTGTAAATCAGACCAGCGGCGATGCCACCTACCATGGGACCTACCCAATAGACCCAATGGGCGCTCCAGGCGCTTTGAACGACTGCGGGTCCAAAAGAACGCGCCGGATTCATACTGGCGCCAGTTAATTTAATCTAAGAAAGTTAAAAAAAAAACAACATTTTATAAAAGGGGAAAAAGATCGAAGATTAAAATGGTTATTTCATTACCGCACACAAATGACCCGCAGCGATAGCTAAACCAACTGCCAACGGTGCGGAACCTTTGATATCCTGACGACCAGGATCGGAGACCCCTTTAACGACAAAGACCAAAATGAAAGTGATCAAAGCTTCAATAAGCACCGCCTGACCGGCTGACATGTCAGCGGAGAAGCCACTGACGCCAAGTGCGGTGCCAGCAAGTGTTGTTGGAATTGCAACCTGTGGGATGTATTGATGATGACGATGTTTTAGTAATTAAAATCACAAAAAACCAAAAGAGCTCTGGGGAAGTGATGATACGATAGACGATTACTTACGCTGATCACTGCGGCCGCTGCAATGGCTCCAATGCATTGAACAATGATGTAGAACACGCTCTTCAGCAGACTCATTTCGCCGACGACGAGGAAACCGATGGTTACCGCGGGATTGATATGACAACCGCTGATATGACCCAAAGCCTGAAAGAAAATTAGCAAACAATATTAGCAAAAGTGTAAAAACTATTACTATTTTCTAATCTATTGTAGTGAAGTCATAGCCATCGGAATGCTATTAATGTAAGTGTGCAAAAATGCTAATCATTGCATAATTTCGAATACGCAGTATACAAAAAAAAATCACACCATAGGTATACATCACAAAATACATATACATACGAGTATGTAAGTTTGAGAGGAGTCGTGTGTAAGTTTCAATTTAGCATTTCGTCTTCAATGACTACGAAATGAGCGGCAAGACTGTCAATCATTATGTAGATTTTTGAAAGTCTTCTCCCGCAAAATTTTACTACGTCATGAGTCATGGTGGATGGATGGGTGGATGGATGGATGGATGGATGGATGGATGGATAGATAGATCGATGAATGGTATGGGATGCACTCTTGCACTTTCATTATATTACATCGACTATGTGGTCATCTAACCACATGAGCAGAAACTAACTGGTCCGCCATCTATTTTCGTAATAAATATTTGATAAATTGCACGATCGCTAGATCCTGTCCATCCATTCATCAATCTATCCATTCATCTGATCTGTGTACTAAGTTGAAAGCATGTTGATGATACTACATTTCTGGTAAGAATAACCAACAAGCAACCATCTCTATTGAATGCGTCAAGACGTATAAAAGAATGTTATTTTTAAAAAGGTCCACTCATTGATTGAAGGACTGATTGATTGAGTGTATGACAAGATCATTGAAAGTGTAAACAGTTGTTTTAACTTTATTGTTAATCATGTTCTTTCGATTCATGGTTTGAATGAAGAGAGTACGAGTATTATGCCATCGAAGACGCACATAATACGATTGCGTTACGAAGTGAATCGAATCAACTTTCAATAAATGTTTTGCCATATCATACTAAATGGCTTTCACAAAACGGAGGATTTTTAACAGTTTTTAAAGTTATATTTTGCTCCGACAGTCGGTTTAAAAGGGGTTTAAAACAGATAGATTTTGCAACGAATTTCCATTATCCTTTTGCAATTTTGATCTAATAGCACCTGTATCGGTTTGTCTCCTAAGAAGCAGATTTTAGTCTCCAAAGGAACGGGAAAATATTAAGAACTATACTATTGGTCACGATATCGATGGATACCTCCGGTACTCGTAATTAGCATCATTATGAAATTACCATTTCATATGCAATATCTTTTGTCATTTGTCTTTTTTATAATAAGTCTTTTTTAATTTTTTTAAATTAAGCTTTTGAAATCTTCTTTCTTTTTACAATAGCTCTTCGGTGTAATTTTGCTCTGTGTAAATAAAGTAATAAATGTTTTTATTGATCGTTGTAAATAGATCATTGAGATTGATTATTTGATATTTGTACGTATGTAGATTCCATTTCTATTAAACATTTTGTTGTTAGCGCTGATTATGTTAAGGATAATGCAAATTGGGTCCGTTATGATGCAATTTATAGATAAGATATTGATAACGATGATATTAATGACTTTTATGAGTCATAAAAATATGAATAAAAATTTAATTGTTGTCATTGCATTTAGTAAATTGAATGGAGTTAATGAAAATTAAGATGGTCGAGTAAGACGAAGACGAATGTTGGTTGTAAATATTGGTTTTGTTATTGTTTTTATTCCACTCCATTTTTTCTTAAAGGTTGTTGCTTCGTTAGTTTCTGTTGGTTTTTGAAAATCAAGGCCAAATGCGTGCAAACTGATGTTAGTTTATTTGGTTGTTTAGTAGCTTGGCTTGGCTTGGTGGGTTGTTGCTCAAATCAGGTTATAACAACAGGTAGGTACAAATTGAAAGCGGTTCATTGAAACGGATTTAGCAAATAATGCGTTCGTTCTGTCAATAAAATGCGAGAGTACGCACATATGTATGTACATACCAAGATAGATAGCACGTATATAGTACATATGTACGTAAACGCCACAGCTTGCGCCCGATTCAATATGATTAAGAGAAGCTGGTTATTGATTTGATTTTGTTTTTTTGTTTGTGTTTGAATCGCCTTTGGAGGTCGATCACCTCGCCGCACACTGCGCGACACTGACTGACGACAACTACTCGAAAGTGTTTTAATGAACAGATATTAAACGTCTTTAATTGCTGGTTGGAAATGGTGGCCGCGAGCAATGGCCCCCGATCACCGGATTCGATCAGTGTACGCTCAGTGTACACGAGCCATGATTCTGGAATTTCAATTCAGTATGCGATGATTAAGTGAACCACGTCAAATCGGAACGATCAAGTGCCTTGAATGGAGCCAAAAAAATGTGTGTAATGTTAGCCAGCCAGCTGCTGTGCATTGAACTTGCTGCGTTGCGTTCCGCCCAATTTTAACGCATAGTAAGTAAATCTGCGTGCGTTGAGTACGTGTGAGTCGTAGGCACACACGCCATCGGCACAGAGTTCTTTTTGATAGAGAGGAAAACTGTCTTTTTGGTTTTGTTTCATTTTAAGGTTTTTTCGTGTGTGACTGACAGTCACTGCAGCCGAAATTGTGTTTCTATGTGGCTTCAAAGTGTCACACAGTGCAGCTGTCAGATGCACGTCTTTGATTTTGGACAGAAACAGTCTTTGATATTGAAAAGAAAAATATGAAATCGATGCTTGTGCTGATTATGCCGAGATTTCTCACAAAAGTCCAAAAAAAAAAGGGCCGCTTTAGAATTTTTAATTGTATAGTAATGGCCGCAGAAAAAAAACTAACCCTAAAAATTTAAACGAACTGTGAGAGACGTCACTGAAACTGAAGCCGCTGCCGCCTGTCAATCCGATCAAGCTAATAATCTTCTAAATAAATTATCATATGATTGTCATCAATCTTAACTTTATGATTGATGTGGGAAAAATTGTTGATTAATTGTAAAGTATTTTTTTAATCTTTACACTTTCAAGTGGAAGAAGAGGAGAAAGAATAATGTTGCGAAAATACGATATTAAGATTTTATTCAAGTTTCATAAAAGTTTTATAAAGAAAAAACTCATAGGAGTATATAATTTCTGTAATAAAACCTTAAATCCGCTTAAGTGTTATCTTAAATCTTAGTCGACAAACGTGACAGCAATTCGTGCAAAGTCGTGCACTTAATCAATTTAAATTTAATGCGTTGCATTAAAGAAAACCTTAAGAAAATCTATACCAGCAGCACTTCGGTAACGCGTTGAAATTGTGCGAACGAACGGACAGGTTCATTAATAATTCAAATTCTTTAAAAATCATTAATGCATTGAAGTAGGAGGAGCAGAGGAGGAGCAGAGTGGCTGGAGGATGGTAGGCGTTTTTTCGTGCGGATTTCAACTGCATGACTGGTTATGATATGAACAAAAAACTGCAGACTTGTATGGTCGTATGGTCAACCGAGTGTAAACCTTCTAAAAATCGGTTAAAATTTTATAAATACATATTATAAGAGTCCAATGAAATTGAAAAGTTCACAAAAAATTGAAGAACAAAGAAGATTAATATTTTTAAGTGTAAAAATAATGAAACGAAATTTTGGACAATAAATTTATTTTCGCAGAATTTTCGACCCAAAGGCACAAGTTTCATTAGTTTCAGTGTAATTTCGGGTAAACTTGTCTCATGTAAAAAAGGCTATTACATTCTCTTCAAACCTCTCCCCCGAATTCGAAATGATATCGAGACATGAATAACAATTTCAGAGTGAAAATTTCACTTTATTTGGAAATTTCGCAGCAACGAAATTCTGACATTTCATTTACCCCAAATGTGTGTAAAAATATATTTATTTAATAAGTTTTACATTCTCTTAGCCATCACTGTAGTTCTGCTTCGATGTAACGAGAGAACTTTTTCGGTAAGATTCTGGCGACGGCCGACGGCGATAGTTTGTCTACCTCGAGCTGTTTGCATTCGCCTCAAACATTTTGGTTTAAATAATTTTTCTATTTTTCTGTGTTTGCTAAACAGTTGTTGGTTTTGTTGTAATTGACGGTGTTGCTGTAGTTGTTTTTATTTACTGGCCCATTAGTTGGCAATTGATGTAAACGGGTTTTTTTTTCTTCTCATTTGAGATCGATCGTTGAACGAACGTGTAGTGATTGTGAGGTTGTTTTTGTTGTACGAGCATTGTTGTTGTTGCTGGCATTATCATTTAATATTGCTCTTTCCGATTTGCTAAATTGCAGTTTGCAGTTGTTTTTTCATAGTCGTTTTTTGCAGCCATAGCTACACGCATAATTTTTAAATATTTTTATTTATACGAAGTATTTTAATTTTTTTTGTTGGTTGGTTGCTGTTTTTTTCTATCGAAATACGAATGCGTGTCGTACAGAAATAAATGTTGGCTGCATAATAAACTACTAAAACAGTAATAATAAAATAATAATAATAATAATAATAGTAACACAATAATAATATCGTAGCAAGAGTGGTTATCATGTTGCAGCTGTTGTCTTTGCTAGTTTGTGTTATTGGCCGACGGTCCTGACCATGCGGCTGATCTTGTATGTTGGACTTGGTACGTGGACTTGGTTTCTTGGTTGGTTGGTTGGTTGGATTTTGGGTATAAGAATTCAAAGAGCAGAATTTTTTTCCGTCAAATTTTTGATCAAGTCTTTTTTTGCATACTTTGACAGATTTGTGGGTTTATTTTTATCATTGATAGTTAACGTTTTATGTTATAAAAAAATTTCAGACTCCATTCTTCGAGCAAAATCGTAATAAAATCATAAGCGATAATAATCAGCGTATAATTATAGGATGCAGAAAGGCAAAACATGTTGCAAACACTGTTTCTAATCTTAATTAACATCATATCAAATAACAGTAATGAACGGTAACAGTAACAAATAATGTAAAAAAAAGAAAGAGGTAGACAGAGAGAGATCGTGCCCTTTACGAAACGCTGACAGCATTTTCCTCATATACTCGTAAAAAAACCCACTCAACGATTCGCAGGCAGCGCTTTGCCAGCGCCTTCCTCCGTGATGTGATTAATTTTTTGCTATGATACTATCAACAACAACAAAGCAACTGTAACAATTGCAACAACGAGCACAAAGCAAAAAAAAAAACAAAAGGAATAATAATTATAATAATAATAAAAATTTAAAACAATAACAATTACAATAACACAATGACAAGAATAACTAACTCTCAAAGTAACAAACGAGCGAGCGAGCTACGTGGAATGTTTGATCTATTGCAAATTTTGTACGTTTATCAAACACTCCCAGCATCAAGAGTCATGTCACGCACCGCAACAACAAACAAGCCTGACAACAAGTTGTCATTTGTTGGTTTTTCCTACCGAAACAGAGCTTTTCCTTTTCCTCATTGTCTTTGACCACAACGACGAGTATCGTAGTTATTGTAATTTGTCACCATATTGTATGGGATGGCGTCCGACGTAATGTCATTTTGTGATTTTGTGATGAATGTGATTACTTACCTCCCTCCCTTCCTCCCTCTTTTCTTCTCTTTCTCTATCACTGTGTTTGCATGCGCTTCATGGCGCTACAAGTGATACCGTATTCTCTAAGCATTTACGGGCGAGAGAAAATCGTTCATGAATCAGCGATGAAAATTCATGCATAAGCTTTTGAAAGACTGTGAATTTGCCACGTTTTTGCCTTTTTTTTAGTTGTGAGTTTTGAATAATTGTTGTTTTGTTTAAATTCTAATTGTTTTATTTGTTTATATATAAATAGATTTTGAATGTATGCTTGAAAATGAAGAAACAAAATAGCTTTAAAAGCAGTCGAAAAATGACATTAGCTCAGATTTTGCTACAATGTGGGTTGGTCCTTTCTCATGTCATTCATTCATTTTCTTTATTAGCTCATCTCATCTTGAGACAATTCTCGCATCGGTTTGTCATTGTATCATTGATGACAATCTGCCGATTTTGATTTAAATTAACTTGTATGAAGCCTGAACGTTTATATTTTCTTAAAAACAGGACTTTTGATAATTGGATATATAATATTTTTACCCTCGTTCTTCTCTAATTATTGAATATTACAATGTGCATGCTTTTTTATAGCATACATATATCATCTATCTATATTTAAATAAAAACTAAAAAATTACCCATTTTTCCCAACAGAAATTGTGTCATTGTGTTACTGTGAAAAAAAAAAAAAAATAAAAGTGTGCATTTTACTTTTGTTTTCATGATTTGATTTTCTGCCTTCGCAAATGTTTTAAAACAGTGTTTTTTTACAACAATTTATGCATAGATTGTTACTCGTAACGCTTCAGTTAGAACAACATGCAGTAACAACGAGACATACATACTTGTAGTTTGTACAATTTGTAGTGTTGCAATTACGTCTGTATTGCATTGACAATCCTTCATGCAGAAACTATGTATCGTATATTTACGATATAATAATTGAGTTGATGTTGTTGACTAAATGGAACTTTGAAAATCTTTTATAGGTTAAGTATTTTCCATTTGTTTTTGTACCGGTAATAGTTTTTTTTTCAACGTAAAAGTTAACCTATATGTATGTATATTTATACAAAACTAATTTTTTATTGATAACCTTTGATTGACTTTATCATGTTTATGATGTTATCAATTGAGGAAATAATTATTTGTCGCTCAGAAGCCAATGCCGTGAAGTAAATTTTTTTAAGACTTTAAATATGGACTCCATTTAAGTCCATTTCTCAAAATTAGTTTCTGCTTTTTTGTAGATTTTAATGGAATTAATATGCATATTATAATATTTGAAATTGTTAAGAGATTTACTCCTCGCTTCGTTTCTTCTCCATCACAAATCTCTTCATTTAGATTATAGCTTCTAAACTGATTATGTTTTATAATATATAAGGTTAAAACATGATTAAATAGTTGTCTTAATTATTGTTTTCTGGACATACAGACATAATTATATTGCCTTCTGAGCGATTTAGTTATTCAACTGCATTCATCTAAAGTTTACTACGCACATCCTAAATCTCTTTTTATTGCATTTGGTCAGAATTTATTTAGACATTTTTCATATTCGGCTCAGAGATGGTCAGAGTCGGTCAGAAAAGAAGGTATTACATGGCTCGATTACTCTCACTCTTCTGCTTCAGCGTCTTTTGTATTCACGCTGCGAACGCGTGGGAGAGAGAGCTCTTTGTATTCGTACAAACTCTCATTCTCTTTTGAAGTAAAAGTCAATTATTTATTAGACTTGTAAATTTAGTGTTTTTTTTTGCCAGTGGGTTGCCCCAGTCGATTCGCAACGATTACCACGTTCCCGCTTGACAGCATGCGTTCGTCGTCACTAAATAAATGTTCCAATGATCCAATCCATCGCTGGGGCATGATTCAGTGACCAAGTGCAATGGCCCGAAAGTGCAATAAAGAAAGAAACGCAAGTGAGAGTGAAATATTCGTATGTCTCTAGTAATCTACCCGTATTTTGTTGTTGCGTTTGACTTTCTGTTTTTATTCACATGAATACTTAAAATGTAATTTTGTAATTTGCTGCAGTAAACGTCCTACCGACGCGCCAGTACATGGTACATTCACATACATTCGGGTCATTTGGTTTAATTACGATGTGGCCGCGCTCGGTCGGTGGGTTGGAATTTTCTTCATTTTATTAGCTAAAGTATAAGTTTAGTTAATACTATTAGTTTATGCATTAACGCATTAAAAAAAGGAATACTACTATCCTGTCCATAGTACGTTTAATTATAAATTTTCTAATATTTGCGCGAGCGTTGTTCAAAAGCAATTAAGAAATAATTTCGAGAAAGGAATAATTTCATGGAGATAGTATTTTTTATACTCATTAACTCTTTAACGTAAAAAATGCAGTCAGAGAAGTTCATAAACAATTACGTCAATGAATATTTTTCGTATTTTCTAGTTTTCTCGAAATCCATACAACTAAACCTAGTAAGAGCCTATGGTTCTTGTAGAGCGTTCTTGTAGAATTCTGTACAGGATTTGGTAATAAAAGCACATACTTTTTTTTCACTATTTGCATTTTTTAATGGATAGCATCGAGTGTGGGCAGAACAGTCTACAAAATATGCATCACCATCATCTTTCGAGTTAATAGTTTTCATGAAAATTGAAGAATTAGAAGATATAAAATCAAGTCGTCGAATAAAGTGTGAGGGATTTTTTTTTACCCTCGTGTATTGCATTAAATATTAAATTTTTTATATTTATTATGTTTGAAAAGTGGTCTCAAGGTTTTTGGTAATGGCTGCGTAAAAATGTTTTAATGACAGCAACATCCTCTACGTCTACAGATTAGTAACGCTCTAAAGTTTAGAACACAAAAATGAACCAATGACAAACAGAAAAAAAAACACAAAAAAAAAAAGAACAAAACAAAAAATGCAAAAATTCGTATTGCATATTTTTTGCGTTGATTACTTTTAATTATTGAAGCCGGTTCTTTGTTGTTTTTCGTTTTGTTTTGCTTTTTGCTTTACTTACTTTCAATCATTTTAAGATTTCTAACGCGTAACGTAATTGTGCGTTACTTATGACAAACAAAAACAAAATTCTTGTCATTGCTGCTGTTGTGTTGTTGTTTGTTGTTGTATTATTATGATCGTGCTTGCTGTTGCTGCCTAACTGCTTGGAGGAATGTCGCATTTAGTGGATTTGAACGGATTTTTTGGTTTGTCCTCCCGTCTGTCAATGCTGCTTGCTTTTGCCATACCGTGTCTGCCAGACTGACTGACCGACCGACCGACCGTTCAGTTCAGTTCATTTGTCTTAGTGTCAGGCAAAGCTAAATGGCTGTCGTTTTTACCACTTAGACGGTTTAAATAACAGTAGCAGCAGCAACAGCAGCAACAACAACAATGCTATTAAAACCATCTAGTCAGTTTTATTGGTACTATTGACGTTCTGACGTGTTATACTAGAATGATAACAGCAATAGCAGTAACGAGTTAGTGTGATTGGAAATAACGAGTCACTCACTATATTCCTATTTGTTGCAAATGTCAATGTCGTCCCGATGAATTAAAAAAAATTAAATTAAAACTAAAAAAAAATAAATAATCACAAACAATTTAAAAAAGGGGAACTAATGCAAGTAGACAAAAAGCTTTTCAAAACTAAAATAATGCCAAAAAAAATTTGCTTTAAAATCATCATCATCATCCTCTTCTTCTTCCACGAAGTGATAGTAGTAATGCACCTGTCAATGCCTCTGAAAGCGATTAACGCATTATTGCAGCGTTTTAGCACAGTGCCGTAATGGCTTTGCTAAGTACAATAAATCCGAGTAACGTCATGAAGGAGCTGTCATTCACACGATCTCGTTGTTGCGTACAGCTTTTACGATGCCTTTTAGACAACTTTTGCGATATGATGATGATGAATGTGTGGCGTTTGTGACAACTGAACTACGAATATACATACATATTTATTTATAGGTACGATTGAATGCAAAAACCTTGAAGCGGAAACAGAACCGAAAATAGTTATTTTTAACAAAGAACAAGAAGAGAAAAGAGTACTAAATGTACTCGAACGAAAATGGTTCGCGACATAGGCGATCGATCGTGTCCTCGAGTCTCGTCTCGAACAGATCTCGTTAAGATCCCTTTTCGTTTTGTTTTCGCTGAAAAGGCCTGACACGTTCTCGGTTTTTGTCTAGACTCTGGACTGAGAAAACCTTTCTCGTTCGCGAATTCAGACTCGAAATGCGTGACGATATAGAAATTCGAGACATCTTCGAAACCGAGACGGATACTGCTTCTGTCTATTAGACAGACTATAGAGTATTGTATTTACTAAATTGTAATTGTATTGTAATTATTTTATAATTGCATTGTAATTGTATTGCAATTGTATTGTATTTGTATTGTAATTGTATTGTAATTGTATTGTAATTGTGTTGTAATTGTATTGTAATTGCATTGTAATTGTATTGTAATTGTATTGTAATTGTATTTTAATTGTATTGTAATTTTATTGTAATTGTATTGTAATTGTATTGTAACACACTCACCTGTGCCATGGTTGCTACCGTTAGACCGAAGGTAAAGGCTATTTGCGGTACGCTGGGTTTCCAGTCTGTATCGAATGTACAGCTGCCAATGCCGATGAATACCAGGAAGAAGGTACCCACGAGCTCACCCAATAGCATGCGCCAGATTTTCTTATTTTCCGTTATGTCGGGTATACCGAAGAATTTTGACATTTCTAACAGAACAAGAAGAAGAACGAGAGGTTGTTAATTACTTTAAGAATAAAACTAAATTTAATTAATTCTTATAAAAATTTTCACTTTTCATGAATCGAAGAAATTTTCACTGTTCGTAAATGTTATATCATTGAGTTGTATAAAATTTAAGCTACAATTAAATTCATAGGAAGAGAATTCACTGAGAAGAGCTTACCAGTCGCTGTTAATTTCATATTTATTATGATTTTCCCAACAATTAAATTAAATGCAACGAATGTATCGATGAGTATATTCGATATGAGTATATTTAAATCGTTTAAAATAATAATTATTTATCAGGAAAGAAAATTGAATTTACTGACTTGTTGTGGACTCAAGCGTTAAGTTAAAATGAAATAAGAAAAAATATACAATATAAACAATAACTCCTCTTTCTTTTTAACAAACAACAAACAAACAATTATCGACTGTTAAAGTGTTAATTAGAAATTATTTAACACTTTCTTTTGTTTGCTCTGTACTCTACAATATGATGAAGTTAGTTATCCATTATTATATAGTTACTCGTATGTATATTGAATTATTATTATTATTATTATTATTATTATTATTATTATTGTATATTATTGTAATTGTTATTTGTGTTTTTGTTTTTTTTTGTCGTCATTAACAAGTAAACTAATTTGTTTAGTAAATAATTGTAATTTGTAGTTGATTCTTAATAAAGTTAGTACTCGAATTTAGTAATCTAAGTTAGTTCTCCTTCCTTTTCCTATAAAATCTGCTCTCTCTGTCTCCCTCTCTCTATTATTCAGCGTGTAAATAATGAATTAATGAATTCTACTGCATGCTTTAAGTAAATAAATAAATTTTCTTGTTTACACGATCAAAAAACAAATATTAAATCGATGTTTACCGAAGATATTAAAAAGGCGGCAGAAAATAATTAAAAAAGTAATTATTTCATGTGATTAAAAGAAATTAAAAAAAACAAATACAGTTTTCGAATTTTTATTGGCGAATTTTCTAAATATTTGCTGTTAATAAAATAACAGAAAAACGGTTAGTTGGATAGATTTATCAGCTTATAAAAATTGAAAAGAATTTTTATCATCCGAGCTTACTCATTTGAATCAAGTTTACTTCTTTCAATCGAGTGCTGTCATTCTAATGAATCATATTCATTTAAATCTAGTTTTTCGTATAGAATGCTCTCATCTATTTATTCGTATAGAATCCTCTCATTCGAATAAAGTGGTCTTATTTTAATCGAGTGCCTTCATGCGAATAAGGGTGAGTAGTGAATATATTCATTAAACACTGAAGATCATTGCTAATATGACAGCTTTAAATACTGCCTAACTGTAATATTAATTTTTGTTATAATGTAAACTATTGAAAACATGACATTTTGCTATGAATCATTTGAATCAAATATGAATCAATCAAATCAATTATGAATCTGAACAATTAAAATTTATATTCCAAATTCAATTTTTTGAAAACTTATAAATTTTATTTTAATTTCTCTCAAAATCTATCATAATCAGTTTTTTTCTCAATTGCAAGAAATGATCAATTAATTGAATTAAAAAGTTGAGTAAAATTACAAAGAAAAACTTTACATTACAAACGGCTGCTTGTCTTTGTTCTCTTTTCAAAGTCATCTTTTCAAATTCATACTTTGCCTTCAATTCTATGGAAAACGATTCCATTCTATTCTAACAAAATCTTGATTAAATAAATTTATGACCAACAGTTAGCATAGAAACGTAACGAATAGTACGAGTACGAGAGTGGTTAACGAGTGGTAAACATTGGCGGTCCATTACAAACGTTACGTTGCGTTTCGTTTCGTTACGTCTTCAATGGTTGTTTATGAGTCATGCTGTGTGTCATGATTGTTACCTTGGTCAAGGGAAAAAAATGTATGCATAAACATATCTTGATTTTTAAAAATCACCATAGAACGAGCAATTATTTAAGAATAATATTATGCAAAATCTATGAATTTTATGAGAGAAAAAATTATGGAAAAATACATTTATGTATTCATATTTTCTTGACCTTTAGAAAAGCAGGCGTTTTTTTTGATCGAGCTATGCAAGATTGAAGGCATCTTTGTAACCATAATTATACTAGTAATGTTCAAGGTGATGGTCATCAGGTGTCAAACTCGGCAAACATTCATTTCAATGAATCTACGAGTATAAGTATTTATATAAACGAAATTTGAAAGGAATCGTTTTATATAGTTTTGTATAAGAAAAGGTCTTAAATGACTAAATCGTCTGTAGAAAGCTACGTTAGTTATAAAGAAATGTACACTTATTATGACTAATGCAAGATTTAGTAATACAATTTCTAAGAAAACGCTGAAACTGTTTTAATAAATCTAATTAGTACTCTCATTAATTCCATTGTGAGTATCGTATATAATATTAATACGTAAAAAATGGGGCTTTACGACGATACTTAACATTCTATAATTATACAATAGAATGCAATACAATAAAATCATTAATATCATTTTTTATTGCTAACAAAATGTTAAAAACAAAAGTATTTTAGAAATGATATGGGTACATAAAAGAGATATTATTTATTTTTCAATGGAAAATGCGTTTTAGTTGAAATGATATCTTTGTTTCTACAAAAAGTTTATTTAAAATGTAACATATGCAGCCTCATAAAGTTCATTCATTTCACTTTCTCTGCTTTACTCCGGTCACTGTTTTCTCTCTCCACATACTCTCCCATACTTTTTACCATTTTAAAAAAAAATGAAAAATTAAACCATTAAAAATATGTGTTTGCAGCGCATTTTTTCAAGTTCAATGCTTTCGCATAGAGACGACGTCAGTACGTATCGACGTATGTATGTATGTACAATATTACATAACATTATTATTATTAACAATGTCAGATCATGATGCTAATTAACAGCATCACGATGTTTGCTTTTTCATTCATGCTCGTGTTGTTAGAGTTATGAATGAATGAATAGAGTAGTCGGCAAAATATTAAATGTTACTAAAAAATATGCTCATTGAAATGTTATTAAAATTATCTAATTATTTTGCAATAGTGCGCATAATAAAAATTAATTTAGTTAAAATTGTAATCAATACAAAATGAGGTTTGTCGTAATTGAATTCAATAAAAAAGTAGTTAAAAAGTTTGGTAGAAGAATTTTGCTTGAAAAGCGTTAGTAGTTGTTCTTAACCTTTATTATTGGTGCAGCATTATGTCTCATATTACATTGAATGTACATTGTTCATATAATTCATATAATTTTGCTACTGCTATAAGATATCGTGCATCTTTGTGCATCATTCTTTATTTCTTAAATTTTCAATAATGTCTTAACTCGTAATTTTCCTAACTCTTATGTAAATTATTGTTAGCAAAATCAGCATTATAAAAATATTTGCCTAAAATTATGTATACTATACGTAGCTCTGTAGTAATAGGTTTCTGTAGAGTAGAGATTTTTTCCAAATTTATACATTTATTACGTTAAAAAAACTATGTAAAGTGCTTAATATTGATTACAAAAAGAGAAATAATAGTCGTAATAGATTTTTTTTTAGTTTATTATGTTTGCAATTAATCTATAAAAGCTTGAATTTTAGAAGCTTTTAAAATTTTAAAAGCTAAATTATAGTAATTATGTACCGTTAGCAGCACACTTCAACAAAGTAATGAAAGATATAAAATGGTAAGGAATAAAAATTCAAGATAGTACATTACGAGTACGTTAAAGTGTGTAAGTAGACCAACGTTTTTAAATTATTACTATTGTGAAATGTTTTATCGTTACATACTCATATTAAAATTTATTTGGAATTGGATTTATACTAGATTTTTCAAACATCCGAAAATATCGAAAATATTTATTACTTTAGCCAAGATACGATAGTTTTATACTTTATCCAGCTTAAATTCATTTTGAAGTTACCTATAGATAGAAAATTCAATAAATGCGAACAGATATCTAATTTATTATATAGACTCATTTTGGTGTAAAGAAAAGATTGCAATTTTTTCATTAGAGAAAAATTAATTTTTCTCTTTGTGTATGATAAGTTATTTTTTCACAAAATTTTTGCTAAATAGAATTAAAAACAAAGTGTTATAATTAAAATGTGTTTTACTAAAGCACATTTACTTTGCCACACTTTGTCATAATTATTTATTTTTCATTTTAGGTTTAACACTTAACAATATTTATCATACTTTTTTCAACATTTGTGTTCTTTATTGTGTTATTCTATGCATATGACTACTATAAGTGTTCATACGTACATACATATTTATATTAATCGGCCTCTTCAGCACTTGAACAACGTAAAATATGTGTTATACAAAACACACACCAATCATTCATTCCTTCAATCTCTCATTCATGCGTTGTATAGCTGTATAATTTGTAAATGAAGCAATAAATTTTACACTAACTTCATTCAACATCGCTCGTAGGCGCGAAGAGAATTAATTAAAATGAAAATTTCAAAAAGTCATTATTCTTTCGTTATAGAGACTGATTGTTTGACGAATGCAAAAAGTTCAAGAAAAACATAATTATTTATTGTTAGAAAAAGTGGAAAAATTAGAGAATTTTATTATTATTATTTTGAGAAATGATATAATGAAAGAGTTAGATCGAGGCTCAGTTGGGTAGAATTGAAAAAGGATCTTTTATTTGTAACGTTTTTTAGTAATTTATGAAGAATTTTCAGTCTAGACAGCTCGATGTAGGGTGTCTCGTGTGTCTATAATGATTTTGAGCGCAACATATTACTCATTCTCAATTCATTATTATAGCACTTAAAAGTGCTGTAGTTAGTACTTAAAATCATGATAAACTACATTATTTAATACCTACATAATCAAATTGTTTTAATTTAAGTACATACAAGAAGATAAGATGTACATACGAGTACAAGATCTTTTAACGTTTGAAAACTTATTAGAATTCCGTTTTAAAAGTGAAAAAGGTGTTTTCAGTAAAGAATTTCTTTTCAGAAAATTTTAAGATAAGATAAGATAATATACTTCTGCTGTTATTCATTAATTGAAATAAAAAAAGTTCTAATAATTTTGATTTCATCTTATCTAACGTATAGAGTTGAATTTTTTGTATTGGGTTTTGTATTTTTTTATTTTTAACTCAATTAAAAATCTATTACTCGTATTTTCTTAAAATAAAAAATTGTTTGTAAATATAACTATTTATTTTAGGCTTAAAATAGAAAAATAAAAATTGTTAATATCTCGAAATAAGAAATATTTCTGCATTTTCAAAATCATCGGTTCGTATATAAAAATCCTAAATTAGTTAAAATATTTTTTTGAAATAATCTTGTAGTTTGGTATAAAAATACGACAGTGAAATGAAATGAGAAATTTTAGAAAATAAATTTTATAACTCAATCTGAAAACTACGCAAAATAATATTTAAAACGATATTTTGATAATTAGATTTTAAAAGGTTCTAGTAGTTTCCTAGTTTATCGTATCGTATATACGTAGTATCGTGTATAAGAATACTATATACTATATATGGAAAAAAGTGTTAAAGTGTTTATGTAAAAAAAAATTTATTTTACTTTTGTTTTATCGTTTTTAATGATATCGTTTCTCAAGTGTCAAACGTCTCGTATTGAGTAATAAATAATCGTTTTATTACTCCTGATTTTGAAGAAATGGCCAAATATTTTCGATTTATTGTCGCACCCATTTTTAATGGTATTTAAGTTTGATCAATGATTTCTAACTTAATATCGTTCATTATTTTGTAGACCACAGTTGACAGGCAGACGCAAGCAGGTAGGTACATGCGGATTCGTAGGTAACTCTGGCAGACGGACTATCCCAAAAAATTTGAAATAAAAACAAATGATGATAGAAATAATTGTCAATGCCAACGACATTGTGCTAATAATAAATCAGTGAGAATGTGGCTCACATACTTATACATACGTAGATACATATATGTATGTACATACACACATGCATGCTTAAGTGCATACATAGGTACACACTTTAATGGGTTATAGTTAGTGCTTCCAAAAAGAAATAGCAAGTGATGAACGAAATAGACTTTCTCAATAAGATTTTAGAAAAACCGATTTCACTTTTTTGTGAAGTTTTGGTAAAGGTACAACGAGTACATACCACAGAATAAATATTTGATAATTAATTGCTATTAGAGAAAAATACATACTACGTTTCTAATTATTCATTAAGAATTATTTTCTTTTCTCTTTCTCCTAAGTTATTCGCATAACTTCGGTTTATTTATTAATGACAATTATTTGATCGTGATAGAAAATCATGACCTTGAACTTAAATGTCACCGACAAAGTGCTACCACCACTTTTCAAAAGGCCGAAATCATGACCTTGGCTGCAAGCGCAAGGCCAAAAAGCAACAAAGATGAAAACAGAAGGAAAACCCTTCTAAATAAAAACTTGTAAAATCAAAATTAAAGAGTTAAGACCTGTTTTAATTTATGTAGTAACCTTTACTAAAACTCTTATTCTTACTGCCGACAAAGAACAGACAGACGTTTATCGCACTTCCTTGAATAAATTAATTGTAGAAGAAAAAACCAAATAAATATCCATGTAATTCTGTATTAAACTATTGCGGTGGTCATGCAACTACCCAAAAGCCTTGTTTAGCCTTGTTGCTTTATCCTTAAAAAATGGGAAGGACACAAATTTGCATAAAAGTGCTAAAGGCAAAAGGAAAGCGGAAGGAATTGTATACGAAACACGCTGCGAAAATCCTCTTGTACAAGTTTTTAGAGCGTTTGGAAATTTGTTATCGACTCGAGCGAGTCATAAATAACCTGAAATATAGCTCTAGTCCGAGCCGTTAGACAACAACTAAGAAACACAACTAAGCTAGTGACAACCAGAAGAATAAATGAGAAATAAAGTATTTGCTTTCCGGTCTAAAAAAAAACCGATTATTTTTAAGATGAATAATAAAACGACAGCGATAAATATGAAATACTGAATACTGAATACTGAAATAGAAATCTTAACAGCTGTTAATTCTGAACTATTTTCCTAAGTAAATGATTAAAGAAATACTCTTACTATTCTTCGAGATTTATGAATAAAAATACAAATAAAATAAGTTTTCCATACGAGAATTAATATGCGCAGAATCTAGTACCCAGAACTGAATTAATATTGATTAAGGTTTAATTTGAGGTAACGACAAACTACGATACTAACTACTAACTTATCTGTTGTTTGACTTTATACTTGTATGCGAATTTAGTGTCAGAACCTTAAAGCTAAACATTCCCAACTGCTTTGTTTATCATCACTAATCTAAACTTTCTAACCGAACGTTTATTTTCCATGACCTTTCGGAATTGTTGAAAGAAACTTCCTTTAATCATCGGTTTGCAAGAACCCAGAAGAGATTTATGAAACCTGCAAGAAGTTAATACCTCGGCGAGGTATTATATTTCAGAAGACTTGTCTGAAAGGTACATTATAGATTTCAGACGATTAAAATAAATAAAAAAAATAATCCTTTTGAATACTAGATACTATACAATTCATGAATAGCATATTAATAAGGAACTCTATGTATGCATGTACTCGTACGTGTGTACATTTTTGTACATATAGAAATTAATATCACAATACTTTTTCAATATAATATTCTTATCATATACGATTGTTGTCATTTGATCAATGAAGTCATGAGGATTATTTTTATTAGAGTATGACATGAAAAAGGTGTGTTTCTTTAGACCCGCGGGATGGTATTAAGAATTTAAGCGACGAGGAAGGTGCAGCTCTAATGGCATCATCATCATCATCATCAGGGCCTTATCACTAAAGCGCAAGAGTATATATTAAATGAAATAGAATGAAATTAATACAACTTATGATTTTGTATGTATACGATGTATAACGTGTTAATGTGATTCTTCTGGCAGGATTAATTATTTGAATATATTTTGCCATTTGCCCTCGAATCAGAAGAATACTTCTATGATACGAGTATCAATTATTAAAAGAACGTATCTAAAACGTCATTAAGAGAGCGCTAAAAAGATAAGAAAAAAAAAGGGAACGTATTTGCGAAAAGGCAAAAAAGGGTAAGACTTTCGGAAAGGAAAAGATAATTCGAAAAGCAAAGACTTTGGAAAAGGTTAATTATTTTAGAGAGATGAAAGATCCGGAATGGACGGTAAAGGTAAAGGTAAAGGTAACGAGTTAAAGGACAAGCGATACTCCAAAAAAGCAATGACTTTTCAACAGAAAAAAAGAAAGAAAGAAAGCAAGATTTTTGGAAAAGTGTTTCTCAAGAAATTACATTCGTAATGAGAATACCAAATAGCACTCTAGTATTATTACAAAAACAATTTCTTTACCTTTTCTACATAAATTTTTATGCCAATATCTTAAATTTTATTGCACAATTTAACTGTTTTCCGTAATTGTTGTTAATGTTCGCATAATTTGCCATAAATTTTAGTGTAACAAGCATTGAAAACTTTGTCAACTCGTAACGTAACGTAACGTTAAGTCACGTCAAACTTCGTTCGAACGAATTTTAAAGCGATGCGTCGCTAAAAGTTTAACTCCTTTGTTTTTGTCGTCTATTGTGTTTTTCTTCTACTTCTATGTTTATGTCTATTTGTTCAGTTTTTATGTCTTGTTTTTTTTTGAACACTTTAAGATGTTTTCTTTTCTTTTTCGTTTGTGGTTTTTTTGTTTTTTTTGGTTATTTTTTATTGCGGCGGTTTTGTTGACAGACACTTTTCATAAAAGCAAAATTTGTTCATTTGGAATTTTTATCATTTGATATTTGGGAAAAATATGTATCAACTATTGTTTGTTGTTTATTTTACCTATTGTTGGTCTTTTTAATCTTATCATGAAATAATTTATCTCAATTTGAAGAGAGAAAAAGTAGCTAAAAGTATTCGTGACGAATAATCATCGCGGTGAGGTGACGAATATCATCGTTATTAGGTTTGGTTACCGGAGATTTTTTTCAGTGCCTTCAAATGGTTAATTGTGGATGATGAAAATTTTATTAAGTTATGAAAATTAGCTCTACACAACAAAATTTTCCAATTACCAATAAAGCAAAAGCAAGAAGTGTTTTTAAAAATCCATTCCTGCATTGTTTTTGTATTAAATGCTCAAAACAGATGAGACAAGAAAAAGACGGAAGTAATTATATTTTGTAAAAATTGAAATATTTTATCTTGACTAATGTTTGATTTAATTGGTTCCCAAAGTAATTAACAATATAATGTGGATAAGAAAAAAATTTTTCACATGGAAGTTTTTTAGAATACAATTATATTGTTTTGCCTTATTTCTGTGAATTGTACAATTATAACCAAATACGAATAGCCTATCGTATTCTGTAAAGAGCGTTTCATCATGTCCACCAAATCTAAGAAATTTTTCTCAAAAAGATTTCTGAGTTTACTGAAGAATCATTGCCTCAAATTGACTTTGATTTGAATTTAATAGTGTACATTTAATTCAAATTTAATTTAAATTTAATTAAATAATTTTTATGATGTCAGATCTTTTCTATTTGTCATTAACTTCTATAGAATCAAATTTAAAATTTTTTAATTTTTTTAAAAATTAATATTTTTTAATTTTTTACGAGTACGTAGTATATGTATGTATTTAATAAGGTGTTGGTTTAGTTGTTATAATATTATGTATTTAAACTCTAATGAACGATAAAGCTTTAAGCCCAAACTAGAAAACTTATGTTCTTAAGAAATAAAAGAAAAATCGAATTGTTCTTTGAAATATTTTTTTTAATGCCATCCAAAGTTTTACGATTCTAAATTTTAAATTAATTTAATTATTTTCCTCACGAATATTAGCGTGATTATAATTTTATTATCTTTTATGACTTCATAAAAGTCTGACGATTTTGATTTGCGAATTATTGCGTTTAAATTATATTGAGAAGAAAAACGATTTTAAAAAACAAGAAATAAGCAGTTGTTAAAAAGAGTTAAAGAAAAGATAAATTAAACAAATTTATTTTTTATAAATATAACCATATATGTACGCAAGCGTAAGTATGTATATTTAATACATTGTATATTAAGAATGCACAAAAATGTAAACAATGGGATTAAATTCATATCGCGCTATACGCAATTGTTTTCTCTTTCTGGAAACAATTCATTGTTCCTTTAAGGCGCGCTGCAGCGCTTAAAATTAAAAAAACAACATTAATCTTTTTACAAAAACTTCATTCAATTAATAAAAATCGAAAAGGAAAACTTTCTTTTTAAATTTGTATTTAAAATAAATTTATAACAAACGCGACTTATTAAATTGAACAATAAAATTTATTGAATTACGATAAAAAAACTGTGCTCGCAAAATTACGGAGTGCCTGCAGAAAAATGAAAAAAAAACTTTAAAGTAAACTAATTAAATGTTATTTTTCGTTGTCGTTTCAGGTAATTTTCTTTTTTTTTTGGCTTCTGTTTTTATTGTTGTTCTACACTTAAAGAAAGTCTTTACTTTTACTTTTCCTTTTTTTCTCTTTTCTTTTGGTACAAATGAATGAAAGAAGGAAAAAGCAGGGAAGAAAGGAAGGAAGAAAGAAAGAGTTGACATGAAAAGGAAAAAAATATTTATGTAGGTTTAAAAATACTTAGGTTTTTTAATTTAAAACTTTTTTACGAACGTTTATATATTTTTATATCCTTTCTTTTTATTCTGATCTTGTTCTCGGATCGTGGAGGCTGTTACTTTTTCATATCTTTTTGGTACTTCTATAATTTTAAGAATATTGAAATGTCAAAATATATTTTTTTTTCATTAAATTGAAAGTAATTTTATTTGTTTTATTGTCATCTAAATGCTATTAGATTTAGTAGTTTCATTTTCTACTTAAAAATGGTCTCAATTGAAATCGTGTTGAGGGAAAATGGTGTACCTACTGGTGAAAAACCGTAATTTTTAGAGACTAGCGAATTTTCTTCATGGTACATACGTTAACGTTATTTATATTTTCCAAAAAGAATTCTCATTATTTAGAGTTAAAGAGTAACGACTCACCTGTTTTTTCGACCATTTTCTAGAAATTGATTTAGTACGCTGCTCCTCAGAAATTTTTTTACAAACTATAGACCAGAATAACTAACTATATAAAAATGTCTTGGCAAACTTGATAGTGGCGACACTTTTGTTTTGTGAGCTACTTTCGACTGAAAATAGATTTTGATTTTGTTCAACAATCTTTAGAGCTTTACCGAATCAAGGTAGAACCAAGTTTGAGCATTTATTAATTTTAAATGCGTCTTTCAGAAGAATGCGTCTTTTTTTTTTTTTTAAATAGATATTTTGTAGACAAAAATATTTCTATACAACTTCCACTACGAGTAGAATAAAATAAAATCCATTATTTTTCTTCCAACATTTTACAAAATGAAAACAAAAAGTTTTAACAGAAAAAAATTGCGCGTAAATAAAAGATATTCTCGAATCTGAGAAAATACAAAATATTAAAAACTAAAAATTTTAAAGAAATTTGGAAAAAACACAGTCATTTATTTAGTTGTTTTAATTAGAAATAATAATTTGTTGCCGCCGAAGTTGTTAATAATTTGATATCTATTGCTTTTTGGTAAAATTTTCGCGGTAATTTCAAGAGAGAAAAAGAAAACAACAGAAAGAAAAACAACACAGCACAACACAAATAATTGAGACGAGATGATGCGACGGCGTTCAGACGGAAACGCGATTTTCACTTGAAACTGAGTTGTCTTGAATAACGACGGACTCGTGTTCGTTGCTACCACGTTCAGTGTCGAAGCGTAAATAAACGTTAACACGAGTGTGGCTGAAACTGATATACAAAATCGGAATCGGAGTCGAAGAAGAAAACGTTAGCGTCGCTGCACTAAAACTTCGACTACAGCGACGGCGACAGCAACGGCGACGGCGACGATGGCAACGACTACATTGACTGCGACTACGACTGCGCTCATAGCAAAATCTTAGCACACATTATTTTTTTGTACGGTTAAAACTTTTCTTAAGTTGGTTGAAACGCTGACGTAGCAGTTGCTTTGGAAAAGCTAAATTGTTTCAGTTGTTTTTTCACGTTTGACGCGACTCCGCGCGCAACCGAGAGCAGCGAAAACAGCTGATAGCCATGATGAATACTTACTATATGAATGGAGATGATTGGTTGACGACGTTGGTTGGATGATCGGGTTGATTAGTAGGTTATTTGGATGATTAGTTAAAAGGGTTGTTTACTGTTTCATAAATTGATCGGTTGATGGTTGATAAAGTAGCTGCTGGTGTGTTAGTTGTTGTACTATAGGAAAGCGTGCCCAATGAGTATACCGTATCGTATTACTCAAGTCTTTAGAAAAGCCCTCGATAGATAAATAAAACTATTACGTGATCTTGCAATTACGTACTCCAATTTCTTTTTCAGTAATGATTTATTAAAAGTTTGTTTATTTCTTAGGAAAAATTAGAGATTTGTAGTCGTTAACCTTTTAGCACTTTTTATAATGCTATAAACCTTTTTGAAATTGTCTTTGTCAACTTTATTAAAAATAAACAAATAAATTATATTGTACAATACATGATTGTGTAATACGCTATATTAACGTCATAAATTTTAAATACAATATTTCAGGAATATTCATCTGACTCGTTTTTCGTATGGAAAAGCGTATTGTTTTCTCGAACATTTTTCTCGAACGAATGTACACGTTCGTCCAAAGTCACGAACGAACTGGTTTGTTTAAAACATTTCATTGTAAGTAATTATTTAATTAGTTTAAGTAAATGTTATTATGATGATTTAATGGCAATTACGTCAATTATTTAATAGAAAAAGAAGAGTATACATTTACTATATTAAAAACAATATTATTATGATATAAAAAATTATTATTAAACATAAAATTAACATAAAAATAAACGTAAAATTATTAATTAATTTTTATTAAAATTTGAATTATTATTGTCCATTTAAATAGGATCAAAAAACAAAAGAAAGGAAAATAGAGAGACAAAAAAAAGAACCAATAGTAATCTTGCACGCTTCTAGTATTGCAACAATTGAAAAGTGTTTTGAGAGTTGTTAAGTGCTAATACTCGTTTAAATGTAACATTTTTATAGCATGCAATAAAATTTCAAGCTAAATTGAAGAAATTCTGACTTACAAGCAGTTTTATTCAGACAATTTTAGATTTAGTCTTTTATAATATCTCTTTGTTACGATAGTATAGTAAAAGTATAAAGAGATAACAAAAAAAATATTCTAACTGATGCTGAAATTATTACCTTGATGTAAGTATATGCACATACATACATATATGAATAAATATATGTATGATAAATATATGAATAAATATATGAATATGCATACAAAAATAATACGCTACAAGCAAATACGATACATAGTTAATAAGAAAGCATAGAGAAAAGAGCCAGAAAAAAAGTTACAGTAAAATATTTTTTACAGGAATTTTCTTGAAAATATTTTTCAACAGGATTTCATTTCCGCTCAAGCGGCGGCGGCACACTTTTTTAAAGACCTCAAAAACAAAATTAAAAGTTAGCAAAACAAAATTAATAAAAATTTATAAAAATAAATTACCCATACTTGTAATACCAATATTTTTATGATATTTAAGCTCAATTACGAAGGTTTTTATTGTACAATATTTTAGTTTGTTTTCTTCTTTTTTGCCAAATGATACTACGATATAACAGCAAAAAAACTAAAAAAAAGTCATACAAGAGCTAACTGAAATAATGACTATTTGATTAAATAGCAATAATAACAACAATAACAATAATGGCAACACCAAAATACGCATATGTATATTTATATGTCTTTTCTATCTACGATAAACACACCAAAAGTCGAACTATTTCGAATTGCTTTATGAAATTATGATGGCAGACTGAAGGTCAAGGATAAACGTGTCATTATTTCTACCGTTACTTGATCGGAATTGTATTTCGAAGGGTTTAAAGAAGGACTGTGGTGGTGTAGCATGAATGAAGATGTTAATAAAGAAAAAAAGTGAGACAAACAACAGGTTGTTTTTTTTATTATATTTTATCCCCAATTCACTTGATAGATGAATTTTCTCTGCCCTTTGTTATACATACATAATTTTTTTTGCTTTTTTGGTTTGTTAATTGGTTAAAATGTACAAGTTTTATCTTAATTTATTAAATATATTTGAGTTTTGTGGGTGTTAGTGTCATTGAAACAATTTAGTTTAAGCCTTATCAACATAATAATAACTATAATAATAACAACAATAACACCAACAATAATAAAAAATACACTCACCATGTGATTTTTTTGTTTTCTTTTATTGTTGAGCCTTGTTCCAGTTTAAAGTCTTCATACACTTCATTGTTGTCTTTTGTTTTGTTTTCTAATAGTTTTAATATTCTTTTTTTTTTTGCTCTTATACCGCATCATTTTTATTGAGCATCGTGGGAATGCCATCATTAATGACAGCTTGTCTTCGTCCTCTTGTCATTATTACAAATGATTTGTTAAGTGTCACTTCTGTATCGTTGATTTTGTTCCATTGCTCTAACTCTATCTTTTTTGTTTTTGGTTTTGTGAAATTGTGTTTAGATTTTTAGTACAAAGAAGGTCATGGTCAAACTGTCTCATTGAAGGCATTACCATAGACTCGATGGCAGAGACTCGATGCCATAAAGATTAAAACAATAGACCATCTTAAAAGATAATGATCATAATATTGTAGATATTTACCAAAATCTTAGAACTTAGTAGGTATTACTATAGAGTGTCTGAAGAATAATAATAGTTTACAACAATTTATAACGTATTTTTTTGTTGTTGTTTATTTTTCTTAATTTCTGGAATGGGTCTGGGAACGTATAGTACAGACTAGAACCGTATAGTAGAACGTATAGTACCGGACTAGAACCGCAATATCTAAGAGAAGAAAGATATTGAAAATATTTTACATAAATCTAGTTTTAAAATTATAAAAATCTTAGTAAGCAGAATTAGGCAGATTTTAACAAAAAATATAATATTACTTACGTATAATCTTATATTCAAGGTATTAATGTTTTTTATACTAAAGGTTGCAAATTTTAATGTTTATATTCATATTTTTATGTACAATATTTGCACTTTGTTTTATACTCTTTACTTTTTTATCACTCTTTTGAGAAAATTTTATGTTTTTAACTATGAACATCTTCTTAGTTTCTCTTTTCGGCAAAACTTTAAAAGAAAATAAAATGATCATGGCAGTGATAATGATGATGAGAATGAGAAATTCTTTGGTTGTCAATTTATTGTCATTTTAAAGCTTCTGAATAATGCATGTAAAAGTGTTTTATTGCCTTCTATTCATTTTCCTCATTGACAGTTTTTCAAATTCAAATCACTGTTCAATTGATTGATGGCTTGATTGATTGCTTGATTATGCTAAGATATTTGGGATTTACCCATACTTACTCTTCACAAGAACTGTATAAAGTTTAGGGTTTGGCGGAATATTGATTGGTAATGTAATCTGATCGTTTGAAATGTGAATAGCATTTTAATTAAATGAAAATTATAATTAGTATGAAATTAATTAAATAAATGCCTCAATTAGTCAATAACATGCTTTTTACGAGCTTGTAAGTTGTATAAGAAAACAATTTTTTATAGTAATTTCTCGATTAATGCAAACAGGCGCGTTCCATTCGCTATAAAGCAAAGAGCATGGAATGGCCGGGTTAATTCGGTTTTTAATCCATAAAGGGATTAAACCGATTGACCGATTTGGCGGAAAAAGGGTTACAGATTCGTAATCAAAGGTTCCAATTTAGTCAATTAGCCGTCGACCGATATTCAGTCACACTTTGCTGTTGTTGCACCCTGTAACTTATCAAGGAATATATTTTTTTTTTAATTGTCATTGTAATTAAAAAGTATATTTTAATTGTAATTGTATACTTTTCAGAATCAGTGAGTATCAGATCCTTATCGTTATTATATTCTAGTCTTTTGAGTAGAGAAAATCCAACAATAAATCTATCATGATAATTTGGAAGCCAGATTATGATGACTGTGTATTTTATTTTGCTTTTGGTTGTCACTTTGCTTTAATATTTGATTTGATATTCTATCCACATTCGGCTTAATGCTGTTTTTTAATGAGTTAAAATAAAATCTTCGTTTCCGCTCTTTTCCGCTTTTTCTTAGTTTGTTTTGAGTCTCGTAAATTACGTTAAGCACAAATATCAAGCAATCGACAATGTGAATGACTATTTAATTTGAGTTTTTGGCTCTTTTTTGTTTTTAAGATTTTATATTTTTTTATATTTTTTTTTATTATTATTTTTAATGGAAACGACTGTTAGTCATTCTGTTGTTATTATTATAATTATTTTAATTGTAAAGTCAGTGTGTGGGCTAGCAGTAAATATGTTAATAAGCGTCTTTTTGGTGTCCATTTGTTTGATTATAGATCTTTATATGTTGACTTAAAGAATCAAGTTGAAAACAACATAAATTGTAATGTATTTATTAGCGTAAATTTGCTTAGTTTTGTAACTACATAAAGTTTCTTTTTTATTGACATATTTTTATTAGTTTCTACTTTTTCGTTTTTTCAGTAAATCACTTTTCATTTTTATTAATTGACTTTTTTTCTTCCTCAAGTTTTCATTATATTCTAAAAATTGCAGTAAAAAAATCCGTACTTTTAACTCTCACTGTAGCTGATTTTTATGACGGCTCCTGAAAGTATGCCTTCTAAATGTCATGTCCTTGTACTTGAAAATTATGCAGTAGAATTACTTTGTTGCATATTTTTACTGCGACAAATAAGCCGCTATTATTTTGTTGCAGGAATAGTGTTGAGTAAACGTTAAAAAATTATACTCTGGCAAAGTTTTAAGAATTTTTTTGAGTTACAAAATTAAAAAATTTAAATAGAATAAAGTCGAAGGCAATAAAAGTAATATCTCGTTTTTAGTGGCAAAACAAAGTGTAGGAAAATTTGCAGTTTTTTTTTGTATTCTTAGCTTTAATATGTATATGATATACTCGTATTATTTCTCCATGCATTTTCATAAAAATATTTCAATTTTATTAAAAATTTAATTGAATGAACGTTATCAAAATTTTTAATAGACTTTTGTATGACAATTCGAAAATTAAAAAAAATTAATTTCATTAAAATATAATAACTTAAACTTTTCACATCAAATTACAGTAAAATTCTTTAAATTTTTTATTAAAAATGTGCAATTACGAATGAGTCTGCAATTCTTATGCAATTAAATTTTTTTCTTCAATAGAATGCAAAGAAATTTAACGTATGTATAATATCATTTACAGGAACTAATAGAGGCAGAGGTGACTACTTAATATTACAAATTATTATTAAATTTAAAGATAATTCGTTTTTCAATATCGCCAATTAATTGCTCGAATGACGAGAGACTTTAATTATTACAATACAAGAAACTTCTCAGCACATTTGTGTACAGACTTCCGTTTTCATTCCGAACTTCATAGATCACACTTTCTTTACGAAATCTATCTTTACTAATTATTAATTTGTGAAAGAAAAAAAAAATTAATTAATAAAATTATTTACTCGCTGAGTCTTTCTCTTTCACAATAATCACTTATTAAAAAATTTTTAATTGTGGTGTCGTTAGAGAAGTCATTACAATTGCGAATAATATCGTATTTCCTTGTATTATTTTTTTCTTATTAGTCAGATTTGTGAAATGTACGATATGATACCATGTTATGACGCGATAATGACAGTGATAAAAACGAAAATTACTATGGCTTGGCTTCACTATTGTCAAAATAATCTAGTCATTAACAAAATAGTCATTATTTCGAAGGGAAAAGAAATTTTAACAATTTTTATGGTTGATTGCTGACAGGTGTCTATTTTTCGCCTTTTATTTGAAATAGGCGTGCAAATGAAACCTCACCCTTTTTAATCATTATAATATCTAATAAAAAGATGTTTCAGAACATTGATAATAATCGTAATAAGAATAATACTCGTATAAATCTATAATTTTATTAGTGCTTCGCTGTTCTTTGTTTTTCATTAATTTCACATTTTTCTTTATCAATTTGGTATCATTACCGTATTATTACTGGAGCAAAGGAAACAATATCGTAAAGAAAAGATAAAAATATTTTGGCTCTATTGTTATCGCTGGAGAGATTTTGTTTTTAACTCAATTAATTTCGGGGTGCAGATAATGCCATACGACATACATAAGTAGACCGTAATTAGGATAAACACTTTGGAGAATAATGTAATGTGAAACTAAAAAAAAAATAATAACTATTGCAAAAATCATAACATAAAGAGGTTTATATAAATTTTTAAACTATAAACTAATAAACTGATAAACTTAAACTTTCTGTTAAAATAATAGCGTACAATTGTTTCTTGAGTAAAGTGTAAAAGTAAAAAAAATATGTGCATAAGTATTTTGATTCTAAGAAAAAAAAATATTGTAAATAAAATAAAAATTGGTCTGTACAATTTTTGGAGAGTAGCCAAAAATTAATAATGCTGTATTGTTTTGTGTTTCTCTTTTGTTATTTTGGAAAACAAGTAATGAAATTAAATACATATTTTTATACAAATATAAGAATAAAAAATATTAAAATTAATATTGAGAGAGAATTATTTTTTCATTTTAAAAATTTTCATTTTTTTTAAAATTTAATTACTATGACATTTTTTAATCCATTTCTGTATTAATGCGCAGCACGATTCCATAAAATTTTGATTTTCGTCACAAATTTAGAAACGATATTTGAAAACATTAAAGGATTTCTATCCTATTCATTTCAGTTTTCTTATTTGAAAATTTCACAAATACACTTTCATCAAATGTTTCATTGAATACTATTTGAATACTATTGAATACTATATCAAAAGGTGTGCAAAGGCATATTTTCATACTTCATACTTTACTAACTTTACTTTACTAATATGGTAATATGGTAAATAATGGTCATATATATGTACATACATATATACATTATTTTTATATATGTATTTAATGTATAATATTGCATGAAAAATAATACAAACTAGAGAACCGCATAAGACGTCTCGAAGGCTTGTTCAAGACGTCTTACAAGTTTCAGGAGTTGTCTAAAATGCTTTCATTTTCTTTCACCTCAAGCGGAGACTATTGGAAGCGCTGCTGAAAACATTTCCACATATGCTTCCGATGGTCACGGCTTGATTCAAAATCAAATGGAAGCACTGCATCGACGCAAAAATGTTGCTATGTCAGTTTCGAATCATTCGAGACGTCTCATTCAGCTCTCTAATACAAACAAACAATTACTTTTC
The DNA here is from genome assembly GCA_949752815.1 of Conops quadrifasciatus. NCBI lineage: Eukaryota > Metazoa > Arthropoda > Insecta > Diptera > Conopidae > Conops > Conops quadrifasciatus. The sequence continues at coordinate 10,619,253 of OX457077.1, read as the reverse complement.
AAGTACATAGGTAGAATTTATCTTGATAATTTTCAATGACGAGACGAGACTTGGAATATAATTTGCGTTGTAAATCAATTTTATAGTACACTACGAGTATATTTAGTTATAGTTTTCTCTATTAAAAAACAATTACTGATGCAGCATATCAAATTTCAATATATCAAAATGTTCAAAACTTCACAGTAATTCATTCAATATTTTTACAAACAGGATTTTTTGCGAGATAATCGAGACGAATGATGGTTACTAAGAGTACTAGCATTTTATCCAGTTAATGTTTAGACAGACGATGTGTCGTATCGTACGTATTTGTCACCACTCAAGTCTGTCTCTCTACCGAATCTTTTGGATTGAAGGCAGTGTCGGGTGAGTCTACTTGTTATTGGGTGCGCTTTAGCTCAGCTCAGCTCAGCTCAGGTTAGAACGATTAACTCTTCGCAATATTTTGCTTTATGATTCTTAGTCTGTATACATTAGTATGCTACATAGATACATATGTATGTACATATGTATGAGTATGGTATGTCTATATAATTTTTTTTATTCTTGCTTTTCTCATTGTCGTTGCCGTTGTCGTTGTTTTAAGCTTGAAGATAAATTTTGTGCAGTATTTGTTTAAAACTCAAAGTGCGCGCATCGTTTCGAAAATAACTCGCGATACTTCTCAGTAATTGTTAAGAAAATAAAAAAGAATTTTAAAAATAAAAAAAAAATTGTGTATTAAAAAAATATTTCAAATATTAAAAAATCAGTAGGGAGGAAATTTTTATTTGGTGCATAACGGTGCAAAACGGCCCTCAGAAATTTCAATTTACAATTATTCCATATAAAATACTCAACGTAAACAAGGTTCGTTTTTTTTAAAACAGGCTTAGTGTATGTAGAAAAGATAATTCCTTATGTTTTTGTAATTTATTTTTTTATAGATTTAATTTTTTCTAAAGGATTTAGTTGTTATTAAAAATTTAAATCAGTTTTTCAATATTAACAGATATAAAAGGTTACTACATATTTTTATTTTCGCTAAATTTTTTTAATGTAAAATTAATGCCTCAAAAATAATGAAACTTGTTAATGTCGTAGTTAATCATGTCATTTGACAATTAACCACGCCTATTTAACCACGCTGGATTATGTGTTGTCCAATTAATGAGCTGCTCAATTCGTTTGAAGTCGTATATGACAGTTACGTATTTAATTTAAAATATCGTAACTGTGCCAAATCGGTTAACTTCACTCTTTAAAATTTTTCAAAAATAGGGTTAAGTTACGATGTCTAGGCCTCTATAGTAAGATTATCCGATAAGAACTCAACTAAAAGACGAAATTTGTTGGGGCACTTTCATTTATTTCGTCAATTTTAGAAATAATTGACAATTGATAAACCAATCAATTGATCTAAAATAGTCTGAAATTATCTGAAATAATCCAACCAATAAATTGTGAATTATTTCAAAGAAAACGAAAGATCAAGATGAAGATTGAAGATGTAGAGATTTTGGAAAATAAATTAAATATAATTCACAATTTGTTTGAGAATGATTAAAGAATTCAAATTGATTGACTTTCTTTAATTAAAAAAGTCGATATTTTTTTGTTAAACAATTACTGCTAATTGGAATTTCTTTATTTAATAAAGCGCAATGTTTCGTTTGTTCCATTTTTTTAAATATAAATAAAATAATTAAATTGCGTGTGTACGATATATTTCGGTGTCTGTCGCCAAAATAATTATATTTATTCAAAATTTCTGAGCTGAAAATTGTATTGTTGAGATAAAATACAATTGTATTAAAAATAAAAAGAAAACATTATTTTGGTATTTTAAGAAAAAACAGAGGTTAAAAAATCGGTTGCAATTCCAGATAAAATTAAATTAAATTTTAATATTTATATAAATTTTAGAAGCATTTTATTTAATTAATTGACGAGCTACCTGCAATATCTAGTCATTTTGTAACAGGAAGAATTTCCTTTTAATTGTTTACGTTGTACGTTATTTATTTTTCAATTAATCTCTTTACACTTCATTTCATTTCAGTTAAAATCAAAAAGGTAAGAATTCTCAAGCGGCATGTTTTATTATCTTCGTTTTTAACATTTTGTGTTAATTAAATTATTATCTTCATAACGTATTTTTTAATTTGTTCGCTCTCCAACATTACAAATTGCACAATCTTTTTATCTTTAAATTAACACCGAATTACCTTGCGGTATTGCTGTATATGCGTTCATTGAACTTAAAGAAGATAAAAATTATTATTATTTAAAATTTTGTAAGTGTAATTTTATTTCATTAATTCAGTGAGCAAGTATTTGTATATTTCATAACAATAATAACGAAAAGTTTAATAGTACATTTTACACTAAAAATATAACCAAAAAGTGTATGTACATATATAAGATAAATATTTTCAAGGGGTAGATTGTGAAAAATTAAGAACAATTAAAGCAATTTAAACTAAAAAAGAATAACTTCATTATATGTTATATGGCAATATTGACTAATAGAGTTATAAATTTGTACACATTTTTGTTATGAAATCCTTCTCACCGAGTGAGCTTTTCCGAGACTTTAGCGATTTTATTCTCATGTTGCTTTTATATTCATCCTTGTGCACATTCATGTTCTTCCTTTAAAATTATAGATTTTAATAAAAAATGATTTTTCGTTGCACAACACTGACCATACTTAACATTTTTAGAACGCTAAATGTTAATAAATAATGCTACGATATTACGTATAAATAAATATTGTCTTAGAAAATAGGATTCATGAATGAAAGAGAGATAAACAAGATTAACGCCCACGAACGAAAAATTGTGTTAATTTAACTTAATTTTATTCTAGCTTTTAGGTACAGAATTTACTCTATTCATTCATAGCAGTGTCATTTTTTCAAAGTATAGAAGATCGAAAGATAAATTTTTTTTAAATGACACAAATATAACAAGTATTTTATGAGTTCATATTACATCAGCTCCTTATGCCTACAAGTAAGATGATGTTATAAATACATACTCATTAGAGAGTATGTTTTTAAAGATATAATTAAAAGCATTTGGGAATATACTTTTGCTTTCCAACGCGCGATATTATCGTTAATAAAAAGTTGCGTTAAATAAATTAAGTTTAAACAAACATATAACAGTGGCATATACAAAATTTTGCTTATAAGATTAATTTACAATCTTTTTTGTTTTTTGTAAGAATTTATATTTGTCTGCTAAAGATTGATTACTTTTTTATTAAAATAATGGAACAGGTCTTCCATTTATTGCATTAATTTTTGCGAACAATTTCACTAAAAAATTAAAAAAAAAAAAATAATTGAAATGAACCGATATTTGGTATGCACTACCTTTGGATAATTATCAGGTTGTTCAGGTACAAGCAGTCGTTATTGATTTTAATAACAGCAGCAGACTGACATTAAAATTGAACTTCAAGTCACAATACAGCATTTTTATGATCATAAAATTAATTTATGATCTTAAAATTGAAATTTATTTCCTCTAATTTATTCCATTAAAGTGAATTGTAGTATAACTGATTAACTAACTTGCAAAATATTGGTACTATATTTAAACTTTTTATATTTTATTTATTTAATCTTGATTCAAAATTTAAAAAAGTTGTCGGTTTATTTTAAGCAATTCATTAATTTTTATGTCTTTTAAAAAACACTTGGTGAAGCGCAAATTAATTAATATTAATCTGATATTGTAGCTAATGATAGTAGTGCGCACGCGCAAGATTGGCTTAGATTTGTGTAATGTCGTCATTCTCAGATTAAACTTGACTATCTATAAAAAGCTTGTCTCGTCTCGCTATTTCGCCTGAATGGTTGACTAAAAATTCCTTTCTCGTTTTGGAATGAAGAAGTCTGTCCTCTTTTGAGTTGTCTTCTCTGCTAAAAAATCCTTTTGGAAGCGTAGAACTAACTACCAGAAAGAAAAACAAATAATAGAAGAACCATAAAAAACCTGAGATTTTCCATTCGAGAAGATGAAAAAGCTTTCGGAAGTGTGAATTCTCTTCTTGCTAACCTTTAAAAAGAAAAGCTCTAAAGATTTCCAGGACAAAATGGATCAGTTCAGCCTAAATTTGCTTACTTACCTTGGTTTTAGGTTTTTTTTATTATTTAAAAACAAACATTTTTTCTAATATATTTAGTAACGCTTTTATATTCAACAATATTGAAAATATTTTTTGCAATGATTTCACATATAATTTAAAATCTATCTATGTACATACTCGTACGTAATTAAGAAAAAAGCAAAATGGAAAGAAACTAATACGAGTAGACTGCTTACCGTGTATTACGATTATATCATTATCAATATTGCTGCCTATACAATATTTAAAACTTTGCTCAATTAATACTTTAATCAAATACAATAATTGTTGAACCTTGTTTGTAGAATTGTTCTAATCGCAAGCACGCAAGCACGCATGCACACACACACCCCATGCACACACATTTGCACAAATACACATATACTATTACACATATACACATCTCCTCATATTTATCGAGGTAAAAAGTGACTTTACACAGGTAAAAGGTGAAATCTAATTAACTTACTATATCGAATGACTAAGATAGATTCAGAGGAAAAATATACGAAGGGAATTTTGTTGAAATGGAAAAAATGTTAGAAAAAATGTACCTATTTGTGATAAAATTTTCATTTATATTCTGATCATATTTTTTTTTTTATGGCGTCATAAAATCAATAGAATTTCTAAAGAAGTCTCTTCTCTCTTCAAATAAATATATCCATAGACAATAGTCATAGGAAAAATTCAGAAAATTTCATTATAACGAAATTTTTTAGAAATTCTTCGTTCATTTATTATTTGGAAATGCTACGAGTATTTATTTATTATTGTTTTTATTAAAATTATATATGTATGTACGTTGCACCATATTGAGAAGAATAATTGTTAATATTTTGGTTATTTTCTGAGATGAAAGCGCGTTTTATCGTAAACTCGACTATCGTTTGAGAGTTTTACAATACAAATACAAACATAAAAATTCTGTTATTTTTCGAAAATTCCAAATAATTGAAATGTTGATTTCGAAGTCATAAGATTGTGATACGAGCTTAGTGATGTAGTATTTTTTTTTATTTACGCTTTAAGATTTTTGTGTCATAATCTTTCTTTTATTTTTCTTTGTCCCAGCAAGAATAATTATAAATAATTCTAACGGAATGTTTTTTTTTCTTAAAGAATAATGAGACGGTTCTTCTGGGCGATGATCTAATCTTATAAAATATGTTATTATTAATCATACTTGTTGTATATATTTAAAATATTAAATAATATTTCTCAGTGTATAATGAAGTAATACATATTAATTTCATTGTTTTTTTAAAAAAAAATAGTTTCTGTATGTTCTTATTTTATGCTTTTAATCGATCATGGCTCGATAAGCTTGGTATGATTGTATGAAACAACTTGAGTGGATTTTACTTAGGACACGAGTAAACTAGAATATTTCTGTCTCATTCAGATTACGATTGTCATTTTATTCGGATTTAGTAACCCTGATTTGTATTATCAAAGTAATTGCTATTTTTTGTCACCAATCGGTTTTTGTGCTAAAAACAATGGAAGTATTATATAGCAAAGTTTTTTCGAGCCTCAGACAAAATACTATATATGTAAATTTAAGAATACGAACTACTGTTAGAAAGAATTTTATAGTCCTTCTTCCCCTTTAGTGAAAGACTGAATAAAATAACATGCAATTTTCCTATGTCTTCTAAGAATGATAAGCAATGAATTCTAAAGAATTTTATGCAATTCGTTCTGAAGAAGATTTGCCTTAAGTGAGAATGATATTCCGGTGACAAAATAACGCCAGTGCAAATAAATTGTCCAATAAAAGAAGCGCAGAATAACATGAATATTTTACACTTTACTCGTAGCATGCTAAAATATTATTTACACCGTTCGAGTGTCATTTTAAGTAATAGAAAATGATTTGCATTCAGTCGTGTCGACTAATAAACAATTTGCAAACTACAAGCTTTAAAATGCAATAATTTTCTGATTTTATCGTATTATTATTTTATTTTGTTTTACACTTTTAACCACTAAAAAAGGTAGCGAAAATAAATGCAACTTGCAGGTTGATGATGTACTCGTAAAATGCAACATGGAATAATTATTTTTTCATTTAATGTTTTTTTTTTCATTTAAGGTTGCGTGGTGTAACGGAAACCATTTTGACACTTTGACACCGGAAGAAGTTAGCTTACCGAAAGATACAGCTACTGCATAAATTGAAGCAATGGCTGGAAATTTCGAATATTCGCTCGGCATGCGTGAGCTCAAAAAGAGGGAGTACCGTTTATGGCAATCATTGATAGCTGAATTTCTTGGTGAGCCAAAAAATTGCGTTGCGTTAGAGACTACTAGAGACCAGTCGAGACTAGAACCAAGAACGAGAAAAGCTTTCTCGCTGCTATAATGAGGTTATACAAATCTCGGCCGATCTCGCTCTTGCGCATAACTACTTAGCTCACACCGAGACAGACGATTATGTAGAAGACATTTGGTTTTTATCTTTTTCGCTTTAATTTTCTACAGGAAATTTAATACTGAATTTCTTTGCTTGTGGCGCTTGTACACAATCGGTCGAAGATGGAGTTTTTAAGGCCTTGGCATTTGGTCTGGGTGTTTTTATGGCGATTACGGTGAGTATGTTACAAGAGAGATACTCGTAGATTAGAGTCAGTCAGTCAGTAGACTGTTTATTTTCTTATTTGATTGATTATTGTTGATTAAATAAAATCAAGAAAAACCTCAACAACTAACAGGTTGCAATGGTTATAAACAACCAAGTATGGATTTGGTTGAATCGATGCAGCCAAAGCTGCAACTTGTTTACTTAGTCGTTTTATATACTAAAGCGTGTGTCCTTAAATGGTTATTTGACACAGAAAAATCTAACTTGCCTTTTGTTATTGATAGCAAATACAATAAGATGGATAGATAAAATGGCTGTATAGAAATGATGATTTTTTTAAAATTATAGGACTGTAAAATGGCTGTCTCTGTAATCTTTAAGAAAACATAAACGATGACATTTTACCATTGCATGACATTTTACCATTATTTTTTTGCCCACGAAAATGAATGCATATAATTTCGTTACTGATTCATGAATGATTTGTCAGGAATGAATTGGGTTTTTTATAGAATTGTAGAGAAATAAAGACATGGATTACATGATATATAAATAAGATAAATGTTATATACTCGTATTTATTTACTAACCACAAATGAATTGATGCATATAAGTATATTTTTTTCATAATTTAATTTCTTTTTTCTTTGGTTTCATTCTAAATATCTTAGATTGTGGGACATTTGAGCGGTGGTCATGTTAATCCTGCGGTTACTCTTGGCATGCTCGTGACCGGCCGAGTAAGTCTTCTGCGCGCTGTACTCTACATTATTTTTCAATGTTTGGGCTCTATAACCGGTACCATTGCGATTAAGGTGAAATATTATTTTCTTTTTGTGTTTAAATTTAACGAAACGTGAAAAAATTGGCAAATTTTCTCAGACTCTCATCCATGAGGAATATTACAATGGCTTAGGACATACCAATCTGGCGCCAAATATTACTATTTTACAAGGTCTGGGTATTGAATTCTTTTTGGGCTTAGTGCTCGTTCTTACCGTGTTTGGTGCTTGTGATCCCAACAAACCAGGTATGGAAGTAGAATCGTATGCCGAGGGCGGTATAATTCTTACCTCAATACACTTTGTATATATTGTAGATTCTCGTTTTACTGCTCCTTTGGCCATTGGTATGTCTGTTACTTTGGGTCACTTGGGCACAATACATTATACTGGCGCCAGCATGAACCCTGCAAGAACTCTGGGCACTGCCGTTGTTACCGGTATCTGGGAATCGCATTGGATTTATTGGGCAGGTCCGATATTGGGCGGCATTACTGCTGCTCTCTTGTATACAGTAATACTGGAAAAGCATGCTGTTGAGACAGACAAATACAGGGTACATGCCGATGAGCGAGAGGTGAGAAAGATGTTCTAATTTTCAGTGGTTTTGCAATTATTGACTGTGATAAAAAAGTGAAAATGATAAATTAAAACTTGTCAATTATTCTTTCTTTCTTTATTTTTTTTTACAGATGAGAAAGTTGGAAGCATAAAAATTCATTTAATTATTTGAAAACGAAGTCTACATCCAACAAATCTAAAATAACCTCGAAAGAGTTTGATTATTCTCAAGTACCTACAGAAGACTTAACTAATATGACCGCCAGTAGAATTTATCAGCCGAATATGAAAAACGGATATGATGATTTGCTTCTAGCTCCAAAATTTAAGAATACGTATAGTAACCATAATCGATGTGTCATCATTTAGATATTATACTTGTGTATTTTGTAAGAGCGTTTTTTTCTCCATCTCTTTAAACATTTTTCGATAACATTTATGAATTTAATACTTTTATAGTCAATATCTTAAATTATTATTCTATAGATAGATATAGATAAAAATAATGTACGTACTGTAAAATTAAATCTTTTACCATATAACTTCAAAAATTTATTTCACTAATTTATGAGCACCGAAATACATACTGTGGAATTTTATTCTCCACATACATTTAAGACGTTTTTCTTTTTATAGTTTAGTTTTTTGTTCTTGTTAATTATTGAAATAAACTCGCATAATTATAAAATTTGTACATATGTAATAGAGAGCTGCACAAGACGTCTTGAAAGTCTTGAAACTGACATAGCAACATTTTCGCGTTTATGCAGTGCTTCCATTTGATTTTGAATCAAGCCGTAACTGTCGGAGTCATATTTTTGGTAGTAACGTTTTCAGCAGCGTTTCCGAAGCTTAGTGCATGATTGAAAAGTAAATGGAAGCATCGGACATCCCCTGAAACATTCAAGACGTCTTAAGCAAGCCTTTAGACGTCCTGAGCAGCTCCTTAATAGTATTCATTTCTAACATCTGCCTCTAATTTTGCTCTGCCATCTATTGGCCCCGCATTTCATAATAAATTGCAATTGTGCAACGATCAACATGCAACGAATAAATGTGTACGTTGTTTACCTACTCGTTGATTATTACTCTGACTATTAGTTATCTTTTCTATTTGTCTCTCATTGCCGTCCCACGGTTGTACGAACAACATATTGGAATTATATTGTCAACTTATTCTGCTGACCGCAAGATGGCACTGCGCAATTACGGCCACGTCAAATTATCGGACCTTAAAATTAATTTTCTTTTAGACATTTTTCTTGCTGTAGTATCTTGTTATCGCTCTTTCTGCTTTGCAATGAATTTTACAGAAGTTGGGAAAAAGTGCTAGAGTGAGCTGTGTAAATGTCGTTGCGAAAATTTCTTGGGCTGTTTTAAAATAATTGCAATAACTATTAATAAATAAAATATTTTATGAGAACTTGGAGAAAGTATAAATATAGCCAAAAATCAAAGAACAAATAAATGAGTAAAAATTTTGTGTGTGTGTAGTGTATTTTAGAATATGTAAAAAAATAGTAATTGCAAAAGCGAAAGTTTCACAGTTCCAAAATCCAACTTTCGAGATAATTAAAAAGAAAATAAGTAAAATAAAAAACGTGCAAAATATAACAGAGAGGAAAATATATTGGAGAACTGCGAGTATTTGGAAAGTGTGGATAAGTGTAGCAGTCACGGTCGCCGCCCAGAAAACAGGAAGGAGGAACCTTCATTTTTTGTTCCTTGCCTCGGTTAAGAGGAGAATTAAAAATATAATAATCTAAAATTTCAGGCATAGCTTCTCAGCTGCTAATCAATCATACATAAAAATATTTTATTGCTTTTAATCAAGTAAAAGGTAAGAATTTTTAACATCACTTTTTACATTTTCCTTCTTTTGAAGTTTCCTTGCATTCCTACCAAAGTGATTTGCTAAATTACTCTCGCGAACAAAGAGAGGAAATGTCAAAACTAGAATCCCATTTGACAATTACGAGGTCCGCTGTGTCTTGAGTTCACCACGGACGTTTCTTTACAAGAAATTCAGTGGTACCCAAATCACAATACTTGGAGTATTTACTTATTTTACAAATTTATTTAACAAAATTTTGGTATGTATTTCATACTCAATACAACTAAACGCTTTGGAAAAATTTGTTGCGATTATAATTTCTTTGAAATATCAGCTTGAAAATTGATCAGAGCTCTTCATTCAGTATAGTTTAGTCGTCGGTTGGCCTTCAACAGATTTTGCTGTAATTAATTCTTTAATATGCCTATATTTCGATATAGACATTCTAAAATGTTGGTTATTCCTAAAAGGTGCAGAAAGAAGCGGACGGAAAACAACTTAATGTAACTTAACTATCCATCATTGATACTAACCTTCAGTTTGAAATTGAAAGCAAATTATGGTTTTATTGTGAAAAGAAGTAATTTAAGTATAGAATCAAGGATAACTTATATATTTTAGCATTTAATTAAAATACATATAATAAAATTGCAAAAACGCAATTAGGTAACAAGTAGACAGACATTGGAAAAGATTGAATGAACAGAAGAAGAAGGCAAACGGAAACTAGTTTTTAAGAATAGTTAATTTATAATATTGTAGTAAAAAATCGTAGAGAAAATATTTTTTTTGTTTTTAGCGAATGTTTTTTTGCTCACAATTTAATAATAGTCATTCACAAAAAGCTTTAAATTAATTTAATTAATTAAATCAACTTTAAGATGAATTTTCGAAAGAATAATTAAATATTTAAAATGAAAATATGCATTGAGAAGACACCTGCTTGAACGTATATAGCTGCTTGTTATCATAAGAGAAGAAAAAACAAAAACAACAAATCGAATTGGGTCGGTTTATTAGCAGGTCATTCATTCATCGAGTTGCCAACGGAGGGAATTTTTTTTCTTTTACAATCAGCTACAGCTGAGACACCGTATGTGGTTACAATGTTTGATAGTCGAACATAATAATTTCATTTTTATTGCATGTAATTAAGTACATAAATTGGCACTGAAGTCAGTCAGTTAGTCATAAAAGGAAAAGAAATACATACAATACTCGTATGTATGTATGCTTGGAAAGAAGATTTGGTTGGTTGGTCGCTTTTGTTATGATTTCAATTTTAATTAACACGAACAATATTTACTCACAAAAGAAATTATTAATGCATTCATTTATTCATTCATTCATTCATTCATTCACCCATAGCATTCATTCCTTTATCCATTTAATTAAATTTTATTATGAGATATTTTTTTTTCAATTAATGAGATATTGTGAAAGTAGGCTTCTCCGAACAATAAATTAAGAAGTATGTATATAAGACTGTCGTACTTAGGGGAAGAGGTAGAGCTGAAGAAAGTTAAAGGAACATTGCCGATTATCAAATTAAGGGTCAGATTTCTGATCATTGAACGTCAGCGAACTATTTTCCAAATTTGTTGTTGGTTACGAGCAAAAACAAGAAAATGAACAAACAGAATTAACGATTAATGTATCGTTCGCTGATTGATTAGAAATCAGGCCCTAAATTAAATTTTAAATTTAAAATTTGCAGATTTATTTTTTTTCTTAAATTGAATTAAAATCTTTGCTATAGTCTATAAATAATTTTTAATAATTACTACATATTACAGTTTCTTGTAGAAAATATATTCACGTAATTTTCATATAAACGGAAAGCACCAATATACATATAAATATATACTATTTAAATACATATTCTTATTTAAAAATAGATTTATAAAAGTAAAATAATAAAAATTATTGGCGCATATTTTTTTCTTTAAAATTTTGCTATCAGTGTTAGAGAGTTAGTTTTTCTGTTTTATGGTTAACATAACTTCTCTTTACAGCACCTTTATCATTTTTCTTTTCTGTTTTTTTGTTTTTTGTTAAGAATGTCTTATCGGTGTAGACGTGTCCGAAAATTGTTGTATTATCTTTGGTTTATAATTTTTTTTTAAAGAGTTACAACAAATTTGAAAATATGGACAACAACAAGCTGAATTGACGAGAAAGGCAGAATTTATCGTACGCTAACATTCTTTGATCAGAAATCTTACCTTAAGCAAAAACAATTATGTCTCGTTTAATGAAACGAGGAATGAAATGTCTGGCCTTAAATAAAATTCTCCAAAAAAATATAAAATTCTTTTAAAGAATACGGCAAAATATCAACGCTTTTAGCTGCCGTGAACGTTCTGTTCGGTCCTCGGTCCCTTCAAGAGAACAATCCGAAAGCATTTCCTTTGTAATCGGGAGGTTTTTTGTATTTTCGGTGTCGTGTACTATAGCACTCCTTTTACTAAAAGAAGGGCGACTGAGGACTGATTCTCTCAAAAGTCTATTTAGAAAATCTGTGGTGAAAATCTGCCGCTGCTTTTGCTTTTGCTTTCTGGTATTCTTATAGTAATGTTCTCTGCTGCAATTTAAGCATTCCCAAGCTACTCATAATTACTCAATATTTCAATATTACTGTGGTTGTATGTTCGGTACTTGCCCCCAAAATACAACCGCTTCAACTTGTATGTACTTTTTGTGCAACTTTTTGCACTATTTCGTTTGATCTCATTGCATTTCACTTTCTCGCCGTTTAACAGATTCTTATGTATTGAATAGAAACAAACAAACGAAACGTACATAAATAAATAATCGCGCGGCAACGATGTCTGCAAATACGAATTCAAATTATGCGTCGTCTCAACCTTTGGGTCGTGTCGATATGGTTAACGGAATGCCAACGCAACAACAACAACAAGAGCAGCAGCAGGGGATATCAGCACCACAACAACAACAACAACCACAACAGCAGGGGCAACAACAGCAAATGCTGCACTTACAATTCCAACAACAGCAGCAGCAAATCTTGCAACAAAAACATCTGCAACAGCAATTTCCAGGAGTTCCATTCGCAAGCGATATGAGTAAATTCATGCCACCCTCCTCCTCCTCCTCCTCCTCCCAACTAGCGGCAAATGTCATCACCGCCACGCCCGCGCCCACAACTCCAACATCAACACAAATACCGGCCACTAATAGCCCCTCTGGGCCACCACATTCGTGCCCGCTAAACGGAGAAGAAGTGCGAGCCATGCAGACGACGGCACACTCGGCAAATTTACCTCCACATTTGAGGCCACCGATGATTGGTCGCGTCCTACCAAATGCAGGTGCAGCGCTCCCAACAGCTGCTGTTCCTCCTCCGCTTACCAATGGCGGCGGCGGCGGCGGTGGCGATAATCTCAGTGCCAACTCGTCTCGCACCGGCTCGCCGGCTTTGCAAAACTCTCCGGTTCATCAGCATCATCGAACAGCGTTTGCTGGGGCGACCGCAAAGCCTCCTCCTCCTCTGAATCAACAGTCCAGTGGTTTGCCACCAGCACCACCACCGAAATCATCATCGGCAGCTGGTATTACGGACAGCATGCAGAATATGTCGCTGAATCGCATGAATGGACCGACACAACAGGCTTCCCAAGAGCAACCAATGTATCCATCAACCAGCGGCAACAATAGCAGTATGCCACTGAATTTTCAGGTACAATAAAGAATTGCAAACTATCATTTATGACGCATAAATAATATTGCTTTAATAAATATGTCTTTCAGGATAACAAATTGAGAAGCACAGCTCTAAATTCTAATCAGCAGCAACAACAGCAGCCACAACAGTCAACAACTTCCTTTGGAATGGCACCGCAGTTGCCACAGCAGCAATTTTCAAAGCCTCCGGCAGCAGCAGCAGCTCCACCACCTGGTGCTGGTCAGCCCGTATCGTACGCATTTTCATCGCCATCCTCAAACATATATGGGACAACAGCAACAGCTCCTTTAACAATGCGTCCTCCTGTTGGTCCGCCGTCAACGCCGACGGCCTCAAATTCGATAATTAATTCTAGCGCCATACCGCAGACTCATTCCCAGAATCTTGTTCTTCAAAATCAGCTTAATAATAATCAAGCGCGGCCAACACAACAACAACAACAACAAAAACCGCTGCCGCCGCCACCTCTGCAATCCATGCCACAGCAACAACAAGCACCACAATTGCAGACTCGTAAGCCGATGTATCCAACAGCATCTCATTTGCCACCCAGGCCGTTTCAGCAGCCACAACAACAACAGCAGCAGCAGCAGCAGCAATTTCAACAGCAACCACCACCACCACCAACAGCACAGTCGCAACAATTTCACCAACAACAACCGTATTCGCATGCCTATCAACAACAGCCGCCACCGCCAACATTCAATGGACAGAGCAACAACACCTCATCCTTGCAATACCAGCCGATGCCCCAGCAACAGCAACAACAACAACAACAATATCCTGCTGCACCTAATTACAACGCTCCGTTGAGCGTCACCCAGCAAGGTTTTAACCGTCTCTGGGGCCAAGACACGGTAGACCTAATACAACATCGTCATATTCTCACGCCCGCGACACTTCCGGTGCCGAGAATAGTTCTGCATAATCAATTCCACGAATCGATTAATTGCAATCCAAGGTTTGTGTGCTTTGGGATAACTTTTGTTAGTGGTTGTTGTTGACTTTTTTGAATTCTCTTTATTCTTAGTATTATGCGTTGCACCGTTGCCAAAATTCCGGAAAGTAATTCTTTATTACAAAAATCCAGATTACCGTTGGGTATATTAATACATCCATTCCGCGATGTGAATGTAAGTATTTTGGCATCTTTACTAATGGTAGTTAAAAAAGCGTTAAATGGTAACACAAAATATAACGGGTGCGCCATATTTTATAGCGGTATGTAAACATTGAATAACTTGAACATTTATCAATCAATTAACTTGAGTAAACATGTTTTTGGAACGTTAATTCAGTACAATTAACCACGAATCACACCGAAATAACGCGCCGTAATATTGTTGCTCGAAAAAGTAATGGAAACCGCAGCAAAAAGGGCACATTTTGCTTTGGCCAATAGAGGCGGACACTTGATTGATGTTGTATTCAAAAACTAGTCCAAATTAAATAAAAATGTCTCATATATGGAAACCGGTTGTATTTTTTTTTTTTAAGTTATTCAATATTCACATACCGTCATAAAAGATGGCGCACCCTGTATTCTGGGAACATTAAGGAAAGACGGCGATATTCGTAGATCTTTAGTTAATAAATACTTTAAGACTTATTCAAATGTTATAAATATAATCGCTTATATTTCAACTGCATTTTATCATGTTTTTTTTGTATATTCTGTATAATAATTAACGCTTTCTTTTATTTACAATCAAATCGAGTGCAATTGCCAGGCACTATTATATTGATCTATACCTTCAGTGCTCTAAAAATTATTAACATCCAACATCACTATTACAGAGCTTGCCGGTTATCCAGTGTCCGAATATTGTGCGTTGTCGCCTTTGTAGAACCTACATCAACCCCTTTGTGTATTTTGTTGATAGCAAAATGTGGAAATGCAATCTGTGTTACCGCGTAAATGAATGTAAGTGAAGCAAGCTAGCTAGCGACGTATTGTTTTTTAAATTGTCAAACACTTCGATATTCTTTTGATAGTGCCAGACGATTTTCAATTTGATCCAGCAACAAAAACTTATGGTGACGTGACTCGACGTCCTGAGGTGCGCTCTAGTACTATCGAATTCATAGCGCCTTCGGAGTATATGGTAAGAAAATAATTGCCGGATTCGTCTTAAAGGTTGACCGTTTCTGTGACTGTTTTCTCTTTTCTTTTCTTTTTATCATCGTTAAATGTAGCTTCGTCCTCCCCAGCCAGCAATTTATTTATTCTTATTTGACGTCTCCATTATTGCACAACAAACTGGATATCTGGAGAACATTTGCGCCACACTGTCCACTCATCTGGACGACATGCCCGGCGATGCTCGCACGCAAGTCGGTTTCATTGCGTACAACAGTCAGCTGCATTTCTACGGTCTGGCCGAGAATTACAATCAGCCGCATGAGATGACACTATTGGATATCGATGGTAAGCTTCAGTAGACAAGAGTTGCAATTTCTTCTGAAGCTAAATTTATTCGGAATATGTTACAATTTCAGATCCTTTCCTACCACGTCCTGACAATTTACTTGTCAATCTTAAAGAAAACAAGGAATTGGTTAAGGATTTGTTGGCCCAGCTGCCGCAACGGTTCGCTGATACCCACGATCCTGGCTCCGCCCTTGGTGCTGCTCTACAAGTTTCTTATAAATTGATGGTGTGTATAGTAATCGTCATCGCTAATGCTTCTGTCACCAACGACTTGATTCGACGTGATCGTTGTTGATTCAATTACGCCTCTGCTTGTTATATTGCAGCAAGCTACGGGTGGTCGTGTTACTGTTTTCCAAACGTGCCTTCCCAACAAAGGACCTGGTGCTCTCGAACCGCGCGAAGATCCTAATAATCGCTCGGCCAAGGATGTGGCGCATTTAAATCCTGCAACAGATTTTTACAAACGTTATGCTTTGGAGTGCTCGGGCTATCAGATCGCCGTGGATTTGTTCCTACTGAATCAGCAATACAGTGACTTGGCGACTATCTGTTAGTATTGTTTTAGTTTCATAAACGATGTCGACTTAATTTTTGCCCTGTTCTTATCTTTCACACACAAATTAGCTGGCATTAGCAAGCATAGCGGCGGTTGTATTCATCACTTTCCACTCTATCAGAAGACCAAGCCACACAATGTCGATTCGCTGACGCAGTGCTTCAAACGTTATTTGACCCGCAAAATCGGCTTCGAAGCTGTGATGCGTATACGCTGTACTCGCGGCCTCCAGGTGCACACATTCCATGGCAACTTCTTTGTCCGTTCAACGGATCTGCTGTCGCTGCCCAACGTCAATCCTGATGCTGGCTACGGCATGCAAGTGCGTTTTCAATTCAAAGTTTATTCGAATTATTCTTATGCTGAAAGAAATAATTGCGCTTGCTTTCGCTGTGTAGATATCGTACGAGGAGTCGCTGACCGACGTCAAGACCATATGTTTCCAGGCAGCCTTGCTCTACACGAACAGTGAGGGGGAGCGTCGCATTCGCGTGCACACACTTTGCCTGCCCGTCACCAGCTCACTGCCGGAAGTAATGCACGCTGCCGATGTGGAGGCGATAATCGGTTTACTAACGAAGATGGCTGTTGATCGGTCCATTACATCGAATATATCCGATGCTCGGGAGGCATTTATTAATGCCACTATCGATATATTTAGTGCATTCAAAATCGCACAGAACCTACCCTCTGGCCAGACGGGCCAACTGGTTGCACCAAGGAATTTGGCGCTGATGCCGCTTTACATACTGGCGCTGCTGAAACATGTAAGTTTCGAGGTTGCTAAGTTCTAAGTCTTTCATTGCCGACAAAAGGCCGTTATAGTTCAGAATGTATTTTTCATAAAAATATGATTTATTTCTTAATTAAAATGCATAAACATTCCTCTACGATAGAAAAACACACAAAGAAAATATTTAAACAATTACAATTAATTTCAGCCCGCTTTTCGTATTGGCACCAGCACTCGTCTAGATGACCGCATCCACGCAATGGATTGCATGAAGACTTTACCCTTGGATCAGCTTCTGAAGTACATTTATGCCGAATTTTATAAAATCGACGCTTTGTTCCAGAATATGCAAAATTCTAATGCTAACACACTGGCTGACGATGAGGATGATGATGATGATTTACCAGACCTACCACGTTTGCAATTATCTGCGGAACAGTAAGTATTTATAATCTTAGTGCTTATTGTAAGACTCTTCTGGTTTGCATTTAAATCTAACCCGGTGCTCCCTTCTTTCTTTTCTTTTAGCTTGGATTCACGTTCAATATTTTTACTCGACTGCGGTACATTAATCATCATTTATGTTGGTCTCAATGTGCCCGAAAATATTTTAGAAAATACGCTCGGTATGTTTTAAAGTTGATAGTATACTGTAGACTGTATTGAGGATTATCATAGTTTTGTGGGTTATAATTTTTTTTTTATTCTACAGGCATTAAATCGACGGCGGAGTTGCCGGACTATTATTATGGTCTGCCCGCAGTAAATAGTTCTGAGAATAACTTACTCAATCGTTTCATTATGAAATTAAACGATGATAAACCGTATATACCAGTTGTGCAAATTATGAGGTAAGCTGAGGGCGCTTTATATAATAAGGCAGTGAAACAATTTCGGAAAAATTTAACATCTCTCTTTTATAGAGATACCAGCACCGCCAAGCCGCAGTTAATTGAGAAATTAGTCGACGATCGTAACGAATCTAGTTTATCATATTATGAATTTCTGCAGCACATACGGACTCAGGTTAAATAGTACTTTATAAGATAAAACTAATAAATAATAAAATAATACTTAAACAATACACCCACACACACATAGATACATATGCAACATATATACATATAATATATAAAAATATAATTATTAATTAAAGATTTATTAACAAGATAAAGAAACGAAAACGAAAAAAATTATTATTCTTTATCCCTATCCCTATCCCTATTAGTTTATATATGTATCTATTATAAAACATACCATACAGCAAGCGCATTTGAAAAAGATGGATTCAAAATTTTAATTTAAAAACCAAAATTATATACATGTAAAGAAAAAAGATACAATAATTTCCAAAAACGAAATACAAACAAAATTAAAAGATTAAAAGAAAGGATTTGAAAGAGTAAACCTTAAAACTCAAAGAGTGTTAAGTGTATTCTTTCATTTTTTTATCTTCTTTATTATTATAGCAACAACGCGTTATGCACGTTTTATTATGTAATACGACGAATCCGTATGTGGTGTGCTGATGACTAAATAGAGAACAGTCTATAGTAGCTATTTTTTAAAAATTTTCTTCTTTTTACCAAACAAAAGCATATTATTTATTTAATATTCGATAATGTTTGAAAAGAAAACGAAATTCAATTTAAGAATATATTAACAATGCTTAAAAAGTCTCTATACTTTGTAACAATTAAATGTAGAATTAATATAGCATACGAGTTTTAGTTTTGTGAGAATAGTGGGCGATGCGATGTGCGGGTTTGGGTACTAAAAATCTCGACAGTCAGCCGAGCCGGTCAAGTAGATTTTAAAGTAGTTTCTCTTTCTCGTTTTAGTTCCTTAAAAAATATTTCTTCCTTCGACATTGTTCACTGTTATTTTTTTCTGCTTCTATATACATAAAATTCTTCTGAATGTTCTCCTGCTGTATCTTTTTTCTTTCTAAATTTTAAACTTCTTTAAACGTAATTCTTCTGGTGAGAGTTTTTTTTATTTAAAACTAATTGTAGAAAATTTTAAAGTGTTATAAAATGTTATTTTGAAATTTGAAAAATGTATTTGTACAGTACAGTACAAGCTGTAGACATTCAAGCTGTAGACTCTTTTTAGGGAATATTTAGTAGATATTTCAGTGGATGATATTTTATTTAGAATTCATAAAATAAATTGTCCACTACACGGAAACTATACAAGAGCTCTCGCCTAAGGACACTTAGTACGAAAATCTCAAGTACGAAAATCTCAAGCGTAACCCTTTCAAGAGGCCTCTAAAATAAAAACTCGAAGTGATCCAAGTATTTTGTAAGCGAAAATAGTTCCTTACTAGCTCTTGACCACTAGCTCTTGAAAGTTATAAATCAGAGCTCTTGTAAATTTTTGCAAAACACTGAAATTATGTAATAATGTAGTTGATGATTTTTGCAGAATTTATTACTGTTAGTGTTATTTAAGTTTTTTAGTAATTATGATGGATAATTTTATAGATTTTGAAAAAAATGCAAACGAATGCCAATGCGCGCCTTTGGTTTAAACGTATTTACTAAATTCGCTTACGACAGTGTCGCAGCATTATAAGGTCTTACCAGTTCTTCAAATTAGAAAATATTTTTCAAGCAAAAATTAATTCTTAATTGAAATATTTAATGAATACATACGATTCCAACAAAAAAAAACAACCATTGCCTGTAAATAAAAAGTAAAGAAAGCAACAAAAATCGTTATTGATTTTAGATTTTTGATGAATAAATTCTTCTTTTTTATAAATAAAGCATAAATTAATGTTGGCCGGTGGCGGCTAGCATTTGTTTAGAACTTATTTATTTCATATTAATAAAGAAATACACATAATAATGTATGTATGTATTTGCATATTAATAATAATAATAATGAATGAATAGTAAGAGCATTAATTTAATTACTGTGTTGTATTGTATTGCATTAGTTGAAATTAGTTTTAATCACAAGATCATGCATATATATATATACACGTACGCAAATACGATACATATATAATATTGATGCGTATATATTAATGCATATATCTATTTTATTGTGGTCAAAAGTATAATTTTTAAATAAACATGAAAATTATTCGAAGCGAGCTTGTTTTTCAATACGATTGTCAGAGACTCGTGAAACCTTACTCCAAGAATCATTCAAAGTTCATTAAAAATTTAGCGATAATTGAATTGTATGAATTTCGACAGTTGCGCTAAGTTTCTACTGTATTCCATGGACTAAATCAGTGCATGAGTAATGAGCAACAATTTCTCGAAATCATCGCCGCCACTGATTGGCGCTAATGGATTTAAAGCTACGAGTTTGTCTGTCGTCATGACATATTTGTTATGGTTGTTTTTCGTCTCTCCTATCAATAATATTACTTTTGCACAATAATACGTGTATAAGGAAGGAAAATACCGGGCGTGCACTTATAGTTATTTAAATGTTCGTACTCTTCGCTTCACTTAGTGGATCATTCCGATTCGATCGTATTCAGTTCTCTGCGACAGTTCAAAGTGTACAGAACCTGAGTTCCCATTTCCAGCTTTAAACAACAGACGCAATAACAGATTATCCGTAACTGATTATCAAATAATATGTTGCGTTGCAATAAAAGCACATTGTGGTGGTGCCTCCTGCTCTTGCTGATCTGTCTCCTCCTGCAACAGACTTTTGGAAATCCAATTTTAGGTGCGCTTAATTAAACACTGAAATACTTGTAATTCATTGAGAATAATTATTGTGTCTTCATCACAGGCCAGCAAACAGATATCGAAGATACTCGCAATTCCAAAATTCAAGGTCATCTGAAGCCGATTTTCAAGTTCTGCGATCAAATTGGATACCACTTTAACTGCATGATGAGTTGCAAGAGTCTGGGGCATGGTACCGGACACTGCGGCAGTGATTTTATTTGTAGTTGCTTTTAGTTTTGTTTCGGGACCACCACCCAGCATTGAAGAAAGTACGCGCGGCTAAAGAAAGCAACAACAATGCTCAAGTGTCTCTTTGTTTTTTGCTTTCTTTTCATTTTCAAAGGAAAAGACCGAAAGAGAGAGAAATGAGGAGACCGAGAGTGTCTTTTGTGTATGTTTATAGAGGTTTCGACGTTGCTCACATACGTAGACTTACGTATATGTATGTATTTATGTGTGTGTGTATAAACATTTATTTATTGTAAGATTTCTAAACTTCGTACAATGAATTAGTTGAAGGTTATAAGGTTATCATTTTATTTGCAAAAAATGAGAAAAATAAAATATTGTTACGTATATTAGTTAGTTCTATCTGTTAACATTATAATCGAGAGTTAAATTTTGACAGCACCAAAGGGAGCACCCATGCCTGGATCCGAGGCTGTGTGTCAGACCTTGACCTTGTTGTTCATTACCTTAGTTTTGTTTACAAAGACTTGCTATATATTGCTTCCTTATAGCAACAGGATTTATTTATAAAAGTAAGAAAAGTATTAATAGAGAATATAAACAATAAATTTCTTGATATTGTTTAAGTTCTCTGATAGAATTCGAGCGAAAACAAGCAGTGAAGATGGCACTAGGTCAAAACCGGTTTGCTTCTAAACTATACCTGAAAAGAGATGACGCAAATTCGTCCCAAAATCCATCATAAATAATAAACACTCAACGAAAAACATTTTATTTGTCCCATTTTACCACTTTGTTTGCTCTGTAGTTGAAGAATCCAAACCCAATCAATCTTCTTCGGAGGCAATAGTTTTCGTAATTAGTATTGCAAAGTTCTAAGTTTGCCTTGTTTTCTCTGGCAAATAAAATAATACCAGTCGGCAACGTCGCCATTTCTTTTATTTTCTCGGCTTAGTAAAAAGAATTAGATACAATATTATTGCTATTATTATTATGGACTATTATCACACTAATTTCTAATATTACTGTTGTTCGACTAACTAAACTCTTATCTGAAAGACAAATGTGTGAAAAACCCAGAAAGGTTCCTTCTTGAAGACAATGTTTTTAGCCGCATGTGTTGTCTGCATTCTCAGGTACCAACTATCAAGTATGAGCGTATATATAGTATATAAAAAATAGACACAGCACGTACACGAGTTTTATCTGAACGAACACATGTTGATAAATATAAATCCATGTACTCTGCAGGAGCATTCTGATAATAAAAAACCAGTGCCTTCATAAATAATGGTTCCTGGATTGCAGCAAATTGCTGCCATTAGCGACTCCGGGAATATTTGTTCTTATTTCGGTACTCAACAAAGTATACGTAATTGTTTGTTTAGTTAACAGAATTATTTTGAATGGACTACGGACTACAAGTATTTTGTGTGTGTGTATGTCAGGGTATTTAATACTATAGATGCCATTAAGTGTGAAAATATGCAGGTACAATATTTTATACTTTTAACTTGGATTTCCTTTGGGCTTCTGAGGATCCTTTTCATTTCCGTGCTTCGTTCTACTTTATACGTTCAACATGACCCAACTCAACGAATTAATAATTAATACAAATTTCTATTTATTATTTTGTCTTTTATTATATTGTAATTTACATCTATTTAGTGTTTATTATCATTAGATATTGAAATAACAATTATGTAATACTAATAGCTTACATTACTACAGGAAGTAAACCTTGTCTCGCGGTATACCGAAGACGTAATGTCAATTCTGGAAACAGAATTTTTTTAGACAAAAAAATTTATCAAAATATATCTTCATGATGATGATACACGAGTAGTTATTTCATATACGATACATACATACATAATTTTATGAAAATTATGAATAAAATCAATTTTGTTTCCATTTTGAAAAAAGACAGAGTGGCTAACTTAGAAATCTATATATGTACATACATAGTATATATGTATTTTCTACTATATACATTATAATTAATCTAATAAATAAAGGCTTATCACACAAAAGCTCGAATTAACGATAATGTTCTAATTTTTTTTTCATATAAAAATCTGTACATCTTTCATAAATGAAAATATGAAATTAAGTGCATAAATTCGTAAAAAAAATTATTACAAACTTACGACTAAGTAGTAAAAACAAACTTACAGCTAACTTGTACAGCGATACAAGTTTCTTTTCGAATGATTTCTTCTCCACCAAAGTGATAAAGTAATCTTAAGTCTAATAATAGAATGCTAACCCTTCACAGAAATCGCATGAAGACATACCGAACGAACGCACCAGACTGAAGCTGAAGTAGGTTACGTTTTTTAAAAACGACATTCAGTTAGGTTGCGCACTCCTTTGGGTATAGTGTACCGAACGATTCTATGCAATCGTTCTGTGAGTCCAGAGCGGGTTGATATGAACTGCGTGGAGACGATAAAATCATTTTATTAATATCTTAATAAATTATGATTTTTTTTAATGAATATCAAAGCAATTTACCTTTGTAGATGCCACACGCAGTGTGCCGTCACAGAGGGGTCATTCACTGCCGCGGAAGGAGTACAATTCCGCGCCGAAGGCGGCAACTGAACTTTCGGAGGAGGAGAAGGAGTTTTTTTAGTGGTGTCAGGCGTACTCTCTGGGTGACGACGTTGAATGTGTTGCTTAAGAGATTGCTTATGCTTATAAACCATAGGACATTGTGGACATCGGTGGCCCGGTTTCGTTTGCGAATAGTTGTGTTTTTGTTTTTTTTGTGGTTCAGCGTTTTTCATCACGATGGGATGATAACGTTGAAGATGTGCCATAAATCCTTCTTCCGAGACAGTACGTATGCCGCAATGGTTACATTTATATTGGCCATTATTATATTTGTTTTTTAATAATGGATCCTCATTACCACCATGAGCTTTGCGTTCGAAACGCAAAAAATGAACTCTCTCGTGACGAATCTTTTGCCAAGTGGCAGCAAATCTCTCCGGACAAAAGTTACACTGCAATGGCCGGATATCGTTCGCCGCCGGCGGCACAGCTTGAGTACTTTCGTGGACTTGTTCATGGCAAATTTTCTGCCAACTGGCATAAAATCTCTCTGGACAAAAGTCACACTGCAATGGCGGATAATCAGTCGCCGGCATACCTTGATGATTTTCGTTGCCCGTCGCTGATGTACTTCCTCTTCCGCGTAAATTATTGTTATGTTGCATCGACGAATCTGTGTGATGAGTTTCTCCTGTTGCTGCTGCTGTTGTTGTTGTTGTTGTTGTTGTTGTTGAATATTGGATCGACTGTGCGTGCTGATGAAGAGGTGTTGTTGTTGGAAATTGGATCGGCTGTGTGTGCTGCTGAAGAGGTCTTATTGTCGAAAACTGAGTTGCGTCTGTTTGCCGAGTGGGTGTGTTTGTTGTCGTCGTTGTTGTTGCAAGTTGCATCGGAGAATTTGCTGTTGTCGGTGTTGTTGCAAATTGAAATTGTTCCTGCTGTTGAGAACACATACCACTCTGGTAAGTATTGTTCATCATTTGTTCAGCTTGAAAATTTATGTGAATTTGTATTTGTGGCACCGCAGGATCAACCTGTTCAAAGCCATTTTCCATTTTGTTTTCATTGGTTTCGTCTGTGGAAACTTCCATTCTGCATAAATTTTGACTAGAGAGAAATTGTTCCAAAGTGTCTCGTTTGGCATTTAATAAGTTCTCCTTTCTACTCCGAAATGCTGAGTCTAGATCTCCATTAACAATGGTCTCACAGTCATCATCAAAGCTTTCCATAGGCTCATTTGGTATATTTTCTAGATTCAGAGCTTCAGCCTTGGTCTCTTTTTCATTTTCAACGTTAAGGCTTGTTGGCGATTTATTAATATCTAATAAGTTCTTTAGTAGTTCAGTGCTTATCAAGTTGTTGTTGTTATTAGTGGCTGTAGATTTAGAATGATATGCCTGCCCTTCTTCTTCATCATCATCTATCACGATTACTTCTGTTTCTAAATTCTTAATATTTTCACTCTTTGAAGTGCACTCCTTTTCCTTTTCATCGCTAGGATTATTTTCATTAATCTTTTCATCCTTTGAAGCGTTTAGATTTAGAAAGCAGCTGCATTTTTCGGATACCGTTGATGGAGATCCTAACCGGCGAGTTGAATCCATGAGTTTATCCTTGTTAGATAAGAAATACAAATTAGTGCGAGATAATTATTGTAATTATTGATGTTTCCAAAGACTTATATCGATATAAAATAAAAAAAAATCCGATATTATAATCGGTTTCGGTATTTTTTATGACAAAAATATAAAAATCCACAAATTTTAATGTATGTATGTACATGTTGAATCTACTGATGGTTCTCGAGTCTTGTATTGCTCCTTTAACGGAGCTCATTTTGCTCCGAACGTTCTTTAAACGTGGCAGTCTCGGCCAGTCTATTCTATTTCGAAAATTTTATTGATTGTTGATTTTAAAAACTCAAAACTCCTTTCTTTCTTTCTTTCTTTCTTTATAATTTATTTTCGAAGTACTTTTCAGAATACCGACAGATTTCACCCAAGTTTCTATGACTATCCGGAATATTTAGATACTTGACATTTCATTAACCAGTTGATGGTTTCCGAGCACGCCCTTCTGCGACATACATAACTGGTGGCCACAATGAGAGCTACGCGACTGTAGGAGTGACTATTTTTTCTGAGACAATTCCTAAACATATTGCCCAAAATAGAATATGTATAATACATATATAAATACATATGTCGAATTTTGCAATGTATCCTATTTCTAAAGATTTTCAATTGATTTTTTTTTTCAAAACCACTTTCTTTCTCACAATTTAGTTTCAAAGTACTTTTTAAGAATACCGACCGATTTCACCCAAGTTTCTATCACCAACCGAAACAGATACTTGACGTTTCTGTAGCCAATTGAGCCTTTTCAAGCATGCCCTTTTGCGACAAATATATGTATATACATATGTACATATATATTACAATATTCTTCACTGAGGAATCACTTAGCTTAAATACGTAAATAAAAAAAATTGGTAAATGCCATTATTGCAGCTATTGCGGCATAGCCATTAAATGTGGTTAAAAAGATATTAATACAAAAATTATTTAAATATAAAAATGTGGTTTAAAATTTTATTTAACGGCTAGAAAATAAATGAAAAGTATTGAGTTTGAAATGAAATTTATGTTACTAGAGATCAAAAACCTACATACAATATTAGGCCCAATGTTACAATTTTGAGAATATTATACGGTCTAAGAACCTTAGATTTTTAAGTGTAATGATTTAAATTTTTAACTTCTAATTTACGTTGCAGAAGGTACTTTGCTTAAGCGCTACTCGACTTTCTTCATTTTGTTTGTTGATAAAATTTAATTAAATTTAAAGTGAGAGAAAAACGAAATGGAAATTTTATCTGAAATGAAATCTGATGACGAAAATCGCTCTTGTTGAAGAAATATCTTGGTTTCTTATTGATATTTTTCGAAGTAAATAAATAAGTCTGTAAAAAAAGGAAGGCATAGTATTTCAATTAACTTAAAGTACCGGTCGCATATTTTATGAACATTATCACCATTTTTGTTGTAACCACTTGAAGAAATTTGTATATTTCTCTGTCCTCCTTTTCTGTTTACATTACAAATCCATAAACATAAACGAGTTGGTTGGTTGGTGGTCACGCCAATTGGTCTACAATCAAGTCAAACGACATTTGATACGATGTGTTTTGATTGCGTTAGTAGTAGCGCGAGAGGCGAAACTATTATTTTCCTTTTTGTCCCGAATTTTGAAATAAGATCGATTTTACTCGCGGCAAAGCCCAATAAAAAGAATGTCTAAATCTTTGAAAAATTGAGCATGTGCGTAATATACATACATACATATAAAGAGTGGGCGATTATATCGCTATGTGACTGTTTGGCCGTACTCCAAGCTACGGGGATGGTCTGTCGGCAATATTCTTTGAGTCAATTGCACTTTATATGGAATCAAATGCAAATCATCCTTTAAAATGCGCCGCAAGGTGGTTCCACTGATGCCAAAATCATGCGCGCGGTGACGATACGACACATGTGGGTTGTCGGCAACACTCTCTTAAGGCTTCAACCAGTTAATTGGAACGTCTTAGGCGTTGGTGAACGGCATGCCGACGATCTCCCATTTTCCCGTGCTCAACAAAATTCGTCACCAAACGACGAACAGTGTTGTCAGACGGTGCTTCTTGGTCGTCGACAATATACACGACTATTTTTAACGTAAAGCGTCATTATTTTGGCGTGTTGTTTCGGTTTGAAGTTAAAAACCGAAATATTTTGGTTAAAATGAGATGTTTATAAATGTTAAAGTTATTCAATGTTTACACACCGACATAAAAGATGGCGGTTACTATATACACCATATAAACTTAAAAAAATATAACCTAACCTCTAAGCTCTGAAGCAGAATTAACGTCCAACAAATGCATGACAGGATTAATATTTCAATTAAAGTAAAAGAATGCAAATATTTATTTACAGAAACATTCGAACGGCTTTTTGGACTTGAAAATATTTTAAATTTTTCCCATGAAATCAAATTTCAATTTTGTTACGTAATAAGTTCGGTAAATTTAACAAAATTTCGATGAGTTTACAAAACTCATTTCCTATGAAAATCAACTACTGAATTATTCCAAAATGGAATATTAAATTACAAGAATAACACTACTTGCGTTAGCATTTTTTGTCGTCAAGCATTAATATGGTGCTGTTAACTAAACATTAATTAAAACCATACTTTGTATTACGATATATGTACATATATATTTATTTTTTATTTTTACAAAAAATTCTACTCTGCAAAAAAGTTTTTTTGCTCATATAAAGTCCAAGATAAAAATTTTTATGTCAAATATGGATTGTCATTCTCGAGTAATGCACTTCGCGGGAGAGTCGTATTGAGTTTAGTCTTTTCTGAGTCTTTCTGCCAATCGAGGTGTTTCTTCTAATCATAACCTTAATGATCATAAGATTTTGTTGAGTTCGAAGAATGTATGTACATTCTAAAACTAAAACAGCGAACGTAATGGACAGCATGGTTTTACGGATGAATCATTTCTTTCTTAATACGATAATTATGAGAGTTAATAATCATCATAATTATAATTATAAATATACATAAATAAAATATAGATTTTATAAATAAAATCGGGACCATGATTTTATTTTCCATGATGATTTGCGGTAACCTTTCCAGGATCATCGATACTACCTCAACTTTTCATTGGTATATAACGGTATCTATTAGACGGTATATATGTACATATGTATTGCAATATCTATCTTGCAAATACAAGAAAAAAAATTGTATATTTTCTTCCAATAAATATATCTTACCTTTACATAAGCTTCGTTTATCATCTTATCGAGTCGTACTGGTGCTTCGTTATATTCGTGTGGGAGTTGCTTCTCCAAATCCTGCCCTTCTCCCATCATTTTTTCTAATGCATCTTCTATGCTTGTATCACTATCACCAACTACCGCATCTTCATCATCATCGATCACAATTACATCTAATGCTTGTGTGTTGTTGTTGTTGCGCTCTTGTGCTTTATTTGATGGATTTTCAATTTGTTTGGCTGGAGATTTTGGCTCAATTTTTTGGGAAACTTTGCCTGAAGATCGATGATAATGATGATGGCAGCGAATGTGCTCCCAAAACGTGTCGATTTCTTTGGTACTAAAACGCATGTCTCCATTATATTTCGGCGATGATGATGATGACAATGTTGATGAGAGCTCACATGCACAACAGATGTACAATCCTACCAAATCCGATGTTACCAGAATTTCACCGATTCTTCTTTGTTCCTTTTGATTTTCGCAGGCGATAGTTGCAGGCGCGGCAGTGCGATAATTATTACTAAATGCGTTAACTTTTTGATTATCTAACATTTTGAAACTTCTAAAGAAATCGTTCTGAATAAATTTAAAAGATTCTATTTTTTATACTTTTCTGGATCCTGTCGAATTGAATGACGACAGATCGACGAATGACAAAACTCTTGCCTGATTTTATGAGTTTACTTGGTTTTTCTCTAATTATTTATTAATTGCGTTTACTTTATTCAATAATTACTGACTGTTCACATTTTACTATATATTGTATTTAAACTTTTCTGACAGAAATATTGTAGAATTTCAGCTCGTTATTCAAGGCTGGCCGAAAAATGTAGAAACACTGCAACGTTCTAAAAAGGACTGCTGAAAAAGAACTACCGCCTGCTTGGTTTATCTACTCTCGAAATGTTTACGTTTGCACTTCTACACAACCACAACAAAACGCCACAAGAACCCAAAATAAGATAGGATTTCACCGTTTTTCGAAAGTACAGATATGTGCCGCATGTACATGCAGCGTCAGTTATTTACATGCTGACATCCATGCTTATGCGCGCGTGTGTACGTTCACATAAAATTATAAATATATGTACTTATGGATGTATAAGTACGTCGATATATTTCGGACGCCGGTCATAAATTTATTTATTACCATTCAACTGGAATATGTATAATACGTGGAATTAACGGTTCGGGTAAGAAACGGTACAAAGTGCTGAATTTTGTTTATTCATAACCTATTATGTATTTGTAACTTGTTGTTGTTTGTGCTCCTATTAATATTGCAAGTTGAGTGGTGCTCTTATTCGGTTGAAATATGATACGCAGACGCATCAGTTTTATTGCAAATTATTTAAACCGTCCCCTTTAAAAATATTACTTCTACAATCTTTGCATAACGTTAAACCATAACGGCTTCAGTTCAAAGTCGAAATATAGTCGATAATGTTGGTCCGGATGGTGGCGTTAAATGCGTAGGCAGATTGTCAGTAACGACTAATAAACCGATGTCTGGGGACATCGAATCAAAATACTTAAAAGGTTTGGATATGAGATAATAAAATATAAATTTAACTTCTTGAAGCTTTCTTTCATGTCGGCGTTATTACATAGAACCTACAAATAACCTAAACACTATAGGAACACACACGTCATGAGAAAATAATACTGTTATATTATAAGAAATTATCCCCCGTATTCCAAGAGACGACGTCGTCCCGAAAATCATCTTTTTATATGCTAAACAAAAACTAAAATCATCTTTCGTCTTCAAAGTGGAGTACATATATCGACGAACGCATTAGAGTGAGATAACATAAGTTTGGTAAACTATTCACTCGTCAGCGTTCAGCCCCACACACGAACTATATTCAGTACAAGTAACTTTCTTTCCTTTTTCTCAAGTGGTCGGTTCAGTGTCACACAAGTGTTAATATATTTTCTCATAAATGTCTCCTTCTCTCAACTGCAATTACTCTTCTGTTCAAAATCATATATGCATGCGTTGAGTAAACATACATCTCTACATATGTACATATTTTCATAGTCCATTCCGTACGTTCGTGCATTCACGAATGTAAAATGCGCGCATAAGCATATTTTGAATTGAGGAAATTACATATATGTATTTTAATTTTCAAAGTCTCATTACGAGATCCACAAATAAATTTGCGAAATCAGCTTTTGCAAAATATCAAGTTGTACAAACACCGGCACACACTCAAAGTATTTTTCGGTCTTCAACAAGCACAGCTAGCAGTTTTTGCTTGGAAGGAAAAAATTGCAAAATTTTTGTGCCATTTTAATATACCGCTACGTGGAACTTTTTTGTGTTCTATATAGCCCGAACACAATCACATCGCTAGCTAAAAATTATACTGTTTCCAGGCCAATATGGTACTACTAAGTATTATGGTTTTCTAGTTTAGAGTTTTTAGTTTTTTCATGTTTAATACTTTGAATAAAAGTTTACAAACGGTAGCACTGCTTCATCGCTCGTCGCTCTGACTATAGAGGCTTTGATTATGTTCTGACTCTGGCGTTTGACAACTCTAATCGTTCATCGCTGCGAAAAGTGATTTCATTGTGTTCAGGATATGGACTACTGTAGAAGGCAAGTGGCCGTGTGTGTGAGTGCGTAGGCTATAGATATGAATCGTTAAAAAATGCAAAAAAATGTTCAGCCCAGAGCATTTTTTAGATTTTATTTTTGACGTTTCTCTCACGTAATAGCGTCTTCTCTTAAAGACGTTAAGATAAAATTTAAACCGTAAATAGTAAGTAAACACTAGTTGCAGTTATTTAAAAAATATTTCATTTTATTTTTGCAAATAAAAAATTTTCGAAAAACTTTCATTTTATGAACTTTGCGATTACATAAAAATAAACGAACAGTCTTTTTGCCTTGCGTAAAAACAATTATGTACTATTATTGTTTTTAATTTAATTTCTAAAATAATTTTTTTTTGTTTTGATTGAAAACTTTTGAAACTTCTTAACTAGAGGAATTCTTTTTTAAATATCAGCAATTTATGAATAAAATTACTAATACATAATAACTTTACAAAATAATGCGCTTGTAGGATTTATTAATTTGTTGTTTGTTTCCAATTCAAAGCTTGATGCAACCTTCAGAGAATTTCTGTAGATAAATGAACGCCGCCTTAAGAGAAAATAATCTTACAATTACATAAAATTGTAAGAAATAATCGTATTATAAGGACATAATAAGCGGTTCTCTATTAATTAATATTCTGCGGTCACAAGCAATAACAGTCGTAATTCGTAATTCGTAAGAGAATTGAGCTGAGCTTTTTCAAATCCATAAACCATATTTTTTATACTTGTAACCTTTCTATTAAGTAAGGTTTCCTCTAAAAACCATGGAGCTTATGTATTAATTTGCTGAGAAATAAGCAATAGAGACAGACTGAGGCTGTTATTGCTCTTGGCCACAGATTTTAAAAATGTAACGAGAATTAGTTCTTTCTGTTTAAATAGAATAAATTTAAACGAACGTATCCATAGCGTTCATTAACGTTCATGGATTAAAAAATAATTTTTATACCATAAATACCTAATTTTGTTATATTTAAATTTCAATATTTACAGAAATTTGTAAATACCTGCAAGAGTTTAAAAACAAGTATATAATATAGAAATTAAATTAATTAAAATAGAATAAAAGTTTTGAGTGTAAACTTCTTTTCTTTTCGTCTCTATTTTAGTTATGTTTACAAAACCACAAGCATTTAATACTTAAAATAAAACGACGCTACTTGGTAAAAATTTCAAATAAAATTACTTTCTAGGGACGAATTTTGCTTGACGATTTCTCTACCCATCATAGAGTTCTACCTCATATCATGGACCCCAAATGCTAAGGCTTCAAATGCATAGGATTGATAAAATTCTTACTAGTTTTCACCTTTCTTAGGAACATGTATTAGGCACACATGCTTTGTATCTCGTGAAATCTAAATAGAAATTATTCTAATTGTAATGACATTTGAAAAGAACCGACTTCAGGCACAGTTTTCTTCCGTTATTGTAACCTTTTGAGATGTTGTGAAGGGAATCGGCTGCGAAATCCCATGAAACTTAACCGACGGTGGTTGGAGGTCGATTGATACCGTCTGAAAATGAACAGACAATAATTTTAATATTGAAGATAATATTAAGAGGTGTATCGTATAAAGTAAGTGCAGTTAGTATAAAATATGGAGAATATAGATTCACAAAAGTCTAAGATCAAGGAAAAGTCAATTATGTTGAGAGTTAAAGAAACGAAGTCATTGAAGATACAGTGAAGATTCTGATGAAACATGTCCGGTAAATTATTGTTCGTTTTGTCTGTTTGCTTTTGGTTACACAAGCCCTGCTTAATGATTCTTTAATCATAGCGATTACTTATCATGCAAACAATGCCTATAAAAAGTGGCAACAAATTTCGTGTATCAAAAATATTCGTAAAAAAGAAATTACATATATCCAAATTTGCTTTATGACAAGTTTTAATAGTGACACGAATAAGCCGAAAATTATGAAAACAGAAAGTTACTAATGGTAAATAAAGAAATTAAACAACTAAAAAATACATAATACAATAAAATTTTTGAAATAGACCACCTTCGTTAGCAAACAAGCAAGCACAATATCAAATAGTTGAGACTTTGAAAGACCCACCTAAATTGTATTGCGTCATCGATCTTCCATATAATTGAAGTCATTTAAAAGATCTGTCATAAAAATCAAACGCTTTCATTGAGTTCTGTTAACAAAATGTCTGTAGACATCCTGATATGTTCAATAAAATGAGAATCTTCTGATTCGAAGTCTAACGAAATCATAAATGTAAAAAAAAATTAATAGAAAATTACAAATTTAAAAATTGGTCCAGAACCAGAGACATCAATGGAAACACAAATGGCAGAAGAAATATGGCAGTTGTAATAAGAATCCAAGTCTCACCTCGCGTTAATCTCCAAGCTGTGCGCTTGTCTTTTATTATAAAAGCGGCTGTGATGAGAAAGAAAACTCCGCCGAGCGCCTCCACGAAACTAGTACTGAAGAGGGAGTATTGCAGTCCTTCGAATTCAACCCGATTTATATGCTGAATAATAATAAGAGAATACGTAGTAATATCTCTTATAAAATTCATTAAAATCTTATCTGACTGACTTGATCTTTAATCCTAAGTGTGGATAGTATTGCCGTAGAATTCTGTGACGCATTTTCAAGAGTCAAGGAAAAACTTTCCAAACTCTTTTCAGCAAAATCAACTGATGTATAAACTGTATTGCGCAGATGACTTTTAATTGCCTCTGAAAGCTGAAATGATATTAATATGCAAAGGAAATTCAAACAACGTTTATTTCTTTGATTGGAGAGTATGACTCGAAGGGAAGCACTTACCACTCCGACTAAGTAAGGACTACCAGCATCACCAAAAGTGTGAGAAATTAAAATTTGAAAAGCCTCAGCCGTTGATCTTCTGGTCGGCACCACGACATACTGTTGGAAATGGAATTATGATATTTTAATTTAATGCTCCAATTATACAATATATAATGCTAAGAATAAGACAATAAACTTCACAATTACGTGCAGATTTTTAATAAACAACAACAAATTTGGAAAATAAGAAATCAGAACCAGCTATAATCGAATCGTTATAGATCAAAAATATACCGCTTAATCTTTTTCGTACATAAACGGATTCAACCACAATAAATTATTAGTTTCAAAGCAAGAAAAGCGAAGTCGATGTTGATAAAAAATAATGCGTTATGTTATTAAAAAACGATCACAAATAATGTTATATGAATAATCCTGGATAGGATATGTGAGTGGTAAGTAATAACGAGCATGAATATTCATATAATTCTCTCATAGCTGGTGAGAAAGAAGCTGCTGCTGCTGCTGCTACTACAAACAAGTTCTTTCGCTGTCATTGTTGATGTGCCCTATGTCTTTGCTATAATTTAATTGCATACGCTAAGGCTGATTTATTTTGCACAAAAGAAACGTAGAACTACAAAAAAAGCTTGAATGCCTTGCTGGGGCTGCACAAGACAGCAGCACCACTGTGTCACTGTTTTTGCGTAAATTTTTTGTGCGAATATTATGGTTATCTACTACATTTAGCTTAATAAGCCAACACTGATAGAATAGCTTTCAATTAAATCTACATATACATATATGTATAATCTAGCTTTTAACAGATGGAGCCATGAAAAAGAATATATGTCATGGATTAGCAGAAATGGGTTTGAGGACAGGATAAGGCAAGCACTGAGGAGGTGAATGTATCAAGAGGTAAACATGGATAGGATATTTGAGTGGTAAGTAATAACGAGCATGAATATTCATACTCATAGCTGGTGAGAAGCTGCTGCTGCTGCTACGACCAGTTCTTTCGGTCTTGTTGTTGTTGTGCCCTATCTCTTTGCTGAAATTTAATTGCATACGCTTTACTGGACATTGATTGATATATTGGAAACTTGTAAACTATATGAACGATATATACACCTAATCCTGTTTTTACATCGCACATACGTCCCAGAGAATATCGTGGGGAAAAATCGTGTAAAAAAAGGCACGGTATTTAATAGGAAAATATTAGATATCTCGATCTTAACATGAACGGACTTATGTCACTTATGTCATATGATATGATATGATATTATGACTTATGTCATATCGAAAAAAAGTAAGGAACAGCTAAATTAAAAATAATTTAAATTAGAATTTTTTTTCCGTGTAAAAAAAACACGTGTAACAAGATAAATTTATTTTTCTCGACCCCGTTATTTGAAAAACGTGTAAAAAAAGACCGTGTTAAAACAGTATTAGGTGTATACTACTTTGGTATTTTTAGCTGTGTTGTTGTTGTTGTTGAATTATTGTTTCTAATTCTATTATTCGAGTTAACCCAACTTGAAATTGAAGAAAATTGACAATTTTTACCAAAATTTATTTACAAAACAAATTGTGCTTAAGACCACAAATAGACACAGTTTTTCATCTGCTTTTCATAGATTAATAAAATACATAGATTAATAAAAGCGATCTGAATTAAGAAAAATGACATAGTCACAAGAGTACTAAAAGGTATAAAGAATGTACATGAATATATATAAACACAAAAACTGTCTAAGTAGACTTTACTGGACTACAAGCAAATAATGTACATTTATTATTAATATATTATTATATTTTATAAATCCTGCATAAAAACTAAAATCCCTGAACGCAATTAAAAGGTTGCCCCTGAAATTTTCGTACCTCGCTTTAGTTTTACTTTGTGATTATAAAAGAGTTTTTCTTTAAGGTTAAGAAAGTTGTAGCTTTCTAAGGATACAGAAATCATCAAAATTGATACAGAAATTAATGAATTATGGACTATAAAAGTGAAATAAAATGTTGATAAAAGGATACAAGGTACAAAAATTCCAAGGGCAACCTATCAAGAGCTCTGAAAACAACACGAATGTTGTTAAGCGTAAATAGCTATCGTCATATTGTTTAGCTATAAAATTGTATCACTGTGTTATTGATAAGCGCCAAATGATGGTGGTAAATATTTGTTGTGATGGTAGTGTATTTCAGGAGCAGATTTCGATAAAGGCCATTAGGTAATTTAACTTGATGATAGCAACAAAAATAATAATAATGATAAATAGCAAAAGACCAACACCAGGATTTTGTTTAATTGTTGTTTTTTCTTTCTAGTTTGTTTGTGTTATAATCACATTATAATCTACGTATGTATGTATGTATGTATAAAATAATGCCATCACATTTAATCATTAGAAACAACAACAACCACGACAACACTCACCAACAGTATGTCCGCAACAATAGCCCAATTTAAATTTATTGCTAATTCGCCGAAAAATATTAAGCAATAAGTGGCGATAGCATTTTTCGTGACAAGAATCATGGCGCCAGTCATGAGCGGGACGCTGATTAATAATCCGAAGGCACAAAGCAATGGATCGACGGTGGGCAGCTTCTTGATCAGCATCTGCGACAGGTACGATCCCAACGGTACACCGATTATTCCCGAAGTCATGGTAATCACTCCGAATTTGAAGGCAACACTGAGTGATGGAATGAGTGAGGAATGAGCGATGAATGAGGAAAGGATGATGACGATGGTAATGCAAAGGAAAGGGAGAATAAATCATATATATAGAAAATGTTTTTTTATATGTACAAAAAATAAATTAACAAATAGTAGAGTGTCGGACAAAAATTAACCGCCACATTGTGACTCAAACAATCATTCATTAAACAATTGTTACTGTCTTTGAGATTTTGTTCTTTTCTCGTAATGACTTTCTTTTAAATGACTTTCTTTCGGTCTAGAAGACGAAAAGTTTACACTCTCTTGTTTCTCTGCGACAACAAGAATAAAAAGGGCACAACAACATTATTAGCAGCAACAGCAGTATGTGAAAAAAGGCTCTGGATAGACTCGTCTGCTTATAATATTCGTACATAAGATTATCTTTTTCTTTCTGCTTTCTGCGGTTCTCATAATTGTTTTATGGTATATAAAAATAACCGCAGTAATGCAGTCTCCGTCTGGGCGCCGTCTCTTACCAGCAGTATATCGGCTACGATGGACCAGCATTGGTTAAGCGCCACCTGTGCGAGGAAAACGGTCATATAACACACAACGGTACGATTTTGTGCCAGTATCAAAGCCAAATAAACCAGCGGTGCTGACACCAGCATACCACAGGCACAAATGTACGGATCACAATTTTCGATGGTCGGCCGCAAACGTTGTGCGAAGTATGAGCCGAGCGGCACACCAATCAATCCGGCAATCATGGCGATTATGCCGAACTTGTACGATACTCTGTATGTGGTCAGTGTGCAAATGCGGTACATTTCGGTAAATAATAAATGTGTTATTATTATACCTTCCGGCATGAGAATAATTATGAATATCACTCTGTACTAAAACTTACGCAGCGAGAGTTAGGTCTTCATTACCGGGTTGCATCCGCAGGCCTAGGTATATGATCTTTGGGCCCCACCACGCAAGAGCGCCGGTCACGAATGCCACACACGTAAAACCGGCTGTTGAGAACATAAACGAACGATTCCTTAATAAATCTTTGAGATCTTCGGAATAGGTTGTCGCCTGGAGATTGTTGGGGCCCTCGCTTTCACCACGTTTAGGGTCTTTAATAAGCATGATCAGTATAACGGCGGCAACACCGAGAAACGGTGTAACGCGTAAGGCCCAGCGCCAATCGTTAGCTATGCGTGCCGTCTCGGAGCCAACGATGTACCTGGAATGAGATTGAAATGAGAAAGAAAACTTTTAGTTTATTTTAGTTCATATTTAGTCAAAGAGTACGAGAGTTGCTT
The DNA here is from genome assembly GCA_949752815.1 of Conops quadrifasciatus. NCBI lineage: Eukaryota > Metazoa > Arthropoda > Insecta > Diptera > Conopidae > Conops > Conops quadrifasciatus. The sequence goes on along the minus strand of OX457077.1, from coordinate 10,581,257 downwards.
TTTCAGTTTTCGGAATAACAATAAAAAACGAATATTGGAAATGGTTTTAATGTCTTCCAAAATATTCTCCGTGATTAGCGATACACGTTTGCATATGTTTCGAACCAATTTCCAAAGCACTTTCTCCATTCGGATTGAGCGAACATGCATTTTGAACCCATCAACCGCTTCTTCCGGCATCAAAACCGTTGATCACGTTTTTTATTCTCCACCACCGGAAACCTTAAGATTACATTAAGATTGCTAAATGCCTTTTAATTACTTGTAAGTATATAATTATTTTCTTAACAAAAAAAAAATAATAGGAGTATTTTTTTCAAGTTCAATAAGGTTAAACTTCATAACAGACTGAGCAGAAATAATTTATAAAAGTATTTTATAAAAAGTATTTTATTAAAAGTAATTTAGAAAATTTAGAAAAATATAAATATTATAAACCTATATTTTCAAGTGAAATTAATTAAATTTGCAATGTCTCACTTACCCACAACCGGAACCCACAGGTATGGCGAAATAAAATACGGCCAACATTCTCGAACGCATATCATTTACAAATAAATCCGAAATTATTGTCGGTGCTATCGTGCTATATGAAGCCTCGCCAATACCCACCAAGGCACGGAAGGTGAGGAACCATCCGAAGTCATTCATGAACGAACCGATTAGGGTGGTTGTTGACCAGAGTGAAACGCCCACAGCCATTATCCAACGGCGGGAATAGCGATCTCCCAGATAACCGAAAATCGGTGCACAAATCATATACGAAATGACGAAAACCGTTTGTAGTAGGCCGCCTCTGTCATCGCCAATACCGAAATCCGCTTGAATATCGGTGAGAACACCTGCAGGGGGAAAGGAATTGTTAGAAGATTTTATAAAATTTGTTTATATCATAACACAGATTTCTGATGAATTACGATACAATAATGAATTTTGCAATACTAAATTATATTTCTTTATTTATATCATCGCTAAAGGGTAATTTCTAACTTTATTTTAGTTACTTTGATTTTATATTTAAAAAACTCTCCAGAACCAAAGAAGATCAAAGGAAGAAAGAGAATTCCTCTTTTTTTTTATTCAAAATTGTAGTGTAGTTGTAGTGAAGTATTGACCTTATTTAGTGAATGGAGTACAACCATACCAGAAATTATCTCTACCGAATTACCGTCATCACTGGCATCGTCTGCAAGTACTCAAAAAAAATAAAGAAGGAGGAAGAGAAAGGAACGGTACGGTTGAAAGGGCTTTTGAGGAAGGCGGCGGTTCATCAAAAGAAGGAGTACAGACAAAAGAGTAGAACGCGAGACCGTTCAAGTTAAACAACTGGTTTTGTTGCTATTTTTTTTTAATTAACACACGGAGAAGTGGACCGTGTGCTGGTTTATTCTCCTTTAATTGTACTAATGTCATTACTTTCTTTTTTCGAATTGAGCGAGGAACCGGCTTTTCAACCTTCAAAGTCCTACCTTTATACCCCATTTCCTACTCCCCCCCACTCCTTATCCCTTTCTTTTCACGTTTTGGCGGGATGGCGACTTTCATGCAATGAGAATTGAGGCAATTTTTATTTTGCTCTGATGAGGTTATTCATGTCGTGGGCATTTTCTGCAACTGCAAGGATAAGAGCTTTGGACTGCCCCACCGAATATTTACACCTATCAAAACCAAAAACTAAATACGCCACTGCATTGTATGTACATATTTTTGAAAGCTTGTTTTTCTACTCTCCTACTCTTTCTCTCTCTTACACACAGGGAGAGAGGGACCTCTATTCGTAAGGTGTTTGAATAATTACTTTTTCTCTCTTTATATTTCACCTTTCCTGAATTATTATAATTAGAGCAATTTTTTTTTAAATATTATATATACACACATTCTATTTTTTTAGCTACTTTTACATTTTTAAAAGTTTTTAAACTTTTACATTTTTAAATACGATATATTAAAAAAATCACCGGCATCGTTTGTGCGTACAGCGATTCCTTTCTCTTTCTCTTTTTTGTATTTTTTATCTTTCAATTTTTGTTTTTTTAAATATTTAACTTTGGCAATTTTTTGCAATTTTTTTATGGACTGCAGACACATGCACACACACACACACACACACACACACACACTCTACGATATGTGAAATGGTTTCAGGTTACGTCACTTTTAAATATTGTCCACTACGTTACGTTGCTTACCATTGGTTAAAATAATCGTACGATAAAATTCTGCTTAAAAAAGTGTTGACGTTTTCTTGTGCGGACGACGGTGACGAAGAGTGAATCAGCAGACTGTGGTATGTGGCATTCGGATTTTGGTAAAAGTCATGATGAATATTTTGGTTGATCAAGGCATTAAAAGAGACAGAGAGAGAGAGAGAGGGACGTTCGTGGCTCGTATATTTTCCGCCACAATGCATGCGTTCATGCAGAATTTCGTTTGTGTACACGAGTATGTACATACTCTTGTTGTTTTTGTTGTTGATACTTAGGCCCTGATCACAAGTTCACTTTCAGACGTCGTCGTCGAAATTGCTGTCGTCTTAAAATGGTCGTTTTGAAGGTTGCTGTCGCCCTTGTGAATAGCTCGTAATAGTCACCTCCAAGTCACCTAGTCGTGTCACTGCGATTTGTGTACGCTAGCACTAAAAATTTTATCCAGTACACAAACCTCTTAGCACATTGCAACTGATGTGAGCGTTAAATAACACAAGTCACTTTTAGAATAAGTGAGCTTGTGAATACGACTTGTGCCATAAAGTGACGTTTCAGAAATGACGACGAGTGACTCGGTGGAATTGTGAATAAGCGTGTTAATGTATGATAGCTTGAGTTGGCAGCAGCCCACTATGGGCTGGGAGAACTGGAAAATTGGCCAAAGGTCGCTGATTGGTCGCTGATTACAAATATGATATTAATTGTTTTTATAGGATTAACTCGTCTCATATTATGTCTTATTATTCTTTTAATTTAAAAATTTGTATAAGTAATTTCCAGCCCTAAAAAACCACATTTCTTTACAAGCTACACAGAAATTTTCACAACCACCAAAAATCTAATATCTCAAGAGTAAATAATGTCGTGTCTTTAATTTTTGGGCATAAAAATTGATGTTAGTACGATAATAATTTCAAAAATGTCCCCAAGTATTCAAATATTTCATACATACTCGTATTTACGATAATATTGTGGATAGGTTTTTCTTGTATGCGAATTTCTTGTACGAATTTTGTACTGTACTGCAGAAAATATAGTCACTGAACATTCATACCATCGAGATTTCCAAAAATCGATAGAATTTTCATTCACTTCATGTTTGTTTGGTTTGGTCTAGACTCTAGACAACCAAGGTTGTTAAGGAAGGGTCTTTAACAATGTTGTGTTCATAAAGAGATTGTAAGCAGGGAGCTGAAAAATCCATTTTAATGTATTCTACATACATAAAAAAGTTGGGAATCACAATTTTCTAAAGAAGAACAACAATGTTTACTTCAAATCATAACCTAAAAAACTTAAAAATAATTTAGGCGATTGATTTTGAGAGGTTTGCAAAACTTACCAGATGACGTACTTACATATTTTTAGGCATTAATATGCGAAACCTTTGTGCACGTTTCATTGCACAAAGTTACGCCATAACAATTCTTGTATACTATTATAACGTTTATATTAAAATATATAAGTATGATGTTCACGCTCTATTTATTCTATTTTATCATCAGGGAAAGTTAATGCGCTAAAGTTGTTTTCTTCAATATTTACATAAATACATACATACATACAATATATAAGGTTTCACTGCGCAGCATGAGCATACTGCATTAAGAATAGATAATTTATTAAATGTAAATTAATTAAAAAAAAAAATTAATTTAACCGTTATAGGTTTCTACTTATATTAAAATAACATAATGCAAAAACGAAAACAATACTAGTTAGATTTACTTCGAATCGAGTCGAGTGAGTATAGACATTTAAAAATGTATTTTTTAGAAAATCTAATGTGTATAAAGGTTGGTGTTTATGGAATACAATAACACAGTCGCCAACTTGGCAACCGCTTGGTGTAAGAAACCGATTATTGCCGCAGCATCGTGCAATGGGCATAGAGTAACGGCAAATAGCAGCGTAGTCGATAAAGTAGCACAAAATCAATGGTGCAAGACGTAGAGAAGAAATGTCTATTAGTACTTACATACATACATACATGCATACATACATATAAAAATTAGTATGAAAAATTATTTGAAATTAAAGCAAATAAAAACAGCGTCGCTAAATAGAACTAATACGTAAAGAAATCGACGTGAAACAATGACGTGACGTTGACACATTGGTTTGTTGTTAGCCATTCTTGGGTTAATGACATGTAAGTAGGAAAACTTGTGGTTGTCGTCGCGGTCGTCGTCGTCGGTCTACATAGAGTAGTATAATATGCGAGTACGTACTCGTATGTGCATATATCGGATAAAAGGTGAACACAAAAGAAAACTTTGTTAGAAAATTTTGAAAATTTTCCATTTCATTCAAAAATGTAAACAACAACATCTAACTGAAAATTCTTAACGTTATACACTACAATATCCATATCATAGCCATCATAACATTGAAATACTGAATGAGAATGAATTCTCGAATTAGAAAATTATAATGATTTCAAAATTACTCGAAGGTAATTTCAATTTTTACCTTTTAAATATTGAAAATTGTATGTATTCAGTATTAAAATAGAAAATTTAATGCATTTAGTATAAAAATAGAAGTAAGTATTATTTCTTATTGGTTTTATTGGTTAAAAAAAAACAAAAATCTGTAATAAATATACACAATCATATTAAATAAGTATATATGTATTATTTAAATATTTCTTAGACTTAATAAAGAATGTAAAAAGAAATAACAAATTTCCAAAAAAAATTGTTATAATTTTTCATTTTAAAAAATAATTAATTTATAAGAACTTGGTAAAAATATTAAAATTAAAAAAAAAAACAAAACAATTCATTAAAAAAATAGGTTTTCTTTGCAAGTTAATGCAATTCATAATTATTGTTTAATATTAAACGGAATTTTTCTATGACAATAAAATTATTATATTTATTGAAATTTGACTTTTGTTTATTTTTAACAGCATTATTATTTTTAACTGAAATTGAACACAAGAAACTTTTTATTTATGCGTTAAAGTGAAAGATCATTTTTCTTCTCGTTGACTGCAAGGTTGGCCAAACGAATAATATGATATAATATGTAATAGATAAGTTCTCGATAATGCAGACATTTCTTAATAAACCGTTTGTTAATGAAGAACAAAAATACATATATTCTCATCGAAGAAACAAACATACTTTCAACAGACCCAAAAATTAAAAAAAAATATTTTTTATTGTATTCTTTGAAACTACGATAACATGAAGTTGTAAGTATTAATCATAATTTTCGATGTTCTTTTTGAGGAGAAAATACGAAAATTTAAGAGGGAAAGCGAGAAAACAAAAGGTTAAAAAAAAAGACATTTAATAAGACCTAAAGAAATTTCGGTTGGGTGAACTTTCACCAGAGATTTAAAACTTAATTGATGAACAACCTTTTAGTGGAAATAAATTTAAAACACAAATCGCAGTTTTTATGTTTTCAAATATCTAACGAATGCTAGCCGAATGCTGAAAAAATGGCTTATCCCAAAAAGAATGCATGTTTTTATTTCTTAATTAGAAATATTACATTTTTTCTGGTTCCACATCGATCAATTCTCTTCGAAAACACTTGCAAAAATTAGATTCTGATTAGCAGGAAAGTGAATGCAAAAGTTTATAATCTTTTTTATCTCGAAAACTAGTGTAAAAAATGAAACATAAAATTTCACTCAATTCACTTCATCCATTTTTCGTTATTTTTCTAATTAAAAAGAAATTGGAAGATATGTTTAAAAATCAAGTATTGTATTTATTTACAGAAGGTACATAGAAATATATTTATATTTTAGCAGTAAAAGCTTTTAAATTTAATCAAAATGTAATACGATCCTTTTCATATAAAATAAACAAACATCACACCATCAATAAATCGCAAGTCGCTTTCGATAATACTTGCAAATAAACAAACATAATAAATTACCTAAATGAAGATATCGTAAAACAAAAATAAATTTAGATCAATGATTAATAAATCTAAATCACTGATCAATTAAGAAATAAAAGGAGTAAACAAAACCTATTTTGTAGGAATATTAACAAAATCAAGTGTCGTACATTTTGAAATGACAGGAGAAATTCTCAAAAATAAATCAGAGAAAAGTGGGTGTGTCGGTTCGATAACATTCGCCTTACCACAAGCGAAAAAAGCAACGATATCGACATTCGTCGACGCACAGTGGTACAGAAATGCAATCCATCGGCCAAAAATCTGTAACTTTTGAACGGATAGAAATTTTTTAATGCGGTTTTTTGTAATCGACAGAGAAATGTTCAAATATCTGCAAAGTAACCTAAGTCTCGACAGAGGATTTAAGGGTCAGAGCTGTACGACTTCAAAATCGAAATTTTTGTCAAAAAAAGTAGGTAGAAAAAAGGCTTCTGATAGCCTTTGAGACAAATTTTCATCCTATACCCAGTTTTACACCCGGCAGATCACATCCCTAGGCGCTGGTGGCTTTCAAATGGACCAAAGTCGAATTTTTCTAACAAAAGTTTCCTGAAATTTATAAACAGGGTGTTCCGCATAAGATGCATTAAAATGTTAGGGTCTAACCACCTCCACGCCGTGTATGTAGGTTGATCCGAAGAATTTTATGTGTTCATGATATCGAATATATTTTAACTGTAAAAGTGGTTTTTCTCTTACTTTTGTTAACTACAAACATTTATTATTATTATTTTTATCATTATTATTAATTTTATGGTTTACTTTGTTAGCAACAGTCCATTGAATCGAATTGTACGATATAAATTTATAAATATATGTATTTAATGTCAGATTGCCAAAAAATATTTCGCAAAATAAAAACAAGATTCTTATCTAAAACAAACAACAACAAGCACCTAAAGTACATATACATATGAATGTATAATATTGAAAAAAGAAATTCCAAATTTTTTTTTCAATTTGCTGGCGGAATTTTTTTGCTCGAACTTATTTTATTGTTATTTTTTTTTTTTTAATTATCACAAATAATTATTGACCCATGTCAATGTCAATCTCATCATTTTTGTCACACGGCAAATTGTGTTCTTGATTATATTTGACGAGTGTACATTACATGCATATTTCAATAAATTATTCGTAATATTAATCGCAAGTATTACTTCATAACGTATGACTGTTAAATCTGCCGCCCATCAGTCAGTTTTTAAATTATAATTAAATGTGTAAGAATTTTTTGTTGCTTTAGTCTCCCAATAGGAACGGAGAGCATTAGAAGATCAATAATCAATAATTAGTAGCGAGCGGAGTAATCCTTATATTTATAGGGTTTACCCAATAGAGGAGAAGAGTCTCCCTTTATTGCTGATTTATTATTTATCGGAGAGTTTGTATTGTATCTTATTGTATTTTTAGGTAAATCATCTATTATTGAAAAAATTGCTATGAACTCCTCAACAAATTACACTAAAACTTCTTCTTACCTGCAATGGTAAATCGATCCATATAATTGATGAGGTTCACGAAGCACAGAACGCCTATCGTAAGCCATTGACTACGGTTTACTCGGGGGCTGGCGGGTCTATTCAGTGTGTCGTCAGCTCCTCCACCAATTCTTCCCATGCTCTCATTATCAGAAGCTGACATCAGCTGCTGCGAAGAGTAAGTGGAAGGCAGACCTCCACCTGCCGAGCTGCGATCTGCATCATCAGGTACGTAACGTGATGTCTCTGGAGGAACTGCATTGGACGTATCCACACTGCGGTTTATCGTTGGATCATTCATATCCGTATTGGGTATTGGTTTATAACCTTGATGCGAAGAATGCCGATTTGGTGTTGCAGTGGAAGACATTCACGCCTTAATTAATCAATGGTCGCACTTCACCAAACAAAACTTATTCTATTTTTCAAATTTTTTCGTATTGATTTGGGCACTAGGAAAATGTCAAGGATAGTTTTCTTCTAAATTTAGGATGGCTTTTCTATTTAAAATTTTATCATGCTTTTTGTTCTTATTTTACTAAACATTTGATATACTCCACACTATTTTTAGTTTACACCAAATAGTAATTCTGTACTTTTTGAAATTATTATACTCAAGAAAATGAAATTTCAGCAGATTTTCGATCTTCGCTCCAACAAATAACTTAAAAAACCAAACCTCGTGAATCACAAAAATCTACTGATTGCATTCAATAAACAGATCGTCACCATCGCACTTTTGTCGATGTGGTGTAAAATGCATTCCATAAAGAAACGTCAAAAGAAATGACAGTAGTCGAATGACAGGTGAAACACATCCGAAGCGATAGCGCTAGTGATGGCGATGTGCGATGAGAGTTGTCAAACGTCAGACTGCGAAGCAAAACATTGGCTGCGTTCAGAACGGTCAATCAATGTTCGCTGTTTGCTGGTTTTTTTGTCTGAGGGGGTAGAAAGGTCAGAAGGGCTGACGAAGTTGTTAAGGTTTTCGTCAGCCCTTCTGACGTTTCTACCCCCTCAGAAAGCGAACAATCTTTTCGCTGGCTATTAACTGCAGCGATGAGCGACGAGTGCTTCCATTTCCTTGGCAACTTGTTCAAGAAGAACAAGAGAATTCGGGAGAAATCGGGAGAATTTTTATTTTTTTCTCATTTCCCATAAGAGCCCATATAATTTTGACAGTCGTGACCGCTGTCGCATTGGATGTCTTTCACCTATGACTGTTAAATGTACCTTGGGCTGCGTTTAATGTAGAGCGTTATTTACTCTACGTACGATAATTTCACTTTATAACTTCCATTTATTTTATATGTAGGATTTATTTACACTACATACGATAACTTCAATTTATGTATTTTATTTTTTACCACGTAAAAATTATTTTAAAATTTTCTGTTCTTGCCATATACTCGAATAATCTGTTAACAAACAAATATAACATAATTTTTGTGTGATTTTTTTAACCATTTTAAAAAAATTTCTCCGCTAGATTTTTCAAATCTATGAGATTATATAGCTCGCAGATAATTATTAGTTTATATTTACATCTTCTTACAACTGTCCTTTATATTATTCCCTTCTTTTTTATTATATTTTCATTTATTTATTAATTTTTTTCATTAAGTTATTTGTTACAAAATATTTTTTTTAAATTTTGATATATAATTCATTTTATTTTTATTAAATATAGCTATTTATGTGGCTTCTGGAAGGGGCTAATATATATGTATTGGAACTGTAGATTTTGTTGGAAAGAAGAGACATCCCTGAACGTAATCTTTTAGATTTTTAGTTGAAGAGAATTAGAGGTCTGAGAGGGTTAAAAGCAGTCAGTTTTGGCCTTATCTCTGGTTTTGGCATAGCATATAACTTTTACTGCTTCCATTTATTTTGACATTTACATAGTACTGTCACGGGGATGTGTTGTTGTAATGTAATCAACTCCAATAATTTAAACAAACATTTGTACAATAAATAAATACAATTATGTCCAAGTCTACTCGGTCCAGCACATCAAGGCTGGCTTCAGATGAACCATTAAAGTCTGCCAAGATACTTGTGCTTCGAAAGGTTTTTTATATATCAGAGAAAATTTTATCGACTGCCGGGGACTTCAGGTTGGAAAAATTTTATCACCCAGGAAAGGGCAAGAAAACATTCTTCATTACTTCCGAACAAAAAGGAGTAATAATGGAAATATTGGAGTTCGCAGAACCACGACGAAGCTGGTTAATTAACCAGGATGTCTGCTCCAATGGCAAACTTTATTTGACGGCCCCATTAGAGGTAACCTTCCTCGTGTTGCATCACTTGAGAAAGTATTGCTCGAAGAATGCCATGTCATTGGACAGTATTCGCGATGACAAGGATGATAGTGTACGGAGCTTGCTGATGGCATATGCTCGACCAGAACAGTTGAAATGTGTTGCCGATACTAAAACCGATGGTGATATGACTTTTTACAAATACAACGCCGAAAAAACACTAGCCTGGCTCGCGTTGAAAGTGCGACGAACAGCGGATGTACTGCGTCGAAACGGTGTCTATTGTGGTGTTAGTGCTTTGTCCCAGAATTATGCGAAAAGTGAGGCACATGAGTCTATTTCGGATGATACGGATTATCTACGAACGGCCTCTGATATTATTGGCTCTTACATAGACCTGGAATTGCATGCTGAGTTGAAAGAGTATCTATCGCTTCCTACCGAACAAGATGAAACAAAGAAAAAAACAGAATCGAGTGGAATGGTCAAAAGAAAATCAATGCAAACGCTCAATAACAAAGCTAATAAGAAAATGAAATTGGAGGCAACGGAGCCGGCTAATGAAAATTCAACTAACAGCAGTCTAACAAGTGGGTCCTTAAATGACCCCACAGAGGAGACAAAAACGGAGACCGTTTCAGCGACACCTCTTAAGGAGCGGACATTAACAGCTAAGAACAAAGCACTCGCTAAAAGTGCCAAGGGCTCCAAGAACATAAGCTCTTATTTCAAGCGTTGAATTTTGGTTAAATGTATTTATATAGTTTTAGGTAAATTAAAATATAGTTTTTTAATGTCATATCATATTGGCAATTATGTTTCATTGGCACACAATAAACGTTATTAAAAAACTTCTTATAGTTATTATTCATAAAGTAGCTTACCACTTACACATAAAGCACATAAAATTTGAATAATCTATGCGAAATCTCTAGAGCTTTTCGACTTAATTTGAATAAAAGTAACCACTATTTCTTGGTGCTGGTATAAAAGAAGGCTGCTTTGAGCAAATTTACTTAGTTCGTCGTCCTACAGTATTCAGCAATATTGTGTTCAGTTTTCATCATGACGAAGTCAAGTGGAGACGCCTTTGAAGCCTTTCCAGAATCTCTGGATTTGAGATTTCTTTCCATTTCACTACTAAGGGAACATAGATCTAGTTTAACCTCGCAAGCGCTCAGTGATGTGCCAAGTGACATCATTATACGCTCCAGAATTAATTACGGAAACCGTTGGTCTGCTTGTAAGGGTTTGTTAATGGAGTACTCGAAGAACACTTCAATACATGGGATACGCTATCTCTTCGAAGTGCATAAGCCTTTTTATGAAAAGTAAGAATAAGCAAAACAACGAAATTTATTCAGAAGAGTCAATCAAATTATGTAAAATTAACATTTTTTAGAGTATATTGGCTAGGATTATTGGTTTTTGCAGTATACTGCGCTATGTATATTAGTTGGGAGTCTTTCATGAAATGGAAGGAGTCTCCAGTTATACTCGGTTTTGATGAAACCTTGGTTCCAGTGTATAAAATACCATTTCCGACCATTACTATATGCCCGGAGATTAAAATGGACACCAATAATTTGAATTTTTCCGAAATCTCTGGTAAAATTTGGCAGGAAATTCGTCAGTACGGAGAGTTTAATAACCGTATCGATTTACCCAAAGAAGAGTAAGTAACTCAAGTCTTGAAGTCGGCAAATCATCTGGTGTGTATATGCAGCATTTTTTAGTTTGTTTTCTTTTTTACAAAATCTTGTAGAATATCCGACTTTTCCGCTATTTTACATATTTGTGCGACAGATATAATGGGACGCTTTGCAAAAGCTCTCCCGAAAAGCGTCAATCCTGATGTGGCACAGACTTTAGTGCAGCTTTCAATATCAAAAAATAACACAGCGATAGTTTGCAAATGGGGCGGACGTCATTATTTTTGCCCAGACTTACTTACCTTCGTTGCCACTGATGAAGGTATCTGTTACCAGTTTAATGGACTGCGCGGAGAGGATATTTATCGTGATACTAGGTATACACTAAAAACGTAAACTTGTATAAAGTCGTCCGCAATTTCATGGAACTAAAAAAGAATCTAATTTAAGTCTATCAAAATAATTTAATAATGTTTATTTTAATAAAAGAAGGTATAATATTTAAATACGGTTTGCAGATATGTCAGTTATTATGATAATGAGCAAGCGGATTTTAACAAACATTTGGAAGGCGACAATTTTTCGCCTTTGAACAACATTACTGGGCATTGGTCACTGGATGACGGCTATGTTGATCAGGGGTATAACTCTTATCCACAGCGTACGGTTTTCGCATCAGCACGTAATTCATTATTTGTTGTCTTTCAAGGATTACAACACAATTTTGAATACAATTGTAGGAGTTACAAGCAAGGATACCGGGTATAAAATTTATATTTATTTAGTCGTGTTTTAAGATTCGATTAGTCTAGACGTACCGTGACGGGACGGGACTCCTTCAGTTAATGCTTGTTTTATTAATTTTTAATGCGCAGGTATTCCTTAATTCCCCGGAAAGTGTGCCGTTAACCACAGGCAATTATGTATTAGTGCCACACGGACAGGAGGTACTTGTATCTATTCTACCGCATTATGTCACCTCTTCGAAGAGTCTACGTGAATACAGTCCAGAGAAGTGAGTAGTAGAATGACTTGGATGGAAATGAAAATTGTTTACATTATTTTTATACCATATATCGTTTTTTCTAAGACGCCAATGTTACTTCAACGATGAACGTTACTTGCGTTTCTTCCGCTCATATTCTCAGAGTAATTGCCAGACTGAGTGTTTGGCTAACTTCACCATTAGCAAGTGTGGCTGTGTGAAGTTTTGGATGCCAAGTAAGTTGCAGCAGCAGCAGCAAATGTACTTTTTCTCTTTGGTTGAACGCTCACTTTCGACAGAACCTCTGGATGTCTCCGTTTGCCAGTTGTCGGACATGAAATGCTTTAAGGAAGCCGAAGAGGAATTAAATCTTTTGGTCCAAAATCAAACTATGGAACAAATAATCAATCCAAGAAAAAAGATTATTTGCGATTGCATGCCTGCCTGCACCTCACTAAATTACAATTTCGAGATCTCAACGGCAGACTACGACTTGCCCAAAACATTGCAAGCTCATCGTGAGCAGTATGAGCATTCCGAGTGAGTGTGTCAATGTTAATTTTTTAAAATGAAATTAATGAAATGGAATGCATCTAAATACTCGTAGTTTTTCAAATTCCCGTCTGTCGGTGTACTTTAAAGAGCGTCAGTTCACAGCAATCAAGCGCACCGGTCACTTCAGTCTGACCACTTTGATTGCCAATTGCGGCGGTATTTTTGGTCTTTTTATGGGAATATCAACTTTAAGTATCATTGAATTAATTTACTTCTTCTCGGTACGCCTGTTGGATAACTTGAAAAGACGACGTACCAGCAAGAAGTTGATGCAGCAGATTATTAACTAACGTTATCTAATTTGTCTAAAAATGTCAATGTGTTCGATTATTACAACTTCTAATAATTTATAATTTTTTTATAATTCTATGTAAGTTAATTAATCCTAATTTTGAGAGTAATTTGACAAATACATATTTGAAATATTCAATTTTTTTCCCAGTTAGGAATATTCTTTCCTCGAATTTATAAAGGCCTAATATTCTTAGATAAAATTACTGTACTAATTACACCCCAAACACCATTCAAATAATTTATGCGAAGTCTTAAGGGAGTTGCGACTTCATTTGAATAAAAGTAATCATTATTGAATTTAAGAGCTACTATAAAAGCAGGATACTTTGTGGAAATTCAGTTAGTTTGTTCTATAGTGTCCAACAGTCTAGTAATCAGTTTTCATCATGGCAAAGTCAAGTGGAGCGGCTCTTGGGAGTGTTCCGGAGTCACTGGGTGTGAAATTTCTTTCCGTCCCTCGACCTGCAGTAGATAGACAGAGTTTGACTTCGCAAGCGCTTAGTGATGTGCCAAGTGACATCATTATACGTTCCAGAATTAAGTACGGTAACCGTTGGTCCGCCTGTAAGGGCTTGTTAATGGAGTACTCTAAAAGTACTTCAATACATGGCATACGCTATCTATTCGAAGTGCATAGACCATTTTATGAAAAGTGAGCATAAGCAAAACCAAATTTAATCAGTAAAATTAACCCAATTGTGTGCAATTAAATTTTTTAGAGTATATTGGATAGGATTATTGGTTATCGCAGTATATGCGGCCATGTCTATTAGTTGGGAGTCTTTCGTGAAGTGGAAGGAGTCTCCAGTTATACTCGGTTTTGATGAAACTTTGGTTCCTGTGTATAATATACCATTTCCGACGATTACTATATGCCCGGAGATTAAAATGGATACCCAAAAATTGAACTTTTCCGAAATCTCTGGTAAAATTTTGCAGGAAATTCGTCAGTACGGAGAGTTTAGAAACCGTTTAGATTTAACCAAAGAAGAGTAAGTGTTCCAAGTCTTGAAATTCAGCAACTTCTCTGATCCGTGCAGTGGTTTTTAAAAATACTCTGTTTTCCTTCAATTGCAATTATCACTTTTCATACAATATCCTGTAGAATGTCCCAATTTTCCGCTACTCTACATATTTGTGAAGCGGATGTAATGGAACGCTTTGCAAAATTACTTCCGAGAAGCGGCGACCCTGATGTCGCACAGACTCTGGTGGGACTTTCAATATCAAAAAATGAAACTGCCATAATCTGCCGATGGGGTGGACGTTTTTATTTTTGCTCAGACTTACTTAATTATGTTGCCACCGATGAAGGCATATGTTACCAGTTTAATGGACTGCGCGGAGAGGATATTTATCGTGATGCAAGGTGATTTATATTTGCTATTAAAAGATCAACTATAATACTATTTTTTAATGAACTAAATAAATGAATCAAATCCTTTTATTAATATCTATTTCAACAATATAAATATTAATTATACTATTTAAATATCTAACGGTTGGCAGCTATGTCAGTTATTATGATTATGAGCAGGCGGATTTTAACAAGTATTTGGATGGCGACAATTTATCCCCTTTGAACAACATTACTGGTCATTGGTCACTGGATGACGGCTATGTTGATCAGGGGCACAACTCTTATCCACAGCGTACGATTTTCGCATCAGCACGCAATTCATTATTTGCTGTCTTGCAAGGATTTGAGCATAATTTTGAATACGATTGTCGCAGTTACAAGCAAGGATACCGGGTATATAGTTTATATGATACATTCATGCAGTTACTACTCTAATTCTGGGTACATTCCAATGAAGGTATTCCTAAACTCCCCGGAAAGTGTGCCGTTAACCACAGGCAATTATATATTAGTGCCACACGGACAGGAGGTGCTTGTATCGATTCTACCGCATTACGTCATCTCCTCGAAAAGCTTACGTGAATACAGTCCACAAAAGTGAGTAGTAGAATGACATGGATAGAAATGGAAATTGTTTACTTTATTTTTATACCATATATCGTTTTTTCTAAGACGCCAATGTTACTTCAACGATGAACGTTACTTGCGTTTCTTCCGCTCATATTCCCAGAGTAATTGCCAGACTGAATGTTTGGCTAATTATACCATTAGCAAGTGTGGCTGTGTGAAGTTTTGGATGCCAAGTAAGTTGCAGCAGCAGCAAATGTACTTTTTCTCTTTGGTTGAACGCTCACTTTCGACAGAACCTCTGGATGTCTCTGTTTGCCAGTTGTCGGACATAAAATGCTTTAAGGAAGCGGAAGAGGAGTTAAATCTTTTGGTCCAAAATCAAACTATGGAACATATAATCAATCCAAGAAAAAAGATTATTTGCGATTGCATGCCTGCCTGCACCTCGCTAAATTACAATTTCGAGATCTCAACGGCAGACTACGACTTGCCCAAAACATTACAAGCTTCTCGTGAGAAGTATGAACATTCCGAGTGAGTTACATGTTTTGCACATTATTCTAAATCCCATTAAATCCCAATTGTCTTTTGAAAAAATCACATCCTAATAGTATGCTGGGTTCGCGGCTTGCGGTATACTTTAAAGAGCGTCAGTTTACAGCGATCAAACGAACCGTCCATTTCAGTCTGACCACTTTAATCGCCAATTGCGGCGGAATTTTTGGCCTTTTTATGGGAATATCCAGTCTAAGTGTCATTGAGGTAATTTATTTTTTCTCTGTTCGACTGATGGCTAACTTGAGAAGGCGACGTATTAGCAAGAAGTTGATGCAGCAAATTATTAACTAATGGATAGGATTGGTAAGATATCGTCGTGCTTTAAAGAAGCCCTATATGTTCATGTGAAAATGATATTTGAATTAATTCCCAACATTTGAAAATTTTTTTAAAATACGGACTTAAAAGAATAGTTTAGACAAATTTTTTCCATACCTACTATGTAATATTATAATAACGTTAGTAGTTCCCAAAAGAAGCCGACTTAACACCTCGTTCTCCGCTGCTACATTTCCATAATTATTAAATATGTATGAAAATAACTATGTATTTTCAATAGTAAAAAGCAATAAAATTGGAATGTTTCTCTTTCGTGTAATTATTTACAAGGATGGCGGCTAACACTTCTTGTTTATCCTCTTCAAATATCATTTGATATTTTTACACATTTTTCTTCTTTATTGAGGAGTAATTTGTTTTTCAATATTTTTGTTGTTTTGTTTAATTTATAATAAAATATTGTAATACTTACAAAAACTTGCTTTGTGTTGTTGTTCTTGTTACTTATATACATAATGACATACATACACACATCAATATCAATGTATTATGTAGAGAAAGATTTGTGCATTCTTTTCAATTCCGTTGTGAGAATTACGCAGAATTATCGAGGCCGCGCTACACACAAAGAAACATACAAATTTGCTTTTTAAAATATTTATAAAAACTCTATTTAAATTTTATAGAGTTTTTTAATATTTTTTAACTTTTTAATAGAAACAGATGAAGTTATAACAAGGCCTCAAAGAAGTGTGGGCAAAACGCACTTGTGTGCAACTACTATCCTGCTAGTCCTTCATGCTGCTGTTGATATATGCAGACGTATATATGTAACAAGTATGCTATATTCACATTAATATACAAGCATTTGCGTTTTTCTATAGTTTTACGAGAAGTATGTACTCGATTTCTGGTTATATTGCATAATAATGGGTATAATTTTTGAATGAATTTTGCTATTCATTTCGTTTTTTTTACTACATAAATTTTAATAATTATATTATATACAATAAAAACAAATGATTTTCATCAATTACTTGCCGTTGTTGCTGTTTTTACTTCTATTATTGCAATAATAGTCGTAGCATGATACAGATTCAGATGTCGTATGATACAGATGTGTTGTAAAGTATAGTAACGTATGTAACGTATTTGAATAGCTTGAAAAATATTACTATAGAAATCTGTTGTTACTGTAGAAGAATTAAAAATCAAAAACTTCGCTTAAAATAAATTAACAATTATTTCTGTTTTATTATTAAAATAATATTTTGTGAAAATGGAAAAAATTTTACCCAAGAAATACTGTTAACAACTTAAGGTAACAAACAAAAAGCAGGCAACAACTACGTAAAACAAATTCCGAACAACGCAAGGCAAAGGACGGACGACAGACACCTTCCTCTATTTTACAAATTATTGGCGAAATATTGCTTGGGAATATATATTGACAAACTTTTACTTGTGGAAAAATAGCCTGCCTTTTACTTAACTAATTAAAACAGAAAGAACTTTAACACACCGACCATAAATACAACCAATATTGAAATTTTACAAAAGACATTAATAAATTAACTGATTATTTAAATTGAAATTATTTAAAATTGCTGCCACTGCTGCTGTTGTTGTTGTTGTTGTTGCTTTTGTCGTTGTTGCTTCCACTACTTAAAACTTATTCTCAAGGTTGCGGGAGTGGTTGGTTTTTAGTATACATGCTTGCTTGCTTTTATCTTTCTTTTTTCATTTTTAATTTAATGTTTTTTTGTTTGTTTGTTTTGACTAAAACTGTTTGCAGTAACGCCAGCTGCTTTTCTTAAACTTTGATTGTTTCCACCATGTCGATATTTATTTTGTAGAATACGTATGGATAGTACTCCGACTGGCCAAAACCCAGACCAGGAATATCAACGTTCTGAGATAAAGTGTGACATAAAGTAAATAAGTATTGAAGATGGCGCTCCATACATTTCAATATCAGGTCAATTTGTTACTTACATCAGCACCGGAAATTTGTCCAGAGCCTGAGGCGCCATCCAGGTGACCGTACAATTGATTTAAGCAATCTCTCAAACGCTTCACACTCTTCTTATGCGGTTCAATCAGTATAGCTTGAAAATTCACCGGTAAGCCATATCTAGAGAGTGAGCACAATAATTGGCACGGGCAAATTAATTGAAATTCTATCCTCCTATCCTCCTACCTTAAAACAGATTCGACAAATACACGCAGAGCTTTGACATGTACCAGGGCACAAAAAGCTTCACTGAAGTTGACTTTTAACCATCGAACAAGTGGTCCCTGCGAGCAGAGAGAATAAGTTTTTTTAAATGCATGCGATTTTTAAATGCATAATAAAACTTACAAATTGCTTTTTTTTATCGGTAATTAATTTGGTGATTTCATTTTTACCAGCGGCCAGTTCTTCCTCGTTATAGACAAACTCACGAACAATAAATTTCCTTTCGCGAGCATGCAGCTTAAACTCTTCGACCACTTTCTTGAAAAGTGAAACATTGAAGAGACAGTAATCGTTGTCTTGTGTGATCAATGTTGAGGATCGAGGAACAATCATGTCGGTGATTTTTTCGTAACTGGTTGTCCATTCCTGGGCCATGATTCTATTGAAATGAGAGGCGTGAATAAAAAAGGGCTGCGTTATTGATGCCAATACCAGCCAGGTACATACTTTGGTACAATGACCAGCAGCGTAGTCAAATATTCCGAATCCAAAATGAAATGCTCCTTCTTAACCAAATCAGCCAAATTGCGCGTTAGCAAGCTACCACTAAAATCAGTAAAAAGTGATATATGAATGTACTCATTTTATAGGAGTAAACTATTGCAATGATAGTTTCTTTTACGTTTGCTTCTTCTCCAGATTTTGCAGGTTGCCCTTCAAATTGTTGTAGGCACTCGATTTGGTTTTTAAATCCGCATCGATCTGTCCGATCTGCTTCGATATAATGTCGGCAATATTGCGCAGCGATTGCTTGATGGGATATTTGGCCATGTCCCATTGAAAGCGGGTGATATATACAGCAAGTTCGACTGCATTAACAGAACGGGCGAGATGAGATGAGATGAGATGAAATGAGTAAGAAGAAAAGAGAATTATTATATCGTATAGAAAGTTATAATATTGTTTAAATTAAAAACTATTTCTTTATGTGCACGGTTGGAAACGTGTTCACACAACTAAAAGACTCAGAAAAAAATAGTAAAATAGTCTTACAAAGAAGATTAAAAAAAAGAGAGACATCAAAAAATGTCCATTTAAGTTTTCTAAAATTTCTACAAAAAGATATTACACAATACAACAGCAAACCACAATTAAAGCTCCGAAGCGTAAAATAGCATATTCTTATAAGCACAAAAAGGCATATAAAAAAGTATTTTCTACTGCAATAAATAAGTATAAAAAACAGACAAAGAAGCTTAACTCATAAAGATTAAATTAAATAAAATAAAAACGAAGTCTAGAGTAAAATCAAGAGAAGAAAGTAAGTGTTGGGCAGAAAATAAGAGACGTCGATTCTTATTAATCCAGAGATTTATGAATTTTAATAGTCAAAATCATGAAGAAATTATAATTTTTTAATTTTAATTTTAAAATGTGTTTAAAGGATTATATTAATCTCGTTAAGAAATGGAAGAAAGTTTAAATTTAGTGGAGGAGAAATATTTAAAAATATAAAAAGCATTTTGAGATTATTATATAAGAAAATATTATAAATTTTTTGATTAATGAAACTACTATACTTTTTAATTTAATAGTTTATAAGATATTTTTGAGAAATTTTCTATTTGACGTGACAACCAAATTATAATGTAATTTATCATTAATCATTTATGTATTTTTCAAAAATCCATTGAATATCGGCGTAATAATTCTTCTGTAATTATAACATATTTTGTACATTTTAAATTTAAATTACATTAATTACATTACATTAATTACATTAATTAATTTAAATTTTTATAATTACGAGTATTCTATTTATATTAATGTCTATTTTTATGCATGATGAAACAATCCTAAAAAATTTCCAAAAATATTTAAAAATGATTTAAAGAAAATGTCTGTAAGTATTTGTAGATCAATAAAATAAACGGGTAAAATAAATATTTATTAAAATAAAAAAAAATTATGTACGTATAAACAAGAACTACAAAAAACATAAAAAGAATTAAGGAAGGAAATTTTTAATTAAGTTAAGAATACTTGAGAAATAATTCGGCAACAGAATAGTTTACTTGGCGCACGTGGTACATCATCTCTTGAGGTAGTTGGTGAAAATGACATTTAAAAACAGTTGTTTCAGTTTCATTATCACGAAATGATAAGCTATAAATAATGGAAAAGATGGTAAAACATAGTTTTCGGTTGATTTTCTTTAAATAAAAAAAGGACACGACTATTTCAACTTCACACGCATTGAAAAAAAAGCAAGATATTATCTGTTTATTAGTGTTTACATTGAAAAATAGCATAAATCAATAATTCGATCATAAGCCCAAAGTTTTACTTAGTGTCATTTAAGATAACGACAATAAAAAATATTTTCCTGCAGATTAATATCTTAATTATCACAGAAGACAAGCTCAGAATGTGTACGAGTACATTGAGGCAAGAATATCATATTAACCGCTGTGTAAGTTTTTTTTTATCTTTTACGCAGCTCTAACGAATCTCTTTTTAAATAACCCGAATTCTTTCTTAAAAATTTAAGAGAATTTATTTATTAAAAAATACAAGGATCTCGTTCAGTATTTCTTTCGGTGGTTTGGTTATCATATTACGATAGCTTTTTCAGGAACAGGTTTTCCTGAATAAACAGTTGTTCTTGATCAATTACCACGAGTCAACGTCACTATTTAAAAATATTCAAACGAACTTATGACTTAGTATTTATTGACTTAAGCTTATTCAAAAACCGTACAATAAAAGACAGAAGCAGAAAAAAGGAAAACAAAACTATATAAGCTGCGCAGCTGTAAAAAGTAAAACCAGGCTTCTCCTAACCTGGACTTAAGAGTAACGTCGGTGGTTCTGCTACGAGTAATTCAGGCTCGGGACTGGAACGACCTTGACTACTACTGCCACAACAACTACTCACTCGATACGATCTACGAGTTGATGCGAAATTTAATCCATTGTTTATATTTAATTGACGCGTTGTTGAACGACTGCTATAAAATGAACGTCAAAGGACACACACAAGGAGTCCATGAAGAAAAAATATGAGGGACCAATGAAATGTTTGATGTTTCACGTTGATGTAAATTGATTATGGATCGATGTGTAGTGATGTTGATGACGGTGGGTGATGTAGTGTTTGAGGTTTGAGCAGTGGGCTGAATAATGCAGTGTTGAGGATGAATCATAGTGATGATTATATTGAAAATCAGTTTATAGTCATCAGTTTATCAGTTTGTTTGAGATGGTCAAATGCTGTGTTAATGTTGATTATTATGTACATTGATGATGTTGAATGCAGGGAGAAATGATCCAGAAAAGGAAAGGCTGTTTGTCATCTGATCTGATTAGACCACATTATAATGAACGATTATATGATGAATATAATGATGATGATGATGACGATATAGAAAGCTTATGTGTGGAGGAATGAGTTACGAGAGTACCTGCTTTTCTTCGAACTTCTTCGATGCCTACGAAACCACCAATCGAAAGGATCACTATTATCGGAGGATGTACTGTTGGATGTGCTGCTTTTTTTGTGACCTTCGTCGGCCGTAGATATTGCCGCCGCATGATCAACTTTACTATTATTCGTAGATTTTATGCGTAATTTGCGATTATTGTTAATGTTACAATTATTGTTGTTGTTGTTAATATTATAAGGTTTACTAGCAGTAGTAGTAGCGTCTTTGGACACTATAGTAGCAGCTCCTTGAATTAGAGCTGATGATGAGCAGCAGTACGCGTGATTAGCAGTAGCTTCGACGGTAGCGACGGTAATGGCAGCGTGAGAGGAATTTAGGTTGGAAACAGTACAAGTATGAATGCAGGAGGAAGAGGAGAAGGAATAGCGGCAGGCGGTAGCATTCATGGACATGAAGGCATCAGCTCCAGCTTCGGCAGCGGCAGCAACATCACAATCATCACACGAGCAAAGCGATGATGACAACAAATCGAATTCACGCTCCGATTCTTCAGTTAAGGAGATACTGTTTAAGCTTCCGATTTGGCATGCTGAACAATTGGTGTTTGTGGTTACTGTTGTTGCTGTTGTTGCAGTTGTAATGTCTCTACTATTTGATAGATTTGATGATTTACCAGTTAAATCCAAATGAGTGTTTGTATGTTCATCGGGAGGACCAGGGCCGGGACCGGGACCGGGACCTTGTAGATAGATGGTTGGTGGTCGGTTGTTTGATTAGTTGGTTGGTTGGTGGTTGATGGTTTGTGATGATGGTGTTTTGGTGGTAGTGGTTGAAATTTTGTTGTAAGATTACAAAAAATATAGTCTGTCTTTTCATTTTTTATTGTTTTAGTTTTAAAAAACTAATGTGTTACTTTTTGTGAAATTCTTTTAATTTGTTCGATTTATGAAAACTGCCGAATTTAAATGTTTAAATCAGTGACCACTAAATCATTTTCTATACCCACGAAATTTTTTCCAAAGTAAATAATTAAAGGAAATAATAGTGATTATATCGCATTATTACTTGTTTTTTACAGCTAAAGAGGCGTTGAAAATTGGTCGCTGAAATAAATTGTTATTCTACTTAAGAGGTAAAAGCATTTTTTTTGCGCTATTTTTGATTAGCTTGGATTAACGAAATTTGAAATTCTTCTCTTAGGCTTCCAACGATTTATTAAAAACAAAGTAACAAAATTCGAGGGAAATTAATAAAGAAAATTCGTGCAACTAAACAAAAAAATTTAATTACACTAAAAAGAAAATAAATTGAATGAAATAAGAAATAAATAAAGTAAATTATGTGATGAATCCAAGCAAGGTTAAAAAAAGTATATAGCGACCATCAATAAGCGTTTATTAAATGCAGTAGAAAAGAAAATGACTGAACTTCGTATGAATTTCGAGTATACAAAATGTTAAACAGTGTTGAAGTTAGTGGAGGGAAAGAGAGAGAGAGAGAGAAGGCAGTGACTGCTAACACTGAGAGAAATAAGTTTTTTAAAGTAAAGCTTATGGTAGCAAATAAATACAGATTTAAAGCTTACACAAAATTTTTGTTTAGTGGTGAATTATTCAAAACGACACGTGACACACGCACAGACATACAAACACTTATACATACATATATATTTATATATTTTCAGAGATATATACAATATATTATTATTTTATAGAAATGTTATAGAATTTTTATTTTAATTCTACAATAACAAAAAGAAAGAAAGGAAACAAGAATAAAATAAGTATATAAAATATCAACAGTTTGTCTGCATGATTTAAAAACTAATTGCTTTTCTATTCTGAAAGTTATTATAAGGAATTACATATGAATTAAGAGACAGTTGATAGAAAATAAAGAAGTTATTTTAATGTTAAATTATGTTCATTTGCCCATCTGCTATCAACCATTAGTAAAGTATATGTATATGTGAGGTTATAGTATATACAATTTCGATCGTTAGTGTAAAACTTTACATTGGTTATGCCAAATGTTTATATTTTACAATATCATAATTTATTTATTTTGATATTGACACTCCGATTTAAAGGTCAAAAGAGTACAATAACCATGGTTCATAGTTAAAACATTGTTTTTGGCATTTTTATGACGCTGAAAATATGTTAACTCCTCGATAGTATAGTGGTTAGTATCCCCGCCCATCATTTAGGTTACGGTAAGGAGAAAATAAATTAAATAAAAATATTTTTATTTATCTTTTTCCCTGACGCAGTAATTTTGACACAAAAATTTAATAAACGTGTGTATGGTTAGGTGTACATATATTCTAACGTATATATACATATAAGTAAGTGTTCTGGCCTGTGTGTGTATTCGAGTTAGAATTTATGGATAATAACGACGACGACGATGATGCTGACAATGGTGAAGAGTGAAGATAAAAAAGATGCAACTTAAAAAAAAAAAGCAATTAAAAAAGAAAAGCAACATGATTGCGTGATTAGAAAAAGCTAAAGATTAACTTTTAACCAATCTTAAAAAAAAATATAAACTTAAGTAGTTTTAAAAAAAACTTAAATATTTAAAATGAATTAAATTACTAAATAAATAAATAAAAGATTAAAAAGAAGAAAGAAAGAGAAAAATAAAGCCAGTTTTCAGCCGAAAATCGATTAGTTTTTAAATCTTGCTCATGGACGGAAAATGTTTTTCTACTTTCTACTATTATATTCTCGTTAATATTTTGCCGAATACTTTTATCGATATAAAAACTTGTCAACAATTAATAATTAAAAAAAATTTTTTTAAACATTTGGTCAACGCTTAATTTTTTAATATTTTTGTTAGTAATAAAAACACATTCAAAAAAATCTTAAACATACTATGTATTTACTATTATTGGAGCGATTAGTATTTTTTTGACCACAAACATTGTTTTATTCTCCATTCACCAACTAAGAAAATTACTATAAAATAATTTTACACAACTATTGACTAAATTGCATAAAATAACTTCCTAATAAACCTTTACTAAGTACTGCTAGTTGTTCGTAAAGTATAATAAAAGAAATACTAATGCAAGCTCGAATATGCGTAGAATACGCAAGAGTCAAAATAACTTACTATTATTCGCGAGCAAGTTTTCATGCAATTTATCACGTTGATCCTCCAGCACTTCGCCCAAATAAGCAGCTACTTTGCGTGTAATTTGCTCAACGAAAGTGTCCAGCTTTCCCAAATCATCAGAGAGACCAACAAGTTGATCTAAGGTACCAACCTGTAATGAATGAATGAATGAATGAATAGACAAATAACCAACTAACAACAGTTACAGTTCCGTGGAAGTATAAATATTGTATATGTATTACCTTGAGATCGGGTATATGGAACTTGTGATTCATGCAGAGATTGTTTTGTTTGCTGGTGAGGTTGTTCATTGTATCGAATGTTTGTTGGCATGTCTTTTCGCCAGGGGCTGAAATAAGCCAATATTCGGACATTTTGTCGGTTTCTGAAATGGTGTAAGAATGATTAGATTATGTATTTTGAAATATGTACGTACATAAGAGACTAATATAATATTTGTAATGTCTGTTTATTTGACTTTTTATTATTAAACTCTAAAATTACGGGACTATTTGGATGCGGTCTTCGCCATTATATTGAAGGAATATAAATTTATACTTAAACTCATTGCCCTTGCGCCGCCCCTTTTACACCCTTTTATCAAAGATGTACTCTTATATAAGTATTATTTAATATAGTTACAATTTATTCTTAGAAATCTGCAAATTGTTTCTTAATGGATTTTCATTTATAATTAAAAAAATCGCTAAAAGGCACCAAAGCGACATTTTACAGTATTCCATTAAATACAATTTGTATTTTATTTCTTTATTCTTGTGTCCTTCGAAACCTTGAATAGCTTTCATTATCAGAGACGTTGTCAGCGTAGAATGAGTTGTTTGAGTTAACACAATTATCAAAGTTTACCAATCGATAAACCGAATTAAGTTAAGTACGAGTAGGAGCTAAGAATTTAACGTGGCTAAGAGTGTTTGCCAAAAAACTACTTACGTTTCCATGCAAAGCTCCTGCTTAGTAATAAATTTTGGATGTTTGTGCGAGTATTTTTCTAAATTGTCCAAATTTAGGAACATTTCCGTTTTTAACGGACTTTTTTCGACCAAACAATTAGTAGTAAAGCAGTAGAACTAATAGACAAAAATAAATATGGAAATAAATTTTGTATTTTCACTGCATTCCTCACAATGTCTGAGTTTGTACTGAATGCTCAAAATATTGAGAAGTCGTTGAAAGGATGGCTACAACGAAAAATCGTTAACATGAATAACAAAACACTCATGCGTTGTTTGCGACTGCTTTTTTTTTAGTATCCTTGTTTTTTGGTGCAGAGAGAAGGGAAGGTGGTAAATATTTAGTTTAGTAAATGTGTTTAGTATGTACAAGATATGTGCAGTCCGGAAGTACAAAAATACCAACAACTACAGAACGTTCGTATGTACATACGTATACTTAGTACGAGTATGTCGCCGCCGATCTGGTCCAGTTTCAGTTTTGTTTTCAGGTCAATGATTAAGCATGACGATGATGATTTACCCCAAAAAAAAAAAAATAAAAAAAAACAGCTAACACATTTCAACGGCGCCAAAACATTGTTGGGATATTTTTCATTATGCCAAAGAGCAATTACAATAGAATTTTAGACATTAAAGCTTATGGAATTTGGTTGAAGGGATAAATTGGGGTTTAGCATCCCGTGTCATCAAGTAAGTTTACAATGGATAAAAAACGTTAAGAAAAAAATGAAATCTTCGACATATGCAAGGTTCAAGGTTCTATATTCAAAATACATTTTTATTTATTTAGTTAATTATTTTATCTTTAACTTACAAGAAGGTTTTTTTTTTTCAAATCCAAAGCGCTATGAAAAAATTTTAATAGGAAAAGTGAACATAAAATTGTAACTGTTGAGAAAGAGGAAAAAAAATTAATATTGGTAAAGTTTAGTAATAAAAAATAAAGTCTTATGAAATAATAACAATTATATTTAGTTAGTTTGTATCAGAAAATGTGTGTCTAACATATTTCAGACCAGTTTTATATTGATTGGTATTCAAGGAGCCGACGAAAATAATTTGTTCACTAAGGGAGCTGCGGGTCTAAAAAGTCTGGGAACCTCTGATTTAATGAAAAATTCAGAATTCTTCGATTTTGAAGTAATTTGTAATTAAAATTATAGAAAAATAAAACCATGATTTTACAATTATTTTTATAAAATAACTAAAACGAAAATGGGTTTAATTTTATACTTGTGGAAAATTTTTTGTGCTCTCAATATTTTTCCTAGTAGGACATTTTTATTTGGCAATTACACTTTTCCTATAAGCAATTAGTTGGCGAGGTGAAAAATCTCGGTCAGCTGTTTACTGACAGTCACATGACAGCGATTTGGATCGATAAAATTTTCTCGCTCACGGGATCTGCAGAATCAATTAGTAAATTTTACTAAATTGAAGGATTTTAAGATTACAATATCCTTCAATAGATGATTTGTTAAAGATATTATTTATATTTGAGACGTAAAAGCGTATTTAAAAAGTTTCCTCGGGAAAAATCGAAGGAAATTGCTTCACATCCTGGCAATAAATAAGAAAAGAAAAGAACACTTTCAACTTTTTTCCGCAATTTAAAATAAATGAAAACATGGAAATTTAACTAACAAGTTTATGCGTCGATTGACTTTTACATCAATCATTTATAGATAAAAACTAATTTTTTGCCATGGTCTGTTACTCCATGATCCAAACACTATTGCACTCATTTCACTTGGATATTGATAGGGATTCATTCGAAAATTTTGTGTCACAGTTTCTTTTTAACACTTACTTCGTTTTTATGCACGTAAATCTTAGATTTCTAAGGTTGAAGACTTTGAATTTTGGTTAAAAGATGGCTTGAAAAATTTTTCACTACTTTTTAGCAAAAATCAATCGACGGTTGTAGGACGACGACAGCGATTTCTCTATTTCAACACAACCGAATGAGGTAGAAAACAATAAAAAAGACGTGATAGAGAAAATTCACGTGATGAAATGACAGCACACTCCAGTGCATTTTCATAATCAAGCATTAGAATAAAACGGCTCCCAAAGAATTACGCAGGCCACCAAAAAGTTTGTACAGTACCAAAAAAATTTTGCTTGGCATGATTTTTTTCACAAAAAATTCCCGAAATTTTTTGATCAGCGGTGAAAAGCACTGGACGGGCAATGGTGAATATTTTTAAAAACAAACCAAGAATTTATTATTTATTAGTAAAATATATTTCTCTGGGGCGGGTGGGGGTAGCGAAAATACATACATATGTTACATATATTTCTTATTTATTACTCTAATTTTTTATTCTTATTATTTATTAGAAATTTTCTGAAAGTGGTAGAAAATTAGTATATATTTTTACTAGATTTTCTATTTCATATTCAGTTTAATCGATCAGTAATAAATACATATACATAATTAATAATTGCATTTTTTAAGAATATTTTGATAAAAAATTTATGGAACCGCCAAATAATCTGCATAACCATTGTGTTTGAATGATTCAACTGGAAAGGGTTAAACAACACTGAAAGAAGGAATGATCAAAAAGTATATCGTAGATCATCAATGGCCATTGACGACTAATAAAGTTATAGACAAAACGTAAATAGCCATAATTAAGTAAATTTAAGTAGAGTGGAGAATAGAAATTAGGTCAAAACCATAAAAATATCATGACGTTTGTGACAATTTCGAGTGTTATGTATCCACGATAGTTATATACAAGTACATATTATAATGCTTTCGATCGTTGATTGTCGCCTCAATGTGTTTAGTACATTTTTATCGCCTTTTGTTCTACTATACACGAATATTTATATATCTATTTTTACCTTATTCAACGCTCAAAAAAAAAATAAACATAAAAAATATTTAAATTATTTTCTCATAATGAGAGATAAAAATTTAATACTTGGTATTAAATTTACAGAGCAACAATAAAAACAAAACGCTTTCTAGGGTTTCATTGAAAAACATGGATCGTCAGCTACTGAAACTTACGGCTTAGCGCGGCAGGAGGTTAACGAGTTCGAATTTAACCGATAAACCTCACAAAAAAAAAAAAACAATGAAATATTAGTGCTGATTAAACAAATTTACAACAACAACAAAAAATTGTAAAAGCAGCGAATATGACTATGACAATGGCAATATCATTAGTTAATACTAACAAGTTACTTAAGTAAGAATATGTACTTTTTTACTTCTAAATTAATGTTTGCACGAGTACGTACATATGTAGGTATGTCTGTATATACATAAATTCTGGTTCTGGACTTAATGGTTTCTGGGACAAAAGAAAATGTTATACGATTTAATTTTGATTAATTACGTGAAACTACAACATATACTATAGAAACACGTACTAGAATATAATACGATAATTTGAACAAGCACGGCACAATATGGAGCAATTTATCAAATGGATATATGATATACAATATGTATGTCTGCATATAAATGAAAAAATCTCGCAAGTGGCAATAGTGGTAGGTTTCATTTGTGTTTTTTTTTTCAAAATTCTTACAGAAATTATATTATTTACATATGTTTTACGCCAAAATATCTTATTATCTTCTGCAGACCAGAGAATGTCCGTTCTCCCAACCTTCTCCTTGCAAATTTTTGAATAAGCTGTTTTACTCGTAGCTCCAACTGAATAAATAACTTAATTAATTTTCTTTAATACTTCATTCGATGATCGTAAAAGGTTTTCGATTAAATTTCTTTTCTTACTTCAGGGAAGCATTTTTTATATGATTTCGTGAAATGAAATGTTAAAAACGAATTCATTAATTTCATTAATTGTTATAATTAAAATGTATGGAACCATATGCGTGTTAATCGTAATAATCATTATATTCATTTAAAGGAAAATAAACTGTTTTCATAAAAATAGAGGTTTTTTTTACGTTGAGTTAATAAATTTCAGGTTAAAAATAATTTATGGTTTAATAGAGTCAGTAGCAATTATTCTAATTCTGATTGCAAAGACATATTATTAGACCCTTATATTTTGGGTATTATTATGTGATTAAGTGTTACCTTACCTACTCGATGGATGACCCATTTATTCTTATCCCAATATTTAATTTAGTAAAAAAAAAAAGTTTGTTTAATGTATAGTGATTATATTTTTTTGTATAAATAAAAGGATAAATTTATACATAGTACATACATATGTATGTGCATATATATTTATTTACTTTAAGTAAATCTGATTTGTGGCACTCAATGGGTACGAAGAAGTGCGAAGAACTTCAACTCGGAAGCACAATTGAAATTGATAAAATAAGCGTCGTCGGCGGACAAGCCAATAATAAGCTACTGCTCGTTGGTACTCTACTATCGGTATTAGCAAATCTCAAATCTTTTTAAACGATAATAGAAATTGATCGTATCTGTTATATTTTTTGCAATTAAACGATATTAATGCAAATTTTATACACTCAAAACGGTCTTTTTGTGATTAACTGTAACCGGTTAAAAATGAATACATATCTCATAATTTAACAAATTCTGAAACTTTATAAATGGCACTTTTTGCATTAATATTATTCGAAACTAATAAAAAATGACGCTCTGAATAAAAACCATTTTAAAGAAGCTCCGCTTGGAAAATAGGAAACATTTTGCTGGTCTTAAGTAATAATCAATATATTAACATTTGTAATTTTTCAAAAATTTTAAAAATTTAAATATTGTGTAATATAATATAAAAATAAAAATAATAATAAAAATAAAAAATTAAATTAATTATTAAATTTGTCACTGAAAAAGGTCGAATTTAATTCCTGGTTTTTTATTTTTATCCGAAACTTTTCATTTTTTTTGAGAAAGTATTCAAGAATTACTTTATTTGTAGGGCAAATGCAAATAGTGCAATACTGGCGACGTCCGCAAAAGTGTGCGTCTGCGTCGCCGTTTTTATACTTTTAATTTATTTTTTTGTTTGGTATATTTTTTAAATAGTTGCATATCAGAATTAGAACCTCTTGTGGCGATCGGTGCTTATAATGTGATATATGTATTTAAAATAAGTAGATGATATAGACCCGCGTATCAGCCGGGCTTTACTACCAAATGCTTGCTTGGTTGAGTATAAATTAGTCGTGTTCGAAGACAAAGGATTCATTAAGTGCGTAGTACTTCATCAACGCGAAGAGTGTGTTCCCATCAACCGGGTCTTTTTGTGTTGCTCTTGATAATTTTGCAAAAGCCATCGAACAGAGATCGGACGGGCTATGAATTTCGTAGCGAAATTTTTTTTGGTGATTCTTGCATTATCCTGGCACGTTGATGCTTTGGAAAATGGTTTGGCTCGTACACCGCCCATGGGTTGGATGCATTGGGAACGATATCGTTGCATTGTAGATTGTGAAAAATATCCAGACGAATGTATCAGGTTTGTACATGGATGTTTTCTATACAGTGAACGCAATGAATTATAGCGTTAAGGCTTCATCCGTTTGAGAATCAAAAACCTTCTTAAACAAGTATGTCAATGAATGTGTTGTTGTTGTGGTTCTCGTTTTCAGTTTTTACCAATTTTCAAATAAAAATGACGAGTGACAGTTTTATTACGGATCAATCGTTGAGCCATTAACTCGTTAATCTAATCAATGCTAATCCTGGTGCAATGTTTAAGTACTTTTATTATATGTACATACATACATATGTACATATATAAAAAATTAAAACAATTTTTAAAATTTTTCTCATTGTTTCCTCGTCGTTTGTTTTACACATTTTAAGTCCTGTTTGTTTTGTTTTGTTTTAAGTAATTATCATTGCCATAACTTCATCTTCTCTTGTTATCGACAATTAAAAACATTTACTAAACCTCGGTTTATTTTCTTCCGAGCCAATTCGTCTTACACAGGCCGACAAATTTTTAAATCAGCGACCAGACTTTGTAAAGGGTTTTTCAACAAGAGGTATCATTTTAAATTTCGCGTCATTTTTCAACTTTCAACTTTCTACTGTCATTTTGAGGTCTTTTGAAAAGTAAGAGTCAGGAGGTCTTTAGATATCGATCGTTACACATGCGCGCAATGAATTGAAATAGTAAAAAATCATAATAAATTTCAAATGACACTACCTGTTGAAAGACTCGTTATATTTCGACAAAGTTTTTTAACGAATTAAATTTAAATCTGCTAAATTCAAAATCACGTCAGCTTTTTAAGATGTTTTGCTGCTATGTTTGAGGTTATGTTACATAACGTGTTCTTTATCTTTCTCCATTAAACGAATTACTTCCAAACTTTTTTCTTACTTCTTACTTACTTTTAAACTTGAAAAATCAGATTTTAATAATTTTAATTAAAATAAAGCACTTTCGAATGCCATAAGGAGTTTTGTGACGAAGGATTTTCGCATGATGGTTCATGTGTATTCTCAAACATAGCAAAAGAAACGTTTTTCGTACTTTCAAAAAGCAGGACATCTCGAAAACCTGAAGTGGAGAGAAATTCTGCTGGCACATTGGATTTTGGCTCATTAAAAACTCATTAAAAATTTGATAAAAGTACAAATATTTGATGTCTTCTGATTCAGAAGATCTGCTCAATTTTGTTGCCCAGTGTTATAAAGAATAGTTAAGGAAAAGAATTCCCAGAATATTTCTTTACTCCTTGTTCTTCTTCTGTGTTCTATTTTCAGTGAGCAACTCTTTAAACGAACCACGGATTTGCTGAAAAGTGAAGGTTACGCTGATGTTGGCTACCAATACGTGATCATTGATGATTGTTGGCTGGAAGCGGATCGAGATAATGCTACTCAAGAATTGGTAGCGGACAGACATCGATTTCCCAGCGGATTGAAAGCCTTAGCTGATTATGTAAGACAGAGAAAGCAGCGATATGAATTAGATTTAATTAAAGCTCAAAATAAATTTACAGATTCATAGTCAAGGATTGTACTTTGGCCTCTATCAGGATTATGGCACGCATACTTGCGCTGGCTACCCGGGTGTCATCAACCACATGGCTATAGATGCGAAATCCTTCGCCAACTGGGACGTTGATTATGTCAAGCTCGACGGTTGTTATGCGGACATTGACGACATGGACGAGGGTTATCCGGAATTCGGACGTTTACTCAACGAAACCGGACGACCGATGATCTACTCATGCAGTTGGCCAGTTTATCAGGAGTACGAAGGAAAATTGGTGAGTGTTGCAAACAGATTGTAGATTGCTTTCACTATGATATGATCTCATATGATCATCAGCCGAACTATGAAGCTCTCAAGCAACATTGCAACTTGTGGCGTAACTGGAATGATATCGACGACTCTTACGAATCCGTGGCGCAGATTATGGATTACTTTTCTAAAAATCAAGATAGAATACAGCCGCATGCTGGTCCGGGACATTGGAATGATCCAGATATGGTGAATATGATGAACTGACTTATGAACGAACATGATGGTTAAACAAATATGATGGTGTTGTTGATGTTTTAACGCAGTTAATTCTGGGCAATTATGGTCTCAGCTACGACCAGAGTAAGACTCAAATGGCGGTGTGGGCTATACTGGCTGCTCCGTTAATCATGTCCAATGATTTGTCGACCGTGCGGCCAGAGATTAAAGAGATTCTACAAAATACGTGAGTTCAGACAGTTTGATATTTTTTTTAAAAGAATAAAAAAAAGTATTCTTCAGAAATCAGAGTTTATTTAGAAATTTTGAATGAATACTCTTTGTTTGAAAAGATTCGTTAAGAGTTTCTTTTATTTATTAATTTCCGGACCATTAAAAAAAAATTATTTTTCTAATTAAATATTCCTAATTCTTAATTTCACAAAGACTAACTAAATGTCTAAAAAATAATAATTACTTTTATTAATGAATTTAATAATTTTTTGATTATTTTCAAGGGACATTATTGCTGTCAATCAGGATATTTTGGGTATACAAGGTCGCCGCTTACTCCTGAAAAATAACATAGAAGTAAGAAGTTAATCACGTACATTAATCCAAAGAAAGATTAACAGGATATATTACCTATTTCTTGAAATACAGGTTTGGACTCGTCCAATAACTCCATTCAAAGATAATGACTTCTCCTATGCGGTGGCTTTTGTCAGTCGTCGAGCTGATGGAGCTCCATATTCCATTAAATTCACCCTGAAAGAAATGGGTCTGCGTTCTCCACAGGGCTACACGGTGCAGGTAAATGTTGCCTTCCTCTTTTGTGGGCTTGTTTTTACATGAACCCTTTGTCATTGCAAATTTTTTTATAACTAAAAATGTATAATGTTGTTTATATAAATTTTGTTTCTTTTAATTTAGGATCTTTTTAGCCATAAAATTGTTGCCAATTATGTGAAATCATCGAGTACCTTCGAGACACGAATTATTCCCACCGGTAAATATATATTTATATCACCGTTTATATAAATACAACAATTGATTTTTTATTTGATTTTTCACTTTAGGTGTGAATTTTTATAAATTTACTTTACGCTATTGATGCAGACATCGCGTCGTTGTTATGGGATTAATATATTAACCGGATACGTAAATAATCCAGTTGCTTTTATTCTAGAGTTCAAGAAATAAATAAATATTAATGAACTAAAATAAAAGTTTGGTTTTATTGCTAATATGAAAATATTTGGTAAAATTTTAGGCAATAAAAAATTTCAACAAAATTATTGTACAATTTCAGAGCGTTGATCACTTCTCCAACAACATACACCAGGACGAAAACATTTGAAATATATTTTATTAATAATTAATTTTTTAATAATTGTTTTACGCATAAATGTAAATTAATATTTAATTTAAAAGTTTTTATATAATTTCAATTTTTATATTTCTATTTTGTATTTATATGTGTGTAACATTATTTAGGTTTAAATGGATTTAAAATTGTCTTAATAATTTCTTGAGGAACAGGCTGTACTTCATGAACGCGTACTTTAGAATTTTCCTTATGTTTTCTTAAACAGTTTTGTTTGGATTGTATTTATTGTATAATATAAGCTTTTTATTATGGGGCGTTTTTTTTTTTTAAAGTGATGTAAGTCCACTTTTTTTATTTCGAGATAATTACATTTTGAATGCATGGCAATTCTTATGTAGAGTGAGAACTTTTGTTTAATAAAAATTGTGTAGATTTTGAAAAGATTGGTCTTTATATTGAATGAAAATATACCAGAATAAAAATACCAGAAATAAAATAGAAAAAGAAAATATCAGAAAAAAGTTTTCTCATAATTAACTCAATTTTTCATGAAGTGGACTTACACACTTTCAAAGAAAACGGCTCATATAACTATAGTTACTCTTAAGTTAATATTTATATATAGTTAGTCTTAATGTTCGAAATAATATAAAGCTAACAACCTCGGTTAAAGCGATTAAAACGATTTAGGTCTAACACGCCCTTGAATTTCACTTTAATACGATCAGGTCGGTCATACAAATTGCAAACATTACATTAATTACTATTGTATTTTTATTAATGAAATTTTTGTTCTTGTTTTTTCTCGATATTGAGTGGAAAATCTTTTAAAAAGAACTATGAATTATTTTCTCGTTTTTTCAGAAAGAAATATTTTATTATTTATATTATAAAACGAATATTTTTCGTGCCTTAATTGTTAGAAATGTTAATAAATTATTGTCTTGCTAATAATTGATATTTTAGAATTTTTATCGAAGCTTAAGTATCGCATATAAAATAATCAGTTGAAAATTGTTAACAGTAGATATTAGTAAAATGAAGGTGACGCTAGCAGTAACAGTATTCGAAAGAGTCCTTCATAGAGAAGTTGTAAAGATCTGAAAGAGGCTTGCAATATATAAAGACGACGGTAATCATCTAAAAAGGGTGATAAGCCCCAAAAAAGAAAAAAACTGACGGAAGTCTAAAAAGTTGAAAGGACCGTCATGAACTATTATAATGAATTCATTAAAAAAAGGTGTTCCTATATATAAAGAAAATTTTAAACGATTTTTCACTACAAACAAACAATATATTAAACAATTTTATTGCGAATAAAAATATCAAATTCTATATTCTTTGACGAATTTTACATTTTTATGAAATGAGAAATCGTTAGAGTTCATACAAGTACGAGTATTTTATACAATATATAAACCTTTTTCCTAAACATACAAACATTTTTGTTGTTTGTAGCACAAATGCGTAAATTTTATTTTTAAACTTTTTATACTATAAATGTGATGGATGCTCTTGGTGTTTCTAACATTTTTGTTCATAATTAAAACTGAGAAAATATGTTATATAGCAAAAATTGTGTTTTCGTTTGTGTCTTGTTAACTGAATGGTTTGATGTACAATCTTTTTTTGTACAAAGAAACTTGCAGATTGTTTTTCAGTCAGAAGAATACTCAAGATTTTTGGATTATATTAATTTTTCAAATCATTACTTCACTAAATATATGCGAGTCAGCAATGTATTAAATATGCGTTTTTACTGACTGTTTTTAAAGAGAGAATAGTAAATTTGTTCCCTTTAAAATTGCCAAATTACCATTACCAATTAATTTTATGCTAAATATATACTAAGAATTATTAACTACTTATTTTCGAAAAACTTAAGCCCTTCTAACTGCAAGTCCATCTACTTGTGGTACTTTAATCGGATGTTCCTGCTGTCTACATATAAAATTTCCAGTGCAAACTTGATCTGCGATCGCGCATTTAATGGACACCATTGCTGATGGTGTCTGGGACGCGCTCGTAGGTACGCCGATACAGTTCATCGACTTCCTTGAGGTAATAGGTGCCTGGAAACAGGTCCGTAGTGCTGCCACTTGGCTTATAAGGCGCTGTATGGTTATTCTTCGCACGCACGTCTATCATTTCGCAAAACGCCGCTGGTGCCACCTTCTGACGGGACTGTAGCAAGGGCAAAACATAATCCAATTTCGCCACGAACTCCTTAAGCTCGCTGACATTGCTTGTCACAACCAAGGAATACATGGACGCAGCCAGACCAGATCCATACGAAAAGACACCAATGCGTTTCCCGGCCAAATCTGCAGGCGCCGCACTGATCATTAACGACACCAGGCCGCAGTACACCGATGGCGTGTACATGTTGCCCACTTGGTTGGCAATAAGCAGTGATTTTTTGGTCTTCGACTCGAACAACTCGGCAAACTGCGTCATGAATGTCTTCTCAACGTCCCGATCAAAGTATGTCGTCTCCAGCTGGGCGTCCTTGAAGCGCTCCAAACCGGAGAATTTGACAGCACATTCTTTGTCATTTGCCAGCAGGTAGTCGTTGAAGCAGACGCGTCCCAGCGACTTCTGCACCAATTTGCAGAACGGCGTGTGGAAGAGCATGGCGTGGAAGCTCTCCAAGCCTGCCGTCCGCTCGGCGCCGGGGAACTTTTTCTCAAATTTCTTACGATAGAGCCGATAGCAGGTGTCCAACGCCGAGAGGTAGCACTGTATCGAGAGTTTGCCGTCGACGGTGGGATATTCGGAGCTCAAATCGGGTTTGTAGAAGTCGTACGCATGCTCCATGTGTGTGGCGCGCAGACCACGCTCAAAAACCAGGGGCGCATTCGGACCCAGCAGCATTGCGATGGCGCCAGCACCGCCGGTGGGGCGTGCTGGGCCCTTCTCGTAGACCGCTATATCGCCGCAAACTGCGAGGGCGTAGCGTCCATCCCAGCTGGATGATTCGATCCAGTTAATAGAGTTGAAGAGAGCGGCGGTGCCGCCGTAGCAAGCATTTGTTGTATCGAGTCCTTCGATGTCTGTGTTGCCGCTGTCAGCGAACAGCTGCATGAGCACCGTCTTCACGGATTTCGATTTGTCGACAATGGTTTCGGTGCCGACCTCCATGCGACCAATATCGGTGGCTTTGATGTTGTGGCGTTCGAGCAGGCGTGACACCACGGTCAGGCACATTGAATTGATGTCCTCGCGATCCGAGCAAAAACCCATTTTGGACTGCCCCAGACCGATGGTGTATTTGCCAGCAGAGACGCCATCGTATTGCTCCAGTTCCGTTTGGTCGACGTACTGCGAGGGAAAGATCACTTCGATAGCAAGTATTCCAACATTTTCGGGCCACATGGCTGGTGTCTCTGTGGTGGTCAGTTTTCAATTGATCGCAGGAAATGTAGTTTGCAGTTTCAGAATTATTAAAGCGAAAGGAAAGCCTGTAAAGAACCAAAAACTTATTATATATTTTAATAATTATTAAAAGTAAATAAAAACAGTAATAGTCAAGACGCAATCGCGGGCAAGCTTTCCATTAGTTGTTTCTGATCGATTGATCGACTATCGATTATCAATTTGTGGAAAATGTAAAAGTTAAAAAAAAGCGACACGATGGAATGTTTGCCTTTACAGTTCGTAAGTTTTCAAACTTGCGAGACTTTCAGGAGCGGAGAAACCGAAACCGGGACAGGAAAACTAAAAAAAAAACCTTAAAGCGTAGCAGTTTCACGTCGACCGAATCGACAGAATGGACAGAAAACTACTAACAATGACTGAAACACTGAAGCCCAAAAATTAGTGCCAAATACTTAAAATTCGATGAGAAACCAAAGAAGTTGAAGAAAGAAAAACTTTCTCTTCGCCCACTGACTCAGCCAACATGATCATTGATTGACTCAATGAAGAGATGGCGGCAGTCTTCATGAATAAATGACCGCGACTAGGCGTGGCGAGGCGAGGCGAGGAGGAAAAGTCGTAATAGTAGTACCACGCTAGTACCACGGTGCGGAACAACTGAAGAAGCGTGTGGAAGACCAAGTGATAGGAACTCGTTTATTGAATTGAAGTGGTCGGTCGGTTCAACGGGCAGGAAAACCGTTGATAAGGTGTTTGTGTGTAGCTTGGTTAGCGATGAAGAAAGTAAAACTCAACTATCCAGAGAAACAGAGAGAGAGAGAGAGAGACACACAGACCGGTTTCGGCAATATGCGCGCGTCAATCATCTTCAATATCATTCAAATATTATCTTTCTGTTATAATCCTATAAAAATAAGCAAGAAAACTTCAAGCCGAATCTTTCAAGAACAGTATTAAAAAAAAATTCAAAATTATCTAAATACGAGTATATATATTGTTAGACGGAATAACTGTGATACATTGTAATTAATATAATTAATTAATAAGTAAGTAAATAAAGTATTTAATATAATAATACTAGCTATGAAATGCTACAACTGAGAACGCTTATATATTTTTATGTAGCACTGTGCGTTGAATATCGTATGATTTGAAGTTTATGTGAGCGTAGTCGTCTTGTTGTTCCACATAATGATGATCATAATGATCTTTGTAACGTCTACGAAATTTGGAAAATGTTTAGTTTTCATACCGGTAGCAGACATGGTCGAAGATTATGAAGTTCATAATATTATTGTTATCAAACATTATATAATCGACAGCATATTGATAAAATCATTGAGAGCGATTAAGTTAAAAAATATCAAAAATAGCTATTACTAAAAATTTTCAATTTTTTAACGCTGGGTTCGATTGCGTTGATTATTTTCGAATTTTTGTTTATTTGTTAACAAATTTTTCTGCTACGACTATATTTTTTTATTTATTTATTTATTTATTTTATTAAAAAAAAAAAAAAAAATTTCGTACAATACACTATGAGCACAGCTCTTTTATAGTACATAAAACAGTGAATGGTATTAAAGTAAAATTAAAATAAAATTAAGTTTAAAATTAAGACTAAGTTCAAGAATTCGAGAAAATATTGTACTATAGCATATAAACAAAATTCTATACACACTCGTACGTTGTTAAGATTTCTTTTAAAATTTTCTGTAAAATATACACTACTTAAGCGTTAACGTTATTTTCTTCGTCTTTTTTTTGATTTCAACGTAATACGCTATACGGTCGTACTTACTTGGATGATTCCTTGTGCTATTATGCGATGAATGCGAAGGAACACGTCTTTTTCTAGGCTTTTCAAAGCACTTTGAGATCTTTAAATGATTGATAAAAAATTTGCCGTCTAATTCTATTGTTGCTTTTGTTTATTATTACGTCTATCTTATATCTCAAAATTGTATGGCATTGTATTATTTTTTAGTGTGTTATTATAATAGCTGTCGTATACATCGATCGATTAGCAGAGCGAGCAGTTAACGTTGTTGGTAGACTGCAAAGTTCAATCGTTAAGTATAATAATTAATTATGAAATTGATTTTATTGTATCTGGCCAGCAAATACAATAAAACCACTTTGGTTGCAAAAGGTCGCAAAGACCGAATCATATATTAATTTCTGAGCCATTTACTTTTATTATACACAAAGGTACACGTAAATAAATACCGCCAATAATTAATAGATTGTAAACCTTAAGAAATTTACTGAAATAAATACATATTGTCAGAATTTATCGAAAGGCCATAATTAAGTTAAAAAAAAAGACAGATTGCATAAACATTCTTAGCGATAAACCGATTAATCTTTTATCGAAAGTTAAAAGTGTAAGAATATTTGAAGGTTATAATGAGGGACGGTTTAATACAAATTTTATAGAGAATGGTAATTATTGAAACCGTTAGTTAAGAAGGAATTGGTAAAAAAAAATTTCGGCGCTTCCTGAAAAATCGTTTTTTTTTATAGTACATATTTTTTTTTATAAAATTTCCACGTTATATTCTTTAATTTATCCATATTTTCTCTTTTTATTATTAAAAATGTTAGAATTTCTCAACTGAAACCATCTTTCGACACGTTTTGTTCGATGAAAATCATTTAAACTTTAAATGGCAGT
Source organism: Conops quadrifasciatus (assembly GCA_949752815.1). Classification (NCBI taxonomy): domain Eukaryota; kingdom Metazoa; phylum Arthropoda; class Insecta; order Diptera; family Conopidae; genus Conops; species Conops quadrifasciatus. The sequence goes on along the minus strand of OX457077.1, from coordinate 10,540,624 downwards.
TAAAAAATTAATTTTTTATGTTATTAGCTAAAAATGTCCTCAGAACAAAGCCTAATCATTATTTATACATTTCGATATTTAAATTTTTCTAATTAGTTTTACCTGATTAAAATATCTTTATTTTTTTCATAAAAAGTTTCCTAAAACGTTCGTATTTATGTCTTAATGACTTAAGAGATATTACCACAAAATTTCTCAATAAAAAAAAGTAAACTACGCCCATAAAATGTAATTTATGTACATTTGAATTTTTATGGTTCTTGTCCAGGATATGTAAAAACAAAACAAATGCAACAATTGCTCCAGGAAAAGGTCAAAGTCGATTTGTCAAAAAGAAATTGTCTAGAACGAGCGTGAATTGCTAGCCAGCAATATAAGGTAATAATCCAATCCGTTTTTATAAATAAGGACATCATTGACTTGAGACAAAATAACTTTTCTCTTAATAATCCATTATTATAAAGCAAGGAGATGTTTTAGACATTTTCACATGTGAGGTTAGTAGTTAGTGCACATTTAAAAACTAATAAATCCAATTCATTACATCAGCAGCAGTGGCCAAATTCTGACTAGAAATTACACACAGCATGTCTGTCATTTACTTTCTTATTTATTTAGTAATTTACTACTAGTTGTAGACTTTTTTATTTACCTTAATTTAAACTTCTTTTTATTCGAAATTTTCAGTCAAATTGAAATCATATCACTGTTAATTTGATTTAAACAAAAACAAATGTATTTTCCGGTCCGCCGCCCTTTCGATGAATTACAAACTTTATTGTTTTACAATAACAAAATTGTAAAATCTGTCATTCGGTCATGCTGTTAAATGTCATCAAAAGAGAGAAGAAAAATTTTTGTTCGTTTATCATTCACAATTCATGGTGAGTATACAGTATACTTACCATATTGAAGAAAAACTATTTTACTATTTAACTATTTTACGTCTTACGATACAATTAATCACTGTCTTATTTTAAATAAGCTTATTTACACTAAAGTAAAAAAATCGTAGAAGAAAATTATTATATATATATTAAATATCAAATCATTTACACTCATAAATCAAGTTCTGCTCAATTTTCGTATTTTTATTTGTCTATTTGACGTTTATACTTATTAAGGTTAAAAGTATTCACAATACAAGAGGAACAATACGTAGTGTATTTTTCCACTGATTCTAAAAGTTTTGATTACTTAAGGTTGGTGTCTGTGCTAAGCGCTAAAATCTGTGGTAGAATTCCATTTTCTTCGATTATGCAGTTTTAGAAAAATACAGAAACTTCAAAAAATTAGTATGTGTACTTAAATAAAATTTCGTTGGACATATACTAAAATATTCAATATAATTTAGATTTAAAATTATATTTATATTTAAATTGAATGTATATTTAAATTTAATTTAAAATTTGAATTAATGTAAGACAAACCACCCAAGCCTTTAAGACTATGTAGCAAAGATTGAGAATATTAAAGATGTGTGAGGTATTTTCTGGAAGCATTGCGATATCTTGGAGAATGTTTGCCAAGTGACTAAATTGCGTAGTTCCTGTACAATTTTCGGAATGTCTTTCCATTAAATTAGTTCTTTTTTCTGGGAACCATATCACTGCGACATTGAATGTATGAATGTTAGTTGGTTGGTTGGTTGCTTGGCATGTCTCACATGTCTATAAAAACGGAAATGACGTAATAAATCTAAAAGCAGCTACTGCTGCTGCTTCTCTTGCGGCTGATACAGTTGTTAGTACATATTGGTGATGTTAGTGTTGTTGCAGTAACAGCAGCCACCCACATACACTGCCGGCACTTGTCGAGTGGAAGAAATACTTACTTGAATGACTTGCATGCATTCTACATAGACAATACTTAAAATAATATCGAGCAAAATGAAATTTTGCAAGAGAAAGTGGATGGTTTTTTATTATTATTATTATTGGGAGTATTTTTTTTTTTTGTATGAAGGAGAGGAAGATTGAAATTTATGACCGCCTGCCAACGTACGAGTATGTATTTCTTTTTTTGTGGTGTAAACAGATGATCATTCGCGCGATTTTACGACATTGCATGCGGTTAAAACTTTCAAAACTAGCTTTCCGTTTTCGGAAATTGCAACGCTGTAACCGAAGAAGGAAATGGAAAACGAACTAAAGTTATTTGGGCGATTGACTGACTGTTGACAGCAATTCCGATATCGGCGGTTACTACTAGTTTCCGTCTTGTAAGCCTGCTGCTGCCTTTTTGTCGTCGCTGTTCTTCTTCTATTGACAACAAGAATCTTGTTGTCATCAAAGGTTTCTTAGTCGTCGCTGTCGTTAATGTGATTTGACCATAACACTTTGGGAAGAGGAAATATCGCCGATATTGCCTCGAAACTCGACACGCCAACGAAGAGTCGTCTTTAAGCAAGATTCAGTCGAGAATTAATAGAAAATATTTTAGTCAATACTTTTTTTGCAAGTTCTTTTTAACTCAATTTACTCAAAATAATTTCGCTTTTTGAAAACGAAATGGTTGAAATCGAGACGCGATTTCGACGCCAATCAGACGTTTTTACCGAGGACGAGAAATTTCGAGCCGATTTTTATGCGAGTCTTTTAAATTGTCAACAATCTTTATTCATTCTATTCTTTATGCAAAAACACTTTAAGGCATAAGATTTAACGCTAATCCTCAGACTATTTGAAATGTTCGTGTTTATTGTCGGTTTTATTATTCTAAGCTTGTCGGAATTACTAACATCCGTGTTGTTTTCCGAAAAGTTGACGACTGAGGTTTTGGTTGGTATTCATTGCCATGGCTTTATCTATCAGCTTGATTGAGATTGAAAGAGATAGAGAGAAGGAGAATAGAAAAAAATAGCAATAACAATAATAATAATAATAACAATGACAACAAATGCGTTTGCAATCGAAACTGATCAGAGACGTTAGTATTGTTGTACTATAATAAATCAAAGTTTGTCATTGGATTAAATGGCATTGATTGTGTTTAAGGCAAAGAGTCTTAAATAGTTTAAGAACGCCTTTAAGAACGCGTTTTGGGATTACGGCCAAATGGGATGGAATATTAAAATGAGTAGAAAGTATGAAAAAGAGTGGTATCTGAGGCGCTTCCGGCCACAGAGGAACTAATTTCTATTAATTTTTTAGTGAAAGCTTAACTTCTTTGATGGTTTTCGTTACTCTCTTGCTTTTTATCTCTTTACTCGTTCTCTTTTTTTTCAACGATTTTTTCCGTATTATTTTTTATTCTTGTTACTTTTATTCTGCGCAGAGATAAAACTTTTCAAATCCGGAAATTGCACAATATTTTTAAAATTATGTCCGTTCTCTCATGGTCATGTTGGTTTCGTGATGTGATTTTATGATTTTTTTCGGTTGTTATTTTTTGAACAACGATTTTCTGTCATTGCTATCGTCTCTGTTGTTGTTGTTGTTGTTGGTTTTTATTTTATTACTGGCTGCGTAAAAAAAATATGCATCTCTGATTTGATTGTAAAACGTTACTGGTGCTGGTTGTTGTTGTTGTTATCTGTGTGTTATGGGCGAGCGAGTGTGTGTGTGTGCGTTAGTATGTGTATTTGCAACAAAATCAAAAGTTACGTTCCGACCATAAAATATCCGGAAGCTGATGATGGTCCACAATCATGGAGACGACTGTATTAGAATATAAAAAAAATGTCTGTTTGTCAGAGACCTCAGAAAAAAATAACCACGACATCATCAAAAAAAAAAAAAAAAATAAAACGGGCTGGTATCTCCTATTTTTACGATGGACTCGGTTCGCAATGAGTTCTGTGATGACAGCAGGATAAATCTGGTAGTTGCTGCAGTACTCGTAAATATTCCACTTTTTATGGTTGTTAATAGGTGTGTGCGTGTGTGTGTGTACGTACCTCTGTAGATGCTAACGATTTGATATAAAAAAGGTAAAGAATGATCGATAGTGAAATACGTAACGTGAATTATGGTAACTAACGGTCTTACTAATAGCGTTGACTGATGCTAATCATGATGGCAATCCTGATACTAATGCTACACGATCATTATGACGACTGTGATGATGTTTTTTTATAGCTTTTTTAAATGGATTTTCATAATATAATTTTTGCCTTTTTACAGTCAAAATTTGCAACTAAAGTAGCTTTATTAAATGAAAAAATGAAAATTTAACAAAATTATTCGTAATTTTTTAAATTTATTTTTTGCCATTAAGAAATTACAATTTTTTTAAAATGTTTTTGGGAGTTTTGGGATCATTTAAAATGAATCAAGGAGCACCAAGAGGATCCTTAAAAAAAAGATAGCTAAAAAACAAAAAAAGCGAAAAAAATTCGATTAGAAGTAGCCAAGTTATGAGTAGTAGCATATAGTAGCGTAAATAAGCGAGAATAATTACTATTATTGTTCGTTAAACAGGGTTGTAAATTATACTACGAGTATATTCATCATAGTCGTACTCATATTAATATTCGTATTCATATTTCAGGAACATATTTCATATTTGTAAATTTTCTTTTATGAATGTACATATGTTAATAATATGTAGGTCTATTGCACACCCGCACGCGTAAGAATTCCTTTCAGCAGAGATAAAAAAACGGAGTGTTGTCTTTGTTGAGCGAGCTTCGCTGCGGAGTCTTCGGGATCCTTCCCCGCCCCCGATTTTAGCTGTTAGAAATTATATTGTCAAGTAAAAAAAAAAATGCCAACAACCATTGATTGCTATCCTTGCTGCTGTTGTTGTTGTTGTTGTTGTTCTTGTTGCTGTTGATCTTTTATTGTTAAATGGTATAAATCCTACATATTTTTATGTTGTCATTTGAAGCTTAACTCCTTTCAACGTACGGACGATAAAGAAGAATAACAAACAGTTTCTACATATAGCTTCCTCTGCCGCTTTGGGCCTCTTTGGGACAAAAGTCACCCACACACATGCAGGCTTAACGGTCCCGAAGCAGGGAAAATATAGTTCAGAAATTGTTATTTCTTCTTATCATTAAGGTTTGTATATTCTGTCTTTTTCCATGTCGCATGTAACAGCAGCAACAGCAGAAACAACAACAACAATAACGAGAAAAACATTGCCTCTACGAACATTAAATCCTCTAAGTTGGTTACCAGCTACGCCATCAACGCCTGTCTGCCTGACTGTGGAGATGCTCAGTTGACATACTTAATTATGAACAATAAGTGTCACCTCGTCACTCTGTCTGTCGTTTAGCCGGTATTTTCTTTTTAGACTTGTACGCTTTTGTATTATTTCTTTTTCATAATTTCTATATGTCTTCACAATAAATGACATGAAGTGAAAACAACAGGTAACAAGTATAAAATTGCAGCCCGGTCAAAACACACACATACCAAGTCTAGTCCATGGAGAATTTAAAGCAAAACCTCTGGGCCAGGTCTGAAGTTAGGGTCAAGTCCATAAGTCTAAGTCTAAGGAAAAGCCCAAGGAGAACGAACCGTCAAGAAACTCTAAAGTAAAAAAAAGGCTCTTCTTTTTCAATTGTAGTTCTTCTTTTTCAATTGTAGTTCAGAATTTTTCAATTCAATTACAGCATTTTTTAATTCCATTTCAGAATTTTTTAATTCAATTTCAGAATTTTTCAATTCAATTTCAGAATTTTTTATTTCAATTTAAGAATTTTTGAATTTAATTTTTCAGAATGTAATTATTTAATTCAATTTCAGAATTTTATAATTAAATTTTAGAATTTTCCAATTCAATTTCATAATTTTTCAATTCAATTTCAGAATTTTTCAAATGTAGTTCAGAATTTTACAAACGTTGTTCAGAAAATACAGAAATACCTACAATTGAGAAATTCTGACCTACATTTAAAAAATTCTGAAATTGAATTGAAAATGGCTGAAATTGAATTGAAAAATTCTAAAATTTAATTGAAAAATTCTGAAATTTAATTGAAAAATTCTGAAGTACTATTTAGAAACTCTGAAATTGAATTGAAAAATTCTGAATTGAATTGAAAAATGCTGAAATTGAATTGAATAATTCTGAAATTGAATCGAATACAACTGAATACAATTAAAAAAGTGTAGTGTAGTTTCTTAAAACTAATTACGCTAAAAAAAATTATTCTAATAAAATAAAGAATTGTATTAAGTGAAAGGTTGAACCGACGAAAATGGATTGATGAAAAACAGTCAGTCTTCAAGCTTCTTAGGGCCTTTTTTTTAAAAAAAAGGCAGATAATTCTCGATTTCAATGCAGTTTACTATGGATAGATTGATATTTCTAATACAATATATATGTATACATATTCGAAATTGAAATTAATAAATTGAAATTGCAAAAATTCGAATTTACAGAACAATTCGAAGAGAGCACTCAAGCGCGCGAAAATTTAAATTGAAATATTTGCTTTTTGCTCACGCCTTGTGATAAACTTGATATAAAAGTTCTTCCACTTTTCCTCTTCAATCATGTTAAACCCAAATCGTACAAATACGATGGAATGGCGTGTACTATAGTTTGTGATTTACGCTTTTCCTGTTAATAATTTTTTTATATTGTACTTCATAAGTTTTTTAGATTATTGCCATAAAAACTTTTCATTTTGCTGTCTTGCTGCTTTTACAACAACGTTTTTATGAGCTTTGGTTTGATGCGTTTTGGTTTTTTATGTTTTCCTCTTCATAATATTAGACGGTACTGTTCTGTACTGTTTCTGATTTTTATTTTCTTTTTTTCATACATTTTTTGCTTATAATATAAAATGTACGATAATATGACTTTTTAAGTTTAAGTTTTCTTGCGCTTCTTCCATCGTCTTCTTCTTCTTCTTCGCCTTCGCCTTCGCCTTTTTCTTCTCTTTCTAGTGCTACCATATTTTTATTGTTTTCATTTAACTCTTCATGACCTCGGTTCGTGGCCGTAGAAAAACTCATTACTCAAGCAAAATATTTCGTTAGAAGTACGAGTACAGTTCGAAAGAAAAGTTTTCTGGTATGAAATGCATGCCTTCGTAATAAGATTTCTTTGTGATTTTTTTATTGTGGTAATTTTCTCTTTTTTAACTCTCCGCTTCTTGTTCTCTTTACCCATCTCATCGCAGTTGCTCTCTCTCTCTCTCACGCTGCGTATTAAGTGAATTATTATTTAATTTTTCTGTCATTTTCAACGAAGTCTGATGATGGCTGCGGGCTATTTTCTAGCTAATTTCAGAAGAACTTTGACTTGAGTTTTCTAAAAGACTTACAAGGTAAAACCGGCTGGCTCCGGGCTGCTCTCTTTTCTTTTCAAGTTAGTTCAAAGTTACAATTTGAATGCATCAACCGCAAAAGTGGTGGCGGCGCGGCTACACTATAATTAAAAAAGAAAAAGTGTGTAAGGAATTTTGATCAAAGCTTTAGAGCATAAAAGAAAAAAAAATTCATTAAAGGAAAAAAATTCATTAAACAAGAAAAAAGTGTAGTGTCTTGAAGGACATGTTTTTTCTGTCCGTAAGCAGTTTGTTAACATTCTTTTTGGTGGTGCAGTCATCGTCGCGACGCGTCGGCCTGCTGCAAGGCACGCTTCAGTGACGTAGAGAAGAGAGGAAAACCGAAGTGTAACAGTGGAAGGAGGGCCAATGAAAGGGGAGAATTTTTTTTATCCTGTCAAAGAAACAACTACTATAAGAAATAAAAGAAGATAGAAAGAAGGGCTGTCTCCTCCTCATTTATCTCCGACTGGCAGTGCGTCATCGTTCAGTGCTCACCCGAATGCTTTCCGACTGAATACTTTCTGCCTAGAAGCGGAATCACTCAACCACATCGACCGGTTGGTTGTCAGCCAAACAGACAGCGCGTGTCGTTTCGTTGGTACTACTGTCAAATTGTTGCTGTTGTTGTTGCTATTGTTATTATTGCCGGTAAATTCAATTGATTCCATTCAATGGTTTCATAATCAAATAATTCCGTCGTCTGTCAATAACCGATACTCACTCGTATGAAAAAAATACTAAAATACATAATAAAAAAACACAAAGCACGAGGATGAGGAAGGTGGAAGGGGGAAGGAAGGGTGGGGCCCCCTTTAAGGAACGTATCGCAAAAGGTTATTTTTGGAAGCGAGTAAGAGGTGGTGGGGGTGAGGGTAAAGGGTGATTGAGAGGGATAGTTGATAGGGCCAATTTTGAAGTTAATTGATTGCATTGTTGTTGTTTTTATGGATTTTTAATGAAATAATTGATTTATTATTACTGACAGCGTGCGTGTGTTGTTGTTACTTTCTTTTTTTTTTGCTGGTCTTATTTTTTTATTGTTTATTGTTTATTTTTTGTTTTTTACTGGTTACTGGTTAAAATAGCCGTAACTAATTAATAAAACTAATAACAAACAAAAAATATCGACAGGAAAAAATTAAGAAAAAAACGTGGGCGTAAAAATTCAAAAAATTTTAGGAAAAAAAAATGTGGATTAAATTTTATTTTTTATTAGTAAAATGCGCGCGTGTGTGTGTGTGTGTGTGTGTGTGTGAATCTCGGAATTCGAGATTCTTGAGCTTGTTTTAGATTTTACAATATTCATAGGAGCATAATTTTAATACAATCAGACAAATAAATTTAAATACAATCAAACAATATTATTGTTTTTTTCCATTCTGCTATTTTTTCCCTAAGAAATAGCTATTATTGAAAACTCGTTCCAAAAACGCATCGTCATTTAAACCTGTCGGAAAACTCAATGAATATCAAGAATCAGCTTTTTCTTTCTGTTTCTTTTAATCTTAAATTACATACCAATATTCCAATCTTTTCTTTGTTTTTACTTTTTTATTCGTTAATCGGTATCTAAATCGATCGGTATCGACTGCAAGAGAAACACTTAGTATTATCTAAAGTCCCATAAGACTTGTCTTGCTCACGTTCATTGTCAAGCATATAAAAATCCTTTTCTATGACATTCGTAAAGAATTACCTTATTTAAACGTAATCCTTGAGGACCAAGTTAAATTCGCAGTGTGACAGCTTTCGTTTTCACATTCTGGTATTTTAACTCTCACTCGCTTTCACTCTTTCTCGCTCTCTCCCTCTCTCTCTCTCTCTCTCTTTCTCATACTTTTATTCCATTATTTAATTTTGATTTTCTTCACAATGTCGCAACGCGCAAAAGTCTGTGGTTCTTCTCAATCTTGGGTGTACACTTGGCGCGAGGAATTCGCATGTCTGACTATAGAGGGTTATGTGTGGCTGTGTGCGTGTGTCTGTGTGTGTGTGTTCGTATGTGTGTGTTTGTATGTAATATTTCCTGTATGCATGCTCATTTTATTCAACTGGTCGCATTTAACATTTCCAAATAATAGAGTTTAATGAAAATTTCATTAAAACAATCTAATGCGTGCCACATATGACTTCCTTGTAAAGCTATTAATTGAGTTATATGTAAAATTCTACAAAACCCTTTATGAAAAGTGCCCCTTCGCCACAACCAATTATAACCAAAATCGGATATACCCACTAAGAGGTTATAACAGTCCAAAATACAAAATATCAACTTTCTACAGTTAGCCGGTTATGAGTTACGAGCTCGTATATTGTATACAAAATTCTACAAAACTCTACAAGAAAAGTGTCCCTTCGGCTCAACTGGTTATAACCACAATCGGAGGTACACACTTAGAGGTTATAACAGTCCAAAATATAAAATATCAACTTTCTACGATTAGCCGTTTATGAGTTATATACAAAATTCCAAAAAAACTCTACAAGAGAAGTGCCCCTTCGGCACAACTGATTGTGATCAAAAAGGGAGGTGCAAAACTAGTTGTTAAAACAAGCCTAAATACAAAATTTTAACTTTCTACGGCTAGTAGTTTTTGAGTTATGCGAGAATACGTTTATACGTACAGACCACACGTCACGAAGAAACTAGTCCAAATGGATTCACGGATGGTCAAAATGTATATTTCCGCTGAAATCTGGAATTCGACATTTTTCGCGATTACAATACTTCCTTTACTTCGTAGAAGGAAGTAAAAACAACAACAGTCTACATTTTATTGAAGAAAAATGAGTTACAGACATTTTCATACTCAACTGCTGTCATGGAGAGGATCATAACATATGTTATGTACGAGTATGTAGTGTTAACATTCTCGTGTTAATTGATTCATTCAACCTAATGTTAAGATCACCTTTACATTACACCGTAACAGAAACGCAGTGTGTAGAAATGGAAACAAAAGATTACAACATTGTTCTCTCATACGTTCTCTCTTTCGTTGAGAAATTGTTTTTATAGCGGAAAAAAATAAAAATCATAAAATTTTTCAGCCGTTAAAGAAAAACGAACTTAACCGATTTTCCAAGGACCAAAGAAAACAAATCCTGGTGGAAATGAAATGAATTTTATACACGTACAACCTGTAAATAAAGCCAATTACTAACACAACGACAGCCGCAGGACGAGGATTGCAATAAAAGGTAGAGGCAGGCACTGATTGAGAAAGTCAATGTAGAGGAAAAGTGAAGGAACGCGGAAAAGCAGAAGGAGGAGCTGGAGGTTAAGACAGTGTAAAATAAGTAAAAGGTTGCGAATTCTTTTAAATGAAAGATATACAGACATAGATATTCCACTCCGTAGAGTTAAAGTATGATGAAGTGAAAAGTACGACGGCGACTGAAAAGGAAAAGGAAACGGAAACGGGAAGTATAGAACAGGCGGTGGGTGGCGATTGGAGACAGCTTGTGAAAAAACTAGTTTGGTAATAAATGTCTACTCACTTGGCAAGACGTGACTAAAGTAAAGAAAAGGAAAAAGACGAAAAGGAAGAAGAAATGTAAGAAGGTAAGAATCGATCGCATGAAACACGTTTCAGCGAGCAACGTGCTTAAAACAACATACGCCAAAAGTGTATCGTATTGTACTGAAATTCTTGTTGAGAACTTTTCCACTGAAAGGATTGACTGCTGAAGGATTTATGTATCGTACATTAAAGCGCTATGTCCATACTTTGGTTGAATTAACTTGGCACATTTTGCAACTGTGTAAAATCTTAATGAAATTTTCCATTTATATTTTATTGTACTGGAGGCGACAGCAAGCCGCTGCCGTCCACAGCAATTTAACCCTCCTCTCACTTCCACTGAAAACTTTATTAAACTTATCAGTTTAAATTATTGTTTATCCGTTTTTTCAGTCTGTTTTCAGGATTTTACAAAGTTTTAAAACTAAAAAAAAAGTTAGTAATTTACGCTATTTTTCGTTTTGTAAAAAATTTCTATGTAGTATATTATAGAAAAATTGTTTTTTCATACATTTTGACATACTCTTTTTAACTACAATACAATATATCGCATGTACAGGCACTGTTGGACAACCTTTTCAATATTCTTATAGCTAAATTGGTTTCGATCACAAAATTCTAATTATAGAATACTTTTTTCAATTACTTAATTTAATTATAATTATTCATTACTTTCAAAGGATCAAAAAAAATCAAATGTTCTCTTCTTCATTATAGACAATGCCATATTCTCGAAAAACTAATAATGGCTGGTTTGCAATATCGTATGCAATATCGTTGCAAAGTTGCAATGTGTTGCAATAGCAAAACTTTATTAGCACTGCAATACACCAATGATGATGAGACAGTGATGATGAAAATGCAGATGATTATGATGGTGATGATGTTGGTTTTAATGTCGACAACTGAGTGTTATGTTGTTAATAGCAAGTTTTCGCCTCTTGTTCTCACATTTTTATTTCAGAAACTACAGAGACCTTTTTTGCTCTTTTTTACAAGCACTCTTTTTCTATGCTCTCTTGCGGCAGTTTATTGCAATGTCGATGTTGTTGGTTTTCTGCAGATTTAAGCCCTTCGGTCCAGTGCCTTTAAAATGTACCACCATCATCAACCGAGTCCAAGCGAGAGAAGAATAGATAGATGTTGTACGGCATGAGCTTGTGCGTTGTGAATTTTTTTATCAAACGTTAGCGGCTTGAGCGGCGTGCCTCTCTCCCGCTCTCTGTCTCTCTCTCTCTTATCTTCTGGTCCACATCTTTTTCTCTGCGTGTGTGTGTGTTTGCAGATATTGATGCCGCCTCTCACTTAATGCAATAACAATTGACTGTATTTAAGCGCCCACCAACAACAACAATACTAGATATACTCATTGCATTCGGATGCTGCTGCTGCTGCTGCTCTGACTGTAACCTTCTGCCATGCTAAACAACGTATAGCTGTCCTCGTCGGCTGCTGCATTCTCGAGAAGCTCGCACAGCGCTACGATGTACGTTTGCGCCATTTGCAAAGTCTCGAATTTGGAAAGCTTCTGATCGATGGCCGGTGCCGGGACGACTTCGCGCAAACGATCGAAAGCTTCATTTAGACCGTTCATGCGTTTGCGCTCGCGTGCGTTGGCCGCCTGGCGTCGCTTTTTCACTAAAGTGGGACTGAGCGGCGGCGGCGTTGGTTGAGTTGGCGGCGGCGGCAAAGGTTGTTTGGTGTCTTTGGGGCTGCAGGCGTGGGGCTTGTCGCGCCGCCAACGCTTGGCACGTGGCGCCGTCGCAGAGGAAGCGGGAGGAGATGATGATGCTGCGGGTGCTGCCGCTGGTGTTTTTGTGCCCGCTGTTGTTGTTTCTGTTGTTCGCATTGTCGACGCTGCAGCTGCAGAGTGTAGAATAAACTCGAATGCTGACGACACCGAAGCTGGTGACTTTGGAGTAGTTGGCTCATTTTTTAATGTGTGTATTTTAGCATCATAATGACGGTTATCATAACAGCTCCCTGTTGTCTCGTTGGTGGTCATCGCCATCGCCATCGCCATCGACTGTGGATGAGAAGGATTTACCGTCCAACTTCCTTGCAGGACGGTGTAACTGCTGGCGTGTCGACAACTGCCATGAGTCGACGACATCATAAGCTGATTAGTGGGTGGGCTGCCCAAATACTGGGTGCTGTTATCCTCCTCCGAGGAGTAGGGCAAATCGTTAAGGGCGCCCACCTTTTCCGCTTGAAGCCGGAAGTGCTGCTGCTGCTCCTCAATTAGTTGAGGAGGATGAGATTGAGGATGCGGCAGAAGTTGTAGATGCTGATAGGGACGGTGTTGTCGATACTGCGCCTGGTCAAGTATGTCGTCGTAGCCGTAAATGCTGATGCCGTCGCTGCTGCCATTCGCAAGTGCTGAGTCCATGCTGAGTCCGTTCGTTTTCTGAACCGAAGTCGTGAACCGAAGGCTTTTCTTCACCGCTTGAGCGTTTGCAAGAAACTGTTTAAAGACCGACTTCATACACGCGCCTCCACCAAATTCTAGGCCGACCGACTAACATCAAAAGCATGCCATACAAAAAAAAGACAATGTAAAAACATAAGCAGCAACGAAAAATTGACCAACTGGCGTGAGTTCGGCACGCGACTCATCAGCAAGAACAACAACAACAACAAGAACAACAACAACAACAACAATAACTACCATAAAAGCCGCACTAGCGGCGGCTCATCATCATCCCCCAAGTAACAACAACAACAACCAAATTCAGTGAGAGAAACAAACCCTCTGGCAGCGATGTTAGGACAAAAAGGGCAAAACAACAACAACAAAAAAATTTAATTTTTTTCTAAACTTAACTATCCCGAAGAAGCAAATAGCCAAAACCTCAAATTGGCTAACAAACGGTCCTCGTGCCTCTCGTGCCGTAAAAAGTGCCTTTGGTTGAAAGACACTCAAAGAGTGTGTGTGAGAGAGAGAGAGAGAGAAAGGGTGGGGGTAGTTTGGGAAAAACAATTACTATGGCACAAGAATAGGGATAAGATCAGTAAAAAAATACTCGGTTACGGAGGGAAGAAATGTAGGAAAGAAGCACCAGCGTGCATGATCAGCGCGTTATCGTCAGTAACCTTGCATCGGGGGTACCGTTTGTCACTCCGTTTGCCACTTCGTTACACTTAGCGAAATTTTAAATTCATTACTTTATCGTATGAATTTTTGAATAATGAAAAGCTTTACTCTATTGTTTATAAATAACTTAGTTTGTTTTTAAACAGATTTTTTCAGACTTTTCAAACCTTTTGAGTTTAGCATTTTTTTAAAGTAAAAAAAAGTGTCCCTTCTGATTATTTTAACGCTTCTGATTCAGTATTCGCTTTCTGTAACGGTTTTTACTTTTGATTACTTCTGATTACTTTTGATTACTTTTGATTACTTTTGATTACTTTTGATTACGTCTGATTACTTTTGATTACTTTTGATTACTTTTGATTACTTTTGATTACTTCTGATTACTTTTGATTACGTCTGATTACTTTTGATTACTTTTGATTACTTTTGATTACTTTTGATTACTTCTGATTACTTTTGATTACTTTTGTTTACTTTTGATTACTTTTGATTACTTTTGATTACTTTTGATTACTTTTGATTTACTTTTACCTCCGGAAGGCTGGGATGACTTTTATTGGTGCTAAAAAGGAATAGTTTTTACAATATAAGTAAGAACTACGGTTTATTTTTCATTAGAAAATTGAATAATTTTTCTTAAATCAAATTTTTCTGGATGTATTCATCATTTTAATGGCTAAAGGGGCTCTAGAGTTGCTGCCTTCTCGTTGCTGGTGGCTGCTTCTGCCAACGGTTCGTTGCAACCAATTCACTGACTAGAAGCACATACATAGACACACACACTCACACACACACACACACACACACACACACACACACACACACACACACACACACACACACACACACACACACGCTCACTTAGCCACATGCGCGTGCAGCACACTCTTATTAAATTGCCGCTATCAATGGAATGCGATCGTATAATTTTGTGACTTTCACGGTTTGTAGCACACGCATTGCACGATCCTTGAGCCTCTTTTGCACTGCATTGTGTCTCTCTCTCTCTCTCTCTCTCCCTCTCGCCTCTTTCCTCTCTTCACCGATGAGAGCTCATCATAAAAACTGATTCCGCCTCGTTGGCCATATGTTGTGCAACATATGGACAGTGTCCTGCGTCCTGGGGCACCATGAACGAACGGCTAACAATAATTAACATGATCCTTTTCTGGCTCTCATTATATGACTCTGTTACCTGGCTGGCTTCGGTCGTTTTGTATTAAATGAAAATAAAGTCAGTTCGGAGTCAGCTCAACTGACTTTAAAAGAGTTCATCAAGTTTGGTCTACGGCTGAAGTGTCACACTACGACAGCCCGGGATCGAAGAGATTTCCAAGGCTTAGAAGATTTGGTCTGAGATTTTGGTCTCGTTCTTAGATTTTGTCTCGACTGCAATCACAAAAAAAAAAAAAAAAAAAATATAAAAGAAAAATCATTGATATTTTAAATATTCAAATTATGTTTGAACCTCTAAGGGCCGTTTTCTCAATGTCCGGTTAATCGTGCTAACCGTGACTTTCAAACGTCAATTTGTAAAAGATTTTGATGTTTGAAAGTTTTTTTTATGTTCACGGTGGTGCATTTATACATAACAAAGTAAAAAACGCTAAAGATAGAAAGCGAAAAAGACACAGCAAAATAGAATAAAAAAAAATGAAAGAAATTGGAAAATTATTAAGAGCAAAGAAATCAAAATAAAATTGACGTAACAGCTTCTGCAGCTTGAGGTTGCTTCCTTCTTATTCATATTTAAATTTCATTTCCGCCCGTCAGCATTAAACCATTTCCGCAAACGCAAAAAGGAGAAGAGGAAGGAGAAGTGTCAGGAAGCAGGAGCGGATAACAGCCAGAAGCTGCGCAGGATGTGCATACATACATACATAGTTTTATTTGATCATGCATATCGTTGACGATTATTAAAAATGTTGGCTTTTGTGGATGTCATGGATTTTGAAAAAAAGTTCAAAAGCCTTCAGGTTCTTTAAAATAAACAAAGCAAAGTTTGCAATAAATAAATTATTTAATTGTACGATGCAACATTGTTGCAAAATTTAGTAAATTTATATGCTATTAAGGAACTTTATATACGTACTATACTATACTATACTATACAAAATTGAGTAACTTCATATTCTATATTTTTCTCCAACGGTTTTCTCCAAATTTCTCATATGCAAAAAAAACTCCAAATAAAAACTCAAAAAAAGGGATGAAAAAATAACAATTTATTTATTTCGGGCATTTATTTCGGTCGCAATCCATCATTTATGCCAAAGAAATCTCGATTTTACTGAAAATTCTTTGATTAAATACGGATTTTATACGCAAAAACGAATATCAAATTTGTGCTCAACGTCACAAGCGTCCCAAATTGCTTCAGGGACGTTGATTTTGCTATCATCAGTGCAAACTTCTTCGTTGTTCTTCATTGTGTTGTTAATCCTCTTGGTTGTCCTTAGAAAAGGCGAACAGACGACAACTTTTCATTACTTTAATAAATTTGAATTGAAAACAAAATACCTCTTTTTTCACTTGAAATGCATTTATTGCTCTTTTCCTTTGTTTGTCCATCATTTTATCATACATTTTATCATTCATTTATTCATTTCTTCATTCATTATTTTCAATAGTTTGAAATTATTGTATTATACTCTAACGATTCTCTAAAGAGTGTTTATTACAAAGAAAACCTATTAAAATTCAAACAATCATATGCTCAAACAAACAATCAAACTGATACACAAAGAGAAAGGCAGAGAGAGAGAGAGAGAGGGACCGGTAGGTGTCCTTTAGTTTCATGTCTTCAAGAAAACACCAAAGAATCGCGCATGATATTTCACCGACGTGCATGAAGTCGGTGGGGAATGGCAATTTCTGACAAATGACGAGCTGTTGTCGGTGATGACATAAAGTGATTACGATAAAGTGACCAAAATATCGTAAGAACTATTTTGTATTGAAATGATATCGTTCCTAAGAAAAATTCATGAGTTTTCGTCCCTGATTCATGCACGATTTTGTCATAAATGAATTGTGGGACTGCTGAATGGCGTTTGCATCCACAATGGTCTACTCGTATACATATACACACACACATACATGGCCATTACGAGCTTCTGTTATAGCTTAGAGCCAAGTGTTCGTTGTTGTGCGAGTCATAAAATGAATAAAACATCATTGAATTTATTTATCTTCAGGTAGAGAAGCTACTAACGGGAAAATGTAACGATAAAATGTTTTATTTTCCATAAATTTGCAATTGACAATACATAATAATAATCATAATAACAACAGCAACAACAACTAGAGCAACAACAAGTAATCTAAAGCAGAAGGAGAACAATTTGAATGAAAGGCGAAGGGCGAAAGGCGCTTTAAAAAAAAAAACATACAGGATTTAACTAAGATGAAATTGGGGGGGCGTCAGTGGGGGGTGCTTCTCTATGAGGGTGAGGATAATGTTGAGGGAGTCAAGAAAAAATTTACAATCTCAGAAGGATTTGTTCGTTGCCAAAACATGAAATGGCTTTTATGCCAAACTATTTTCTGTCCATACCAAATGAGCGTATAACAGTTTATACGACAACAACAATAACAATAATAATAATAATAATAACAAAATAGCAGCAACAATAGCGAAAACAACAGCAATAACCATAACAATAACAATAACAACACAAATAAAAATTAATCTAAAAATGTTGTTGGAATGCGTTCCATTTTAGTCCTTCTGGCTGGCGAAAGAAAAGTAGAAATTCTTTTATGTTCGTTTTATTCGTAATCAAAGAAAGAGAGAAAAGGGAGCGAGAGAGAGAGAGAGAGAGCGCAGAGAACATAAAATCGTTTTTCTAGAGGTCTTTAAAGGCTGATGTGGAGCTAAATTTGGGCTCAGGTCATTTTTAGAAAATCAATTTTTTTTAATTAAAAGAGAGTCTAAGCGCAAAAGGTAATTTATATCTTCATTATATTTCAACTCAATTGGTAAAATTATTCTATTTGAACTTGATTCAAAAACTGAGTCGTTATTAGTATCCTTTAAAATAATTCACAATTTCATAAAATTCATAAAATAAAATCATAAAATTTTAGTGCTTTTCTCTGAAAAAGAAACATCTCCTTAAGGAAAAAAAATCTATTAAATTAAAATTAGTGCTAATCATCTCGATTATTCCGGGCTGGCTGGTAACTCGAAAATCTTCAGAAATAACCAGAACAAAAAACAATAACATAAAAGAAAACAAAACAAAACTGGCGGAAAGCAATCAAAAGGATGGCAAATATTTAGTAAAAAAAAGCTAAATAAATTGCCATAAAATACTTAAAATTAAATTCTAAACTTAGTTACTAAACTCATTTGAATTTAACAGCATCATAGAAGTATACACTGCGGCGAATACAAAGTAGTTTTACGGTGGTGACGAAGGCAAAGGCAGGAAGGATAGAAGAAAGTTAATTTAACGTTTTTGTGTCGTTATATAATTTGGTCAACTCTTTGAGGAGGGGCATCGATTCCCGGGGGCACCATTCCGTCTACGATCTCCGAAAATTAACTAACTCTCTACAAACTTCAACTTCATCCCAGCTACGTGATCGGCTTAGCTTGTGATGAGCTCTGTTGCAGCGAGGTTTGTTATAAAACTTCGGACGGTAAATAAAATTAAAGCTACGAACTTTTTGTTTCAAGATTTTGTAGTAAAAATTAAAAGATTCTTGTTTGGGAAAAACTCAAAGGAAAATTAAAAGGAAATCACAAAAAGTTAAAAATGCACTCTCTTAATGAATTCACTGAGAAAAGGAAATAATGGAAGTAATATTGAAGAAAATTTATATAATAAACAAAATCTAAATAGAATAATTTTAATTGCAAAAGCCTTCAAATCTCGCTCTCTTTCTCTCTCTCTCCCGTACGATCTTCTCTATGTCTTCACCTTTTTTATCTCACTTTATTAAAACCATCCTGTGTAGAAAAACTGATTAAAGTGTATAATTATGGCCCAAGTGCTTTCAACCACAAAAACAATTTAAGTATAAAAAGAAATGCAAAAGTTGCAAATTGCATAAAGAACAATGTTTCATTTACAGAAAATGCAATAAATTAATAATGCCTGAATTATATCAAACATCGCATGATGTCCGATGATCACCTCCAGGAACTTACTTAACCCTGGCAAAGGGTTAGCCAAAACGTCGGGAGTGTCGTCAATGAAAAATGCACACTCGCTTTTTGCACACAAAATTATGCCAAACAACTAAACGCTGCGAGACTGTCATAGTCGACAGTCGACAGCGACATGTTGTCCATCTGTGCATCTGTTGGCAGTGACATCGCCAACAAAGGGGCAAAGTAGTAACGGGCAGATGGCGTTGTCGCCTCGCCGCGCCGCCTTGGTCAATGTCCTCCGGGCAGTTGCCGTTTGTTCTGTAGACTGACTTTGCCTGCACATTTTGCAACGTTACATTTTGCATTCCTTAATACCGTTCATGCACACTCATACGAGCGCACGATTTTAAAGTTAGACAATGTACATACTGTCTTCTGCGTCAGTCGACTTTTTACAAAGTTTAATTATTTCTTAGATTTCTTGCTTGCATTCATTTCGAAATACTCATTGGATTGAGTGTTCTTCTGTTCGTTGCTTTTTGGGTGCTTGAGATCGTTGGTTTTTGGATTCGCTTCGAAATACTCGTTAGACTGCTTGGATTCTTTCGTCCTTTTGTTCATTGCTTTTTGGGTGCTTGAGATCGTTGGTTCTTGGATTTGCTTCAAAATACTCGTTAGACTGCTTGGATTCGTTTATTCTTCTGTTCGTTGCTTTTTGGGTGCTTGAGATCGTTGGTTCTTGGATTTGCTTCAAAATACTCGTTAGACTGCTTGGATTCATTTGTTCTTTTGTTCGTTGCTTTTTGGGTGCTTGAGATCGTTGGTTCTTGGATTCGCTTCAAAATACTCGTTAGACTGCTTGGATTCGTTTATTCTTCTGTTTTTTGAATTTGATAACCATTTAAAATCGGTCTATTTTGCATTTGAATCGTCTTGGTCTTGGCTTTAAAAATCTGATTTTATCTTTTTTTTATACATTAATTTGTTAAGTTTTGGTAACCGTCATGGCTCATTTATTTGATTACTATCCTGATTAATGTTTTCTTTTAATAGCTTTCTATTTAACCTCACTTTGACACTTCAAATTTCAACGCTTACAAAAAGCTTTCAAAAATGTTATAAAATACAAAACTTTTAGGAGAAGATTTTCTTTATTAAAATATGTATACATATTTCATTAACGTAGATAACAATTTAAAAAAAGGTTAAGGTTTATTATATTTTCAGAATTTTTCCTGGTCAGAAATTATCACCTTTCCTCCAGTTTTTGCGAAATGAGAGGAGCTAAAGTGCCCCTTAGTTGTTATCATTTCTAAGCCTCTCTGATTCTCGTTAAGGGCAAACTGGAGTCGGCCTCCAAGCGCTGGCTGGGATACACCGTCTTGTCCGCGCATCGAAAAGCTTACCATCCGGGCAACGTCGGCGTATCGGATCCAGGTCAGGACGAACACATTCCCAATAAGCCCCATTATCCCAATTATTACGGAAGTTACCGAGTCCTCGGCAGCAGCAAGGTTTACCGTCACTATCCGGATCACAAGGCTGTTGTCCGGCAACACTGGCAAGAACCACAGCGAGTAGAGCAAACACTAAAACTAAAGAAAGAAATAGAACGATGAGTATTTTAAAAGGATTTCTTATGAAGTATCCTCAATTATTACGTCTTACCAGCTTCAGACTTCAGAGCCATGAATCAAATCGTTGAAACCATTTGTTTTTTTAGTATAAGTATTTATTTATTGTTATACCTAAAATAGCTAAAATAGGTTATTTCTGTACCCTGAAAGAACGATATGTTTGGGTCAAGGTCTCAAATTTGAAGATCACAATCTGTAGGTTTGAGTCTATAAAAAAATTGTACGGCGTTCTATATTTTGAACCGCATTTTTTTTGGAGAGCAAATTTTCTGACGATTTCTTGGGGACTAATTTGTCTCCTTTGATCTTAGTCCTCCGTCTCCGTTTTTCTTTCTTTCTTTCGCGTCGATAAGGCTTTCGTGGCGCTATGGCGTCTTTTTTTTTTTGAGAGAGAGTGAAAGAGAGGGTGAATGGCCTCTCTTCTTTCACAATCAGCTAATATTCCGCTTTCACTTTAAAGTAATCCCTCCGTTCTCTTAGTTTTTCCGGGCTTATGGCCTTTATTGTGAACCGTACGAAGGGGCGTCGATGGTGTCGAGAAATGTCCTGTCTTTATTTAACGTGCATAAATTTATTAGAGTCACACTCTAATGCCTTTTCATGCTTTTTTTTGGTTTTTCTTTTTTTCTGAGGAGGAACGTTGGTTTAAATTCTTGTTTCATTGATGTTGTAATTGTTGGTTGTTGTTGTTGTTGTTGTTGTTGTTGCTGTTGTTTTTCCTTTATCTTTTTTTTCTCTCTTGCTGAACACTAAGTCAAATGATCGCCGGTTCATGTACGAGTATTTTTCAAATGTGCAAGGAGTGCTTGTGCACTTGTGTGTGTGTGTGTGTGTGTGTGCATGTGGTGCTTGTGGTGGCTGTATGTATGTATGTTATGTAAGCCTATGTGACTTCATTGGCGTTCTCTGGTTTCTTGTTTTCCGTTTGTTTAGTTGATTCTTATCGGATTCCTTTCTTACAAAAATTGTTATTGTTGTTGTTGTTTATTTGGTAGCATTGTTAGTTTTGTTGTTGTTGTTGTTGCTATAGTTTATATGTATTACTTTTGCTGTGTTATTTGTATTATCCGGGCCTTTAAGTAATTAACTTGTTTGTGATTTCATTTTTTCCGTTCATCGTCCTTGTATCCACTCTTTCTCTTTTTCACACACTTTTTTTCTATCTGCATTGTCTCTCTCTCGCTCACTCCCTCTATCTGTACCTTACCTTTACCGTTTTTTGCCTGTAGCGCTGTGCTCTTCACAGTTTTTCGTTGGTGTTAAAATAAACAAACCGTTTTGCTCTAATTTTTTTTCTTCCTGTTTGTAGTTCGTTGACTCGACCCTCGTTGGGAAATAGACAGTGCTCTATATGTATAGATACTATATAGATACGCTAAGTTGTTGTTGTTGTTGTTATTGCTTGCTGTTCAAAGGACCTCCATTTGGTTAATTGTTCCCAGTTCGTTGAAGTCCTGTTAAAGATTGGTTACGAGTATCATGTTCTCTTTTCTTTTCACTTTTTTCTTTTCTCTTTGCTTTCATTTAGTAAAATCATTTAAAACGAGTTTATTTTTTGTTTAATGAATTTTTAAAATATAATATAATGCAATTAATTTAGTTGTTGCGATAAATTATCGTAAATAAATTATAGGAATATTAATATTTTTTGTGTATTTTAATAAATTTTAATAACAAATTTCTAAAACACAAATTTTTAGAAAATTTTTTTTTTTTTTTAATTTTTTTTTTTAGAAATTTTTTTTCTGATTTCTTTTACTAATAATTGTTAATATTTTTATATATTAATTGGCTATCAGACAAATTTAGAAAATTTAATTAATAATTTAAAATATTAATAAATTAAATAATTTAAAAGAATAATTAATTTAAAATAATTGAACATTTTTTTTCTTTCTTTAGTAAATTTATAACTTTTATTTTTTTGTAACTTTTGTAATTTGTATAGTTCAGTAAGAGTTTATTAAATTATTATAAGCTTTCAATTATTTATTTTTAAAGTTTTTAAAGCTTTTTTTAAACTTTTAGTTATACTTTCACGAGTAAATTTCACGAGTAAAGTGAGTAAATTTTTCCAGTGTAAAAAATACTCTGGACGGCTCTTCAGAATTGCATTAGAATTGTGTTCGTGCAAAAAGAAAAACAATTTCGTAAAAAAAAAACGACAAGTGTTTCCACGTGTCTGATGTAAAAAAGCTAAGGCTGTTTTTGTCCTGATGGTTGTTGTTGTTTTTGCTTCTATAAAACTGTAGTCGAGCATATGCTTTTCAAATCATTATTTTCCAAGAGTTTATACAAAACTGAGAGAAAACATTGGAAGTATAACAATAAAACGCAGAAGCATTGGAAATCGTTGGAAATCGGAGAGTCGGACAAAGCAGAGAGAGAGAGCCAATTAACGGCCAATGGCTCAGGGAATAGACTAAACTGAGTTTTGAAAAGAGTACACCGGTTGATGTCAACGCGATGGGACGTGAATTTGAACGTTGCGCGGATTTAAGTAACGAATAAAGACAAAGACGCAAAAACGAACGGACGTGAAAATAGTAACATCCGTTTTAGCAAAGAAAAACAAAAAAAAGAGGTAATCAAACGCAAACCAAGAAGAAAAACAAAAGGGTTAAACTAACGACCAACGAAGAAGACAAAGGCAGCAGCAGCCGTAGCATTTCCATTTACTAACGTACAACAACAACAAGAACGAGGAACAGAGACTGCTCTGCAAGGATCTTGTCAAAGGATGTGTTTGTATTTCAGTGTCATGGAGCATCTGATCGACGTTGTCACTTACTGTGTTTGTCGTGTACTCGAAATGTCCTTCTTCACCTTTGTGATGCTGTGCGGTGCGATGAAAGCAGCAAAAACTGAAGTCATTGCAGTCGACGACATTCAACGATGATGATGAGGATGATGATGATGGGAACGAGCATTGTGACGGTGATGTTGATGTTGATGGTGACGATGATGATTGGTAGCAGTGTTTATGTTGATGTTATCGTATATTAATTGTTATGTTGACAATTAAGTTGGTGCTGATGATGATAATAACGGAGAATGATAAGGATAAGGAAGGTTCAGCTGTATCAAGGGCGATGTTGCAACTCTAAATAATCTGCTGCTGTCAGAGAATCCTAAAAATGTGACGAAAACTTTTCATTTTAAAATTGTACTAAACTTAATTAATATGTATTTTTAAACTTATACAGGGTGCGCGCCATCTTTTATGTCGGTATGTAAACATTGAATAACTTTAACATTTATCAACCGAATGACAAGAGTGAACATGTTTTTGAAACGTCAGTTCAGTTTTTAACCTTGTTGTTAACAACAGTTTTAACCATGAATCGATTTACACCGAAACAACGCCCGAAATAGTGATGAAAAACGCCGCAAAAAGAGCACATTTCGCTTCGGTCCATAGAGGCGGTCACTTGATTGATGTTGTTTTAAAAAAACTATTCCAAATAAATTGTAATCATCGATCGAAATACCTCATATATGAAAATCGGTTGCTTTTTTCTAAAAAATTATTCAATATTCACATACCGACATAAAAGATGGCGCACCATGCACACTGTACACACACGTACAATATTTGAGTTTTGAAGGCTCTGAAAAATGATAGTCCGTAAAGTTTATGTAAAATAAATTTTTTAAAAACAAAATGAATAAAGTGTTGCTTAATTTTTAAGGGATTCGGAATCGATTGCGCACTGTTTATTTTATTGTAATTGAATTATAACAAAACTACTCGCACCATGGACCACCTTTTGTTGTCGTTTTGTTAAAAATTCGTTTGGTGTCGAATTTGTTAAGCACGAGACAGTGGCACGAGATTTATCGGCCGTGCCGTTTATTAACGCCCAAGACATTTCCATGAATTTCCACGTCACTGAATTTCCAAGACATTTCCATGTATCGTATCGTCACCGCGCTCAGCATTTTGGCATCAGTGGAACCACCTGGCGGCGCATTTTAAAGGATGATTTGCATTAGTTTCCATGTAAAGTGCAATTGACTCACAGTATATTGCCGACAGACCGTCCACGTCGCTTGGAATACGGCCAAACAATCACCTACCGATATAAAAGATGGCGCACACTGTATACGTATATACGATATAACATCATAGCTTTAGAAAGAATGAATTTGCCGGTGTAAGAGTTTTTTTTCCCCAGAACAAAAACTTTTAAACAACACACTCCCTAAAGCATATTCCGTTAATAAATCTGCTTAGAAAAGTTGAGTCCTCGCCTGAGGCTAAACTAATTACTCTTAACGGATTCGACGGTATTCGACGCGAAAGGATGAGACTTAAACGATTCTAAATTTTGATAACGAATTTTAGGAAAAAAGGTTAACTCGTGATGTATGTAGGTACAAAAATTTTCAGAAATCATGTTTTTTCGCACATTAAGAGCAGAATATCTCGTAAACCTGATGTGATGAAGAAATTCTGAGGGTGTATTCGGCTTAAGCTGGTTAAAAGCTTTGATGAAAGTGAAGTTTTTTTTCTTTTGGAGTCCAATTTTGTCGGCGGTAAGCCATCATCAGTCATAATCAAATAAGCCTACGAGTCGATTTCTGGCTTACGTTCTTGCTTTTTTCTTTCGTTTTTTCGTTTCTTCCTTCCTTTTGCTTAATTTAAAAGATATTCCACTAAATTTCACTTGCTTAATGATAATTAAACTAATTAAAGTCACGCCAGCTCATCTCTTGTTCTCTTTATTACGCATTCATTCAGTGACTTCAATTTGAATTCTTGAATTACGTGCAATTTCAATAAGGTTTACATTTCAATCTTCTTCTTCTTCTT
Source organism: Conops quadrifasciatus (assembly GCA_949752815.1). NCBI lineage: Eukaryota > Metazoa > Arthropoda > Insecta > Diptera > Conopidae > Conops > Conops quadrifasciatus. Next base: position 10,515,218 of record OX457077.1, on the reverse strand, counting down.
AGAAGTCTTCTATATCATCGTAATCGTCTTCTTAACTCATTCTACGCAATTAATTAAACTGACAGTTAGGTATTTAGTGATTTTGTTCAATCCAGCATGATCTTGTCAATTCCGGTTGTCATGCTTTACTCATTAAACTTACTTCCGTTTGTCATTTTGGGTTATTTTTGGGACTCAAAATGGCACGAGTCTGCCCTTAAATTTTTTCATTGCTTTATGAGAAAACCGTGAAATTTTGTTGATTCTTTTTTGGATATTTTTCCAGAGTTGTCGTTGTCGTCGTCTTTGTCGTCATTGTCGTCCAAAGTTTGTCATGATGTCATGAACATTTGTCAAGATTTCGGTATAACAAAATGTCAGCAATTTTATTACATATGTATTTGCATTATTGTTGTTGTAAGGAAAATTTGTTCGCCAAATTTGTTTACATAATGTCGTTTTTTGGGGGGGATGTCATCGTCGTCGTTGTTGTTGTTGTGGTTGTTGTTGCCACCCTGCTGTGATTTATTATAGCCTACGTGGTGGCGGCGCTCTCTCTTAAGGTGGAAAATGTGTTTGAAATGAATATATACATATATACATATATATATATATGTGTGTGTGTGTGTGTGTGTGTGTGTGTGTGTTTGTGACTGTATGACTTTCAAGGAAATAATTTAGGCACTTAATGTTGCTCTGTTTTATTTTAACTTTGCGAATTTATGGTAATAATTATTAAGTGTATAACAACAATAAAACGGCAATAACAACAACAACAACAACAAATGTTTAAATGTACTTAAGACGTACATATACACACATTAAATAACCATAACGACCATAACGGTTCATTTTGGCTTCAAAGTAATTATAATAACTTTGTGTATATTTTTGTTAATTTCGTTGTTTTTTTTACCACAATTATTTAATTTACCCACAATTTTACCCACAATACCACGCACGCATTCATTATCATGGTCATGTTGTTGCGTAATTAAAACGACCAAGACTTGATGTCTTATGGATGATGGTATCGAGATTTAACAACAATCTCCTCAGCTCAGACATCGGTTCTTCTGGACGTTGTCTCGTCTTGAGATCTTGTCTTGATCTTGGTTGAAACGTCTTGTTTCCTAATGTTTTCTAATTGTTTTCTTGTTTTCTAATATTCCTAATGGTCTGGCTCTGGCTCTGGACCAAATTCTGAAGGTTGGTATAGGCTGCAATACATTTTAATTCTTTGAAATAAAATATTGTAACTAAAAACTAAAACATTTCGTTACATTAATTAATCAAAATTTGTCCTTAATCATGAAAGGTGTAAATAATACGAGAAAAGTAATCCAAAGTTTGTTAGTCTCGCTTTTTTTTTTGGGGGGAAAAAATTTCAAAAAAAGTGTGGCCAACAAAGTTCATAGCAATAAAATCAAACAAACAAAAATGAGCACTGAACAAAATTTCGCCAGAAATTGAAACCCAAAAAGATTCTGAATGAAGAAGAGTAAGGTTAATTTCATTTTTAAGCGTCTCCCATTTCCTTTTTTTTGTTTTTTTTTTTTTTTGTCGTCATTAGGAAAAAATTATTATTTGATGGCGCTTCTGGTGCGGCAACCTTCTGCTCCTTCGCGGTGTTATTGTTGTTAATTTATTCGTGAGCATCCTCCGCCTGCTGTTGTCGTCATGGTGGTTGTTGTTGTTGTTTTTGCTTGACGGAGCAAGCAGTCGTCGCAGGCGTCGAAAAAACGGGATAAGTCAGAAGCAGGTAAAAATTCTGAAATTGTTAACAAGGAGCAGTATAAAGACGGAGAAGAAGAAAAAGAGATTGAGGTAGTCTTAATTAAAGTGATTCATAGAAGTATCAACAACAACAACAACAACAACGTTTTTAACCAACTAAAACGTTGATTGCGCAAATGAAAAATGTTTTGGAAAATTTTTGTTGAAACTTTTGTGTCTTTTCTGGATGAAATGATTTATTAAGTGATGAGTAGAAGGTTAATATTTGGTAGAATAGTATTTAAAAATTTCTTCTCTCCTTTGAAAATAATGCTGCAGAAAAATAAAATAAAAAAAGCATACGAATCTTTGTAAAATTAAAAAAGAAAAAAAAGCGTTACAGAAACAAGCTTGTAAAACAATGCTTGGCATGGTTTTTTGTTGTAAAAAGTTTGTAGTGTTGGGGACAGCGATTTTGGTCGTACGAACAAAAAGTACTTGTACATTACAACAAATAGTTTCAGTAAAACTTTCCACCTTCATCAAACTTAAATCAAAGTGTATTTAATAATACACTCCAGCAACTTGGCAGAATTATGGCAGCGCTGTCGACCGCAGCAGCAAACGGTTCAGAGAGTCAGCAGTCGTTGACAATGTCAAGAGAGCAGCATCGTGCTGGAGAGAAGAGGAAAGAATGGAGCTAGAGCAGCTCATGAACTTTTCTGTGTGGAGTTTCTTGACTTGACTTGAAACACACACAAGCGCATGGTTGCGGACGAAGAGTAAGGTGACAAAGTAAGGTGTGGTGTGCCCACTGAGTGTAAGAAAACGAAGAAGAAGATAACCTTGCAATTTGTCTAGTTCTTAAGGCGGCACTCTGCTGAGCATATCGTGCAGAGAGAAAAGAGTAGACGCCCATTCATAAACATACTCATTGGTTAAGCATGCACAATTTAACTGTGAGTGAGTGTACTTTCTATTATTTTTGCTAGAATTTATCACTCTTTGCCATGTTTTTTACTTTTAGCCCTTTTTCAAAAAAAAACCCCAAACTTTATTCAGCAAAGAAAAACAAAAAAAAAACCATAAAAGCCGAGAAGGCGCACAGAGATAAATTTAAATTTAAATCGTTCAAGTTAAATGATTAAATATATATGAAAAAGTTTAAAAAAGTATTGTATAAGATCGAACGAAAAGTAAAGGGAAAACATACTTTCTACATAATCAACGGATTAACTCACTGAAGAAGAAGAAGAAGAGGAAGTTCAGTAGTCGAGTTGCTCTAAGAAATACTCATGGTGGGTGAGTACCGCTCCTCGCTTTCTCCGCCATTTCTTCGATTTTCAACTTCTCAATTAGATTAAGCCATTTTTCGGGCCGTAAATATTAATTTTTTTTAAAATTAAATTAACCCATAATGTGTTTTTTCCCTTTTTTTGGTATTAGGGTTTTTTTGTTGATTTCAATAACATATAATAATACTCGTAATATATAATAAAAATATACAATATATAATATCAAAACAGTAAAATAAAATACAGTATCAATTCAGTAATAAGAATATATAATAATAATTAAAAAAAATAATAAAAAAATGTTTTTAATAATAATTAAAAAAAAGTTTAAAAATGTGTCTCAACCATAAATTAACTTTTTTATCTGGTTTTAGAAAGCAGAGTTTTTAAGTTATTTTTTAGAAGAGATTCTTTTTGTGCGGTCCTTGTTTACCACATTCAAATTTTTTAACCGCACAACAATAGATAGACAGTGTAAAAAATAGCTACACAAAAATTTGGTTTTGTTTTTTTTTCAATTTTACTTTATATCAAAAATCGTATAAAGTAAATATAAATAAATGTAATTCGTGAAATACGCGAATAGTTATTACATACCTTTAAAAACAATTTATGCGCCTCTGCCCGAATTCTGACCACTGTGTAATGTCGTCGAATTTGAGCTAACATTGCGAGGCATCTCTGTTCCGACGTCTGACTTTTAACTTCTCGCCTCATCCACCGGCATCCGGTGTAACTTCTGAAATCCATTTCCTTCCTTTCGCTCGTTCCGCGTTTTGTAACAACAAAAGGTTACTACACCAAGCAGCAAACAACGACTCGACAAACCAGCGGGCGACAGAATCTCAGCTGCTGCTTTACAAATTTAATAATTTCTTCGGTATTTTTTTTTTCATATTTTGCTCTGGTGCAATTGAAGGTGCTTGAAAAGTTTGCACAAAGTTTTTTCCATTTTCCATTATGAATGGAAGAAAGTTTTCGGTTTAAATTTAAGTTTGTTGCTGTCAGTGAGAAGAGAGAGAAGAGGTGTTCTCCACGCTGCTGTTCTCTGTTGCTCCACGCTGCTCTGCTCTGCTTTGTTCTGCTCTGCTCTGCTCTGCTCTGCTCTCGTGGTGTTAGGCTCCGCTCTGCTCTGCTTCGTTCTTGTGGCGTTAGGCTCTGCTCTGCTCTGCTTCGTTCTTGTGGCGTTAGGCTCTGCTCTGCTTCACTTTCTGTTTGCTACGCTCAGTTGTTCTCTGCTGCGCTCTATGACCATTCATAATGATGTCGTTATGGCTCTGCTTAATTTGTCTGCATTTTCGATGCAGTTTAATGCAGTAACCTTTGAAGTGAAAAAAAAAATTGTGATTATTTTCTTTATTTTGTAATAAAACTACGTTTTTTGGGAGAGTCTTTTGTGACGTCAACGTTAGAGATGCAGCGGAAACAGAAGAAAAAGTGAAGCATTGGAAGTGAAAGCGGAAGAGTTGTATGAAATTGTGTCCTGCTCGCTCATACTGATTAAGTAAAAAGTTATAGCTAAAATGGTTGCTTTCTTTCATGGTTGAACAAAGTTAACGATTGATGACAATTATGTATGTTTGTTTGTTTGTTTGTTTTTAGCAAGCGCCAAGCAGACCAAGCAAGAACGACTTTTGGCATAGATATTTGGCATAGATAATGAGATGATCATGTTGCTAGTTAGAAACACACACACACACACACACATACACTTGAACAGATGGTCAGTCACAGTCAGAAAAGCCATTTGTTGTAAGTTCACAATGTTGTTGCTATCTTTATTATTGTTTTTTTGGTGTTGAGTTAGTTTTTCTGGTCTGTTGGTTGGTCCGTCCTTGTTGTTGTCGTACTAAAGTTTAAGGAAAGTTTAGGAATGTACGAGTTTTGTTTGCGTTTTTTTTTTTTTTTTCATTTATAAAGCAAAAGTTCGAAGCAATAAAATATTGAGGTTTTTTATGTATTTTGATGGCATTATTATTTCTCATTATTATGCACCAGCAATGAACATACTTTTTATATTATCATTGCATTTTGCACAATTGCAGAGTTTACTTAATTACAGAGGCAGAATTTCCTCCCGGAATGGTTTTTGTCTTTGCTAAATTATAAAATATTCCTTTAAAAAGAGAACAAAAAAGAACCATTGTGTTTTTTACTCTCTTTTTATCCTTATCAGTTATTGCAGGCGTACTTGATGACGGTGATATTTCACAAGACATTGTAACTGATAACAACAACAACAACAACAATAACAACAGCAACTGCAGTGAGAGAATGGAACGCGATTGCAGCCTTTTAAGATTCGTTTTTATGATGCAATGACTTTTATTTTTACGATCGATTGTGAAACTGTTTAATGGATTGTAAAACTGTTCAACAACAACAACTGAACAACAACAAAATAACCAACTACAATTTAATATCAAAATAAAAGAACAACTAAAAGAAAATCAAAAAAATTAATTGTGAGCTGTTAATAGTGATGCGCTTGAGACGTGTAATAATTCTCCCTTTAGTCTCGAATTCTGTGTAAAAATTTGAGATCGAGACAGCCTTTTTGTTGTAAAGACGAAATCATGAGACGAGACGGTGTTTTTGTTCGAGTGAGTTTGAGAAAAGTGACAAAGTTTTTAACTCAGGGCAAGAACCGAGAACGAAGGAAGGCTTTTCGGGTGAAACGAGATAGCGAGACTCCGAAACAAGACTCGATACTTTAGGACGGGACGATATGTATTAAAAAAAAAAAGGGTTCTCTTTTATGGCTTTACTATTTTTTTCACCAATCTTTGTTAAGCGTCAAATGCAATTAAAAATGGTGGAATGGTGGAGAGCAAGAAAAGTGGTCTATCTTTAGATAGCTTTGTTATAGCGTTGTACTGATCGGCCAATACATCAACCGATCTGTAGAAAGATACATAGATAAACAGATATGCATGTACCGTGGACGAAGAGACATAGACGACCAAAAGGATAGACCGCCAGATAGACGACCACAGCAACCATCCCAAAAAGGGATACCCCAAGTTTGCAAACTTTTCAGCAGTCAACAGCTCGCTCTTTACAGGGCGTTTTTGTAGATAAAAGAACTGAAGTAGTTTTACGTGAAAGTGGACAAAGTTTACTCGCTCTTCTTTTCTTTTTCTTCTTCTTGAATCTCTGTCTTTTATGCAGAACTGTTTTTTTTTTGTGGGCGCTGTCATGCTTTCCTTTTTAATGGTAAATAAGCGAGAAAGCGACACTGACGTGAGTATGATAAAGGTAGACAGAAAAAGACATAGAGAGAGAGAGGGAAAGAGAGAGAGAGAGAGAGATAGAGAGAGAAAGAGAGCGGAAAGGAAGAAGAAGAAGAACAGGTGTAGAATTGAGTTCGAGTGAATGACAGACACTTTTCTTCGGTCATTTTTCATTTTTTTCAAAACAACCCTTTAGATAGAAGAAGAAGAAGAAGAAGAGACACAACAGCACGTAACAACTACATACATATGTATAATAAAAACAACAACAACAACAACAACAACAATTACGTTAATAACAAAAGTGAGTAGAAGAAGAAGATGAAGATGTAGAAAAGTATGCTGTCAATAAGTGGCTGACTAAATGACAGCTGAATGTCGGATAAAGTACTTTAGAAGTACTTAAAAAAAAAATGTCTACTAACAGAGTAAAAACTGACAGAATTTAACAGGCTCTGTTAAGGCTTCTGTCACTGAAAATGCCATTGACTAAATATTTATGTAAAGAATTATTTTCATTCTCTTTTCCTCTCTTTCGACCAGTTTTTGACAGACGCTCTTTTGAATACATTTTATAAAAATTCCCAAAAACATCCCGTTTTCTACTGAGTTTCCTGAGTATTTGAAGATACTTGAATTTCCCCACAAAATCTTGACGCTTTTTGAATTTTATTCAGAGCAAATTCTGTGCGACAGAGAGAGAGAGAGAGAGAACAGCCTCCTTTAAGAAGGGATCAAGTGTTTGACTGACCCTTTTTCCCTTCCAATTTTTTTTTCAAACACATTCACCTGCATTTATTTTTCACTCAAAAATTCTCCACTCGCCAAAGAAAAACTCGACAGAAAACAAAATTCCAGAATTCAATATTCAATATAGTATATTTTGTACAATTTCTTTGCCAGCCGGTTTTTTTTTTTTTTACCTTTGACCCGAACATGTTTAGTTTAAGGAAATTGCCTTTGCTGCGCTCAGTCAGAGCGGCCCGTTACTGTTTGAAAATCGAGAGCGACCTGGGCGAAGTGCTGAAGGACCATTCGCCGCCGAAAAACCTCGAACCGCTTCCATCGTCGCATTACGGCGGCGAGCATCTCGTCACGTTGCTGACGGGCCGCACCAGCCTCGGCAAAAAGGGATCGAATTACATTCAGACGCTCTTCAGCATGGCCAAGGTGCCGGTGTTCTTCGAGCCCATCGCCGTGACGCCCGAGTCCGAGCGGTCTCTGGAGTTCCTGCTGTCCGTGATGCGCAACCGGTGCGCCATACACGTCGACATTCAGAATGATCCGCGCGACAAGCGCAACAGTCTGCTGCTGGCGTCCGACCTCGACCTGTTCGCCTGCGTCGTCAAGATGCATTCCTTCTGCGGCTACAACTCCAAATATCCGGACCTCGACGTGATGCTGATCACGCAGAACAACAGCGGCGACTACTCGAAGCTCGAGTACGAGCCGGTCAAGGGCGTGGTGGAGACGCTGAAGATCAGCGACCACATCGATGTGCGCCGCTTTCTGAATTTCGTCTTCTCGCTGGCGAAGAAGAACTGCCGCAAGAAGATCACCATCGCGCACAAGGTCACGGAGCTGCCCAAGACGGACGGCATGTTTCTGGACATTGCCTCCGACCTGCAGTGCACCAAATATTCCGACATCGAGCTGGAGTTCATGACGGTCAACGACATGGCGCTGTATCTGGTGATGCAGCCGCAGATCTTCGACGTGATCTGTTCCGGGGACCGTTACGCCGACATCATTATGTCCATTTGTAGCGGCGTGTGCGGCGGCGCCAGCCTGTTCAGTGCCATCGAAATGGGCGACCATCACGCCATCTTCAAGCCGCTGCAAACGAAGCTGTCCCTCACGGACAATCGCATTCTGAGTCCGTACGGTATTGTGCGTGCGTGTGTGGATCTGTTGGTGCATCTGGGCAGCGAGGGCTGCGCGCATCGGCTGTGGCAGCAGCTGCTGAGCACGATGCTGGTGGACAAAATCAAGACGGAAGAGTTCGGCGGCTCCGATAAGGGCGAGTTCGTCATCTGTAACATTGTCAATAAGTTGAAGTGTGAATTTCAGTGAGCGGAGGAGGAGGAGGCGGAAAAGAGGGGATGAGGATCGTCGTCTGAAACATTTCTGAGAGTGCACACAGAAGGTGTTCATATAAATGTACCATATTTATTTTATATACGACAGAGTTTTTCATTTGAGAAAGAATTTTTGGTAGAAAAAGAAAGGAGCAGAAATAAAAGACGCCGCAATAAGAAAGACTGTTTTCCCGCACTAGTCTTTCTTATTTCGGCGTCAACAATATGTCTAACAACATTTTTATAACAATTTTTAAACGGGTTTTTAGCTTTTTCACGAACCATTTTGCTCAAAAAATATTTCACCATTCGAGATATTTTACCCTTCGCTCATAATTCGAAGCTCAAAATGCAATAATGAATGCTTCATTAAGTAACCGAAATGGTGGAGGAATGAGTCGTCCGCGGTTCTGAGGGTTATGGCGATGCGGACTATCCGGATGAGCGGGATAGTCCCAAAGAAAGATGTACGTTCCCAAAGGAATGCATTCGTCTGTCCCGGTTCGATAGATGCTCGCATCATGCAGAAAATGGCTTCTCTTTTCTCCCTCTTTCCTCACCCTTTCCTCATTCTGCTTTCTTCCGATCGTCGACTGGCTTCCGAAGTTACCACTTTCACTTCAACTGGTACATGTTGCTGCATTGCGTAGATAAGCGCATTAATTTGATTGCAGCTTTTAAGTTTCCGCCCATTTTCGCTCGAGAGAGAGGGACTCTCGCTTCACCTTCATCCCTTCACACCTTACTCACCTCTTTCATTGTGTCTTCATTTCCAAACAAGCGTCCGTTCATCTTCGCGCTTTCGTCCTCGTCCTCGTCCTTGTCTTTCATTCAACAAGTTGTGAATAATTGCCAAAGTTCAGCTGCTCCGAAATTAATTTTGTAGCAAAGTTTCCAACCAACAGAACGAGATAGCAACTAATGAGAATTTCTGTTGTACTCGTAGGCGAATCATCATCAACGCGCGTACACGCAAAAAAGTTTCTAATTAAGCAGAGAGTATTTTTATTGTAACACAGAGGCGTTCTGCGGGTGGTGTTTCATTAGCTATTTCTATAGAAATTCAGGTTTCATCCCTTAAATTCAAATTTTTTTTAAAATTTGAACTGAACTACGATACATGTATGTATGTATGATTAAAATTTAATTTAAATTAATAAAAAATCTTAAATTTAGAAAAAAAAAATATGTTAATATTCTACGACCAGAATAAATAAAAGACAAATATGTAACTAAAAACGAAAATGCTTGTATTTTATTTAGAAAATTTATTAAACCCAAAAAAATCTCCACTTCCATTAAACTATCATCAGTAATTTCTTATGAAAATTTCCTTATATCCAATCAAATAAAAAACGAGTTAAATTCTAAGAAAACTGCAAAAGAAAACTAAAAGCTTTTAGATATTAACAAAGCATATCTTAAAAACTCTTTTTTTAAAAAACTTAAAATAAAACTGTGCTTAAATTCAAATTTAATTAATTTTATTTGGAAGAAGTAAAAACAAAGTTTTTTTCGTTTTGTAATTGACATCAAAATTAATTTTCATTTCCAGAAAATAATGTCCCTGCAATAGAATTATATAGATTTTATCGGTAAGAGCTATTGATTAGTTTGCACAAATTTGTTTTGTACTGACAATGAAAGCAACAATTTGAACTTTGCTATAATGATGTGATGTAGAATTAATTTTGTACAAGAAAAATCGCCAAATACATGCTCACAGATCTAGATTAGAAAGCTTTTTGTTTTAAAAAACTTAAAAATTTAACATTTAATTGCATTCATAAAAATTTAAAATTTTATTTTATGTGGCAAATTTCAAGCAGAAGAAACGAAGAAAGTTTTTAAAGTTCAGTAAAATATTTGTTTTTTTTTTTCGAAATGAGCCAGTTTCATTATCATCAACATCTTTTCATATTCTTCCTCATTTGCCACCGCTCCTGTATTTCAAGAGCGGTTATGATTTTCTTTCTCATGAAAGAGTTTTGACCATCTGTCGGTTGCCATTAGATCGGTTACGACTTATGAGTGTACCTGCTCGTACTTATACAATGCTATATTTTTAATTTATGCGTTTGCTGAATGTTTTACGACGTTTGCTGAATGTATGAATGCGTAATGAATACCTGCCCGAAGTAATGACCACCGATTAATCCTTATCGAATGTGCCACGTGTGTTGTTTTCATTCCACGAACAAAAACATTTTCTCTCTCTCTCTCTCTTAAGGTATATTTTTCATATACGATACGTAGACATACCATCCATTCGAAGTTTTTTAATTTGTTGGATTTTTGGGCGTTCAATACACTTTCATGGTTACTGCTCTAATGTTCCTGGTTCCTGGTTGATCCTTCGTTGAGTCCTCTGGTGGGTGGGCATCGTTGAGCTCTCCCCCTTCCTTTTAAATCCATTCGATTTCTCCCGAAAATTCGAACTGCACGAGTTTCGAGTGAAAAGTGTTGATTGTTGCTGTGATATAGCATGGTTTTGTGATTGTTACTGATTGGTTACTGATTGCTGTTGTGCCTTTTTTATGTTGTTGCTTTTTCCCCCCTATTATTGTTGTTGCTGTTGTTGTTGTAAAGGATTTGATGTAGGTAACTCTGATGTTCGATTTGATTGAAACGCGTTCTAAGCAGCTGTAATCGTTGGCTAATAACTAAATAATCGGCTTAAAGGCTCTCACGCAACATTTTGATGTTGTTTACATTACGCGGAAACAATTTAGTTTGTGTGCTTTTTTATTTTAAAAAAAAAAGTGTAAGGGATAAAGCCTTTAGGAAAGTTCGCTTTTGTTTTTGTTGCTTGAAGAAAAAATATTTCTATCAGGTTTGAAGTATGATTTATAGCCTTTCTAATAGTTAAAAACATTTGCCGGATTTTGTATGGAATTTGAAATTAATTTAATTTTTTTTAATAATTTACTTTGACTTTAATTTTATTAAAATTATATTTTTATATTTTTATATTTATATTTTTATATTTTTTTTTCAAGCTAAGCTTAACGAATTATCTCTTTTTAAACAACTGACTTAGCAAAAAAAAAAAAAACAAACGACAAACTTCAAAACTCAGCAAAATTTTAGCCATCAGCATCTTCTTCGTTGCTAGAGAATTATTTTTAATTCGTCTTCAGGATTTCGTCCGAAAGACGCACGAAAGACTTCAAAACGACTTAATCCGGCCATGAACATTTAGTAAGAATTAATGTTAGCATTAAATGGTGTTAAAGAAAAAGAAAATAAATTGAGATTTCTGGTACATTTTAAAGAGTAAAGAACATTGTTGCTTATGCTATGGTGTTCTCTTCTCTGCTCTGCTCTCTTCAGAGTATAAATGTTCTCAGGTTTTGAATACTGGTTGTTGTTTCTGTATTCGTAACTATGTATAGATGGGTATTTAATTAAATAGAACAAAACAAAAACGAAATGTATTCAATTAAAGGCCTGCAGCCAGAGCCCTGCATTGACGTCACCTCAATGGTCGGTGCTGTGACGTTACGTTAACCATTGGCAATGTAAGTAAAAGAGATCATACAAGTAATGACCTTTGCCTTTACTTAGCAAATTCTTTTTAAAATTCGCATATTTTTTTCAATTTTTTATTTCTATTATTCTTTTCCTAAAGGCCATAAATCAAATAAGAATACAACAAATACTGAGCTGTATTTTCATCAGCAAAAGTACTGCTTTTCACCTTTTATGTGATCCACATTATTCATTATTTTTGCACTAGTTCGATGAACTCTGCTTCTTCTCCACAGTTCTACAGTAACTATGTACATATTTCTTTGGCTCAGTAGTTAATTTTTTAACTGCAAAGAGTCACTCTCACTTCACATTTTCATCATTTCTCGTGTTCATTTCAAATTTTCCTCGAATTTTCGAGCTTTTTCGAATTTCTTTCGCTTGCATGAATCTTGGCTCATTTCCTGGTGGAGGACGACCTGGATACACTCCATTTCGCTTCCTTCCTCCCTTTCAACCTTTCAACCTTTTCCGCCGGCACAGTTGTTGTTTTTTGTGTTGTTGTTGTTGTTGTTGTTGATAAAAAACATGGTTAAGTGCACGGTACGAAATTTTTTTGATATCTCTGCATTGCTTCGAGAGCGAAACTAAGCCGCATTCGAGCGCTCGTTCGGCGATGAAGGCGCCATAAGCCAATTTGCCGCATGGACGGCACACGTTGCTGAGTCGGTACGTGCGTTTTCGGCGACAATGAATCGTTTTGAATATTCATTTGACGGATGAGTCATAATTATCGGTAATGGCGCGATGACGATGATGGTGATGATGACGGCTGCGGTATTGAAAACGACATGGACGATGTTCATCGTCTCTCTCTTTTAATGTTTGAGTGCTCTCGAAATCTTGAATTAATTGAAATGTTAAAGAGAATGAAATTCTTTTTTGAAGTTGAACAAAAGTTTCGCGAATGAATATGCATCGACGTAGACGTTGTGCCTCGACACAATTGTAAACGAAAAATGGCGGAGAGGTAAGAAGAAAAGCCATCTTTGGATTTTCATACAACTGACAATCAAAGAGAAATGTAGAGATGTCGGTACAAAGAGAGGCTGAGAAAGAGAGTAAGAGTTGGTGAGCTGTGAAAGGGGCAGTAGTGTTGTTCGGAAGAGCTAGAGAGAGCGAGCAAGAGAGAGCAAAAAAGTAGAAGAATCAGAAAAATAGATGAGAGCTTCTGTGTGGTGCATTTACTTTATTTCCAGGTTTATTCTAAACATCTAACATGTCTAAAAAACACCCACAAAATAGCAACAGCAACAGCAACAACAACAATACCGACTTAATTAAGTGTTGCGTGAACATCTTTCAGGCTCGAGTTGTTGAAGGTGTTCAAGCGTTCATCTTAGAACGAGAGGATTCATTCGTTTGTGAAACAGAGCATCCATCCTTCATTAGATTCTCTCTCATGCACAATTAATTCGGTATTCAAAAATAACCCCTTAGGAAATGGCGCAGCTCAAAAGAGGAACCACTTCTGAAAAGACGCATCTAGCGCTGGTTGAATTTACGTAGTTGACCACGTTTTGTTACGAAGTAATAAAGAATTATCTATTTTACTAAAGTCTCATTCAGTACCGTTTGCATGTTCCGGTTGCAATGTTAGGCAAATGCAATAACCACAAAAAATATCAATCACAATCGTTTATAGTATGTGCCTTTTATTCAAATTTTCTAATCAGAAGAAATAATTTGCGTATATGTGTAAATCGATCAGCTGTTCGATCGTCATTATGACAATTGGTCTTATGCTGGTGACTTGAAAACATTGCAGCTGATTACTCTGCTGCTCAACAGACGAGTTCATTTAGGCATCTAAAAAGCGGCATTAACTTAAGAGATTCTTGCTAATTTTTCTACATACAAATTTTGACAGTTCATTTAAGCGCTGTTAAATATCAGCGCTATTTAACAGTCTAAATGAATACGCTTATTAAGTTCCTTGTGGGGTGATTTCATGCACACATACACACACCCAAAGCGGTATCATTATTACGAACGCGTCGTGTATTTGCGGCGTTTACCGCAAGACGACGCTGCTACTCGTATAGCGATTACATGGCGCTACCTCTCTAGTGGTTTTCGAAACGGTTTCTTCGCATGAATCTGACACGATTTTCGATTTTAAGATTTTACCTGAAGAATTCTTAATAAATTAAGGCTTATAAATTTTGTAAAAAATTTTGGATGGAATATTTTTGGTCTTGTTTAAGGAAATTAGTGGTAATGAAAAATTTTTGGGAAATACTTGGGGAAATTTTCTTGTTGAATTTAGAGGAAGTTGAGGAGTTCTTAAAGCCGGAAACTCTTTATGAAATTTCCAACGTTTTAAGGAACTTTTTTCCCTTTTTGTGATTGAATGCAAGTAGCTAATGATTTTGGACAGAATAAAAGACAGAATTATAAGAGCAAAGAATTTAATTAATTTTAGTTACGTGTATTATTGTGAAATCTCTTAAGTTGTCTGGGAGAAGACCAGAGAGAAAGAGAGACGACATTTTGTTGGTCTTTATGGCAATATCAAAACATTACATTTTACACCAAACGATTACGATAATTTTCTATGAAATTTTATTCATGAAATGCATGCATGCAGCTTGTCGCCTTGTCGCATAAGACTAAGAGCGTTAAACACAAAGGATGGAAGGTTGTAAGGATGCTTGGCTTAAAATGCAAAACATTTACGTTAGTCAAGTACGATTCATGCTGAGCAGTGGCTGGCTTCGAAGCTTCTTTTCTAATGCTTTTTGTTGCCTTTTTAACACTCTTCTTTTTACAAAGAAACTGAATCCAAAAAGTCTCGAACTTTTTGTCTTCAATATTTTATGCTGCCACCGCCAGGAAGCCAGCAGCTCCTTTTCTTTAGCGTTTTCATCTCAGCTCCCAGAGACAATTTTGCTCTCTACTTACTTATGTATGTATGTCTTTTGTGGTGGTTGTTGTTGTTGTTGTTGTTGTATTTTGTACTTGACAGATTTTTCGTTTTCGAAGGATTTACGATTAAAAAAAAAATTCTTTTTGTTTGAAATTCACCAATTCTTCCGATTTTGTAACGGTCGGAAGGAAGAAAGGAAGGAAGAGCTTTTGTAAACGTTTTGAAAGTTGTCGAATGCATGTATGTATGTATGTATTGGCACTATATCGTCTAAGAAATGTACTATATTTATATACAATAATTTTTTCACTTGAAAATTGAGTCAACGTTCAAAGCTATTGAAACTGGAAAAAAATTGGTCGCTCTATCGACGACGCAAGAGGTTTGTAAAGTTCTTAAGGGCGAATAAAGTTTAAAGAGTCTACACCAAACAATGCACCAAACAGTGACCGATGAACCGAAGAACTTTATTTTCTAACAAAACTTTGCACTCAAGAAGCGTTTGTAACTTTTTTTGTTTCTCTCTGTTCTCGTAAAAGCATTTCCTTTGCGAGTTGCGTGGCGTTGCGTTGCATTGCGTTGCGTTGTGGAGGAATGAACGCCGTTGAATGCAGGAAGGCGCGTTGTACCACATAATTAACCTTGAATCACATAAACCGGAAATATGTCGGACGATCGAGTTCAGGGAGAAAATTTTAAATTAATTACTTGACAACGCGGCAACGAACGCATTCATTAGAAAGTCGATGAAAGTTGTTGCTGCTGTCGTCAAAAAGTTCTTACTATAGCCGGGAAAAGTTGTTGCCTTTGTCCGCAGACGGACGAAGACGGATGGACGGACCGATGAACGAAAAGGTGGATGAACGTAAGACAGTTGAAGTAAGAAGAAAGTACTGAAAAGTTGTTACAGAACAAAATTCCATCAACTTTAACGAGAGCGAAAATGAGAAAAGTGGCGAGAGAACACGGCAAAAATTACATTTTGTAAATGAAATGTGTTTTTCTTTGAACATAAAATAGCATTACTCTATTCTCGACTCATGTGTTTTACTCGATTTTTATACCTAATATTCGTGATTAATTGATTTATGATTTTTTTTTTTATTAATTATGAATTAATGCTTTATTATTTTATTATAAAACGAAAACGAGTTTTTAATTTTTTCTTATTTGCTTATAGTTGTTATGCTTTATTCGTTACTTTTGAAATCTTTATTACTCTTTATTTAATTGATTAATTTATTTAAACCTAAATCAATTCGATAAAGTAAGACATTCTTGATTTATTTGTTAGTCCTCTGATAATCATTGATTTTATCTTCTCCCTGAAATTATAACATAATTTTATGGTTACTTCCATTTTGAATGCTATTCGTTATTTCTATAGAGCTCGCTTTATTTATTTCTTGGTTCTTTTTTTTATTACTTTCACAATCGTTGCCTTATTCGTTACTTTTGAAATCTTTATTACTCTTTATTTAATTGTTTAATTTATTAAAAGCGAAATAATAATTCCACAAAGTGAGACAGTCTCGATTTATTTGTTAGTCCTCTGATAATCATTGCTTTAATCTTCTCCCTGAAATTATAGTTTTATGGTTACTTCCATTTTAAATGATCTATTCGTTATTTCTATAGAGCTGGCTTTATTTATTCTTTGGTTTTGTTATGTTACTTTCACAATAGCGTCGTCTTTTATTATTTTTTTTATAGTATATTTTAAGTGTATGTACTTCGAAAGAAGTTGAAAACTTGTTTAGCGAATAACTTTGTTGGAGTGTTCAGCAAGTGTTTCATATAATTAAAGGTGTAAGAACCAATGTTTTTGTGAGTGCATGACTTGGTCCGTGTACGAGGCTCTGCATGCCCCGATGTGTGGGTGTGTGTATGTGTATGTGTGTGTGTGACTCTTTGCACCGGTGAAGTTATGTTAATTGTTTTTGTTTTTGTTGTATAGTATTTTATTTTTTTTTTTTTTGTTTTATGACTTTAATGGCAACAAATGCAGTTTTAGCTCCTTGTTTTTTTTTTGGGCTCATTTTATTTGTTAGCATTTATTTTAATAAAAGCATTTATAGCACAATGCAATTTTCCCGGCTTTTCTGAATTTTGAATTTTGTTTCTTTTCTCTTTTCTCTTCTCTCTTCATTGTTCATTTTTTACTTTCTTTATTTTATTTAAATCTTTACTACAGTCATTGTCATTATAAGTCCTTAAAAACCTTTTGTTCTAACAACAATAAAAAGCAATTAATAAATAATTGCCGCTTTTGAAGAAAGTTAAAACGAACAGCTAACACTTTGTTGTTAAATAAAGTACCTAAAGAGATAAGAGTACTCGTATGTTCGTTAATGTGTTTTGTGTTTCTTACAAAGGAACGCTTTGGTAAAATGTAACCTACAAATCGTCATACAAAGATGACTGTTCTTTTATTCCTTCGACTTCGTTTTAAATATGCTTCCACTTAAAAGGCATGCTTTTAAATAAAATAATGTACAATTTTCTGGAATAATTGTGTTAAATTTGTGTCTTGTATAATTCTTTGAAGGTTTTACAAGTTTCTTAACTCAATGATTCTTCGCACAAAAGTTCTTCTTGACTGCGTCGGAAGCACACCAAGATTCTTCGTTGTCTTTTCTCGGGCGATGAAATGAGAATGAAAATGGAAAATGGGTCTGTAGGTCTATCTTTCTCGCTATTTTTGAATAAATGGGTATACATATATTTGGTGAATTTCTTTTTTAAGTATTCGCACTCATACTTAAAGTAATCATATTTTACCGCACAAAAAAAAATTGTACAAAAATTTCTAGAAAACAAAAATGAGAATTGAAACATTTCAACATCAAAAGAAATGCGAAAAGTTTTTTTGAAAACGAAAAGTGGAAAAGTTCTGAAAATTCCTTTCTCAAAGATAAAAGTCTTTAAGTGCATTTTATTTAATGAATATATTTACAGAGAGCGAAGACATCGAAAAAAAAAATATACTGCCACGTTTTAAGACCAATTAATAATTTGTCTCCTTTTGGTATTTATTATATTCATTTTTGCTATTTGTTATTCTTTCTTGCGGATTTTTTCCAATTTTTTTTTTAAAATACTTACCTCTTGTTGCTTACCTCTTATTGTTGGTGTTGTTGCTGTTGCTGTGTTTGTGACGTGCTATTATCATGCAATTAAATTAAATTCTAGTGCAATTAAAAACGAATTAATTTTGTTTTGTTTAAATCTTTAAATATTTGGCTGTGTTTGGTAAAGCAATTAAATGCGGTTAAGTTGCCCAAACAGATTTACAATAATCATTTTGTTATTAATAAAAAATTATTATTATGATTATACAATACAATGGGATGGTATGGACTCGCCGTGACAAAAAAGAAACCGCAAAACCACAATTTATGTAATGATTAACAACAAATAAATGGTTTTTTTGTTGAAAAAAAAAAAAAAAAATTGGAAAAAAAATGTTCGTCGAAAAAAAAAAATTTTCGTCGAAAAAAAAACTTGAATTTGAATTTTTTTCGAACATTTTTTTAAAAATTTTTTCTTTTTTATTTTTCTGTTTTTTTTTCTGTTTCGTTACTTTTACTTTTTTTACTTGAAACGCAATAATTTTTACAAACCATTTTTACATAAGAAATTTATCATTTGAAAAAGTCTGCAAAAATAAAGACTAGTCAAGAAATTGTAAATAAGAATTTGCAACTCTTTTGCAACGAGTTAAAAAAGCGACGAGTGAGCGCTGGTATTAGTTACTATGCAGAGAAAGCGCTATAGACAACAAATTAGTGCAAAACTAATGAACAATAAAGAAAATGCATATTATTTAAAAACCTGCATAATAAATAGCTTTAATAAATAAATAACAATTTTTATATTATTTATTTATTTTATTATATTTTCAAACTATGTATAAAATTTAATTAAAATATTAATAAAGAACGTTCGAATATTAACATTTTAAAAAAAACCAAAATAAAGCGGCAAAAGCGCAAAGAAACGTAGGTACATACATCGCAAGACGAGGATGAATAGCAAAGGCCAATAAATAGCAGCAATAGCATCAACAACAACAACAACAATAACACAATATTTATGCAATAACAGTGAATGTAAATATTTGAAAAAAAAAATTTGAATAAAAACAACATAAGCTCAAATTTCATCATGAAAACCATCATCAATTTGGATGGCCGCGAGCGAATGCCTGTAGAAGAAGAGGAAGAAGAGGAAAAATGTATGAAAGTTTAGCCTCTCGCTCCTTGGTCTCAACTCTCGGTGCTGTTTGATCCAACACTCGGTCTCGAAGAGACAGACATAGTACATATGCATGTATGCATGCATGTACATACGAGTATGTTGGTTGCGGTTGATGAATAGTGTCGATTTGATTTTGAAAAATCGAAATAATATATTCAACTTTTCTGTTGCTGCTTTGTTTTGGATTTGCTGCCGAATCATGTCAAAGCATAAAACATCACGAAATAGAGAGAAAACAATTCTTGTTTTGTTTGGTTTTGTACTGAAAACTGTGAGATACTAGAAGATCATAGTTCCTTCAGTTGAAAATCAATACAATTCGATACTATACGTAGCTGCTCTGCTCTCCTACTCGTTATCGTTTTTTAAGAGTACACATCCAACGAGTACACAAATAGTATTTTTCGTTCTTTATGAATATTTTGATTAAATTTTATAGTTTAAACAAAAAATGTAAAAGAATAAAAAAGGCTATTAAATATTGTTATATTTATTAAAGCTAATATTTAATAAAGCACTAATTTGTTGTCTATAGCGCTTCCTCTGCATAGTAACGAATACCTGCGCTCACTCGTCGCTTTTTTAACTCGCTTTTTTAAATTTTTAAAATTTTGTCTTTATTCTCGTGCACAGTTCATGCGTTTGCAAAGTCTGATGTATAATAATTTTCGAAAATATTCCAAATATTTTAAATATATTTGAAATTTAAAAAAAAAAAAAAACTTCATTATTATCATTCGTAGCCGCACAAAAAACTTTTCGCAAACCTCATACATTTTTTCGCATTTAATTAATTAATAGCTCCAGTAAACCATAAAGAAAAAGTTTTTCATCTCTTGATCTCTTCACTTTGTGTGCCACACTGAATGTGCCACACCCGGAAAGGGGCGACGCCAGTGCCTTTGTAAAACGTATATCGAAAGTGCAGGAAACATCATGAAAGCGTTTTCAAACTGCGATAGCTTCCAGAGAAATTTTCCAGAAAGCAATAAAATGAAATTATTTTAAATAAAATTTAAACACTGCAGGACAAAACTGACAACTGACAACTGACGACATTGTCTATAGCACTTTGACTCTTCAGAATGAAAAAAAAAAAAAAAACAAAAAACGTTCAATGAATTTACAAAAATTTTCAGAAATTTGCTGATTGTCGTATTTGCCGTCTTTCGATTGGCCCGTAAGAAGAAGAAGAAGATAAAAGAAATATTGCAAAATCTCGTGCGGCTATAAGCAGATTGTGCAAGCAGAGAGAGAGAGAGAGACAACAGCAGCGGTAACGATAACATCATTATCAAGAAAATCAATGGCACAGAAATACATAAAAAGTACGTAATTGTTTGTCCGAGGTCCGAAAAAAGAGCTTCAGGAGTATGCGACGACGTCGCTTGAATTTTCTGCATCAGCAATAAAAGCAACAACAACAACAACAACAACAACTATAACTACAACTACAGCCACTACATAACAATAGAAACATTAGATCAAACGAATGCTCTTAGTAACCGTTTTGTTGTTTTTTTTTTCTATTTCTCTGATGGTGTACGGTCTACGTACCATTTTTGTTGTTGTTGTTGTCTTTTTTTGTCATTTCTTTTCGTTTCGTTTCGAGGGACTGCCGTGCCTCGCCTCGCTGCCTGTCAGTCGGTCGGCCCGTCCGAGTTATATCTTTTTGTCTGTTTAAGTAAGCAGCAGAGAAGCAGTTACTTCTTCGAGAAGCGTAAGAAGAAGCTGAGCTCAGATGAAGCCAGTTGATGGTGAGACTTGCATCGACTCCATCGATGAAAGTCCAGAGAAAATTGGAAGGACTAAGCACGGTCGGTCGGTCGGTCGGTGTGTAGTCCTTCAATTCTCATGCGTCTCTAAAGTAACTCAATACACAGCAGCTCAATGATTGCTATATTAAACCAAAATTGAAATCCACAAAAACGTTTTGGGAATATTTTTAGGAGCTGCTTTCAAAGCCTTTTTGTCAGCTTGATTACAACAACAACAACCAAATGTGATAAACTATAAAGGAAGAAAGAAAAAAAAAACACGAACGCAGAGAAGAAACGATAAAATTGCTTGAAGAAAACCAATAAATTTCTTTACTACAAATTCGACAATTCACTTTTTAAATTTCATTAAAATTTTCAGAGAAAATCCAGCAACAAAAGAAGGTAGGTACTTATTTAATTTAATCTCTGAGTACATATCATCTTGTTAGCATCTTAAGAGATCTTAACGAAAGCAAAAAGCTATATATGTACGTTTTATGTACGTTACATAAAATGTTTTTCGATTTTAACTGACACGATTTTAACAAATTTCACCCTCCTTTAACAGATTTCACACTTCTCTGGTGCGCCGCTGTCACCCAAATTTGGGCGCATTCGAGACGCATCAAGCACGCCAGAGGTACTTGTCGAGACAAATTAAAGCGCAGCGAAATGTAGGTACGAAATGTATGATGTCTCGTACATATTTCTTCACTTCAAGTGTCAAAATCTTGATTTATTTTGGGCGGGCGGAGAGGAAGAGCAAGGAGCAAAGAGCAAGGAGCAAGGAGCCCTTTAAATTTCCCTTTTGCCAGAGTAACTGCGAGCAGTTAGGCGTTAGTGTGTGGGTGTAGAGGCGCTTCGAGGAGGATGAGTTGGTGTTGGTGGTATGCGTGCTTCACCGGAAAATTGCGTGCAAATAAAATTTTATCCTCATTTTAAGCGTGTCAACTTCGTCATCGTCAAATTTCGAACCAGAAAAGCTTCCAAGAAATACCAGAAAGACGTCTTCTTTCTTTCGTCCTTCCTTCCTTCCTTCCTTCCTTTCGCAGCATTTGGTTAATCATAAACGTGTTTCGGTGTGTATGTGTGTGTGTGTTTTTTTTTTTTTTTTACATATTCTTCGTGTATCCGTTTTCCTTGCTGTTAGCATACTTTTATATACATATATTTTTTATATTCCTCAATTTGGCAAATTTTTCGCCAAAAAAAAAAACAAAATAATAGACAGAAAAATTAAAAAAATTATTTGCGTAACAAAATGTATGAATACTCGTACAAGTAACGTTCAGAACAACAACAACAACAACAATAACAACAGACTTAGTCTGGCCTTTTTCATGCATGAACACTTTTAGCTGGTCCTTTGGGTCCTTGATTTCTTGTACGCTTTACCATTTGCTTCATCTTTTTGGTGGCTGGTAAAGTGGATGCTGAAGCTACTCGTAGTCGCCACTTTTAAAAGTATTTATTTTAAATAACCAAAATATAAAATACTTACTCAAAATTGTAGGTACTCTTTTTGGCTTTATAAAGCTTCCTCCGTTTAGAAGATTTTCTCGTTTTATGGAAAAGGTTGCATATATGTAAGTATTTTTAATTTCATTAAATTTGAAGTGTTTCATGGTAGAAATTTTACATTTAATATAAATTTCCTTAAAGCCGCAAGTTCTCGTTTGAAAGTGGAAGCAAGAGGCAATAATGGCTGAGAAGCGCTGAAAAAAGGAATCGCTTTTTTTATGAAATCATAAAAAACCATTAGAAAGTCGTTAAGGAACGATATATTGGCAACTCCAAACAGTGTCTTTCTCTAAAAGTGTACGGGCGCATGTGTGTGTGTGTGTGCGTGTGTGTGTTTGCGTGTTTGAGGTTGTGTGTTAGTTTATTTTTATGTTTGTTACGAAGTAATTCTCCGTGGTTTTTTCATACAAGTCTGTGTGTTTGTGGACAATTTCAAACGACAGTTGGATTTAATTTGCTTGTTTTTGTTATTGCGGTTTTTGGTATTGTTGTTGTTGTTGTTGTTGTTGTTGTTGTGGTTCTTGTATTTCTATCTATGTCGTGTGTCCTGTCCAGCCCGGTCCGGTCCGGTCCGATTCGTCCGAGTTCAGAGAGACACTCGGTTTTTCTCATTGTGTTTATTTCTAGGTAGGTACATATGTATGTATGTATGTACATATGTGTGTTGTCGTATCATACGACTCGTATGCGCTCTCTTTTGTTCGTTACACTATTGTTGTTGTTGTTGCTATTTGTTATTATCGTATTTGCTTTTGTACTAAAGCTATGACCCAGCAAGAACTTTGGGCAACGCATCTAACGCATACAATGGTATATTTTTTTCCTAGTTCCTAAACTTTTCGTTTGTAGTTCAGATTAGTTTTCTCCGCCTTATGTCTGTTGATAAAAAAGCTCTTTCCTTATTATTTGTACTGTTTTCAGCTTTGCTTAACTGTTTAAATGTTAATATAATGTTTATACAACGATTATAGAATTCCATCCGATAATTGAAGAAAGGTTAAGTGGCTAAGGGGTGGTTCGCCTTATGACGCCAATGTCTTTAAATTTGTAAATTATCTTTAGTGTCATCTGTCAAACATAACTATCCAAAGTAAAGCGCTCTCTTCCATCACAATAACATATCAAGGCAATGCTCTCTCTTTTCATAATTTTAACGGCAAGTATTTTGAATTAGGTTATATCCAGATTTAGGCTCATCATTCGATCTTTAGATTTAGATCATCAAGGATTCGACAACTACGGGATATACATATATAATAGTAGCTTCGACATGGCCGAAGTTAACGCCTGAAATCGAGAACAATTGATTGTTTTCTTTTTCTTAAATTTTTAATTTTTTCTTTAATTTCCTTTTCTTTTTTGATTGTATAATTCTGCTACTAGTATATTGTTTAAATTTTAAACCGATTTATTTTTAAAGCGATTAATCATCGCAACGGGTTATGTCTAGAAATACACGCTATCGATTACCTTTTCATTGCACATGTAATTTCGGTAATTTAATTTTCTTTCTGGGTCTGTTTTTCTTTGTTTGCTTTCTGTATTGTAATTGTTTAATTTTTTTCTATGATACCGTGAGAGAATTTTGTTTGTATTCATTCACGTCTCTCTCATTGTTTCTGTCCTTTTCGAACGATTTATTTGGTTTTGGTTTTTTGGAAGCATGCAGCCTTTGACTTAGATCATGCGTCCGTTTGTTAACAGTATTTTTTTTTTATGGTATGTTACATGGGTGTGTGTGTGTGTTTGTGTGTGTTGGTTTAGATTCGTAGCGTGCGTGGTTGTGCGTGTGTTTATGTTTCTGCTTATCGGTGTGACTGTCAGTGACATCGTTTTTTATGCAATTTGATAAAAGATTCTGAAAGCTGAACAAGCTCTATTTTTCTCTTACTAACGATAAATCACGTTGGTGCAGTGGAAATATGTACATACATACCTTGATTGAAAAGATATTAAAATTAAAATAAAAATTTTTTATTTTATAGCGTGCTAAAATGAAAAATTTATTAAAAAAATTAATCAAATATTTCCAAAGAAATTTTATTTTCCTGCGTTATTAAAATAAAGTAAAATTTAAATTTTCATTTTTTATTTTAGTAAAAAAAACCATAAAGACCATAATTTATAGGAGCTAATAATTTCTATGAAAGAGAAAAAAATCAGAGAAAAAAATTCAGTAATTTTTAAGCGAACATAATTCAAAAGGAAACAATTTAAATTTAAATTAGTTTAATATTTTTTTTAATATTCTTTATTTGTCCTTTATTGTTTTTATAAATCTTAAATTAATATACATTTTAATATCGTTAATAGCATAAATTCAAAAAACATGATTTTTGGTTTTGTCACTAAAATTATTATTATTATTATTGTTTTTACTAATATTTTTTATTTCTGTAGTATCATTTTTTCATGCTTTAAAAATGTTCTATAAAATTTACGAGTACGAGTATGTTCTGCTTCATTTGCCTTGAGTTAATACAAGCGATATTGTTTTAAAATGCAAAGAGGTCTTTTTTCTGTTTCTCGTATTTAAATTATTATTAAACTGTTTACTTATTATATTCTGCTTACTTTTTTGTAGTTGCATTTTCAAAGTTTTTGCATTTTCAAAGTTTTTGCACTTTGAAAGTTTTATAAAATTTCTTTTACGTTAAAATCAATCACATTATTATAATAACGTGCATAAAATAGTTGTAGAAAATATTAATTATTTAATTTTAAAAGTCTGTGAAAGCCTTTTAACCACTTCCGGTAACCACTTCCGGCTGTCTATTGTTCATTGGATGCCAAAATTTGTCCTTTAATTCGTGATGTACGTACCACCACCATCAGTAGATTGATTTTTGTAATAGACGGTCTTACATTATCTAATCTTTTCTTAAAATCTTTCCTTACATTTTGATCTCTTTTATAAGAATTGTATCGTTTGTATTGAATCGTTCTTACATTGAAGATTTTTGTTATTTTCATCAACTTCATTATTTTGTTCACATTCACATAATTTCACTTGATTATTATATTGTAATTTTTAAGTTCATTTTTGTTCATTTCGTATTTTATTTTTTATTGGTATTACATTATTTTACCTACATTTATCGTAATTTTAAAAAAGGTTTACCTAATATTTTGCTTTTTATGATAATATCATGACGTCGTTATATAAAATCGAGGATTTTCCTAATAGTAGCTTGTAATTGTTCTTGCCCTACGAGCGATGCGGTAGAGCATTCAGTGACTGCTCATTATAACGTATCGGGTAAGTGAGGGCGTTTCCTTTATCCACCGAGTATAATTCCTAAAAAGAAAAAAAATTGTATATATTTTATGTATATTAAAAAACTTTATTTAGAGTTTTTTTTTCAATTTTTAAAGCCTTTTAGTGACTTTAAAAAAAAAATTCAAAATTTTTCGTTTAGCCATTTTCGATTGAACGGCTCTCTTTTTGCATGATGTGACGATTAAATTATTACACAACAGCAAATCATTACTCTCTAACAGGGAGAGAGAGAGAGAGAGAGAGAGAGAGTGGAAAAAATTATGAACACCCACCCTGTAGGAAATGTCACTGTCGTCGTCCCTCCGTCTTACTAGAGACTGTAGTAGCCCTTTGGAATGAGCTTTCTTGGTGGTAAAATCTCTTTCATTTAATATTTGTTAAATGAAAATAAACAAAGTGCTTATTCATTATGTTTATTTTTATATTTAAATAATTTACTATTACTAATTTTTATTATTTTGAATTATAAGGGACAGTACTTGTATTAAAAACCTTTTTTTTTAACAGCCTTTTCTAGGCGTGTCTTTTTCGATTCACTCAACTTCCGAAGATTAATAGCATTAGAAAATAGCAGCACTAACCATCAACCATTTAATAAAACCTTATAATCTTAAAGCGGCTCAAAGATATTATAGAGATTGAGGCCTACACACGTTTTTCTTTCTTAAAATTTTCCAACTATTCATTCGTTCATATTCATTATTCATTGAAAACTAAAAGCAATGAAAAATGAAATAGAAGATATGAAAAATGCTGCCTTAATTTTTTACAAAAAAAGTCACTTTGTATACATAAATAACGTTTTTTGATTTAAGTATCAATGACCAATGGAAGTTTCTTACAACACAAAGTGAGTTATGAGCGAGGAAGAAAAAGCAAAAGAAGAAGAAGAAGAACATATTATACATATATAGCCTCAGACATATTACCATAGAATAATATATGTAAGTACCGGAGAAATAAAACACCAACATCGAGAAGAGAGCAAATAAGCTGCTGAATGATGATGATGATGAGTGAGCTCCGCAAAGTCAGGAAAGAGAAGAAAAACGGC
The DNA here is from genome assembly GCA_949752815.1 of Conops quadrifasciatus. NCBI lineage: Eukaryota > Metazoa > Arthropoda > Insecta > Diptera > Conopidae > Conops > Conops quadrifasciatus. The sequence goes on along the minus strand of OX457077.1, from coordinate 10,488,642 downwards.
GGTGGGAGGGGGCGGGGCTACAGACAGTAAGAGAGACATATGTAAATTTATGAGAAGAGCAGAGCTGTTAAGAAGAAGCAGAGCTGGCGACGTGTCTGTGAATAAATCTTTTTCATTAAATTAGTTATAAACAAACACTCAACCGCACGCAGTCACTTCCTCAACAAACCACACACACACACACACACACACACACACACGCACTTATACCCCACACTTACAAGAACGAATACAAAAAACAACAACAACAACAACAACAACAACAACAACAAAAACAACAACAACAACACCAATGTTAATGTAAGCGCCGTTTGGTATTCTTCGCGTTGGTACAAGTGTTTTGTGGCGGTTGTTTTGTTGTTGTTGTTGTTGTTGTTGTTGTTGCCGATTATATTGTCATTATTTTTGTGCGGTATTATCGTCTAACTTTGACTTTCAACTTTCAGGGTCATTCACCTTCATATACATATGCCACAGATTAGGAAGTTGGCGCCACTATCAAAATAATCACCCTGTATTTTAAAATAATTCCAATAATTATGTCAGAAAACAGAACTATTCAAATTGTAAGCCGGCAGGTATCACAACATACAACAACAAGAACAATAAATACATATTATTTGTAGTTGGCAGGACATTGACAGCAACAACAACAACAACAACAACAACAACGTTGATAGGATACACGAGTACTCTTATAACCACAATAATAACGATCATTATCATCATCATCATCAGTCGACCACAATGAAAATACTCGTATCACTAAACTCTACGCTAAGCCACAAAGACAACAACAACAACAACAACAACAACAACAAGAAGAAGGACAACAACAACAACAACAACAAGAAGAAGGACAACAACAACAACAACAACAACAACGACAACAACAGCATCAGAAATAAAAGTAGCAACAACAGTGGACACAACCACTACAACAATAACTTGAGCTATAAGCATAACAACAACAACAACAACAACAACAACAACAACTGACAATACCAGCACAAGGTATAACAACAACAACAACAACACTATTAGAGAAACTCAGGCTGCTTGTTGTATTTGAGTTAAATTAAATTAACAACAAAATGGCTAACAAAACCACACCAAAACCGGCAGATACTTAGTATATACTCGTTTTATACTTATTATACTCGTATGCGAGTACTTAGCTTTTTAAAGTTTGGCAAAAGCGTTAATCTTTTTTCTTTTTTTTGGGTATTGTTAAACACATCGCGTAAATAATGCTAATTACGAGAAAACTTATTGAGGCCATTTGTAAAAAAAAAACTTAAACGAGTCGAAAATATTACACTGCATATGCGCACCCATCTCCTAAATTGTGCAGTACTCAATTTGCACGGTTTGGCTTCTATTTTAATCATCCAACAGTATGTTAAGCTTAAGCTCTTAAGCTGAGAAATGTAACCCTTACATGACGTAACAGTTAATAGCTTAACATCTTATACTAATATTCTATGCATTGTACTATCGTATTATAAGAGTTAAGTGGCCATGCATCCTACTCAAAGACTATTACGTCAAGGTTATTAGTACGAAACAATTATATCGGAAGGTTTATTGTGGTCAGGTCGTCGCCATCACTAAACAAACATGATATTATATGATTTAATCGGGTAGATCTCTGTGAAAGCTCACAGTGGCACTGTCCGACCAGTGCCTTCTACAAACCATGACCATGATTTCAGCAGGAAACCACAAACAAGCAAAGATATTTTCATGTCAGCAATAGCAAAAAGTGGCATAAGCAAAATGTCATTTCAACAATTCAAAGACGAAAGAAAGAAGAAACTGAATGAATAAATGAGACGTGAGGGACGTGAAGGAACAAGAAGTCTGTGTAATCAGAAAATGAGAAAAAGACGAGACTGTGCAAAGAGAATGATGAAAATGCAATGAAAATGCAAATAACGATATTATTGGCTTTCTTTCGACTAATCAAGAGACACATGAAGTGATCTGCACCGAGTTGCAAAAACAAACAGGTTGTTAAAAAGGGAGACAGACAGACAGACAGAGAGAGAGAAAGAGAGAGAGAGGCCTGTCGTAGTGCCTGAGTTTTTTCGTCATACTTTGACGTATGCGATGTCAATACGGTATCTTTGAGAAAGTCAACATTCGTCACAGAAAAAAATCAAAAAAACCAAAAAATGTACAGCAACCAATCTTCCTTTTTTTGGTCTTTTCTTTCTCTTTTAAAAAAAATTCTTAAAAAGACACAATCATATTTTTTCCAATTTTTCAACACTTTATTTCCGAATAACGATGGATGATGGTTTCGACCATTCTCTTTTTTTCGAATTGGTTTCGCAATTTCTTTGCTTCAGAAGAGCTAGAGAAGCTCAAAAGCAAAGAGGATCCAGGTGAATTTTGTGTCGAGACTCATCCTTCCAACAGTATTGCAAAAAAGTCCAAATAATCGTATTATACGAGTACGATAAGCAGGAATAGCTACTATTGGTCGCTAGCTATCGAACGTCGCTTTGCTCTACAAAAAGACTTTAAAATATTAACCTGATTTTTTAATATGTTTTTTTGTTATCCTGAAAATTGATTTACCGGCAGGCAATTTATCCTTTATAAAGATTCTTCTTGTCGTTTAGAAACCGAGCGATATTCATTTGAGCTTTTATCGGTTAATAACTATATTTTGTATTGTTATTGTCATTGTAATAGTTATGGTAATAACTGTCTGGTCTTTTTTTACACGATTTTAAAATAACACGGTCGACAAAAATAAACTTATCCTATTTTTACACGTGTTTTTTTTACACGTACAAAAAAAATAACCATTTGAATTATTTGGAATTTAGCTGTTGGTTGTTTTTTTTTTTTTTTGATATGAACCGTTTATTTTGAAAGTGTCCCAAGTCAGTTGTTTATGTTCAAATCGAGGTATACTATAATATTTTCCGCATTACATGCTATGTCTTTTTTTACACGTGTTTTTTTTTTATACGGACAAAAAAAATCGTATTCCGTTTATTTTGAAAGTGTCCCAAATCCGTTCATATTAAAATCGAGATATCTAATATTTTCCGCATTACACACTGTGTCTTTTTTTACACGATTTTGAAATAGCACGGTCGACCAAAATAAACGTATCCTGTTTTTACACGTATTTTTTTACACGGACAGAGAAAAAATCGCATTTGAATTATTTTGAATTTAGATGTTGGTTGTTTTTTCTTAATATGAACCGTTTATTTTAAAAGTGTAAAAGTCCGTTTATTTAAAATCGAAATATCTAATATTTGCCGTATTACATGCTGTGTCTTTTTTTACACGATTATTTGTATTAATGACATGAGATCAACTGTCGTTAATCAAGCAAGAAAAATGAAAGCACAACGATTCGATTTTTATTATTATTTTCAAAAGCAGCCAAGATTTCTTGCAATCACTTTACAATTTATGGACCGAGGCGTGAATGATGATGATGATGATGATGATTACGATTGACGGTAATCATCACGAGTTATTGATGGTGCTGGTGAGTTATACCTTTTTTTATTCAATTTATTTAACAAACCTCAGAATCCACATTCAGTCATAACAAGGTCATAATAACACTTATTTTACACTTTTGCATACAGACCTTACACACACACACACACACATATGCATCCACACAGTTATCCACAAACATTCACACAATCGGTCTGTTGCTAACGATGCGTAAAAGTACTTGCATTAATTACGAGCTCTCTCTTGAAGCTCCTTTTTGTCTCTTTTTTTGTACATTCTTGTTTCATTATTTCAATAATATTAACAAATATTCGCACAAACACGAATAAATTCTGCTTCAGAGACGGTCGGTCGGTCGGTCAGTCGATAGGTCGTTTGGTTCAACAGTCTTTTATCGTATTTACGGTAATTCTTCGTCTGTTGCGTCTGGTTTTTATTGATTTCGCTTCATGCATTTAATAAAGGACAGGTTTTGCATCGCATGAGACTGTTTGTGGCATGACATTTATTGCTTCAAAGTCTTCGTTGTTGTTGTTTTTGTTATCATTTAAACATAATTAACGATAAATATTTCTTTTATAGTAAACATTTTTTAATTTTCTTAAGTAAACTTCATCTTCCATTTAGCAAAAAAACCAAAAAAAATATTCAAAATTAAAATACTTTTGCTTTTGATAGACGCATTCATTGTCTGTCATCGTGTGTTGGTGTCAGTGTATGTAACAACACACCACAATTCATTTGTGTACGAGAAACCGCAGCCAGAGCAACAAAAATATCGATGAATTTGTAACAAATCATTATCATTAAATTGGTTTATTTTAATTAAATTGATAAAATTGCCAATTTTGTATGGAAGAATTATATCAATAGAAGCATAACAAAACATACACACACGCACATACACACGCACACACAATCACACAAATGCAATTGCATAAATTATTTTACAAATGCAGTAAAATGCATCGCATTTTATCGCATTACTGCAATATCGACTGCAAACAATAACAACAACAACAACAGAAGCAACAACAACTAGCAATAGCCCCAATCAGTGATGCCCACACGCAAGATTTTTCGAGATTTCAGCGATCTCGATCTCGTCTCGACTGAGAAAGTCTATTTCGTTCGTGAATCTCGACCGGACTAAAAACTTTAACAACAACAACAACAACAACAACAACGGAAGCAACAACAATTAGCATTAGCCCCAATCAGTGATGCCCACACGCAAGATTTTTCGAGATTTGAGCGATCTCGATGTCGTCTCGACTGAAAAAGTCTATTTCGTTCTTGAATTTTGACCGGACCAAAAATTCTAACAATAATAACAACAACAACAACAATAAAGAATAATAGCAACATTGGAGCCAACAAGCAACTTATTGACCACAACCGAGTTGGTTTAACAAGCGAGATTTTTCGAGATTTGGGCGAAATCTCGTAACTCGTCGAAAAATTCGTGTCAAAAATTCGAGACGAGACTGACTGTACGTTAATTTAACGGTCTCGTGGGCATTACTAACGATAACGATGATATATTATAGGTAGCAACATTCAGGGCCAGCAACAACAACAACAACAACCGCAATAACAAAAACACACACACACACACTTTGTTGTATTCTAAGCGATTTAAATAAATCGCATTCGTTTCATTCGAATGAATAAATCTTTTTCATTCAAAATATATCACTACCAACGAACCAATGATGAGGGCACGCCCTATTCATTCAAACAGAGACAGATCAAATGACATTTAAACATTATACAAATATGAATACAAACACAAATAGAGCCATATATGTACATACCTATAACGCACAAATGTACATAGCATGTATGTATATAAATGCATACATTTATTCATTGGACTTTGTTCAGTTTGGCAACGATATAGACCGAAGTGACAGCCATTGAAAATCAATAAATTATCGAGTGGTTTTGAGGCGGTTGCCGCCGACAGCACATCACCGGCCGTAGTCAACGCAGAGGGACGGACGGTGTAGAAGAAGAAGAAGAAGAATAAAGCAATGTTGGCAGATTATTGTGGAATATTGGGCGAGACACCGGAGGAAAGAGGAAGAAAGACATGAAGGGCGCGACGAATTGATGGCTGCGAGTATTAAACAATTTCGTTTGGTTGAGTTTCAGGAAAATAATTTGCAAATTTTATAAAAATTTTTAAACTTCACTTAAAATAAATGAATTCCGAAAATTATCAACAAAAATCTTGTTTCGATAAAATTTTTTAGAATAGAAAAATTTTTCATTTTATGCAAAATATTTTAATTTATAATTTTCAACAATTTTTTTTTTAATTTTTTTTTATAGTATATACATAAATATGAAATTTTTGACAAATTAAAAACTTTGACGACGATTCTCTTAAAAATCTAAATAATTATAAACAATTATGATTAATGAGCTTTAGTAAAGATCACTCAATCTTTCAAAGAAAATGAAGCAAATTTAAGAAAGTTTTATTTAAAAAAATATGTCATTATTGTGTAAAAATCCTGCTGTGAATCAGGTCTTTTAAGGTCTACGAAAAGTAACCACACACACAAAGGCACGAAAATTAAATCAAGCGTGCTTTAAAACAATTCAATTCGAAGCAGTCGATATCAATACGGTCTGCTTCGAATTGAATTGAATTTTATTGAACTTCACTGATTGAAAAACTCGTAGGTATATAAACTGGTTATAAACATACACACACACACACACACACACACACACACATAAAGTTCATAGCACACGAACTCAGCCAGCCAGCCAAGCGGAGTCACCCTGCCGTTAAGACAGGACTAGAGAAAACGTGGCCATCATCGAACTAGTGCCAAGGTAAGGCCTGTACGATAAATTGAGCTGGAACTACAGTGAAATCTAGCTAGTTCGGAATTAGTGGCTCGGAATTAGTGCAGCGTTGACAGACTGACAGCGTGATTACAATCGAATCGAATCGAATCGAGTGCGGCACAGGCGATAACACAACATAGACATATAAAAGTACACACGACATGACAATGTCAACAAGTGGAGAACAATTGTCATTAGCGCTGTGTCAGCAAGGTTTTTTTTCCGATTTTTTTTTTTTGCTTTATTTGCTGTCTGTCTTTACGTTTCAGTTAACTCGTTCGTAACACATCATTGTCGAATAGTTTACTATAATGATAAAACAATTGATGATTGAGGCTGATGATAACGATGATGACAACGATGATGACGATGATGGATGGATGGTTGAATGGTTGGATAAAGATTACACTGATTATAACAATGAAGCGATAACAACTGATTATAGAGTGAAAATCTATGTAAGGAAGCATCGTAACATGACATGAACTGACGTGACTGAATACTGATTAGCTTTGCAGTTTTTTCTGTTTTTCACTCAATTTTCAATTCCAGTCGATACCGCAGTACACTGCATTGTGGTAACCACATTATTATCAATATGGCATGCCGCATGCATGCAGTCAATCATCGTCAATCAACAGACTCGTTTTCGGCTGAAAACTGTATCGACAATAAAACCACCAGAAGGTGGTTCAAATAAAGTCAATTTGTAATCCATGGTTCAATAAAATTTTTCCCCTCCTCTTTCATTAACAAGAAGTGAAGAAGTTTTTATAGTCAGATTTATTTTATAAATTTATGAAGAATCTTGAAATATTTTATCCCCGAAAACATTTAAAGGAACGTTCATATTTATGAGTTCAAAGAGAGACTAATTTTTCAGAAGAAATATAAATATACATATTTCATATTGATATTCGGATATTCTTTTTTAAATATAAATATGAGTACAAATTTATGACTCCGAAAAGACTCTTTTTTATGAACCTCATCTGGGCACATAATATTTTGACTCCGAAAACAATGTCTTTTATGAGGAAAATATGAGCCTTAATTTGTTTTTCCCGAAAATATTGAAAAACTGTACATTGTCATTTAGGACTCCGAAGTGATTCATATTTATGTCAATATTGTGAGTCTACTTGATTTCTTTCTTTCAAACTTTGCTTTTGAAGTCTGGAAAGATTGAAATTGTTGGTCCATATATCTTTTTTAAGACTCTTAACAGCGAGTCTTATAGAAGAAAAAAAACACACATATCGAAGTCTTTTATGCATCCAAAAAAAGCCAAAATTAGAAATGAATCATAAAGTGCTCAGAAATGATTCATAAAAGGCTCAGAAAAGAATCATTGAATGCTCTGAAAAGATTTATAAATCGATTAGAAAAAGATCATAAAAGTCTTAGAAATGATTCATAAAAGATTCATAAGATGCTTGGAAAACAATCATAAAAGGCTCAGAATATGTATGTACCTTTTCTCAGACTCAGAAATTATAATTTTTTATTGAAATTTTAAACTCACAAAACGCACAATTTTATGAGTCTTTTCTGACTCTTATTTGGGACTCTTTTCTGCGTCTTTTATGTGTCTGTAAAGAGCGTATTTACTCAGTAATATGAATCTTTTCGAGTTCTTAAAAGATTCAAATTGTTTGCTGGTATCTTAAAAAAAGTGTTATTGTTTGTATCGTATGTTATTAGTTACGATACTTTATTTATTAATTTAGATTATTTATTTTTTTATTTATTATTTTATTCATTTTTAAACTATTATTTATTTATTTACGTTATTTATTACGTTCTTTTGGCATCGCTTTTTCTGGAATTGCGTGTTACTCATACGCCATGGTGTATACATTTTCCTCATAAAGTCTCTCCTGCGGTGGTTACTTTCCGTTTCATTCCTCATATCAATCGAAATTTTACTGAAATCGATACTTCTTTGATTAGTATTTATGCCTTTTTTTCCTCTATAATTTTCGTTTCTCTTTACTTTCGGTATTTATAGTATTTACAAACGTTGTGTAGCAAAAATAAAATCGCTCTACTCTATTCGTACTCTATTCCTTTGAGTACTCTACTCGTTATCGCTTTCCCTGCAGTCTTTCTCTAAAAATGAATCTATTACTCGCTCTATTTAAAGCAGCAACAACAACAACAACACCATACACCATTGTTTGAACGATTTGAGTTAATATTTTTGTTGGCTGCCTCTCACACACGGCAACAATACATTCGGCAACAATTAATTATTATAAATTTTTCAGCAGCAGCCAAAAGAGAGGCGGCCGCCGCCAGCAGCGGTTACCGGAATTGGCAAACAGAAAATCTAGCTACCGCCCCGAGTATAATACTTCCGATCGATCAATCAATTAAGTGAATATGTACGCTCAGTAGCAGCAGAGCGAGCAGAGCAGCGTGGCAGGAGGCAACAGAGCTGTTTCAAAGCAAAACCGTATACCGAAAGTTTAACATCATTACCATCTGCGTTGCAATGGCGACGCGTCGTCGTTACCTGCATAATTCTTAAACCATTAAAGAAACCATTCACAGAAGTTTCAAGTAGTTTTCTCCTTTGATAGCATTCGTTTTAGCAGCAGCGACAACAACAAACAACAGTTTTATATTCAAAGATTTAAAGCTTATTGAAATCTTAAAACACATTTATGTATATTCATAATATATTTTCTTTCTCTAATAGTCGACTAAATTAGAGGCAATTCAAAGGATGGTGAAAAATGCGAGTGACTTCGTACTATATGTACAGGGTGCGCCATCTTTTATGTCGGTATGTGACGGTTTGGCCGACGAATACACTGAGCAACCTTTTTCTTACTTATAACCTCTTCTACCACCAGAAGTAACTCCTACTAAGCGGAATCGACTTTGTTAGCTTAATTTTTCGATATTTTAATTTCTCTTTCTATTAAGTTTTCCATATTAATAATCATATGCGAGTATGTTTACTCGCACGTATACTTACCACAGTAAAAGGATTATATCCCACCGTCGTCGTTCTGCGGAATGGATTCGAAAATGGCAAATCCACATTCAGCAGTTTGCCGTTATAGAGATCGACCACGTACCGGATTTGAGAGTTGTTGTCGGTGCACGAATCGATGGCGTACAAATGGCCACACACGATGAACATCTCGCCGAATTTGTGATGATCCAAAGTGATATTGAAATTGTATTGCATTTTCAGATTTTCCGCGTCCAACTGAAAAATGGATAAGAGAATGAGTTTATAAAGAGAGAGAGAGAGAGAGCGAGAACGAGATAAAAAGAGATGATGGCTGAATTGTGATAAACTTATACAAAGAAGAAAAAAGAAATACATAGAATTTTTTGTAAGACTAAAAATCGTATTTTATTCGATTTATGCGGCACAATTGATTGCAGCGAAAAGAGAAACAAACGATGGAAATTACGGTGAGGGGGAAAGAGGCAGATGGTGGTTGGAAGACAAAAAAAAGTCACTTGTTCAGCATGAAAAATTTAAATAATTTTCTCATCGCTTTCAAAAATTCATTTAACTATATTTTAATATACACAGACTGAAGCTAAAATGTTTCGTTTTATAATTTTGAAAAAAGATACCAAAAATATTCCTCATCATGAACTACGTATTCCCATCATCATCAACATCATCATCAGTTAAAGTTACACCCCGACATAAAAGATGGCTCACCCGTATGTATATTAATTACTTGTGAGGATGATGTTCGTGTTGTTTTAATGTTTTTGTTATAATACATAAAATGATTTCAAATAATGTTTTCAATCATTTAAAAGTGTTTTTCTTCTAGATATTTAAGAGTAATGAAAAATTATTGTAAAACAATTTTTCATATTCATTTATGGAATATCCATCTTCGTATTTCACTTTTAATATTGTAGGTACTTTTTTCCCTCTTTCTCTCTGACAGAGACAGAGAGAGATCTGTCTCCTTGGGAATAATATTTTTCCCTTCGACCTGTCTTCTTGAAATGCTATAAAACTTAAAAACGGTCTCATAAAAATGGCAATAAAATAGTAAATTTCAATAAAATCTTTTATCAAGTGATGGCAGGAAGAACCATAAAAAAGAGTAACCACTTGATACTCGTAATGCCCTTCAATTTATCAACATTGTTCGCTTGTCCTTACGTCTGTTCGTCTGTTCGTGCGTTCTGCTGATGTAGTTTTTGAGGCAGAAGAAAAGCGGTCTTTTTTTAAAATAATGCAAAATGAATCGTGTTGGAAAATATAGAAAAATATACGTATTTGCTGCAATTGCCGAGAAGGCCAGGCAGGAAGGAAGGAAGGAAGAAAGAAAGGCCAGGCAAGAAGGAAGAAAGAAAGACTGGAAAGAAAACCGAAAAGGAGTCAAAAAGAAGCTCGGAAAATGTGGTCTGAGAGGAAAAATGTTGTTTCCATTAATAAAAAAAGCAAGCCTTTTCACTCGGTTTGTCAACACATTGTCAATGAGTATGAGTGAGAGGCAAGAGGAAGGCACGAATGTTCAACAGCGGTCGCGGTGGGTGTGGCGTGGGCGTAGGAAATGGCGTATGGAAAATGTAGTAAATTAGAAACAGAAAAGTACTGCAGAAATTGTTATAAAATAAATTAGAAAAAGGAAGAAAATGCCATTTTTTTCCATTCTTTCAACTTTTGCTTTGCGCGTTTGATGAAAATACGACAACAACAACCATAAATGGCCACTGAAATGGCACAAAATGGCGACAAAAAACACCAACAAACCACGAACTTGTGAACGATAACGTCGTCGTCGTATGGACGCATTGAAATATGGACGTATTGCTTGCATTTCAGCAAACTGCTTGCAGCTACGCTTCTCTGCAGCTGGAAGCTGAGCTCCGTTGAGCTCCGTTTGTGTTCTTGAAGATAAATTGAATTCACATTTCAATGATTGCCATCAATAATGGCCAAAAGCAATGACGAGAAATAAGTAGAGAAGAAGGAGAGAAGAAAGGATGTGAGCTAAATATACAGCCACACAAACACATACACACGCAAATAAACTAATGTGCATAGAGACGGAGCTATATATTTTTGCGCCAAATAATTCAACTATTTTATTAGTTTGCACTTAGCAAACGACGAATGTTACGGCAAATGTCGGTGTGTGTGTGTGTGTGTAGGTGTGTTCCTTGTGAAGGTAACTGATCTGATGCTGTCAGTGTATTGTGTACAAACAAAAAACATAGACGAATGTTTGCGTAGTAAACAATTCTCGTAGGTGTGTGCCATTTGTTTGGTTAAGTATGACCCTGTGCTCGCTGTTTGTATTGTCTGTGTAGGTGTGTGTGTGTGCGTGTGTGTTGACCTACATCTTTCCATTTTCTCTGAATTGTCTTGTTCCGCCCGAAGCTGAACAAAAATGCTTTCTTATGTTTGTAGCGTACGAAATATTGTGTTAACATTAGTTTGAACGCTTTTTTGGGCCTGAACTCAATTCAACCAGACGACTTGACTCGACTCGATTCGATTCGACTCACCTTCGCCACTAGAGTATTGTTTGAATCGGAAGTGCTGTAGATGACCCATAGACCAACTTCGTCTACATTAAAATCCATGAAATTGTAGTGCGTTGAGTAGAGTTTGTTGCCGCTGGCGATGCCCGAGTACGGCAATGATGTGGCTAAAATGAATGAGAAGATGCAAGATGAAGGTTGAGAAATTTATAACATAACGTAGCGTGCATACATAGTATGTATGTGTGCACTTTGAACACTTTTCTACACCAACACTCTTCTTCACACTTCACACTCAAATGTCTTAAAATATTTGGTTCAACTCTCATCAAAATCTGCAAATATTTACTTTGGTTGAAAGCCTTTAGGGCGGTGGGCGTTGGTTCAGTGTGGGTTCAATCATTCACACATCTTTACCGACCAGAAGAAGAGAACATCTTGCTACAAGATAAAAACGCAAACAAATAAACAAACAAACAAAACGAACCAACAAACAAACTGTGCTACAAACCTAATTTCTTATGTTTGCTTGTGTTTGCTCTCATAAACATTTTTCCCAATCATACAAACACACACACACACACGTGGACTTTCATATATACAAACCTAAAAATTTTATATTCATTAATTTTTTTTTTTTAATTTTTTTTTTAATTTTTTTTTTTTATGTTTTTTTTTTAATTATTTTCTTTTAATTTTTATTTAATTTTTTTTTTAATTTTTTTTTCAATTTTTTTTTTTTCATTTTTTTTTTTTTTAATTTTTTTTTTTAATTTTTTTTTTTAAATTTTTTTTCTTTTTAAATTTTTTTTTTCAAGTTTTCTTTTTGGAAAAATGCTTCCGTTGAAGAAGCAGAGTGAAGCGGAAGCGGTTCAATTGATGTTGCTGCTTGGCACTTTTTGATATTGCAGCAGTATTGTTGCTGGGTGCACTCAGCCTTATCAACACTTTCTGACACACTTTCTTACATATACATACAGAAAGTCATTATGGGGTTGGTTGGGCGAGGGGTCGAGGCGGAGGAGGTTGCCCATACAAACCTCAAGACTTCTTTTGTGCAGCAATGAATGAAATGTCGTGATGTCGTGGTGATGATACATCATTATTCGTTGCGCAACATTGGTGCTTTTACTAGTAATATACTGTTTCTGTTTACAACCCTCCTCTCCTTTCCCCCCCCCCCCTCATTTTGACCCCTTTATTTTTCCGTTTTCCGGGTCACATTTCAGTTTTTTTTTATAATCAAGTGAATTTTTAATGAAATATTGTACGTAACACGTTTGTGCAGCTTTTTATGTCTTCTTGTGCTGCTTCCTTTTCTTCTTCCTTTTGTTGTCGTCTTTTCCATGTCTTTGTCTTTTTCTTCTTCTTCTTCTTCTTCATCCTCATAATTTATTTTATTTTTTTTCTTATTGTTAATTAATTTTCTTTGTCATGATAGTACTTTCTTTTTATTGCAGTTAAAATGCTTTGGTAGTTGTTCTTCTTTCTCTTCTTCTCCTCTTTAATCTTTTTGTGCTTTTTAATTTTACCATTTAAATGCTGTTTTTAATGCTCAGTTTTTGTGTTGCTCAGTTTTTCAATGTCATAAAAACTCTTCAATCGACATCAATGTTTCGTTTTGTTTTTTGTATTAAAATTTTTCCTTTGACATGATAAGAAATCGTCAATCATTGCGTCAATACTGTCCGATCAGTGTCCATCTGATCATTGCTGCCTCGAAATTAAAAAAACTCAAAATAAAAGTATTCGTTTATTAATTTTTCTACGTTTGTTTCTTCTTTTTTCTTCTTCAAAAATAATAGATTTTATATTTCTTTTATCAATTTACTTTCAATTTTACCCAGAAAGACCAAAAAGAAATGATCGGCGATAGGCTGAGACAATTCGTTTGATTATCTGCAGTATTTTAACTGATAAGACACATCACTCTGTGCTCTGTATTTATGGCACAATAAAACTGCGAGTCCGTGCACATTTGATGATGAAAAATATTTACTCAAAGCTCATCATCTCGAAAGCGGTTGACCAACGAACGCACTTAACGAGCTCATGTCACACTAATCCACTCACTTCACTTACTCTACCACGCTACCACTCTACCACTCAACCATTCAACCATTCACGTATGTATTCTCAATCACTCTTTCAATCAATCCATTAATCATTCACAACTCATTCACGCCAACACTCATGCAATTATCCTTTAATTTCATGGCTGTACACAACAAAAGCTTCAATTTCGTCTAAAGCTTCAATTGTTCATGCGAGGGACAATAAGAAGAAGAAGATCGCTGAAGGTGAAAAGCGTGAAATTCGTTCATATGTTGTATTTTTTTTTTTTTTCTTGTTCCTTTGTTTTTCTGTACTTACATATTTTCTTCAATGTGTTCAAGTTCATTTTGACAACTTTATCCGTGTTCAGTTGATGATAGTAGAAGGAACCGTTATAGACAACATGAGCATTACCCTGCAGAAAGGAAATGTTTAAAAATGGATGTAGTTAATAATTAATATAATGAAGAATGAATTAATATAATGAAGATGATAGTTTTCGAGGGATTTCTTCTATAAATCCCTAAAATTTATTTATATATTGTGCAATAAACTGAAAGAGACAAGTGTTTATTAAAGATTTTTAATAAACAGGAAAGTCTCAAAATAAAAATGCTTTTCGAAATCTACTTCAAATTTATTTTCAAGAGGATTTAAGTACTTTTTTTTGATGGAGCACAAAACTGTGGAAAATTGTTGAGTGCAGTCGAGAAGAATGTGGTCGGTCAGAAGAAGGCAAGTGCCAAAGGTCGATGCACACACACATACATATATGTAGCATATGTTTGTGTGCATCTGTGTAAATTATGGCCACATCATGATGATGGCGACAGTGATGCCATGTGGTTTTTAGTTTTCTTTCGTTCTTTATTTAGCCTGAATTTAGCAAAAAATGCTAGACGATTAATGATAACGATGACACACAACAGCTGTGGTCTCTAAAACATAATGCGTACAATAATGAAGAGATCAAGAAAGATAAAGAGAGAGAGAAAGAAGAGGGAATATGGGGAGGAGGGTCATAAATGTTCGTACAATGATAGAGCATATACTCGTATGTCTTCATCGCTAACTTTGCCGTCGGAAAAAGTATTTTCTGTATCATATTTTGGCAAAATAAATAAAATATTCGTAAAAATAAGAAAATGGAAAATCGGGCGTATTTACTCAGCAAACCATATGAGTCTTTTTAGACTCAGAGAAGATTCATATTTCTGAGCAAATACGCTTTTTACGGACACATAAAAGAGTCAGAAATTAACGTTTTTTTCCATCCTAGACGGTTCGCAGAAAAGTCTCATAAAATTGTGCGTTTTGTGAGTTTAAAATTTCAAGAAAAAATAATAATAATTTCTGAGCCTTTTATGATTTTTTTGGAGCCTTTTATGATTTATTTCTAAACCTTTTATAAATTTTTTTTTTAAAATTTAATAAAAGGCTCCGTTTTATGATTGTTTTCTAAGCCTTTTGTGATTCTTTTCTGAACGTTTTATGATTCTTTTCTGAGCTTTTTATGATTATTTGCTGAGTCTTTTATGATTGTTTTTTATGTTGTTTTTTTTTCTGAGCCTGTTATGATTCTTTTCTGAGCTTTTCTAAGCCTTTTGTGGTTCTTTTTTTAAAGGTTTTATGATACTTTTCTGAGCTTTTTATGATTATTTTCTGAGAATTTATGATTGTTTTCTAAGATTTTGGGATTCTTTTCTGAACGTTTTATGATTAATTTCTAAGCCTTTTATTATTATTTTCTCAGTCTTTTATGATTGTTTTCTGAGCCTTTTGTGATTCTTTTCAGAGCTAATAATTTAAATCCTTCCAGACTCAAAAAAATATTCGCATTTATATTGTAATACACAAATATATACAACATATTATATAACATATATCAAAATACCAAATCTACAGGTCTCTCGCCTGAATTTACGAGTATCACAAGACCGTTAGAATCCCAGACGGGCACGTTCACTATAGCATCCTTAGCATCGAAACTTACATGGAATCCTTCGGGGATGTCATACTTGTTCCTCGCAATACTGCTCATGCGAAATTGCATTTTAGTAGAAAATTCATAAAGATTTGTGGTATCATTCTCTTTCGTGACGAATGTCTTCTCACGGTCAATATCCTTGGCTGCGGCATCCTTTAACCAGCAACCGTGAATCTCGTTGATGGCCTTATGGAAAACGGGCTTGCCCACCGCGTATAGCAAACAACCTATAAAATGAAATATTAATGAAATAGTATTAACGTTATAATAGTAACTTGAGTGGCGAAGCTGTCTTTCAGTTAATGCGGTAATTATTTAATGCTCGTTTTAGACGCGATATCACGTGCCAATATTCATCTCAATATTCATTGATAAATTGAGTTGGTACGAGTGATTTTATTGCTCCAGCAACTGCCAAAAGAAAAAAAACTTCGACCATGCGTCTACAAGATTACAAGACACGAGTACCGGAAAAGCTCTGATCTCAATATAATTTATACACTCTCGTACTCTACGCGGTGGCTAGATATTTATATACGAATACGAGTACTAACGATGACGTTACTTACTTTTTTGGCGCTTCGGCAAACCGGGATAGCTGCCATTTCCTGTCGGTTGAATTTCAAAGATCGAATTTATGGCATCCTTGCATTGGTAGAGACTGCAAAGGAGGAGATAATAAAAACCGAACGAACATACATCCATACATACTCGTACGTATATAGCCAGCTGCATACACGTACAGACATCTTTAAATAATATTCGATTTAATGATGGACAATAAAAGGAATTTAATGGCGCGCAGCCAATCGACAGAAATTTAAATAACTAAGTGTATTATGATCATCGTAAAAGCCAAAATAATAGATTCCAAAAGCAAGAGAGAGGAAAATATGAAGAAGTACGAGTAGAAGAGAAGGGAAGAAGGCTAAAGAAGTTATGAAAATTCAAAGGATAAATTATATTATTTATGAGTTATTGCTCGTACGCGGAGTTCATCTCTTTTTAGTGGCGAAATTTATGTCGTCATCAAGTCATCAAGTTAGAAAAGTGTTTTTTCTCAGTAGAGAAAAATGGTGAACGGTGAGGAAACAAAAAACGATAAAGTTTGAGGAAATTATAGAATTTTTCCTCGAAGCTAAACAACCAACGGAATTGTACTCGTAGTATTATAAAACACATCCTGCCTTACTCTAGCGATGATAACTTGGCTTCTTTTAAAAGTAGCTGAATTTTTAAGGTCTTTCGTGCTTCTTTAAGGCACAAGTTTAAGCCTAAAAAGTGCTTATAACGAAAAAGACTTCAGTCTATAGTCATTTTTTTATTGTCTTTAAGTCATTAAAGCCGATAAAGAAATGACTAGGTTTAATCTAGTGTTATAAACTCACCCTGGATCGGGGCATTGCTCACAAATGGGACACTCGCTTTCGGGCGGACGCTGTCCGAACACTCTGATCTCTTTACCCACGTACGGTGTTTCACTATTCGGGTCTTGAGCTGAAAGTTTAAGATACACAGACGTAAAAAAGAAGCTTAAATTATTACCTTGGCCTCATCGATTGAACTTACGTGCAATCTCGAAATTGACCATGGTTGCATTCAGCTCATTCCGGGCCACGCAGTGATAGTAACCGAAATCATCTTTACGTAAATTATTAATAGTTAGACGCATGGTCGTTTTAAAACTACGAGCATAAACAGACATAACACGATAAGTTAAGACAGTTAAGCGTAGACTATAGTAAAATTTACCCATCGGGATATGTTTCTATGCGATACTTTTCACCAGGATCCAAAATTTTGCCATCGTAAGCCCGTTCCCAATAACGTATAGCCTCCGGGAAGGCCTCAACCTGCGCAATTAAATTAGAAAATTTATAATAAAAATGTATGCTACAAATTTCAATAAAAAATTATAATTTCTGAGCCTTTTATGATTATTTTATGAGCATTTTATGATTCTTTTCTAAGCCTTTTATAAACTTTTTTTCATGCGTGTTTTTTTAATAAAAGGCTCCGTTTTATGATTGTTTTCTAAGCCTTTTGTGATTCTTCTTTGAACGTTTTGATTCTTTTCTGAGCTTTTTATTATTATTTTTTGAGCCTTTTATGATTGTTTTCTGAGCCTTTTGTGACTCTTCTTTAAACGATTTATGATTCTTTTCTGAGCTTTTTATTATTATTTTTTGAGCCTTTTATGATTGTTTTCTGAGCCTTTTGTGATTCTTATCTGAACGTTTTATGATTCTTTTCTGAGCTTTTTATGATTATTTTCTGAGCCTTTTATGATTATTTTCTAAGCCTTTTGTGATTCTTTTCTAAACGTTTTATGATTCTTTTGTGAGCCTTTTATAATTATTTTTTAAGCCTTTTGTGATTCTTTTTGAACTAACAAAGTTAAATCCTTCCAGACTCAAAAAATATTCGAATTTATGTTGTAATATACAAATATATACAACATATTATATAGCATGGTGGTCCCAAACGAGATTTTCCCAGATTTCTCGACTGTCGACTATGCTCAGCTGAAAAAAAGCCTGCCTCTTCTCGAGAACTAAACTCGTTTTCAGGACGAATAAAAACCTGATTCGCTTCCGCTTGTCTTAAGATCTGGCCTCGGCCAAAAAATATACAGATAAAAAAGTCGGTCTCTTTTTCGTTTGATACTTTAAAATCGAATACTTGTTTTTTCTTTTTTTTTCATTACAATTAAACTAAAGCGTCCGATGATCGACCAATCAAGCGAACAATCTATCAGTTTTTAATGTATTTACTATTAAATAAACATAATTTTTTTCCTCTTTTTTCTGGAATTAAAAAAAAAACTAACAAAATATATAAATAACCAGACATGACAGCACTGCTAGCATTCGGCACAGCGTTGGAGACTCACGGGACTCATGAGTTCAAGGCAGAACCGTACTACAGCAACGAGGTGCTGATGGGCAATTGGTATGATGACCGCGTCGCCCAGAAGACCGATCGACACGCCATCGTGCCGGGCGTCTACGGCCAGAGCCGCTGCCTCAACCAGCTGACTTCCTACCGGGATAACTTCACCGCTCCCAGCACGGACGTCAAGAAGGCCGCCGACGACTTCATGTCGCTGAGTATAGACTCATTCGCGAATCAGGTGAAGGGCAAGGAGTCGAATATCTCGTTCTTCAACGGCGATCAGTTCGTCAAGAACATGACCACCACCACCGACATAATGTACCGTCTCCGGCCGGCAGCAGCGTTGCGCGGCAAAGGGTTAGCTCTCGACATTCGCAAGCTGACGCCGAAGGAAGACTTCTTGCGGGGCTACGGAAATTTGACCGAAACTGGCATTCGGAAGGAAATAGCAATCAAAGTCTGTTGCGAGAAGAACATCATAGGAACGACCTACCGAAGACACTACGACTCGGGCAAGCTGCTGCTAACCAAGCGTTAACCCTGAAATTAGGCGGGCGAGCAAGTAATTTCTCTTATTGTAATGTTAATCGGACAAAATTGTAAAAAAAAAATATAACAATAGTGTTTTAATGATACATAAAAAGGCAAATGAAAAAAGGCAAAATTGCAAAAAATTGCAAAAAAATTGCAAAAAATTGCAAAAAAATTGCAAAAAATTGCAAAAAAATTGCAAAAATCGCGAAGCTAACGCGCATTGAAAGAAAATAAAATGTAAAATCTTGGAAATTCTTTGATACTTGTTAACGACTTTTAGTTATCCTTTTAGTTAACCTTTAGTTATTAACCTTAGTTATTAACCTAATTAGTTATTAATTTAGTTAACCTTTTAGTTATCGTAGGCTTTTAAGAGCAAATTGTATGTCTTTTCAGAAAACTTTACAATAATACTAGAGATTCTACTACTATGACTTTAAATAGAACAACACTTCAGAAAATTCCCTAAAAATTTTAAACTGCCAGAAAATGTTAAAGCAACATTAATTTTAATTTGAAAATTTAGTTTTTTTATAAAATTTACAATTATTAGAAATATGTACGTTGTTTAATAAAAACAATGCAAAATCAAGCGTAATATAATTAAGCAGGATTTAGTTTCTTTAATCAATAGATTAAAATACTTTCGTAATACGAAATTTTAACCTACTTCGATATGTGTGAGTGTGTGTTGTGTGTCGTGTGCGTGTGTGTGTGTCGTGTGTGTGGTGTCAAAGCATTTGCATCAATATTTTGACGATAATTAAATGCAATTAAATGCAATAATTAAATGCAAACGACGAGTGCTGTAATAAATAAATAACGAGTATTTATTTTTGTGAAACGAGTATTTCTTTAGATTCGATATTTATTTATACGAATAGGTATACGAATATAAATGAATATATGTACATACATATATACAAAGGTGGTATCAAGAAAAATGCTATTTACATTTTTACAAATTGAATGGAAAAATTTGTAACATTTTTAGTTTAATTTAAACCATAAATACCGTACTTAATAATGGAATACCGCAATTACAAAAACAACAACAACCAGTTTTTTCAGTCGAGTCGAGGATAAAATTCGGAATTTGTTTGGTGGACAATTTTTTGGGTGAAAAAAAAATTTGAATTTCACGAAAAGATTTCTTAAAGAGAATTTAAAATTTCCCGAAAAGGTTTCCAATCCTAATTTTTGAGGCATACCTTTTTTTTAATAATAGTGAGATGTTTATTTAATATCCTATTTTTTCAAAAATTGTTCACTTTTTTTATATACAGAAAAAATCTCCCCTTTTCTCTCTGACTTTTTTGGACTTCTGCTTTTTGCCACTAACTACTAACTCTAACTACTTGGTATTCGTATTTAGGATACGCGATATTTACTTTTTGTTCATCCTTACATGTTCATATAAACCATCAGCACCATAGTAGATCTCTCTCTCTTTTTGTCTCTCTCTCGTCAACAACCACAGCCGCGTCTACCTGCCCGCTCTCATTGCTCTCCGGTCATTTCATTTGTTTTTTTATCGTATAACAAATCGACAACAACCCAACAAAAAACGTAAAAATTAAAAATAAAGACCAAAATAAACATTAGCGTCATAAAAAGACGTCATCATTTTTCGTGACAGCAACCAAACGAATTTTTATTTATATCAATTTTTCTATTTATGCCTGGTTTTTTTTGTTCTGTTATTTATTTTTGTTTGTTTTTGTATGTTAATTTTCGAATTTTGTATACTCGTGTATTTTTTTTTCTTGTTAACGTTTTTATGGGGTTTTTTTACACGTTGGTTTCTCTTCTGCTTGGTTTTGTTTGTTTCTTTGTTACTCACCAAACACTCCAGAGTTGCAGCGCGTCCGTACTCGGCATAAATCATTTGTCTGTAGACCGAAATCATTGGTGAGACTGTGAATAAAAAAACACAAAAGAAAATAGACGAAAAAAAATGTTAGACCACAGAAAACTGCTACAGCATGCCGCAGAGCTCAACAAAAAATTGAGCAAAATACTTTATGCTAAAATGTTTATAAACGTGTAAAAATATTCAAAATTTATGCATTAAAAACCTTGCTATTGTTTCCATTAACAAGAGAAAAAAGATTCCTACCCACGCAAAGTGTTATAAAACAAAAACACTAAAATAAAAATTTTACATTTTAAAAAAGGTAAAGGTAAAAAACTATGACAACATTTATGCAAATTGTCATCTGCCACAAAAACAAAACTATAGTGAATTCGTGCAAAATATGTTTTATGAGGCAAAAATTACAAACAAAAACAATTAACAACTTCAATTTTTTTTACAAATATTTCTCAGATTAAATTGAGATACGTCGGTTCTTTAAAGTAGGAATGCGCAACTCATCTGCCCGCAATAAGTTTCGTGAGCCAGCAAATTTCGCAGGAGAGCCTGCCTTCTGGCCAGCGGTCAAGTGTTTTAGGCGGTGAAGAGAGTGAGAATTATACGAGTATGTATTTGGGTGCGCTCTGAGAGCATAAGATCTGCAGGTTTCGCACCAATGAAAGTCACGTTCATTGAGAGCTACTTCTCTCAACGAGATACTTAATTGCCATTCTCGTTGCCTCGTCTCATTGCAAAGTCGCCACGAAAATCCCATGCAGGGATTTCACGTGAATCCCATGCGGACTAAATGGCGTGCATTCCTACATTAAAGTATGAAACTCAATAAAAGAGAATTTTCCGCAAATATTCATAGCTTTTTAAACGACTGAATATCAATCATTTAAAAATACTTGAAGAGATAGATAGCTCTTTTTCGAGTTTATAGAAACTCTGAATAAAATTTATTTTTATTATTATTTCTACTCTACGCTCGTAACGATATGATACCGAAAAATAAAACCCATCCTTCAAAGATTTCCATTATTCAAGACATGAATGAATAAAAGTCCTGAAAGGGTAATAAAGCAATGAGATTGTGTTAATGCGAGGTCCTGTGGCGAAAATGCAATAATTCTCAACCACTTTTTAATTAAAAAAAAAAAAAACCAAAAGAAAGAGGGAACAAGAAACGCCGGGTGGGAGGCGTTTAAAACCCAGGCATTAAAAATGTCAATGGAATAAGCGTATTTTTACGACATAAAAGCGGCGACGACTTCTGAACGAGTAAAGGATTTACGGCCGGATATCAACGGAAATGAAAGGAAATGAAGGAAACGGAGAAGATGATGTGAGAGGAAAAGGGTGCGCAGGCGAAAGGAGCAATAGAGGCAAAAAAAAAAAGGTTGGGCGCCATTTATAAATCTGGTGATTAAGTGTAAAATAAGCTGGTAAACCGAGCAACAGCAGCCAACAACACAACCGCATTTAAGCCAACAACACTTAATTCGAATGCACTAAGAGAAAAAGAGCACTAGAAATAATTTGCAAATAATGGCAAAATTAATATAAAAAAATTATGTTTCTTGAGGTTTGTTAAGTTTTCGGACAGCGTTGGATGATAATGGTTTAAAAAGGTACGCATTTTTGTGGGTTTTTAATAGAAGTTTTAATGAAAAAAAAATTTTCGAAAGCAATGTATATTATATATATACATATTTACTATTTTTGCATATCTAGACTTAAAATAATTATAATAAAGTAAGGAAAAAATAATAAAAACTTGTTAATTTTGGATTAAAAAATGAGTATAGTATTTAAAGATTTTGCATCAAGATTTTGGATTTTTTTTATGTATGATATATAAAATCGATGTATGATATGAATATTCAAAGAATACGATTATACATATTTTACTTACAGTGTACTTCGACGAGAAAGGTAGCATTTGCCACTGGCGCTATACCGTTATTGGCAAAGCACGTATAAGCGGCCATTTGATTCCGGGTGATGTTGCTGAATTTCAGAAAAGAGCCACTCACCGAGGACACTGCGACGGGAAGAAAAAATGAAAAAAGGTTTAAAAAAAATAAAATTTTAAAAAATGGCATAAGAATGAATAAATTACAGATGAATTATTTGAGAAATAGAAGGCTAGTAATAAAATTGCTTTTAATTCAAAAATTCCTAAAAAAATTCAGGAAATGAGGTGGATGCTTTTTTAGAGGAGAAATTTTCGAAAAAAATGAAACATTTTAAATTTCATTTTTTCATTTTCATTTTTTTTTCATTTTTTTATAATTTTTTTTCATTTTTTTTTTTAAGAAATGTTTTGCAAAACAAATATAATGCAAATTTATTACACATGTTACATTTTGTTTTTATTAAAAACACTTACTTTCGATGCCGTGAACGTTGATGGTACGACCATCGTCACGACGCCATTCAACATGCGGCACCGGATGCCCAGTAGCGGCGCAGCTAAGATTTAACGTCTTGCCCTCTTCCACAATGACCGTGCGGTGTATGTGAGGAGCATTTAAATCTGTAAATTATAAAAAGAGCAAGCAGTAAAAATAAACTAAGAATTGGAGCGATTTTTGACGATATTAAAATGGAACCTTTAAGAGCACACACAAAAAGTTTATGCAGACACTTTAACAACAATTCGACGCTACCTGACAAGTTTCTTGCTGCTACCCTTCTTCTTATTCTTCTTCGTTTTATGTCTTTCCCAACACCGCCTGTCATCGCCTGCTTTTATGTTCAACCTGTCCGCCTAATCCGTCTGTCTGTCGTTTAGTAAATTGGTCTGTTTTCACACTTTTAATGGGCTCTGACTCAACGACTGAACACAGGCGCCAACCTTTTGCGCCATATTTTCTAATTAAGAATATGTTCGCATTTCCACTAAATTGACTTTAAATGGCTCGCTTTAATGCTTGGCGAGGTGTGAAGACCAGGATTCAATAACGATGGAGCGGAGATGTGCGACGTGCGACGTTGGCAATTTTTGTGGTAACCCTGTTTCTTCTAAATTCTAGTAACCTTCTTCTTCTCCTTTCTCCAACCACAAAAACTTCTCTCATTAACAATCATTAAAATTGCGAATTAGCCAACTTGGTCTGGGCCTCTCAGCTGCTGAGAGGTTTTCAGCAATGGTGCTGAAATTGAAATCTGTTTCGAAATCTTTTCATGCGAGCGCTATAAAAATGGTCATCATAATTGTTTTTAGCTTTTGATTTTAGGTGTCAAAATCTATTGGAAGAGCTTCCAAAGAGTTTACCAAAAGCCGAAATTTTTTAATTTTTTTTTTGTACTACTTAATGAGGATTGATATATGTATACTTAAAATGAAAGAAGAAGAAAAAAGCGAAAAATTTAAATAATATACATATAATGAAAATATTTTCATAAAACCTATAAAAAAAAAGACAAATCCTGAGAATGCCCAAATTTTTCTCCATTCATTTCTTTTGCATAATCCAGGGTGTCCTTGAAACCAGGGATGCCCCCTCTTACCCCCCCCCCCTCAGAATACAACACTGATAACACAAATAAAACATAAAAGAAATAAAAAGGTAACAAAAAAAGATTTCTGTTCTTTTTCGTCTGATTTAACTGGTAATTTTTTTAATTTCAAGACCTTTTTAAATTTATTAAATATTGTATGAAAAACTTGAAGGCAATTACAGTAAATTCATTCTAAATAAGGTTTGAAAAATCCACCGCCTTCCTCTTCAGGAGAATTGATTACAGGCGCCTTTCAAGGTTTTCGAGATCTCATGAAGAATACAAGAAACGTTTTTCAGAAATTTTAACCGGTTTAACCAAGATAATAGTACGAGTATCTCTTATAGTATGTGTCAGTTTGTTGTATTTGTTATTTTTTTGTAACTGTAAGCCTTTTTTGGTCTGTAACTGTTTCATTTACCAAACGTCCAATGCTTGCCTGCTGGACCTTGCTGCTGCCAATTCATTTTACCGCAAACCGTAACTTAAAAATTTTCATCATCACTTTTGGCTAAAAACCTACAAACATGGCATGATGCTGATTAGTTAGGTTATCGTTATAATCTGCGAGACGAGACTAAGCGACGGTGAGACACACTTTCGCGCAGTTTTACTCACCAGCTATCGATGGCGGCACGAGGAGATCACTGGAGAAGCTGCCATTCTGCAGCTGTACCTTCCATGCATTGATGCCGGGTATGCCCGGTGTGCCGTTGATGCCAGCCTTGCCCGGACGCCCACGAGGACCGGCAATGCCTGCAAATAAACAAAACAAAAGCTAAAAACCAAAAATAGAAAGAAATAAAGAGAGATATAGCGACAGAAAATTAAAAACGCCAGATGAGGGTTGGTAGAGGACGCGGAGGAGGAGGGAAGGGAGGGTTGCCGGTAACAAAAGTGTGTAGCAATGCACTTGTAGTGCCACCAGAGACACTGACAAGGTAGAGAGACACCGCTAGACACCGGTAATCGTAACTCTAGAGCATAGAACTTCTCTGAGTATTTATCGCAGCTCTCTGCAGCTTGCCGGCAGCCAGCTACCAACTATCATGTAATATTAAAAATTCTTTACAAATTTGTATGGAATGTTGGAAATTTCGTAAATAGTTCCTTTGCCGGCATTTAAATTTAAATTAATGAATATTCTCGTCGAGTTGGAAGAGATAATTTCGTAACGCGCGACGCCTTTCCTCTGGCTTCGTCGAATAGTCGGACGTATTTGATTTTACAGTGTTTGGTTTATGCGAGACGAGATTTGAGAACGAGAATTTTTCCTCAGGCCGAGGCAGGAATTGAGAACGACAGTTTTTCAATTCGTGGTTTTTATAGACGAGGCGAGATTTGTTCACTCGAGGCAAGATACCGAGGCCAGACAGAGGTAATTTTGGGTCGAATTACCTCTTTTTTATAATTTTGGGTCGAAAATTATAAAAAATTAAGAAAAAACCTTTAAAATGGTACCTTTTTTACAATCTAATTTTCTTTTTAATGTTTTCTTCAATCATTTCTTTCTCTTTTGAAAGTAGATATCACCAGAACGTTTCAAATTGTTTCCACAGTAGCTTCAATTCATCAATAATGCAAACAAGAGCGCGATAAATAAATTACAAAACATTTGGTTTTGAATTTTTTTTTTAAACAATTTTGTAGTAATTTCATTACAGTGTTACTAAAACTAAAACTAACCTAAGCTAATGATCAATTAAGCGGAAAAAAGCGGAAACATGAAACCAATGCCAATAAAAATAGCAATAACAGGGTGTAAAATAACAGCTCGTGCAACAACAGCAACTGAACAGCAACATTAAGTTAACAGCAAAAGCAATACAAATCAAAATCAAAATCAAACTCAAACTCATGGCAATAGAAACAGCTGTTTTTTTAATTGTTAATTGATTACTTGACTTTACATCGAGGTTGTTTACTCTGGCGATATATATTTTTTTTTTACACTGCAAAATTTTTCTTCTAAAACTTTAAGGCAAGGAAAATAAAATTAACTAAAAAAACGGCTTAAATCACAAGAACTTGCGTTGCGTTTCATGCGCTTTATTTATTTCGAAATTTATATCTCTGACATGTGGTGCATTTTGCACATGGTTTCATTTTAGTTACGAGACGATAAATCTCACGAAATGTCTGCCATCGACTGTCGACTAGTCGTATATATATACAGAACTCGTTAAGCTTTGCGTAGTTAAAATGAAAGTTCAGTGAAGTTTATCATTTTGCCAACCAAACTTCATAAAACTAAATGAAATTTTGGGTAAAAGTTTTCTCATTAACATTCGAATTGTGTAGAATTTTACTCAGAAACATAAAACATTAGATACAGAACAGGACAACATTTTCTGAATGAAATTAAACAGATATTATTTAAAAAAATGTCGAATTAAAATTGCTGAAGAAAATCAGCATCTGAAGTTAGTGAAGTTAGGCTTTACTAAGACTTTTTTTGCATAAGAATTGTAAAGAAAAGGAACCTTCAATCATTCAGACACGAAGAGACACACTTTTACAGTCGAAACGAATTTGCGACACCATGATTTATTACGATATCACGAGACAGGTACGGCGAACTCTTTCAATTCAGATGAGAGCCGCTTATGAGATCGACAAAAATCTTGACAAATCTCGCTTGCGCGCTCTACTATTCGTCAGTCATTAATTCTTTGACATTGTCATGATTCTGGCTTTGTGTGCTGTCAAAAGTCGTCTGATGACAAAGAATATCTAGCAAAAGTTGATGGAAGGAATAATCTAGAATGTTGGCTCACGATTAAAGAACCTTAAAACCGTATGATGCGGGCTCATTTCAAGATGAAGAAAAGAGTGTAAAGAAGAAGAACAAAAAGCGGTATTCAAAGCGGGTAAAGTTAGCTTCATAGAAACAAAATAATAGTTTAATAGAATTATTCAATAAAGTATAGTAAGTTAAGAAATAAATCAAGAACGTAAAACAAATGCGTACGCATGAAGTTAAATTTTCTTACTTAGGAAAAAATACTTAGGGCAAAACAACATCCCTTGAGACTGTACCGAACCGAAAGTAAAAGAAACCGATAAGTAATGGGCTAAATGGATTGATACTGATGGAAATAAAAAGCAAATGGAGCAGAAAAATAGGGCAAAAAAAAATTAAAAAATAGCAGGGCAAGTAAGAAAATTCAAATTGAAGAAAGATCTCCTGCTCGAGAGTCCATTTCGACGCAGGTCAAAAGGTGGCCGGCCCGCTACAGCAATAAATCACGTCAAGCGGTTGAGAAGCTGGGGTTAAGTAGTGGCCAACCAAATGTGCACCACCATTCGTGTCCGTCAAGGCGGTAAATGGTTTTACTATGGGTTACTCTATGCCTTTCAGGCAACAGCAAAAAAGATTTAAAATGAAAACCGGAATAAACTGAAGAAATAGGAACAAGAAAACAAAAGCGAAAAATAGGTGGCAACTCAAATAAATTGAAAACCAACTCATGAGATTGACATGAATGCCCAAAATGAATGAGAAAAACCAAAAAGAAGAGCTGTACCGAAAAAGAAGAACCCAAAAAATTTTAGGAAATTGTATTTGTGGTACTCAGAGTACTTTCAGACGTTTCAGTGCAAACCGAAAAGAGAAGAGAAACGAAAACAACACTGTCCCATTTCGGCACCTTTCCCCCCCCGCCCTTTTTTAGGCCTTGCAATAAAAAGATACAGGTACAAACTAAGTTTTTCGTCCGGCGCTTTCTTTTTATTTACACTCAGTACTTACCCTTAAGCCCTCTCTCGCCGGGCGGCCCGGGTGCACCCTTCGGTCCGGTTGCACCATTCTTGCCATCCTTACCATTTAGGCCATCACGGCCATCGCGACCTGCTAGACCATCCTTGCCCGGTATGCCATCGGCTCCGGCACGTCCGGGTACACCGTCTAAGCCCGGTTCTCCGGGCACACCGTCACGTCCGTCGAGCCCCACACGACCGGGAATGCCTATATCACCCTTAGGACCGCGCGGACCAGCCACTCCGGCACCACCATCAAGACCAGGTGGGCCCGGCAGGCCGACATCACCGCGATTGCCCTTAGGACCAGGTATGCCAGGCAGACCGGGAGAACCGGTGCTGCCTTTCGGACCAATGGGCCCAACGGGACCGGCTGGACTAGGCGGGCAGTATTCCTGTGTACCTTTACAAAAGCCGGTAATGATTTTCTCCTAAATTAAAAGAGTATAAGAGTATATTACGAGTATATTTCGGTTCAATCGGTTCAGTCGGTTTTTTGTGGGGTCACTCGTCACTCGTCACTCGTACTCACCGGCACTCGGCAATACGTATTCAGGTATATCCATTCATCGCCACCCGGTGCAGCCCCCTTCGAACCGGTGCGCTTGCGAATCTCGACATCCTGCTCCTCCAGCACTTTGCGATGGTTCGGATTGAAGAATTCAATAAAAGGATCAGCTAAAAGAGAAACATTGAAGGAAGGAAGGAAGAAAGTGCAAAGTTACTAAAAGTCAGAAGGCAACGATTGCAAACTAACGAGTACACTAAAAAAAAGTTAATACGTCGAATACTTTTAAATAACAAATTAGTCCAAGAGAGAGAGAGAGAGAGAGAGCGCGCGCACACACGAGTCTAGACCGATTCATGAACAATGCAATTTCATAAACAATAAATAAATAAACTAAACTTTAAATGATAGCTTTTTTATAAGAAGAAATAGCAACCATTTATAGTGATAACTTCTGAATTTCTTGGATTGAGCCTTAAAATTATTTTATAAAAATTCCTCTCAGTGTGACTGCTACCTGAGTACTGTTAGGAAATGGCTATCATGGCAATGAAGTCGTATTGAAAAAAGAATAAAGTAGAATTTTAACGAAGAGTATCATTAAAATTGCAAGCTAGCAAAGGACAAAATGTAATAGATTAAAAATGAGCCCACAGCAGATATGCAGACAGCAACAGAGAGAGAGGGATTGCAGGAGAAGGAGTGTGAGAAGAAGGGAGAGTGGAAAAGGATTGCCTCGACGATAATTGCAACAATGCCCGAAGGAAATTTTGGCCTGGTAGGCCGCTAACGGACTCTATGAATGAATGAATACGTTAGTGATTTTCCTCTTCTTCTTCTTCTTCTTCTTCTTATTCTACTTCTTCTTTTTCTTTTTCTACTTCTTCTTATTTTTCGTTTTCTTCTTGTGTTTATTTTATTATTTTCTATTTTAAATTCAAAGCAATTCACAGAGTGTTGGAAGAAGAGAGAGTGTGGAGAGAGAGAGAGCGTGGGCTAGAAAAGCCATATCTCACTTGCTTTCTTGCTTGCTTTCAGGAAAAAAAACAACTATATACCGAAGAGAGCAGAGAGAGAGATTTTGTTGATTCAGTTACACTGTGATAACATTGCATTGAATAGACGTTGTGTATATACACACACACACACACAAACAGATTAGTATTGAAGAAAAGCACTGAACAAAAACAATGATTGCACTATGAACGAATGCAATGAATGAATAAGCGACGAATGACGACGCAAAGAGAGAAAGGGAGCAGCCGGGCAGCAGCTGCTTGAAAACGGAAATGAGCTGAAATGAGATTTGTTCAATTTAATTGGATTTTATTCGATAGTGTAATGTTTTGGTTTATTGCAACAAAAAAAAAAAAAAATAGTTCTTTGTTAATGTTCATTTTACAGCATATTGTTTTTCTGTGTTCCATTTTTTTTTTTGTGTTATTAATTATAAACTATTAATTATATTTTATTTTCTCGAACTTTAAAGGTTAGCTTTAATTTGATTTAATTTATTTTTTTTTTTTTAAGTTTCTAAAAGTTTAATTTCTCTGGATTTGTGGCAAATTCCATGCTTTTCTATACCCTTTGTCATCCCTTTAGAGCGGCTAAATAGTGGAGAAGAGTTGAAATCATTTCTCTTGTACGAATAGCAACAGATTATATTTACTTTTCTGAAGGTCTTTAAAGCGCTTTAATCGAATACGCATTAATAAGTTCTTCATCACATCTGGTTTTCGAGATATTCTGTTCTTCTTATGAATTAAATTTACATCATTTTTTCTTTTTTGCTTGCCGGAGAATCTGCTGTTGTTATTGATAAATTAGTTGCATTCGAAATCGAAATGAAATTGAATTGAATCGAATTGAATTGAAAATTGAATTCTAATACCATTATATTCCTTATTCCATTAACCATAATCATTTAATAGCGATTTAAATTAAATTCAAATGGTCCCTTTATATTAAGAGCTCTGACTTAGGGGGCTATATCGTATACTCTGACAGGACAGTTCTTCCAGTGTCTGCTTCAAGAAAAATATAATATTTTCTTTGAAAACTTTGAATCTGTTTTTTTTTTGTTGCTTGAGGCTTTTTATTGGGCACGGTTGTTAAAGATCCGAGGATCCTCCCGGTCTATAAATTGCCCGCCATTTTCTCACACAACTATCGTGCAACTTTGTACTGCCGGCATCACGTAATCAAATTAGCAAACTGAAGCGTTCAGATTTCTAAAATGCGAAAAGACAAGACAAGATATTATGGAAAATTAACCCGCTTAATTTAAGAGATAATAAAATCTCTGCGAAGCGGTTTAAGGAATTCGCTGACTGGAAGAGTAAGAGATTGCAATTTTAACGACAGAACGTGTGTGTTTGAGTGTATTAGTAGATGAAAGACATACATACTTGCCAAAGGACGCAAGTTCGGTGCTGAACAAGGTCGTTTTTAAAATTAATTGAATCACGTTAATGCTGGCAATGCTGACTCTTAGTTTAGATGCCATTAAATTTAATGTTATTTCATGGCGTTGTTAGAATAATGGTGTGTGTGTGTGTGTGTGTGTGTGTGTGTGTGTGTGTGTGTGCAGCAAGAGTGTGTTACTGATTTTATATTTTTTTTTTTTTGCTTTGCTTTGGTAGAGAAGAAACCATTTGAGAACCAGAACAACAAAAGCAGCAAAAAAAAGGGCACCTTTCAATTTTCAAAAAAAATTTATTACAGCACAAAAGCAGGGCGTGTGTCAAAAGGGCGCCAAAGTCAATTTCTTCCTTTGTTTGCTTACGCGTTTTAAAATTCTCAACATTTTCAGGAGTTTTTTAGTTTTTATTAGATTTTCTTTACAGCCAGGTTTTCGATAGACAGATTTAGAGAGCCGCGCATAAAAGAAAAACCCACAATAAACAACGTATAAAAAGAGATGTGAGTGCATATTCTTTCTAAATTTGTTCAGTAATCATTCCTTCCTTCCTTCCTTCCTTCCTTTCTTCCTTCCTTCCTTTCTTCATTCCTTTCATTTTATCAGAAATCCTAAGAGAAATCTTTGCGAAAGTATTTCTGGATCCATTCTGGTGGTGAAGATGAAAGGATTTAGCTTCACGCCAATGGCATCAATAACAACAACAACAGCAACAACAACAACAACAACAACACCACTAACAAAAGAAAGTGTTCATTCTCTACGAAATGACTTGAAAGAAAGTGCAAAACAAATCTTTCCTCCCCAAAAGCGACGAAGAAAAAAAAAACAACATGAACAAAATTGAAAAGAAAAAGGAGAAAATGTATAAATGAAGTTCAAAATTAAATTGAATAAAAAATGATAAAAATGAAAATGAAAATGACATAAGAAAATAGCAATGAAAATGAATAGTGTGTAATTTTCTTCAGCTTCTTCGCCGAATGAAAGACAAGCAATTTATAAAAATGAAATATTTTAAGAGCTCCTCCGAAAGACGCTCCTGCTGCACAACTAACAAAAAGACAAACAAACAAACAAACAAACACATAAAGCACAACAGAAAATACGTATGTATGTATGTACGTATTGCATTTTCCTGGAGCAACAAAGTGAAAGAGAGAAATCTTTTTAAAATGTGTATTTTTCTTGCTTTCTGTTGGTTGCATTAACAGCGCAAGGCCACTCAAGGCCCACACGCCCACGCCCACGCCCACACACACTCCCGCGCGCCTCTCGTACATACACAGAGTTACTAAATTGCTATGTAGGTCCATTTGTTTTTCTTCTTCTTTTTCTTTTACCTCGCACACTTACCATGCATCGAAGATGGTGAAGAAATATCGCGGCGCTGTCTTCTGTTGCTTGCTAGTGCCACTGCTTCATGGTTGGGGCCACCACTTTGATTGCTAACGCCAGTTCTGCTGCCGAAGCCACTGCTGCTGCTGACGCCACTGCTGCTGCTAACGCCAGTTCTGCTGCTGCTGCCGCTACTGATGCTTCTTGTAAACTTTCGCTCGTTCTTAACAATTTCTGTAGCATCATAAGGCAATTTTGTGCTGCAAAAAACGGAAGAGAGAGGAAAAAAAAATAATGACAATTGGAATGAAAGAGTGAAAGACTTGGTGAAAAAAAAACAATTTTAAAATGAGACACCGAAAATAAGTGCAAAAGGTTTGTTTCAGAAAATAGCAAAATGTGAATTTTAAGCATAAAATGGCAGCAACAACCAAACAGTACAACATCACAGCGGCAGCAGCAGCAACAACAACAACAACAACAACAGCGACAACGAAAACGAAAACGACCGACATAATTGCTATAACAGCAACAACAAAAGGAATTTACCAACTGAAACGGAAAAAAAACCAAACCCAAACCTAAGCGATTTTTTGCAGGAATCAACCCAAAGAAACAAACAAACAAACTTGACAACCACTAAAACAACAAGCCCGAAGAAAAATAATAAAACCAAAACAACAACAACAACAACAATATCGTAACTGTAATGCATACAACAATAACACAAAAGCAATGGCAGCAACAGCAGCATCAACATCTTTGTAAAAACATATACGGATAGATATACGGCCGACAACAATAACTACAACAACAACAACAACAACAACAACAACAAGTAATTGTTTTAAAACAATGCAAAAAGTCAACAGCAAAAAACAACAACAACAACAACAACATTAATAGTGAAATTCTTACAATGAATGACGTTCGTTTATTCTCATACGGATGTATGTACCTCGTAAGGTAACAGCTTCCCAACCTTTTTACGTACGTACATTGACCCCGTTTTGAAGTATGTACGTGTATGTATGTATTGATTGATTGATCTATTGTTCTGTATAATACACTTAACACAATATAATCTCATTATAAATACGAAAGATAAAAACCTTATACCTTGATTTCTACGCTAAATAAATTAAAAAAAAAAATTTTTGTATATGAAAATTATTTGAATGGAAAAATAGACAAAAATGTTTCTAAAATGTTCAATAATTTCAAATTATTTTTAATAAATTTTATATACTTATTTAAAAAAGTTTAAAAATCATTAATAAAATAATAAAAAGTTTTTAATATATAACGTTAATAACTCGTGAAATGCATTTCTGTTGTTTTTTTTTTTTTGTTTTTTGTTAAAGTGGTATAAGTCCACTTCGTGAAGACATGTCGTTAAATGGAGTTTTATACTGATCGTCCAATCTTTCTGTTTTTATGCAATTTACACATTAATTTAAAGTGAGAGAGAATTCAATAAATTTTTATTTTTAAATTTAGTTTTAAATTTTAGAAAGCGCCAGAGAGAAATATAATAATAAAAGAATAATAGAGGAAGATTCTGATGACATCGAAATAAGTGGCGATCAAGACTCAGCACTTTGAATGAATAAAATTTATTGTCATTCCATAAATGTTAAATTTTTTAACAAAGAAATGACTGGACTTAAAAATAAAATTGAAATTCATTTATTTTTCATCGAAAAATCTTTGTAGCGTTCGTTTGTTCTTATTGTAAATTGTTGAAGGTAAATTGTTCAGAGTTTTCGACAATTTTGTGTAATCTACTCCAATTCGGTTTGGTAGTCTACCGTAGGTATTCGACAAGTCGAAAATTTTGAAAAATCAACAACATTTTCAAAAATAAACAGTCATAAAAAATAAATAAACATGAAGAAGAAAAAAAAAGTTAGGAAAAACGGAAGTGAATAGAGTTTTCTTAATATAAATAAGATTTCATAAACAAAATCTTTTTTTTTTAATTTGGCATCTAGTTTTTTTCAAATTTTGACTTCGTCTAAAAATCTCCAACGTATGTATTTCGTTTTTTCCGTAGTAACTTATAAACTTTACTAAAAGCAGCTTTCAGCAGTTTAGCAGAATTTTCTGGCGCATAACTTTTATATTTAAATTGTAAAGTCTTTATAACATTTAAAAAATGTTATATAGTATATATCCTTACATATATTCAGTTTAATCATATATGTCCTTCTTTAAACTTTCACAGACCCCGGAGAGAGAGTCGGCCACGGATCCATTGGGAACTCCTGATTTACATGCATATGAAAAATGTGTGCAAATTAACAATGATGATGATGATGATGATGATGAAGTCTTCAAATTTGACTTTTCAAAGTTTTTACCAACCTGCCAGTAAAAACTTTTCTCTGCTCTTTACGAAAAACTTTTCTCTTTTGCAACAAAGGAGCTAAGAGCTCAAGCAAGATAGTCGTATTATCTTTTGTAAAAATTATTTACCTTTTTTCTTTAAGTTATTTTTATGCATTTTATGGCGGTAGTTGCCGCCGTGACAGATTGAAGACTGAAAGAGTAAGTTTAAGATGGTTCTATTTGATTCCTGCATTTTATCCTTCTCAAAAAAGACCTGAGAAAAGTTGTTTTTTAAAACAATGTAGTGATAAATACTAAGCGAGACGAGCAAATTTCTTTGAAAGACGAAAAAACTTTGAAAGACGAATCTCTTTCGAAGACGAGATTCGAGAACGGGACGCCGGCTTTGCAGTCGACACGAAAAATTAAAGCGAGAAAGGACTTTTTAGTGAAGACATAATATTTCAGTCGAAAAGAGAACTATTCAGGCAAAAACAACTTTATCAGTCCAGACGAATTAACCCGAAAAAGACTGAAAGTCTCGACTGAAAAGTCGAACGAGATCACCCCAAATCTCGCTAAAGTTCAACACTACTGAGACAACAATACCGAGACGAAATCTCGAGAAGAAACAATGGATATTTTCAATGGAGGTAAGATTCCAAAACGCAATACAAGACTTTATCAGCCATTTTTAGAAAATGAAGGAAGTAAAATTTTGATAACATTTTTCTGTGGCCAATTTCTAAAAGTTTGCAAATTAAATTTTGCAGGTATTTTTTGGAAAAAATCCTAACTTAATTTTGTTTAAACCCATTTAAAATAAGACTATTTAATGAAAAATTGAACAAAATAGAAAGCATTATATCAATTTCTATCTCGCCCGCAGAAGACTTCCGATTTGATTGTGAAATTTTACTGCTCAGAATCTTGTAGTTCCTTTCCTCTCAAAATAAAGGAAAGGAAGTAGAAGAAGCCATTACACTGCAGTGGCTTATAAATGGATGGATTCGGTGTCGTCTTCAGTTTCAGCTGCGCCCCGGAAGCCATCTTTAGAGCGATTGGCCTGTGGCTTTAACCTGTTTCAATTCGCAATTTATTACTTTCGAGCCGGCACAATCGACCTGGACGGCAAATAGCAATTTCAGTTCCATTTAGTGCATACATCATCAAGAGAGAGTGGGTACACCCACCTACCATTTTGAGAGCTCGCTGTAGCGAGAGTTGGAGGGAGAGAGAGAATAACCAAGCAGTCGCTAGCAGAGTTGCCAAGACTACAATTAAAGTTCAGCATGGAAATTTAGAGAAAAGACAATGAAGCAAAAGGCAAGAGAAATTTGTCTTATTTAATTTCAAATTGTCAGCTTGTATTAGTTTCACAATAAAAGAAAATGAGAGTGTGTGTGTAAATGTATTTTTGATATATTGTATGTCGCTTAACTTTATTGACTTCAAGCACGTCGTGGTTTAGAAGTTAAAGTGACAGCTGCTGACAGACAATTGAAAGAAAGAGCTTGTAATTAAATTCTTTAGAATTTAGTTTCTCGAAACTCAAACTGAAAAGTTTTAGCAAATTTTTTCATTTATTATAGTAAGTTTGTTCATTTAATTTATAAAATATAAAAAGTTTTGGGAATTTCTTGCCGATTGTTTCGAACATTTGTTGTTCTTAATTAAGTACGATAATTTAAGCTGATTTTATCAAAGGAATTACGTTCACTAAAATTACTAAATTCACTAAAAATACTGAATTCGTTATTTTCGACGATGTCGTTATTTCTTAGTAATTTCTTTTTCCTAATTTTTTATTATTGCATGGAATTTAAAGGGGAGGAAAACGGGGAGAGTCAATTGCTAATAGAGAGTTATAATGATTGGAAAAATTGGTAAAATAATTCAAAAGAAATAGAACATGAGAACATGAGAAGATGAAGATAAAATAAACACAATTTTAATTGTGAAAAATCCTGAAAGTATTCAATTAAAAAAAAAAAAATTTCTAACTAAAAGAGTACCAGCCTTTTTTTTTGAGGGGGGGGGGGGGAAACTTTCAAATTTATTTTGCTTACAACAACAACAACATTCCAGAAACATCGCTACTAGTATGTAGACAGCAAAAAACAAAAAAACAAAAATCAAAAGCGTGACCGAAAATGTCCCACAAGAACAGCAGCAAAAACAACAACGACAAGAGCAACAACAACACCAGGATGAACTGACATTAACATCAACTAAAATTAAGCGGAAATTCGTTATTCCGGAAGAAGAAGAAGAATAAGAATAAGACGAAGAAGTAAAGAGTACATATTAAAACTTTGCTGTAAATACATGAGTGTGTTTGTGTGTGTGTGTGTTTGTTCTGAAAACACGTACACGAACACGTTCCGCGAACATATGCACACAAACAAACACACACAGACACCAAAATGTACAAACAAAACACAAACTCGTAAAAACACAAACACAAACACAAACACAGCGCGAACCATCAACAGAGTTGATAAACTTGTGCTGGCAAAAAAATCGACCAACCAACCGACCGACCAACAGACCAACCAATAACAACCAAGAACTACGTAACAACATCAAGAACAACACAAAGATCATGAAAACAGTTTCCACAAAACTTTTATTAAAGTTTCAATCAAGGCAAGGCGTCGTGTCGTTGGCAACAAGTCGGTAAAATATTCGTTGCAACTACGTATCTCCGGTTACGCGTTACGCGTAACGACGACAGACAAACCCACCCACCCACCCATCAACCCAACCACCCGCTGACCGACCTACGATCACGAGCATGAGTCGTGTCGTAGTCGAAATTGTTGTACGAGTATTTTTTTAAGTCTTCTCTTTATGTTATTGCTATTGTTCTCATTGTAGTTCTTACGTTGTAGTCGTCCTCTCTTGTACAGTATAACCTCGGTTAGATGAGCGCATTATTTTTAACATTCAGCAGAGACTTGAAAAGCTGAACGCTTTGCCATTAAAATGGTTTTCTACACACCTTTTGCTCAATTTAACAATTTTTAGTTTTAAAAAAAAGTAATTTAGTGGTTTTTCCGTTTTTCTATAGTTGTTTATGCATCTTACTAACCTCAAATATTTTTATGATTTAGCAGGGACTTGAAAAGCTGAACGCTTTAGCATTAAAATAGTCTGCTAAGCTTTCGTTGCTAAATTAAAAAATTATCAGTTTTAAAAAAGGTAATTTAGTGGGCTTTTTTCCTTTTCCTATAGTTTTTTATACGCCGTAGTAACCTCAAATATTTTAATCATTTAGCAGAGACTTGAAAAGCTGAACGCTTTAGCATTAAAATAGTCTGCTAAGCTTTCGTTGCTAAATTAAACAATTATCAGTTTTAAAAAAGGTAATTTAGTGGGCTTTTTTCCTTTTCCTATAGTTATTTATACGCCGTAGTAACCTCAAATATTTTTATCATTCAGCAGACACTTGAAAAGCTAAACGCTTTAGCATTAAAATGGTCTGCTACGCTTCCTTTGCTAATTTTAACAATTTTCAGTTCAGAAAAAGGTAATTTAGTGGGTTATTTTTCCTTTTCCTACAGTTTTTTATGAGTTATAAGAAAATATTTGAGGTTGTTATATTTCCTTGTACATATTTGTATTTTGTATACACAATCCTTCGCGTATGAGACGAAAAAGTGTTATTTTTATGAAACCTTTAAGTCTGAGCTGAGATGTCGCAAATATCTTGAAATAATTATCTCCATTACTCAAATCTCAGATACTTTTATCGTTTGCTATAGGAGCGTCTTTACGCGTGCGTTACGTAATGCGTATATGAAATCGGTCACCATTTTTCGTCCGCCGCGTTGTTGGAGCTCATGTTGTGGAAGCCCGTTTGATAATGGGTTTGACTGTACTCAATTTTTTTCGGTAGCTTTGTTTTCGTTGTACCTTTTTTTCGTAGTACCTTTTTTTTCGTAGTAGTAAGTGCGTTTTCCATTCGTTTGTAAGTTTTGCTTTTTTCTAATTCCTGGCAGATCCTGGTTGTTGGCGGCGGCGCATGTTGCTTTTTGTTCTTTTTAGACAAGTTTGTTTTTTCAGCTTTTTTGTTTACTCCTGACTTTATTTTGTTATTGTTATTGCTATTGTTATTACCCATTGTTCTATTTGTTCTCGGCTACTAACAATTTCCTTGTGCTTCTTTTCTCGTGTTGCTGTTGTTGTAGTTGTAGCTTGTTGTTGTTTCTTGTATTGTATTTAGTGCGCGCTCGTGTTGTTAATTGTTTCTTGTTTATCTGCATTGCTTTACATTTTTTTGTGTCTGCTGAACACAAAACTGTCTTTAAATAATGTTTATTGTTATTGTTTGGACTGTTGTTTTTCTTGATTTGCTGATATTTGCTTTTGTCATTATGGTTGGTCATTTTGTTTTTGTTTTATAAAGTTTTTGTTGTCTCGAAGTGAGAAAATCGTAGTGATTTTTATTATTATTACTTACTATCTTGTAATTTCTCGCCTCAGTCATTAATTTTGTATTGTTTTCACTTTCATACTTTTTGGTCTTTTATATTAATTGTGGTTGTTGTTGTTGTTTTTGTCGTTGCGGTAGTCCCGAAATACATTTATATTTTCGTAAAGAGACTCGTATATAAACAAACACGACTACATTGCGGCCGTCCTCTCAGGTCGACATGATTCATGCACGATGGTCATCGAATCATGCATGATGCGTTGTTGTTTTCTTAAAGAACAAAACTAGCGAGTTCATGAACATCGAGTTGATGACGCGAAATGAAGCAAACAAAAATGAGAAAAAATATAAAATAATCAAGAATACTGACAGGCACCATTTTGCTCTACTGGATGAACATTAATTTCGAAAAAGGACACAACACAACAAGGTAGAAGAAGAAGAAGAAGAAGAAAAAGAAGAAGAAGAAGTGGAGTAGAAGAACACCAAATAATAACAACAGAATGATCTATACCGTGAATAAATAACTTGTTGGAAAAAAATGGGGGGAAAAATGGGAAAAGAGCTTCCCAGAAAATCATTCTTGCCCTAAAAACGATAATCGAATTTTTATATTTTTTGTTGGTTTTGCTTTTTGGAGAGCTAAAATTTATTACCAGCATTGGTCTTACTCACCTACGATATCTGAAATTCTCCATGGAGGTCAGCGTCGCCGTCGCCGTCGCCGTTTCATCCGGCAACGAATCAGAACTAGCAAAATTGAATGATGGCCGTTGATTACGGTTTTCCTCTTGCACCACTTCTCGCCGCTGTTGCCGTCGTGGCGGTAGCGGTGGCGGTGGCGTTGGCGGCTGCGCTGGTGGCGACGACGCTCCCGATGGTGTCTGCCGTTCCTGCTGCAGCATTATTTGCGCCACAATTGAGCGCAACATGTCGTCGCTGGCGAGCAATTCACTGCGAAACTGTTCCCTAAAGGGGACAACCTCAAGGTCCCCCGTCGGTGGCATTGCCAACAACGACGCTCTAGAGGATTCGTCGTCAGCGAGGGGGCTGCTGACGTGGGAGTGAAAGAGCAGCGCCAAGGCTGCCACAGCGAGCGCCAATGTGCCCAGACATAAATAAACCACATGAAGGGAAGGAGGTTGAGGCGGCGCTTGATGGTTGCACCGATTCTTGGCAAAATCGGTGTTGTTGGTATTGCTCTTGTTGTAGTTGGTGCTGGTGTTATTGCCGGCGCTATGGGACCATTTATTTGCTGCTCCGTCGCAGGGACAATGACACTCAGCGCAACAACGTGCCTGGAAATCCCTTTGCCGCATTTCCGTATCCGTGTCCGTTTCCGTTGCAGCTTCTAGTGTCATGTGAGGCATTTGTTGTTGTTGTTGGG
Organism: Conops quadrifasciatus; assembly: GCA_949752815.1. Taxonomy (NCBI): domain Eukaryota; kingdom Metazoa; phylum Arthropoda; class Insecta; order Diptera; family Conopidae; genus Conops; species Conops quadrifasciatus. The sequence continues at coordinate 10,447,785 of OX457077.1, read as the reverse complement.
ATTGCAGTTGCAGTTGCCCTTTTGGCTCGCAACGTTTCTGATACTCTTGTAGCTGTTGCTCTCGTCGCTGCGGCTTTTGTTGCTGTTTGTGTTGCTGTTTTTGTTGTTGTTTTCGTTGTTGTTGTTGTGCGAATACATTACTTTCAAAATCGTGTTTTGTATTTTTGCAATTTCGTGTCGTTACTGTTTTTGCTTTTGGCAACTCTTCTGCTGCTTCTCTTGTTTCTGCTATTCCTGCTTCTCTTGTCGCTTGAGCTGCCGACTTTAACAACATGTTATCGAGAAAATTTGTTGTTGCCGTATGTGTTGCTGTAATCGGTTCCTTTTCGCTAGCCGGATACTGAAAATTTATGCCATATTCGTCGTTCGTACTGAAATGAAAGGGACATTGCTGTTGTTGTTGTTGTTGTATCGCCGCTTCTTTTTCATCTACTTGTTGTTGAGCTTGGTGTTCCTTGTCATCTTCTTCCTTTTCTCCTTTTCGATTTCGCGAACTGTATAAATTTTGATTTATTGCCAGCAACATTTTTTGCCGTTGTCGTTGCCGTTGCCGCCGCTTTTGCCGTTGCTATATTATCGCTAGTTGTTTCCTGACTGAATTTGCCGTTTATTCTTGTTGTTGTTGTTGTTATTGTTGTGGGGTCTTTTTGAAATTAAGACCTTTAGTAGTTTGTTGGTGCATTTACTGCAGAGGATTGCTGCAATCGGTCAATAATACTGTACATACATACTTCATTTTTAATTATTGTCCATTCCTATAATAAAAAGCCAAAAAAAAAACAATGTATGTGTATGTGTGTATGTGTACGAAAAAAAAAAAAAACAACAGCAGCTACAACAGTAATAAAAGCAACACATCTTCATTAGTATTGAAAATGTGCAAAAAGAGATCAAAAAAGAACTCTCAGTTTACGCCCACGTATACTCGCTCACTCTCTCCTGAATAATTCTCTCCACTTCAAATGAACACGAACACACACACACACATACCCACTGCTATTAGGTCACAAAAGAAAAAATCGCTCACTTACTTACTCTCAAAAACAGTGGAACAAAAAGTGAACCAAAACTATGAAAAATTTATGCAGTTTATCACTTTACAAAATATTTTATGATTTTCGTATCTAAAATTAGACAATACCTAAAAGTTTTTTATTAAATACTATTAAACCTTTTAATTTTATAATCGATTTTTTTATACGATTCTTAATGAGTAGTGATAATACAAAATTCTTATTCACAGTGAGTGCATTGCCGGAAGAATATGCGGCAACAATTTTGTTGTGGTTTTTTTTTATGGTTTCGTCAGCATGACCAACCCCAAGGCTACTCCTCTTGCATTCACCCACCCTACACCCACCCACAAATTATCCCTTCCCACCATCCACACCCACCACGAAAGAGGGTGAATAATTCTTCTCACTGAGAACGATTCCGGTCTCCATTATTGAGACCGAATGCATTCGATCGGTACGGTCTCAACATGGTCGATTAGGGATGGTTCCATTGTTGAGTACGAGTACTTAATGGTTTACCAGGAAGAAAGAAACAAATATTCGTCCGATTCGTTTAATTACACGTACTTCGCTACAACTCATTGCTCTTTAATTACTTCTGCAGTTTCAGAACGAGAATTATTATTCTCGTGGAAATTTGTTTAATTTTTAAGCATTTTACCAGAATACTTGTATATAACTAAAAAACGGCTTGCCGTAGAAAGTTAATATTTTGCATTTCGGACTGTTATGACCTGTAAGTGTGTACCTCCGATTTTGGTAACAATCGGTTGTGCCAGAGGGGCACTTTTCTCGCAGGGTTTTGTAGAATTTTGTATATAACTAAAAAACGGCTTGCCGTAGAAAGTTGATATTTTGTATTTCGGACTGTTATGACCTCTGTACCTCCGTGTACCTCCGATTTTGGTTATAATTGGTTGTGGCTAAGGGCCACTTTTTTTAAAGAGTTTTGTAGAATTTTAATATAACTGAATACTTGTAGTACGCATTCGATTTTTTTTATAGTAACTAAAAACGAACAAAAGTGGTTAGGTTTCGCCTAAACGTTTTATTCGTTGCTAAAAGTGCTTGAAGCCGCGTCTTTTTGTACCACTTCAGTAAACAGCTGGCAGCGTCGCTGGTTATTACTCCTATTTTTTACCATTTGATTTTTGTTGTTGTCATTTGAAATTTTCTTATTTCTCTAAAACTCTCTCTTTTGCCAAAATCAAAAGGTCACTGCACAGTGCTGGTGGCAGTTGTACAGACTGAAAGTCGAGATTTTTTAAATTCGATTCAATGAAAGCAGCAGGCAGCTCTAGCTACGAGTCCATTTCCAAACAAAATGTGTCCGGAAGGCAAAAAATTTAATTTTAAAAAAACTTTCTGGCAAATTATAATTTTCATTTAAACTAAAAGTGATTATTTTTTTTTTGTGTTTACTTTTGCGTCGCGAAAATGCGACTTCTCAAAAAGAAGTTTAGCGCGCCTTTGCTGGCAACAGCCTCTCTTAACTCATGAATGGCGCAATCCTTGCAGGGCAAAGAGCAAAAGGACAAAAGGTGTGTAAAAGAGGGTAGTATGAAGGCTATGTTGACAAACGGTGTCATGAACTGCGTTGTACGAATAATTAATTATGTATTTCGTTTGTTTTTGCGGACTTATATTTGAACGGCAACAGCAGCCGTGAGCCAACAACAGCAATGAAAACACAAACAATGTCAACGACCATGACAACGAGACCGGCGACAATGGCGACGGCAACGATGACGATGACAGTGTAGCCGAACTTCTCCCCTTCAGTTATTGCAGTAAATTTCATAGTCATTTAATTTTGTTTTTGACACCTTTGTCGCAAACGTTGGCAACACTGCCAGCGAAACTACTAGAGCGTATGCACCGTGTGCCAAAGTTGCAGTGTTACTCAAACGTGCTTCTTTTGTTTTTCTTTTTTTCGCTTAGCGACGACTGCTTATATACTAAGTAAATTCAGTTTAAAGCTCTGCTGCTGTTGCTGTTGCTGTTGCTGCTACTGTTGCTGTAACTACTCAGTGTTGGGCTGTTTTAATTATTGTTTGTGTTTGTTTTTGTTGTTCGCATGACTGTTGCTTGCTCTTACTCGTGTGTAGTGCCGTTGATTGCGATTTCGTTCATCCATTCATTCATCCGTTCAATTTTATTTACAGATTTATTTTAATAATTAATTTGAAAATGCATTGAAACTCTCAGAATCAATGCATTTAGCTCAATTGTTACCAAAAACTATACAAAGCTCTACCAGTATTTATTATTCATTATTACGATTTATTAAATAATTGAATCGTAATAACCGGAAAATGAAAAATTGTGTTTTTTGTCCTCGTGCAATCATTTTAAATGTTGGTTTATCTAATTTTTTGGTAAATGTACAATAAAAAAATTGAATAAATTGGTTTATTCAATTCAATAATTAATTAATGAAATTATCACAGTTTTATAATTAAAAATACATAGTAATTACAAGCTCGTTTGTTAATAATTCATGGCGGAATTAGTTGAGAAATATAGTCGTATATAATTGAACAAAAATTTATAATTCTATAATAATGTTAAGTATTTGAAATCTTCAAAAACACAATATAATATAATAATATAATATTTAAAAGACGGACAATTTTTAAAAGTTATGTAAAAGGTGTCACGTACAATAATTGTGCAACACCAAAAATTAATATTAGTTTGGGGAAAAAGTATTCGGCGTTTTTTCACATCGCTTCACTGTAAAGTGTCATAACTTTGAAACGGTTAGTTGCATCTGGCAACTTTTTTTTTTTTGCTTAACAGCTGACAAATCAGCTGATAATTTGTGACTGATAAATTTATTGAGATTGGTGCGTCGTGTTAAAAGTCATTCCGAAGCAAAATTGGATTGGCCTCAAAAGAGGACTGCGAAAAGCACCTGTGTCAGTTTTTCCAAGATAAAACCCCGGAATTCTACATGAAAAGAAATAATGGGTATACCCGAAAAATGGCAGAAAGTACTTCAAAAGAATGGGCAATATTCGGATTAATAAAATGTTTGTTACATACGAAAACAATGTTGTATCTTTTTACCAAAAAAACGCCGAATACTTTTTCCCCAACCCGATATTTTATAAATTCAATTGTAATTAATTAGTTGTTATATTACGAAAATATTCGCATCAATAAAAAATATTTACAAAGAAAAATTTAAAAATGGCGACTAAAAACTACTACATCCTCTGTAAGCACATGCTGTAATTGGTGTTGTTGTTGTTGTTGTTTCCGCTCTGTTCATTTAATGTATGTACGAGTACATAACATCGGCATACATCGTCCTTTACTTTAACTAATTAAAATTTCACCATTATGCAGCTTAATAACTTTTCATAGCGTGTGCATGTACAGGTGTGTGTGTCTGTGTGTGTGCAGATATTTATCGCACATCTGCATACGATTTTATGTGACATAAACACGTATCAACGCGAGTGCATACAATTAAATTCACATTAACGTAAATAACAAACTGGCGTTGGTTGACAAAGTGTACACTTTGTTGGCCATTGTTAGACCAGAAACTGTTGGCAATAATGATGGTAAATAGCACCAGTCTGTTGATACTAATAGTGCTTAATTTTAATGCACGATGGCATTTTAATGACTTCAAGAGAGATTGAGATGCAATGATGCAACGAGAAAGAGTGAGAGAAAAAGAGAGATTGAGAAAGAGAGAGAGAGCAAGTGAGTGTATATACATTGTATGTAGTTGTGTGCGTTTTATTAAGTCAAATTAAAGAAGTTAATACGACATTTTAATTTTGCAACAACAACAAGCTTCAGCACTAAAATAATTTTACTACGTGTATTATGCCGACAAGAAAAGCCTAGAACTAGTTCCCAACTAGTTCACTAGTTCACTAGCGAACCACTACTAGTTCCAGGTCACTCAACAGTACTGGCCAAAAACTTAAATCATCCAACTCTTCCAAACTAATAAAATTCGGTTTTTTTTAGTATTAAAATGACTGCGATTTTATTTTGTATATACTCGTACGTTTTTTTTAAAAAAAAAGGCATTTTTAAAAATAATAATTTTCGTTTATTTTTATTCTCAATTTAAAGCAAACAAAATATTAATAAAATACAATCCACAAAATATTCTTCTCCTTTTTCCAACGTTTAAAATTGATATTAATCCACTCACGGAAAGGAAAAAAAATAGGAAGAAACATTGAGAAAAATCGCGAAAAATTAATAAATACACGCGACATTTTTTTTTCGGCATTAATAACCGAAATTGATGCGCTATGGCAACCTTTTATCACGCAGTGATGAATTTTTTTAACTGCGATCTTATTCACTACAAAACTTAGCTCTTTTACACACACACACACACACACACACACTGCCTCTATCTGGCTTTACCGTTAAATCAATCTATCTGTATCTCACTCTAACACTCATATATATTTAATCTTTCCTGATACCAAATAATATTAAAAGTGTCATTTAATATTTATCCCATAATCTGATTTAATAGTAATAATAATGATAAGAATAATGATTTTAATATTTATATTAATAAAATAATTGAAGAATGTACCTATTTTTTAAAAAGTCGCCCATGTCTCTTTTATCCCCTCCCGTAGAATGTGGACGACATATATAAATTTCCATACAAACGAGAGCTCAATGAAAAAAGCAAAAGCTTCAAAAATTAAAAAACAAAATAAAAAAATAATAATGAATTTTAAAAACCTAAAAAAAAAAATATATATGTATATAAAATAAATTATATTCAAAGCAGCTTGAAAACAATTTTGTCAATGTTCTTTTAACAGCCAGATTAAATTTTAAATTACGGTACAGTCGGCATTTACGACGGCATTGATGACGGCAGAAGTCGTATAAGCTTTTTGTTTTGCTGAAACTTTAACTGTTCACAAAATTAAGGCTAATTTAGACCATTTTAATTTTATTAAACTAAAATTAAAATATAAAAAAGATTCAACGACCACAAACGTAATCTATGATTTTTCATTTACAAAAAACCTCAATGCATATTGATTCAACTGACAATTAGTGAACTGTTTGTAAAGTGAAAAAGAAAGACGTTGATGTATACAAAATAGGGCATTACGAAGTTCGTATAACCCATTCGTTCTTGATGACTGACTGTGCAGCAAAGCCAAATCCCGCGAAGCCATTTTGAAAGCAATCAGCCCAACTCAATTTATTTTTCTTTTCCTCCATTGTCAATAGAATGACAATAAATTTGAAGGCTGGACCTTTTTTGCCGTTGACACTTTGACGCTATACACGAAAAATAATTCTATATTTTCTCCATTTCATTGTTTTTTTTAGGCCGAAAAATAATCCCGAGTCTCGAGGGTTTTTTGTTCCAAAATTTATGATATTTTAATCGTAATACTTTTTTGAACAAATACTCGCTTTACTTAATGGCTTTTTTTGTAGTTATTTTATAACATCTTAATAAAAATATGTTGACACAATTAAAAGGACTTTTTAAGGATTTTTTAAAATAAATGAATTTTTTCACTTTCTATTTTATCTTTTTTTTATCGTACCTATATATTACATCATATTTTAAATATGTCAACCGCTATATTTATGTTTTTTATTATATTTTCTTTTGTCGTATATTGCAGCAATTTTTTATAATCATGAATCATATTTTATTATTTCATATGTATATTTTATTTTTTTCATAAAAAATTCCAAATATTTCAATAATTATACTATTTTATGTATGTACTTTCGTTTTTTTTTATTTTTTAATGAAATTTTTTTAATCGGTAGTTTTTATAAATGGAGCCTTTGATTTTAAAATTTGTCAAGTCCATTTCATGCAAAGATTTATTTAAAGAGTAGAAATGGATTTCTATCTGGATTTTAATACGAGACCAATCTAATTAATCACTCTGACTCTTTTTTTTTTTGAAATTCTTACAAAAAGTTGACTTATTAATGAAATGGAAAGTCTGAGAATATTTCAAAATAGGAGAAAATGGGCGCTTTCAAAAGAAAAGGCTTCAGTGTCAAGCTAAGAGAGACGTAATACATTAATGATTACGATTATGAACGATGTTGTTTTATATTTTATAGAGTAATTTTTTTAATAATGAAAAACATCTGCTTCGCTTCATCTTCACTGCATTATTTCACTTCACTTCATTATTTCACTGCAGCAAAATAATTTGGGTCGTTCTAAAAAGCGCATTAAAAAAATATTGGAAAAGATTACGATTTATCTTCAAATCAAACTTGACAAAGCATGAAAGAAATTCGTTCCAAAACTTATGAAATTTAAAAAATCTTAATTTATCAAAATTAAAGTCAGGAAATGTTCTACTGATTAAAAATCTCCAATAGTTATATTCAATAAAAGGCGAATTGATTGTTATCAATCGAAAGAAAATCTTGATGCGAACGAGCGAGATTATTGTTCTAGAATCTCATCATGACTAAAAAAGCTATTTCGTTCTCAGGATCTCGTCTCCTCGACTCAAAAGGCCTGCCCCTCGTCTCTAGCGGGACTAAATTAGAAGCGAACAACTTTAGAAAAAATAAAATATATCGACTGTTTTCATTAAATTTTAGACGGAACTATTTTGGAGAATTTCTCGAATAAAAAAAAAATATATAATAAAAAGAAAACTGCCTTGTTTTGAAATTTCGTCTGGAAAAAGACTGTACGTCTTAGGAGCTGTTTTCTATCGCAGAGTCTTGTCTTTCCTCGGAATCTTGTCACAAATGAATTAAAAGTCTCGTTCGTTGCGAGATCTCGTATCGAATGAAAAATCAAGGACTTGTCTCGGAATTCGGAACGAGATTTTTCTCGTCTAGCATTAGAGCATTAGACGAGAAAAAAGAAGGGTCAAAATATTCAAATGAAAGTAGTAGTGATGAAGAAGAAGCACTGAATCAATTCGTCAAGTAGAAAATTAAACTTAATAACATTCAATATTTTTATTTGAATTCCTTCAAACCTTTAAAACTTTCAGTTTTTGTAGCACCTTCGACTAACATGCACACGCACACACCGCTACAGATAAAAAATTAATATTGCTTTCAGAATAAGACTAAAACCAAAGAATATACAATGTATATTGTATATTCTTTGCTAAAACTCTTTGCAACTTATATTCTTTTCATTATCGAAAGTATTTGCTTGCCTCCGTCAGTCAGTCTGTCTGTCTGTCGCCTTATCTGAAGGTTGGTCATCTTCAGTCAACCTTTTGCTTAATTTATGTACACTTTTTAATTAAATCCTTGAATGAATTACTTCAGATTTTGTGTCCTTTTCGGACTTTTCAAAAAGGCAGTCAAAAAGAGCTTTTATTTACCCGAAAGAAGCCACAAGAGAAGCCGCCCCCTGGAGCGATTGTCACTTACTAACCGCAAATCTTTCGTTTTTATTCGGTTGCGCGCCAACACTTTTTCATTTAATTTAACTTTTCTGGCTTTTCATTTTCCTTTTTGTGTGATATCTTTTCTATTGTTGCTGTTGGTTAAAAATAAATCAGGAATATTTCCACGCTACAACACGCTGCTGCTGCTGCTCACCCCACTTTTTGCTCCATTCGAAGGCGCTGCTCATTGACTATGGCGGCGGCTACTGAAGCTGTGACTTCGATGGCAGCAGTGTCGTTAGAGTTGCCCTTTTATAATGATAATGACGATGTTGATGATGATGATGATGATGCTGATTTCGGCGTCGTGCTAATGGCTATCTCGGAGGTTAATTCATTGGCACGCTGAACTTCATTGTTTTTTCCTTTGTTATTTCTGCTACACAGCATTAAAAATAGCACTAACGACATTTGAATAAACCGACAGGCACAGTCGTGCAATGCATCAGCCACGCGCTCCAAGCTAATCCATTTCGGGACACTCATATATAAACACATACTGAACACGCACAAGACGCCGGCAAGACGAGACGAGACGAGACGCCCACGTGACTTTTCAAATTAACAAACGAAATTCACAATCGTGCCAAATTAATCTTATTGTCGCATCGTTTCAACGCCTATAGATCATTCGCTGCGTCAATAATTTTTCACATAATTATACAATTCCTTTTCACTCTGTTCCGTAAATACGCGTACCTACATTTCGCTTTAAAATTCATTCATTACAATTTTACACGTTGTATTAGTTTTTTATCTAACGACAGACCAAACGGCCGACCGCCACTTTATTGAAGAAATCCGTATCTACGTCCAAACGCAGCGACGCACATTTTCCGACTGCAGCACCGGATTCATGTGTGTAAAACATGAAGCATCAGTCAGCTGCTTCTCATGATCTTCACGTTGATGGGGTTGAGGGTGCTGGGTGGCACCACCCAGCAAAATATTCGGCGACGAAAATTTAAGAGAATTTTATTGGCGCTGCTCTCTTAAATTAAAAAAAAAACAACTTCCTCTGGTTAATATTTAATATCGGTGATATTCAAATTAAGGCAACAACTTCGGCGGTATAATAAAATTCATTCATCGAAAATTTTATATTAGAAACATTTAATTGGCCACACACATTATTGACAATATTACTTACAATATTGTTTAAGTAAAATTTCAGTGTAACTGCACCCGCTGCTCATATTCTTTGAATTCAATAAATTTCTCTTCATTTTTAAGTCGCTCTCTTCTTGAATGCAAAGAGAGCGCAGACTCTGTGAAAGTCATAAACAAAACTATTGCAAGCACATGCTTTTTTTTTTAAATGTCAACAAAAGCAACAGTGTGCAACACCTTTACGCCTTTCCCAGAACCGCCACCCTAAATAAACACACTGACATACTTAAAAAAAACGAATTTAAAACTGTATGAGTTCGGTGTAAACAAACACCGATTTGTTTTTTTTTGGTTGCGTATTAATCGTAGCTTGGTGACTTGACATTGAAATGTTAGGAATGACATTCGGAATTAAGGATTCTTGAAGTTGTATTTTGTCCGTCTTTATTTTGTTACGAGTGTGTCAGGAGTTGTTGTCAGGATTCCTCTGCAGTAGTGGATGGATAAAATTTGATTTATACAAAGTTAGGAAGAGCCACAACATGAAATTCAAAATAAATACCAAAATGCAGTAGTCAGTGAGGAAGAGAAATAGATTCCTGAACTTTGTTTCAATAAAGCTTTATTAATTCTACTCTCTCTGACTTAAACAGTTACTAACCAACAATAACCAAATATAACCTTTTAACGTGAATGCCAATTTTTACATAATTACCTCATTTTTCCACAGAAAATTTTATGCAGTGCTTCCATTTGATTTTGAATCAAGCAGTAACTGTTAGAGGCATATGTGGTAATGTTTTCAGCAGAGTTTCCGAAGGTCACCGCTTGATTTAAAAGTAAATGAAAGCACTTCAGACAACGCCTGAAACTTTGAAGACGTCTTAAACAATCCTTCAACACGTCTTGTGCAGCTCTCTAGTGCGTATGTTACGACAATATGTATTACAAGGCTGACACAAGACGGCTTGAAGGGTTAAAACTGACGTAGCAATATATATTTTGCGTTGACTGCAGTGTTTCCATTTGGTTTCGAATCCAGCCGTAACTGTCGGAAGTATATGTTGTAATGTTTTCAGCAGCGCTTCCGACAGTCACCACTTGATTTGAAAACAAATGTAAACACTTCAGACAACATCTGCAACTTTTAAAACGCCTTTGAAGACGTCTTGTGCAGACCTCTAATATGTATAATACGGTAATTTTATAAAATTACCGGGCATTCTACATAACGCCCATTCTTTTTTGCAATGTAGATAATTTCATTAAAAGTTAAATTTAAAGTGTAATATATGTAATTAAAAAAATTATGTAAAATAAATACAATTTACAGAGACAGAAGTCTCCTTTTCATTGCTTGTGCTGCTACTTTCCTTCGCACTGTCACAAATAATTCGTTTTCAAATGTCCGGTTGTGTAAACCGCGAAAATCTGCTTGTTAATATTTTGACGACAATTGGCAACGCTGGGTTGAGCAATTTAAACTGGCAAGTCACAAAATTTGACGTTTGACAATTTGACAGCAAGTACGCGAAAAGTGTTTGGTCATTTGCTGCCGCTCATTCGTAATATTTTAAAGTAAATATATGAATAAAGAAATAACAGGGCCTTTGTCGCAACAGATTTTCGGCTTGAGGAGTGCTGCAGAAACAGAATAACATGAAATGAATATTTCGGAGACAAATATTTTATTCAGCAAAAATAACCTCAAATCCATTTCACTTTCAGATGTTCCTTACACGATCTGAGTACGACCGCGGTGTTAATACCTTTTCCCCAGAAGGCCGGCTATTTCAAGTGGAATACGCTATCGAAGCCATTAAATTGGGTTCCACAGCAATTGGAATATGTACCAATGAGGGTAAGTCTGCCATAGTGGCATAAATGCAAATAGTGCTTAAAGTGTCAATTGTCTTGTCTCTTTAAAGGTATTGTCTTGGCCGTTGAGAAACGAGTCACCTCACCGCTTATGGTGCCCAACACCGTGGAGAAAATCTCGGAAGTTGACAAGCACATTGGGTGCGCCACTTCGGGTTTAATGGCCGATGCACGTACTCTTATCGAACGCGCACGGGTGGAATGTCAGAACCACTGGTTTGTCTATAATGAACGTATGTCTATTGAGTCGTGTGCTCAGGCCGTTTCGGCACTAGCAATACAGTTTGGTGATAGTGGTGATGGTGGATCGGCAATGAGTCGTCCCTTTGGTGTTGCTATTTTATTTGCCGGCATAGAAGACGATAAACCACAACTCTGGCATATGGATCCCTCTGGCACATATATACGTTACGGTGCAAAGGCCATCGGATCAGGCAGTGAAGGGGCTCAACAAAATCTACAGGATAATTATACCGCGGAAATGAGCTTAAATGATGCCATTGATCTCGCTCTGAATACGTTGAAGCAAGTGATGGAAGAGAAGCTGAATTCAACAAATGTTGAGGTGATGACCATGACACCGGATAAATTATTCCGCATGCACACTAAAGATGAAGTGGAAGATATCATCACAAAGTTAGCTTAGTTGATTTGTCTACTCAAATGTTTCCCATGATTGGTCGCTTTTGTATTTTATGATAAAATGAGATAACACACAAAACTGGTCATTTGTATTGAAATATAAATGCTTTCTCGGATTAAACAATTATTACTCAAATGAACTGTATAAATTTTAAAAATTTTTTACACAAGGATTTTTGAATTTTATGATTAGAATAGTTTTAAGGTTTAACAGTTACTTTCGAAGCAATCGCAAGGAATTTGTTGCATAGCATCTCATCCGATTCTTAGTATGGAAAGATGTAAGGAATAAAATAAAAATTTACTGCCGTTATCAGCCAAGGAATAAAATTATATTTTATTACCGTTATCAGTTTTATAAAATAACTTAGTCCGGTAAAAAGAAACAAATCATCTTCGCAACCAGGAATATTCCATTACTTGTAGTTTTTCTAGAATAAAAGTGAGAACAGAGGCGCTTTAATCGCTATGTGCACCTACTTAGATAGTAATTATGTATGCCAGCAAGCAAAAAGAACTGATAATGAGAGCTGGAGTCTTAATTGGGAACCCGATAGTGGGTTTCGAGGAAGCCCAAAGGGAGTTCCACAGGTCCGGGTCCGGATTTCCACTCAGGCTCGTTGTCAAAATATGCTTAGAATATGTATTTTTAGAGTTATGTTTGTAGTTTTTTTTGGAAAGTCCAAAAAAATCTGTTTGCAGCAAGTAAACAAAATCAATGAAAATTTCTTACCTGCTCTGGCAGACCTATTGTGATGGATGCCTTTGGCTCAGAGTGACGGCATGAAACGAAGTGACGAAAGACTAATTATTTACAATAAACAAAGAGTGGCTCTAGAATATTTGATTGAATTTCTGTTTTTTCCCAACAAATTCTTAAACTTTTCACTTTCGTAGATCAGAGAAATTTAAAAAAAAACCAAAGCGACAATTTCTAAATCACTCTCAAAAGATTTATACCAAATTTCTTATCAATCCAAACTCAAAACACACACAAAAATAATTTCTTATCAGAATAAAGTCGAAAACAAAATCGTTAGTAGACAGTAAAAAATATTTTTATACTAAGATTTTTTTTTTTTAATTTTAAGTGAGAGAAATGAGATAGTCAATATCTCTTCCCTCCTTTAAGATGTGTACATATGTACACCTGCCTTATCCTCCATCAAATAATCTCTGTGGTAAAAACGTGAAGTTTCCATTAGCGCAACACAAATAATTTTTTTCGTAAAAAAAAAAATAGTAACGTATAGTAGCAGCAGCGATCCTAAACAAATGTTGCTTCTACAAATCAGCTCTCTCCCTTCCTCCTACTAAAAGACCCCTTGACCGTTTTATTCTGGAACCATAAGCGCTGGCTCTATTTAACATTTAATTGTTAATCAGAGTAAATTGTTCTTGTTTCTTCTACTAACAACAGTTTTCTGTTTCGATTATCAGTATTTGGCGGTGACTTATTTACTGACTATTTAATTTTAACATTTTTTTAAAACTTACGAGTACACTGAAGGCGAGGACGCTAAACGGACAACGTGCTCGTGCTGGTACATGCTCCAACACCGGAACTCTATACCTTTTTCTGTGTCTCTCTCTCTCTCTGCTTATAAACATAATTTCTTTTCCAAGCGGTGACAGTATTACCAGCCTTAATACTCGTTGTGAAAAATGAAAATGCATCTCGTGAAAGACTCTCTCTCACCCGCTGTTATGCCTCTCTCACTCTCTGTTGTTTATTTTCAAATAAATTTTTTTTTTATATACTAAAGTCAACAGAGGCAATCTGTTGGTTGCCAGCAGCAGCAGCAGCATGATCGTGAATGGCTCACGCTGAAATTGAATTGCAGCCCAAACAGCAGCGACACTGGCTACTCTCACTAAACGAATCATTGTCATTTGTGTGACAGCAGTTGAGCGACGTGGAGCGAAAAGCGGTTTTAACGTTTGAAATTTGAAAGTTATTTTCTATAAAAATTATAAGTTACAATTTTTGAAAAGTGTTCTGCTTTAAGCAAAATCAAAAAAATTATGTCTCTATGTAGTAAATTCAAAATGTAGAGATTTTCAGTTTTGTTCAAAGTGATTTTTCTAAACAACTTTCGCGTTAAAAAGCCTTATTTATGGGATATTACACGGCAAGTACACTAATTGCACGCATTGGCCAAGGCGGAGGAAATATTTCCTAGATCTACATTTTTAAAATGCAATGGCTGAGCTATTTTTTGGACTTAAATTACTAAAAAGGAATTCGTTAAAGGATTAATTACTAATTTATAACGTAAGCATTGTATTTCACACTTTGGGAATTATTCGGTCTCATGATAGATAACTTTCGAGAGGATCAGAAAAATGATTTTCAAATTCAGAAAGGTCTGAAGTAACTCTAGTAACTCTAAAACACCTGAAAAAATTAAGGTATATCTCTATCGATACATTCAATGGCGTTGGAAAACATAACCCCCTCCCCCTTCCCCTTCCGATCCCACTGATAACGTTTTGTTTAGTGTCAAGTTTGAAAAATCAGAAGATAAAACAACTGAAATAAAACACTTGATAAATAATGAGGTGAATAGTGAAGAAAAATACGTTTAAATTGATTTAAATTGAAAGAGAAAATTGAAGAAGAAGAAGAAGAAGAAGAAGAAAACAACAATAAAAATGTATTAAATAATAAAAGAATTCATAAAAGCTTTTTATAGTGAAAAGGGTAAATAAAGAAAAGAAAATATTCCATTATTTTTTAAAAATAGAACTGCCGAGAGAGTTAATCAGAAATTGAAATCATATTAAATTGAAATTCTTGTATTTTGCTTTTTTCTAGCGATCACAATTTTACATCTTCTAAGCCGATTTTGATATACTTTTTTGTTTAATTATTTAAGGCCGGTAAAGCTGGAGCTAAATGATCCTTTTTAAACCAGCAAAAGCCATAAAAAAATGCCGCCTAAACACGACAAAAATATAGAAATACATTTTTTATAATTATTTCAGCTTTCCGTTACTAGATTCATGAAAAACTTCATGAAAATAAATCAATAAATACATAAAGAAAAAAATTGAAAAATGTATTTAAGTAATTAATTAAAAAATTCCAAGAGAACAAATATACGTATTTATGTATATAATCCTGTCATAAAATAAATCCATTTAAGATCTTTTCATATTAATTTTTTAGAAAACATAGTGGCGTAACACATTCCTTTTCAATAAATTGAAAGTTATTGTTTGTTTCTCGTTTCATTTACTTCTATTATGATTTTCTCAGTGTTGGTTTTTTAAATTATTACTCATTACTCATTACTAGGTTAATAATAATATTTCATCATGTAACAAATTTTCAAAAGAAAAGAACAGAAAAGTATCAAAAAACACGTTGGGTTCACATTTGAGCTGCATCAATAAAGTCACCTTCCGTCAGGAATATTTCCTATGTTTACACACGTTTATAGTCTTCAAATATTATCAATCAGCTTTGTCATCATCTAGTTTATCACAGTTTAGAACAAAAGAAAAAGAGAAAAAACTGAAGAATGTGACTGCCTCATAGTTACTGTACCTACAGTCAGTCGTCTCGTGGTGTAGTCAATAATGAAAATAAGAAAATACATACATACTCCTACATTTTTACTTGTACGATGTCAAGAAGTGGATTAAATACACATGCATACATATGTAGGTACGTGTACAAAAAAAAACAGTGTCTAACTGATAATGAACAAGTGTTTTCGAAAAGGTTTTTATTTTTAGACTCAAGGGTTTTATTCACCCTCTCTAAAAAGGAGCTCTAGTAAAACGTAGTACAAAAATTAAGAAAGGAAATATGGAACAGTTTAAATTAGGAATACTCCTAATGAGCACTATATAAAATTATATTAAATATCGATTCGAACTTCAGCTTCTGCAATTTTTCAAAATATGTATGTGTTCAAATATTGCAAAGATTTTTAAATATTTACATTTTAAAAAACATTCTCGCGTATTCTCATTAGAAATTGAACAATACGAAATGACAAAATTTTTTTTTTACTTTATGTGTTACATTACATGTGACATTACATTGTAGATAGTGTGCTATTTAATAAATTTTCTCGTTCCTTTTTTCGTTTTCGTACATCATTTCGGTCCACCGGAATAAATACATATTTACAATAAACATTTGACGCTTTCGTGAAGTTGTCAAATTACAATCAGCACAATTGTCAACTTAAAAAGAAACCCACAACAACAACAAAGAAATAATTATTTGTTAAAGTCAATTTTTTTTTACTTATGCCAAATATTTATTTACTGTTTATTGTTTTCGACACGTCAAATGAGGCGACATAATAAAGAAACTATGTAGCGCTTAAGTATTTTGTGCTACTATGTTACAAGTCGCGGGCCAGGAAAGATATTGTCAATAAAATTAACACTAAAATATATTCGGTAAATTTACATTTGAAAAAGGTAAAATAATAAATGCAAATAACAAATTGTATTATTTTCAACGTGAGAGTTTTTTTCTACAGCTCTTTTGGCACAAATAAAATACAAATTTTGCAAGTGTCCAAGTGGCATTTTTTTCCAGATATTTACAGTATTCATTTTTAACATTTTTATTTTTAGGGAATTTTTTTTTTTTTTTTAAATATCGTAAACTTTTTTTAGAGATTGGCCTCAAAATTTTATTAAAATACTGTACTTACTTGTAGTTATTATAATTGATGTTTTAAAACAACATTTATGTTCAATACTCGTGTCTGGTTAGTAATTATTTGCTATTCTAATAAATTTTCGAAATAAGAATATAATAAAAAGAGCAATCAATGAATCAATTAAAAGAAAATATACGAATACATACATACAAAACATTTGTGACGCTCGCGCGTTGCGACCAAAATCTATAAGAAACAGTAAAAAAGTATGTAGTTTATTTCAATTAAAATCAATTAAAGCTTCTCCTTTATTAAGAAAAAAATTTTCAACATACTTCTTCTTCTTCTTCTTCCTCTTCATTCTTAAGAGCATGAACCCAGCGACGTCCACGTTTTTATTTATTTTTCTCTTTTGTGGCGACGAAAATGTGTCTTCTCGGAGCAAGTGTTAAAACTTCAAACGATATACGAGTATGTATGTGTGTAGGTGCTAAACAAGCCTTATCACTACAAATTACAAAAAGAAACATGGCTTCATTTTGAATAAAAAAAAATATATTGTATAAAAAACCTAATAATATACGATCTTTTTTAATATAGAAAATCAATTTTAAAGATAGCTCCTTTTTATTTAGTTGTTTTTTGTTTTAGAATCTTTATTTTTTTTGTTTTTATTCTATTATTAGGAGGACCTTATTAAAATGTATAAATAACTTTGTAAAACAAAGAAGTATGATTATCAAATTTATTTAAAATTAAAAACTTAAATGTAAATGTATAGCAAAAATTACTTTAACTATAATCAAGAATGATAGAATCATGAAAAAAAAACTGCTAAAATCACTTACGATGCGTTTTTATACTTTTTTCTTTTTTATCTTTTGTTGTTGTTGTTGTTGTTTAATTTTATTGGCCATTACTGTATGTATTATTGTATGCACGAGTATATTGCGCAATATGATGCATTCGTGTTTTATTCATTATGACGTTTAATATATGTTACATACATATAGAAGGTGTTAAGAAAACCTACACCGACACATTTTTAACACTTTTTGGTGGTAGTCGTTGTTGTTGTTGTGGTTCAATTTTGTTTTTTACGGAGAGGTAAATAAAAACAAATCAGGCTGTAGCTATATATGTATGCCATTTTATGCGCTCATGTATGTATGTGTTAATTGTAAAAGACATATGTATTGATATACCGGAGAAACCAATTCTCTTTTAAAATCTATGCACATTTTCCTAAAATCTTACTAAATTATAATGTTAGTGTTGACACCTGCCGGCGATTTATCTTAACGTTCCTTTTTAAATCCGGATTCGATTAGGAAAAACGCAGCAGAACGCAGCTATTATTAATATCATTATAAATTTTTCTTAATACTAATATAGTGACTTTCATTAATTTTTGTTGTTGCTTTATTTAATAGGTGAAAATAGTTCTTTGTTCGTTCTTTTAAATCCTCTTAAACTGTTTTTAAAATATTTATAAGCATTTAAATAAAAATTATGGATATCATGTTGTTTAATATAAACGTTGGACTTCGATTTGAAAAAGACGCCCACACTGTAAGAAAATGCCCTCCTCTCGGCCTGCGTATTCAAACTTTTTATAACCATCTCTAAAATAGAAAATGTTTGCTTTTGGAATGAATAAATTTTTCTGTGAACAACTACGAGTATAACAAAAAAGAAAAACACACAGCTTTTTATCTGCTTTGATAAATTTCGGCCTGAACAGACAAAACTTTCAATAATTTTTTTAAATTATTAAAGCCATTTTTCACCAGACTAATTAACGAGCGACTAATCTATCGAGCTTGCTTAAACTATCTAGAGAATGTACGAGTATTATAAATCAAATTTCGGTTATTTATTTAAATACATAAACATAATTTTTTTGAAAATAAATAACGTAATTCATGCAATGATATTCTATTTTGAACGTTTGCAATAAAATTATGGAATTTTATGGCTTTTTTGAGCGGCGGGGCAGTTGTTGGTCGGCGGTTCGTGCTCTAAAGCAGCGAAGATTTTTCTTTTCTTAGGAAAAATGAATAGGCCAAACCCAAGAATAGCCAAGAAAACCGAAACTAAGCACTTTCCAAAAATCATATCACTTTCAAAAATATGCGCATAGTATCTTTTTTGGGATAGATTACAGCTTGCAGTGACCTCAACGTCAATAACCATCTCTTTTGAAACAAACTCTCGCATATTATTATCATAGTAGGCCATTATTTCCGTTTTTATTTTCCATTTTCCCCCGAAAATATAACACACGGACAACACTCCAACATATTGCGGATGGATGTGGATGGATTTTCAGCAGTTTTGGAGCAATGCCAAACAATTAAAAAGAAAATTCTCCCTTTTTACGCCTCCAAACATTTTGGAATTCTAACTAATTGATTTTATGTTATTTCCTTACCATTTCTTGGTGGCGTTTTTTATATTCCTCCGCGGAATTGCTGCGAGCACATTCGAGTACGTTTATCGTCGTCTCATGCTCGATGCTGCTGGCTGAGATTTTATTGGTCTAATATTTGAAATGAAAATTAGTTGAAGATGTTTTAATAACTATGTATTTGTATAGAGATCTGAAGACGCGAGAGATTTATTTTTAATTATTTTTTAAACAGGTGTCCGCGTGCTGCGTATCGCACCGCACCGCGCGATCTGTTTATTTGTTTTTTTCCGAAAATTTATGGGTGAGTGTGGATTACTGATTTTTGAAAGAAAAAATAGATTTTTTTATGTACATATGTAAATCAAATTAATGCATATAAATCAAAAGTTTTATTACTAAAAATTCTGGAAGAAATCTTTCCAAACAAATGCTCAAAGAAAACGCAGCTGAACTGAAATGAAGGCAAAGTTTTTTGATTGAATTTACAAACTGCACAATTTAAAAGCGGATAAAAGATCTACTATATATATTCCATATGATGGAAAAGTTCTCTAAGAACAGATAACAATAAGTTAATTCTAATTTTAAAAAAAAAACACATTTAAAAAGAAATAACTTCTAAAATTAGTAAGTCATTATGTTACACAAACAATTATTAGGCTACAACGATTTAGTGTTAAAACCATCTATCGCTTTTTATGAATTTTATGAACCGTAACCGTTAGCAATTAACAAATTAACAACTCTTTAGGCTTTTTTTAGGCTTCATTGAATTTTTGAAAGAACAAATTTGAACAGTCTGCAAAGCAATAAAACAACAATAGTAGGTACATGGTACCCAAGTATACAAAATCCATGATCTACTTTATGAAGAACAACAACAACCACCACCACCATTTTAAAAAATACACCAACGTTGTTGCTATACATAAAGAAAATTTAGCGGAATTCAATTAAATTCGAAACAATTGCAAAAACATTGGCCTCCATTCCGTTCGCCATGTTGATTTTGCTACTACGCTATATGTATGTGCATACTATATCGTTTGTATGTGTGTATACTGCTGTAGTATTCAAATTAAGGTGAGGTTTCCTTCATGCGAAAAACGCTCAACGAACGAAAGTTGAACTTGACTGCGCTTCTGATTTCTAAAAGATCGCTGTGTTGCGTTGCGTTGCGTTGACATTTTAACTACGATTATGTATGTACATATGTATGTATGAGTATATTCAAAATAATCATTTTCTAGCTATTGATTTTCATTCCTTTTTATTGTTTAAATTTCATGATGAAACGCAACAAAAAATTAATATTAAGATCATATGCAATAATTTTTTTTTCATGTGTATACGCTTCATCAAGTTTGTATGGAAAAAAAATTGAGAAACCAAGGTTTTGTTAAACAAATTTTATGTTTAAGCATGTAATGTTAAGGTAAACGATACGATACGATACGATCACGATATTTAATATTTATCGTCTTTAGTAAGATATTCCTGTATAATAAGAATGTCAAAATTTAATTATAATTGCTTGGAATACTGCAAAATAATATACGCCTTCGATATCGAAACGGCTGAAACGAGATCGTGTCTGTATCTCGTAAAATCTCGCTTTGACTGCTTCACGGTGTGAAATAGTTCACTGTGGAAACGGTTGATGTGAAAGCGGTGATAAAAATAAATTCAAAATTAAAAATATACTGAACGATTTCTATAGAAAAACACCTTTGAATAATTGCATTGAGGTGTTGAAATATTGTTGTTAATTCTCAGTTGTTGAAAGATTTCAACATGTCATTTTTGTTAATATGAACACTATTATCGTTATTTTATCTTATCTAGCGTTTGGCTATGCCTAAGTTTTCTTAGAAAATATTAGTGACGAAATTTATACTGATAAAACTGCAAGAAAAGCAGGCCTTTTTTGAGAATTCTCGCTTTGTTTTTCCTTTTCGTTTGATTAGAGAAAACAATTTCTTGCTAATTAGTGTTTAAAAGCTTGCTAATAAATGTTTAAAAGACTCTCCAAAAGCATTCCATTTAAAAGAACTCAAATTCTTCACTTCCGTTCAGAAATTTCTTACTATTGGATAAATAAATCACATTTCATTGTCAATCCGTATCAAAATCTAACACCGCGGTGCTCTCAAGAAGATTGATCAAATTTCCAAACCATATTTAATTGTTTAAAAAAACAAAAGAAAAAAAATTAACTTATAATATATAGTATATTCCGTTTGATGCAATTCTTGATGTGGTCTTTTTTTTCTTCCTTATTTTTGATACTCGTTTATTTTCGTTACTCAGAGCACTTTATTTTCTCATGTAGTGAGTCTTTTACTTTTATAATGCATGCAAATTTTGCTGACAACTAAGCTAAAATGTTGTTGCTGTTTCTCTGCTGTACCGCAGAAAGGCAACAGCAACAACAACAACAACAACAGCGGGCTGAGAATTGCATGATTCTCACATGGCTTGCCCTTTTAATTGACTGACAAACTGACTGAAACGACCGGCCGCAAGTTGAGAAGTCATATTTAAATTCGACTTCGTCTTTTTGCATAATAATACTTCTTGTTAAATGTTTTTATTAACTAAAGTTTAATGACTGACTTACTTGCATCGTACTTAAAAATGTACAAGCATTTTGACATAATAATCAAATGTCATGCGTGAGAGGAAGTGTGTGCGTGTGTGTGTGTGTGTGTGTGTGTGTATAACCCTGCGAGAAATTTTGCAAGCACTTACTGAGGAACTAGATTTAACCAACGGTTAACAAAGCCGTTGATTTCAATGCATTAAAACATCGAATCCTCGAATCGAATCTTTCGAAGGTGACGCAAATTGTGACATATCCATTACAACAAATAAACAATTCTTCGAGCGATCGCGGGACTTACTAGTACTCATTTATGCACTTACAAGAATGAAATGCTGTGACTGAAATTTTCCCTTCGTCTGTCCTCTGCACATGTCTTCTATCTATTAGTGACGACATTTGTTAAAAATATCACATTTCTTTATTTAATTAAAACTTTAACAAATATAAATCTTTTTAAGAAAAAAAATATGTAGAAAGAAAATGACGCTCGTGGGATTCTTACGTGAAACCTTCAGCATTGAAAGTGTTATAACAGAGTAATCCGATGATAATTTCATATAATAAATGGATCGCAATTACATATGTTTACGAAAATGATAAAATCTTCCAAAGCGATCGAAATTAACCACAGGTAAACCGCGTATAATACGACATGACACTCATGCCACGCCTTCACTCTAACACGCTTGAAGGAAATTGAAGAAAATCCTTACACAAACTAGGTTCCACGCTAGTTTTTTTTAACTTTTTGGACGTAATAACTCAATCTCTTGACCTAGTCTCGTTTAAAACAAATTCGCACAATATTTTTCGGAACGTACGGGGGTTGCCTGTACCTCTCTTCATATAAAAGAGTAGAAAATGAACTAATTATCGTCTTCTGACAGAAGTACGGAGTCTACTCGGAAACAACTCAATTTCCTGCAGGGTTGATACGAGTATTTTGAAAGTTAGAGCTTGATATTATTCGTTTCTGGAATTTTAATAAAAAGACTTTATTTATTTGGAAAATTTATATCCTTAGAAATAGTATTACTAAATAATAATGCTAAAAATATAATATATATACTTAGAAATACAAATAATTTCTGTTTGTACGACAATTTGTAGAAAACATATACATACATAGTTATCGAATTTATAGAAAAGTTATAGAGAAAAATAATAAATATATGTATTGTATATATGTACATAAGTATGTATTTTAAAACTCTTCTGAAATCAATGTATTTCATAATTTAATTTCACTGTTTTTACCCATATTAAATATTGCGCAATGCGCATTGTATGAATTAAGTTTTAATGCACTTACTATATTCAATAAATTACAAATAAACAAAGAAAAGAAACAAAATGACCTTTAAGCACTTTTTTAATAAGATACAACAAATGCGTAGTTAACATTTATAGAATTAAAAATATATAAATATTTTCTATACTGTACAATTTTTATCAAGAAAAATTGCCTCGTCACTTTTTTTTTTTTGGTTAAAGACTGACAGACTGAGGTAGAACAATAATAAAAAGGTACCGATAAGAACAAAGAATTTGCTCAGAATTCGATAACGTATATAAATATTTCTTCTGCGTTCTACAATAAATATATTTTTAATATCGTATATACATATAATGAATGATCAAAATTTTTAAACATATTTTATATTTTATGATGACCACAAAAATTGGACACTCAACTCAATCTTAGTCGTATACAAATAAATGCATTTTTTATGCTCTTAAAATCATACTCTAAATATTAAAATTTATTGATTCATTTAATACCTTTTATAATAATTACGTTCCTTTAAAAGCGTGGTTAACTACACTTTTATAGACCCTTTTCTACCAATTTACAAGTTAACCTTTAAATTTTAAAGTTTAAAACCTACCTTTAGGTAGTGTACCTTTAAAATTCGTTAATTGTTAAGTTTGCTGCGCTTATTGAAATTACAATAGCTTCAAAACATTAATACTTAACACCTAAGTACTTGTAATACTCATTACTCTTTCTTAAGACTCGCTCTAAACTCGTTTATGTTTCTCTTACAGCATGGATGTCATTACCGTGATCGTACAAATATCATTTCTCATTATTTTCGGTAGAATGTTGGCCTTCGGTTTCATGGGACAGGAAGAGCGCAAGTGCAAATACTTGCGCGTAGATAAATTATTAAAAATACGTTGTTTCGATATGAATTTAAAAGAGGTGCCGCAGTATCTCAAGTCATCGGTGGAGGTAAATATACGAGTACTCGCAGTACTTGCAGTAATTTAAGTTTTACCTACATACAATTTTGAAAAATACTTAATTTTCTATGTTTTTGTTTTTTTTTGTTTTTTTCTCTCTCCAATTACATACAATGATTTTTTGTCATTGATCTTTGATCATTGCTCATTGATCATCAGGTTTTTTATACTAATTGCTTAAGTTAACTTTTAACCTTATGCATAAGTTTTTACTAATTTTGCTTAATTCAATTCTATTCTCTATGCATTTACTCGGCTTAAATGCTGTACACTCAACCAGACAGATTTCATCGCACACGCGGCTTAAAATTGCTCCGAAAGAGACCACAACGCCTCGTTGTTAGACACATCCATCCATCCATTCATCCATTTATTCACTGAATTCCACAAAACTCAATTGAAATTAATTAACTTTGTATGAAGGAGAGCCGGTCGTTCGGTCGGTCATTGTGTGTTACTGCGTCTACTGGTTGAACCCACTGTGCGTATGTACGTACATATATGTATGTGCTTCGAGCTCCTTCCGTCGTTGCTCTGGTTTAGTCAATTATTTTATTAAGTTTCTGTAATGTGAAGCGACACTAGTAGCGACTAACGATTTAAAAACTGTTATTATTTTAATGAAATGATTTCTCATTCAGCAGAAGAACTCCCATAATTTCCTAATAGCTTTATGATTCATTCATACAAATCTCTATGGCATGAATAATATCTTAAAATATTTTCAAAGTCAACAAAAGATGATTAACCTAAGCCCGAATCTAAGCTTGTTATTATGATATTGATTTATTTTTTACTTATTTTTTATTTTATTTGCAGGTTCTCGATTTAGCATTTAACCGTATAAAGAAACTGAAACGTACCTCATTCCAACCTTATGGCAGTATTAAATATTTGCTGCTCTACGAAAATATGATCCAATCGGTGGAAGTAGGTACCTTTGAGCGTCTTACATCACTTCAGGTAAGCATGAAATTTGTGATTATACGCAATTATTAGTAATAAGTACTGATAATAAGCTAAAGCGTTATACATATGTATTTTCGTCACTAATATTGATAATTTGCTTTGAGTCATTAAAGATTTGTGATAACTCTTTGGAAGTTTTTTGTTAACTCAAAGACTCACTCGCAGTGCTACAATTTCAGCAAATATCGTTATAATATCGTTAATATCGTTAGAATAATGTTATATATATTATATCTGTCAATATCTAGTAATTTTATAATAGTAATTTTTGCCGTTTGACGTTTTTCTTGAAGGCTCCTGAAAGAACGAGCTTACAGAACATAACTTTACTTCAGCGTAAGGGATTTTTATGATCTTCTTGCTGCATAAAGTGTTAATTTCTAGCTCAAAAAATCCTTCTGAAGTTATAAAAATCTATAAAAAGTTTAGAAATTATCTGTTTTAATATGAGATAATAATAACAATCACCATTAAAAAACATTGTTGTAGCGCTGAGGAATGCTTAAAATATTCGGGGCCATAAATCCATTACCATCTGTATACGTAATAGATAATTTTTTAAAATAATTGATAAGTTTAAAATTAAAAGAGAATATAATATAATACAATATACAAATATTATGTATTTAGATTATTTCTATTATTTATTTAAATATTATCATTTATTATCACATTATCAATATTTCTCAGTATTATCATCAATATATACATATGTATATATTATTATCAAATATATATATATTTTTAATATATCTCAATATTATTATCAATATTATCATATTTTCAAATATTATCATAAATTTGTCTCTTATTGGTAGGAAATAGATTTGTCGAATAATGCTCTCATGACGATACCGCTGGAAATATTTCAATTACCGTCTCTACGAAATTTATACGTGGATAGCAATGAATTGATTAATTTAGACAGAGATTTGGAAGTGAGTAGAAATAAAAAAAAAATGCATATACTATATACATAATAATATTTATAAGTAGGGTCGATAAGACCAACATGTTATTTGAAATATCATTTTTTATTGACGAGATTAATGCCGTAATTTTGAAATATTACTAAATTTCAAAATTTGCATTTGTTTCTAAAAGGATTAATTTAATGCATATTCCTTCCATATATGTTGCTCTTAATTTAAACTCTCTTTTCAGTATCTTGAAACACCCATAAGAGCACCGCTGGAATACCTAAATATCGCTGACTGCGGCCTGGAAAACTTACCCAATTTAGGTGTTCTACCAAGTAAGTGATTGTTCTCAGGTTCCCTTTGATTTCCTAAAGATATGTATGTCTTCCTTTTACTCAATCGCTAGAATTATGGCACATCAATGCTTCTTCTAATCCACTCAACCAGCTCGTTCTCGACAGATTTGCCAACATGTGCCATTTGAAGAGTATCGACTTGAGCAAAACGGCCATGGTCGGCTGTACTTGTCAACAGGTGAACAATCATCTACGATTCGTGGGTGCTAAGACGAAATATGTACCAGTCTGTATGGGTAGGTACATAGGGCTGATGATGATGATGCTGATGAGTGCCGATAATGGCCTTTACTACTGATACCATTTTAGAAACCTTTGACCTCGAAACCTGCCCGCCACCCTACAACTGGACTGTAGAGTCAGCAACATTTCAACAATGCACGACGACCGTGACACGATCAGAAACGCGCAATATGTGGCTCTTTGCGGTTGGCTGCTTGGGAGGAATACTGCTGGTGGTGCTGCGTACGTCTGAGTGACCGCCCATAATGTTGATAAAGTGGTTGTAATTTTATGAAATTTACCTTTTTCAATTTAGTGTCATGCTATTGCCTGCATCGTCGACGCCGAAAACGTGCGAAAAGACTACGAGAATCGCATTTGAATCGCAAAAATTTTGTGATCTCACCCAAAAATGCTATCAACAATCATCCCGATGGCGAGCTTCTCACTTGTGATACTTCTTCAATTTAACTCCATAGTCAGCCAATAGATAATAATTTCGTAAAATTTAGTTATATATTAAATTTAAGCCACCAACTATCACCGCTTTGTATATATTGTACGACATACTTTTTTGGATATTAACATATTATAAGTAATTTTTGGATTTTTATCTAATTTA
This sequence comes from Conops quadrifasciatus, assembly GCA_949752815.1. Taxonomy (NCBI): domain Eukaryota; kingdom Metazoa; phylum Arthropoda; class Insecta; order Diptera; family Conopidae; genus Conops; species Conops quadrifasciatus. The sequence goes on along the minus strand of OX457077.1, from coordinate 10,420,742 downwards.
GTTTTAATTGTACATTTTTCTAATACAGCAAGTACCAAACGAGGACGTAAAACGTGTTTTTAACTTCCATTTAGCGTTTTTAATACTGTGTCTTTTATAGACCACGTATTAAGTGTTCCCAAAATTACGCCGGGACAAACTATATGTTACGAATTCGCCTCCTTTTCTCTTATGAATATACTGTCAATTTAAATTGTGGTAACATTTTGAGTTTAATAATGCATTTAATATTAATATTTAAACAGTTAAGATTTTATTTATCGCATATTATTTTATAAGATTTTTAATGCAAGCCGAAGAGTGCCTTATTTGTTGTTACAAAAAACAAAAGAATGACCCAAAGTTTGTTAATACGATATATTGTATGCAATATATGTATATAGTCTAGCCTTGTTATATATATAGAGTAATATTTAGTATAGGACTTTATTGAAATGTTGTTAACATCGTATATAAATACGCATTTATATACGCCAATATAAAATAGAACATAGTAATAGAAATTCTTTATGTAAATAAAATATTTCAGTCTTATTTTCTTAACTTTAGTGACCGTTTATCAATAAATTCTTTTTTTGTATAGTTTAGAATTTATTTGAAATGGAATCATTTATACATTTCAAAAGCATTCATCACTAATAATGCATTATTTTTTCGAAGTTTTGAATTTATTTCTCATAAAAATTTCTTTTCCACGCCATGTGTAGAGAGCATTTAATCTAGAGCATAATTAATTTGTTATCTATAGTTAAGTACTTGTAGAATAATTTATAGGAGTAATAAAAATAAATAAAAATAAATAAAAATTGTTTTTTACAGTCACGCTGTTATAACACAACTTATAGCTTCTTTATAACTTATAGTTTTTATATAAATAAAAAATATAAAAGCTTAAGAAACCTTTTAAAAATCGTGTTATTCTTATATTAAGAGGCAGAATATCTCGAAAACCTATCGACTGATTTGTTTGTTTTAGTCGACTGATTATTCGACATAGGTTTGGTTTCTGTTTAAGAAGGTTAGTCATAGTTTGTGGGATTTGTTTTAAGGAAGCCTTTAAAATTATGACCTCTTAATAATGATTTTCTTAAATATTGTATTAATTAAAACCTATTTTATTTGGGTCTATTTTATGCTTATAAATTTCTCAGCTTTCTAAGTTCAAAGTACTTTCGTTATTCGTGACAATAAACTATTATTAATGCTACTGCTACAACAAAATATTATCATTTATAACTTCGCTAACATGCAAAATTTTCTGTATTTCTTTATTGTTGGTTGGTTTAATGTTTTTTTATGTGTTGTTTTCTCCCGTAAAACAATTTAAATCAATAAAATGCATTTACCCTCAGGATGTGGCCGCCGCCGACACTGAACAATTGACCAATGCATAATCCTGTGCCTCGTAGCTTCGTATTCAGTTACAAGGTTGCTCTCGTGGCCAGCGCTTGCTGACGGACGCCATGCTGACACTCAGACAAAAATTATTGCGTCGTGTTGTACCCTTCTTCCTCCTACTCGCGGCGAATGAGTTGTTGCTGACTGCAGCGTACTTGAAGAGTGTACGAGTGGAGGAGATTCCTTTCGGAATAGCTCAACGCGATAGAGAAGCGCCACGCAGCAGCCGCAACAGCAGCGGCCGTAGCAGCAGTAGCAGTATCAGAGCTCAAGTTGGTTCTCAACCCAACCAACAAAGTCGTGGTATATATGCCGTTTCGCAGCTGGAGGAGCGACGCAGCGGTTTCTTTCATATCTTCAATGTTCCGTGTAAGATAATGGCAGAAAAATTGCTTTAAATATACCGAAAATCTCAGCTGTCTCCCTTCCCTTCATGCAGATATCGTGTGCTTTTTTGCCTCGAAAGGTAAGTGGCCTTATATACCGCCATTTATGCAGACGCGTGTCGACAGCGTGGCCAGAACCGTTTTCAATCAGAATGACAGTTACGTGCGGAAATTCTGTCAGAAGTGGATGCAGATCAAGCAATGCTTTCGACCTATTTTGGGTAAGTTAGAGTTCTGCGATTCGGCTAGCGGTCGGCTAAAAAGCCTGAAAAAGCCTCGCTGAACTCGTTTTTGAGTCTAGTCAATTTTGAATGTCAAATTCAAAGTACTGTCAACTGTCAAATAATTTTGACAGATTTCTTACAAGCAAACATTTATAAGCCAAGCATTCATCCGTTGAAGCAATGACGGTCTCTATGGACAGTGGATTTGAGAACGCCCAGATTTCACATTTCAAAACTAAAAATTTTAATAAAATTTCTTAATTCTATAGGGCCCACTATGGACCCTGACATAGAGGATGTTTCAAGACTCCGAAAACCCACAGCCTGCACGTGTACCGGTCAGAAGTCAGAAGCACAACAACCTGTGGTGTATTTCGATAAGAACTACGTGGGCAACACGAGCTTTGAGACGATCATGAATACCATCGAATTCCTGGAGAGTTTCTTGCCGCCACCCACAAAGAAGACCAAAAAGAAAAACAATCGTGTTCGCAGTCGATTGGATGACATGGACATCGAGTGAGTTCCGGAGTTTGGGTGGCCGCACGACTTTCGACATTTCGACGGAGTAACTTAAGCCGTGAAGTATAGCATTAATATATGTATTTAATAAAATGAGATGGTAGCTTACTTTTAGAAGACTAACTAATAAATAATACATTTCTATAATAAATGCTGAATACCAAAATTTCTCCGAATTATACGCTTAGAATCCTTAGGCCCAAAACTGGTCTGTTGCATTTTCACACTAGTCCTGCAGTAGTTCTTCCCAAAGCTTCATACGTTCAATATTGAATTTATTATTATTCCTTATGCCAAAAGACGCGTTAACATTCAGCAATTCTTGGTAGTCACAGATGACGTCAGTTTCGTTGGAGCGCGGCAGTTGACTGCATGCTGGCCACATTTCAGGAGTTTGTGGTTTACTAAAAAGTTTTGTTATTGCTTTACTAAATATAATACAGCGTAGATATTACCTGTTTTTAGCGAAATAGACCATATTCGCAACAGCCGCCTTCACCACTTCGGCTTCGGTAGAATTTCGATTAAAACTTGGAAATAACGCCGGCTCTCGGAAAAGGTAAATCAAATCATCAGCGTGGATAACGCCATAATTGCGGCTCGGTTGGCCCCAGGAGAACTCAGTGGCCCATGAGTAGGGCCCCCGATAGTTGAATTTAAACAAATAGAGAGGATTCAGCCCTTCGGCATCCGAGCGCCTGACATGATCACGCAAGAGATTATAGAGCGGATAATGGAAGCCACGATCGGTCATAACCTGATTTAAGATTAATAAGTGTAAGAGACCTCAAAGGAAGCACCGAAATGGAGACGCCTGATAACTTGATTGATTGATACTTACATCGACGAAGCCTGCTGCCGTTGCATCGTTCAATAGATGTTGATCGGAGAAGTAATGCTTAAAAATAAGAGCCATATTATGTTTTATTTGTGCGCTGCTAAGGCCCGGCGGCCATTCTAGAAGCTCCTCTAGCAATTTGTCAAACTGTTGATTGAATTCGGACGAAAGTTCGGCGTTCTCCAGTATGGACAAGACAGCTACGCCACCCTCTTGCGGCACAAAGCTCACCAGCCAGGGCACCGCTTTGTACTTGCTCTTCCGCATCAAATATAGCGGATTTTGTGTGAGAAAGGCGTCATATACGCTGGACGATTCGACAACCGGACGGAAGTTCGTGAGCGGCAGGAAGTGCCAATTCTTGAGAATACTGCTGGCATTGACCACCGTGGCAGCATCTACACGTCGTAGCGCACGCGCCAATTGCCATGTGCTCAATTCGGGGGCGTTGCTGATATTACAGTATGCGGCGACTTGGCGTGTCTGCGGCAGCGGATTTTCGGTGAGAGCAAAGGGTGCATTTGCTGTGCCACTCAGTGCTATGACATTATGAAAGAGGCCTACGGAAGAAGAGTCTCAAGTGTCAGTGTGTGATAATGATAATGAGGTTGATGAGAATTGAAGCACCTGCGCTGGAGCTGCTTAGCATATGCAGATGTGCCGCCACTGAACCGACGCTCTGTCCAAACAGAGTAACCAGACGCGGATTGCCAGCAAAGGCGGCAATGTTCCGTTGCACCCAACGCAGAGCCAAACGTTGATCTTTTAGTCCCCAATTCCCGGACATGAAAGCATCGCCTGTCGATAGAAATCCTAAACATAACAAGAAAAAACGAGAGGGAGAAAAAAGACAGAGGTAAAGGGTGCTTCGACTGTATACTTTTTCTAATACAATATGTATGTACCTACCAAGCGGTCCCAGTCTATAGGCCAAGGTGACCAGCACAACTTGTTGAGTATCCATAAAATATTCGGGTCCATAAAAATTTGGCGAAGGTGAGCCGCTAAACCATCCTCCGCCGTGTATAAAAACGATGACAGGAAGTTTTTGCTTCTTCGAAAGTCCCTAAGAATGACAACAGCCACGTAATCATCACGTAACATCAAATAACACGTAGTAAAACATACTATATGACAGCCGAAAAGAAACTTACCGCCGGCCGATATATATTCAAATATAAACAATCTTCCTTTCCATAAACGACAGGATCCTTTAGCAAATAGTTTTTCTGCATGCAGTCTGATTTAACGGTTGTAGCATTATAGATGCCGAACAATCGTGGATATACTCGTGGATTCTGATCCAAATGAAATTAAAATGAAAACCGTGGGGAAGATAAAATCGGTATTGCAATTTTCCATAGCTTACATTAAAACGCAATTCACCCACGGGCGGCAGGGCGTACGGTATGCCAAGGAAGGCTTCAAAGTAATCCGTCTGAAAACCGGGCATAAAAGTGCCATGAACACAACCCAGACGAGAACCGCAGACTTTCGGCGCATCAGAGGGTGTTTCACTCAATGCGGGCTGCCGAAGAGTAATAGCATAAAGCAGCCAACATAACAACAAAGTCGTCATATCGCTGCTACTAATGGATTAACGAGACCTGCCTGGATGAAGAGGTCATAGCAAGGACTTAAAAGAATAGATCAAATATAGTTTAGAAAGAAATCCACGGATATGGTTATTTCGTGGCGTATTTGATGGCTTTTGGTTTTTTTGAGAATGAAAATGAAAAATTTGAGGCTTCTTAAATGTTGCAGTCTTTAAAAGGAATACGCGTATAATAAAAGGAGATTTTGTTGAGTGTTCGTTTATCGACAAATTTTAGGGTGTTTATAAGTTAGAGCTTTTAAAAAGAGTTTTTTTAGTATTTATTACTCTTAAATATTCGTTTAGTATATTATACCATATTCTATTAAGTTTAAAAATGAACTTTAACGATTTAAGTACAAATTTTCAATCGTTAGTTAATCTTTAGTTCTGAATTTCATTTATCAAATTAAAAGGTACGAATACTTTTAATGATTATTAAACGCTTTTTCCACAGCATTTTTCTTCTTCACTTCTTCATTTTTTCATTTTATTTTTTTAGGAACATCGTTTCTTTACTTCATTTGATTTCTTCACAATTTCGTAAATCGAAATACCTTTGTTTTTTATCCTTTGCGTTTTTAACACTGCCTCTAACAAGAATGCCTGTAACCGGCACCGCTTCACCACACTTTAAATACTGCCAAGTATTTACCATGTAGTAGGCCTTTTTATACGATTATCCACCATCATACGAGTTCATACCATCGATGATGGAAATCAATTGCAGTCCTTGTAGCCTCCTTCGTAGACTCCGAAGGCTCCGAAGTGGCGCACAGCAGACAGCAGATTTCATAAATTTCATCATCAGTAGCTCACGGGCAAAAAGTGTGGCGGCAAGTGTGAAATTGTGTGCCGCATACATTGAAAAGAACTCATAGACCAACTGGCAATGGCATTCCAGAAACAGCATCGATAAGAAATTGTTGTATTCGTACACTGAGAAAATGTTGCAGTTACTAATTCTTATAATAATCCAAATTTTATTGAAATTATATTTTGACTAATAAATATGTATATGTATTATTTATGTACATATATTTAATTCGTGTAATAATACAATCTTTTTTAGTAGAAAATAATTCTGATATGTAATTTATATGTATTGCTCCAAATAAATCACAAATGCATTTTACTGGAATATTAACCCGGACAAAATAAAATTTGACCAAGTGGCAACCATACTCGGTGTGTTCTCTTTCTCTTTAAATTTTACGTTACAATTATATTTTTCGTATTAAAAATGTATACAAATTTCTTGAAGTGTCGCCGTAGAGCAGTGAAGTCGAACCAACCAGCAGCGGTTTATCATAAATCATACATTTCTATTTTTATTGCCTTTTTGTTACAGACGATGATGCCTTCAAGGAGAAGAAGAAAACTGATAAGGAACAGATTTTCAATGGCAGTAGTACTATTGGATAACCATTGGAGTAATTGGAGCTTTGATCATGAATGCTTGAGGAAGATGCATCTACGAGTATTTATTTTTTACGATAAAAACGAGTATTTATATTTTAACTATTTATGATATTTGATTGCTAGTTTAATGAATATTTAAAATTTTGAAGTTATTAACAACGAGTATGTACATATGTGTAAATACTCGTATTAACAGGCTTGCATTTATACACGTTATTGAAAGCCACCAACAACTTTATTCGTCGTTTCGGGCAGTCGCCACCACCAACATCAACGAGTATAAATATTGGATGCGCTTTTTTAAAAAACTGGGTTTTCAGTTCATTAAAAAAACGGTGGAGAATTTATTAACGACAAAAACTATTTGACATCAAATTAAAACAACTAAAAAATCTTCAGCTTTTTATTTGCATTTTTTGCGCTATTTTTTGGTAGATTTCAGCAAGCTCATATGACGTTTCTCCGCTGATTTTTTTCAAAAAATTGGGAAATTCTTTAAATTTCCCCATAACCTCGATAGAAACCTGGATAAAAACTGGGTTTTCGATTTTGTATGGAGAAAACGTTAAACAGTTCCTTAAAAAAACACAGCTATTTTATAAGAAGAGATTTCCGTTCCGTTCATTATTATAAAGACATATTTATTTAGTAGTTATTTAAAAACTAAGATTGTGTAAAATATTTTAGTAAGGAAACCTTCTCTTGGATTGTGTTTGACCTTTTCTGCGATGATATTCATGCTACGATCTATTGATATAGGCCTTTTCCGAAGATAGTAATAATCGCTTCAACCGGTTTTTCACCAAACCAAAATTTACGAGGAATTTGGACAGAAGTTGGTCCAAAAAAAAACATTTTAAAAATTTGTTTCAGAATTTATTTTAATTTTATTTACATATATAATAACTTGGGGTGTATGTAGTATGGTGGTCATCTACGTAATATAATTGATATATCTACATAGTACAATTTGCGCTGCTCTTTGTTCTATAACATTTCGTATTGACAATATACAATAATAATTATGCACACATTGACTATTGACGCATATATGTATGTATTCAATACATATTTCGAAACCTTAAAACAAAAAACATAAAGCGCAAAAAACCAAAAGCAACGGAAAAACACTTTCATAAGGCCAAAAAAAAAACGATGGATAAAAGCTTATTTATTATTGAATACAAAATATTTCATTAAAATTAAGCTAAAAGCTATTTCGACATACGTTTTTACTATTATTACAATCGAGGCTGTGATTATGATAAGACCAAAATTTCCATTCTACCGAAAAAAGCCTAAACGAATTTTCTTAATGCAGCGACAAATTGTGTAAAGCAAATAAAAAAACACATAGATAATATCTCTCAAGACAAATTGACAGCAGCATTAATTGCTTCACGCTCTGTAACAAAAATTCAACGTGATACGAGTATTTTTTATATGGTTATAGAAAATTAGTTGAGCTTATAGAAACCGAATTTTGCGCACAGGTACACCTACCATCACATGCATTTGTCTAGGATCACCTTTTCCCTTATTAACAATGTATACTTTACTACAAGTAAAGACTAATTTGTTTAGAATGCATTATTAAAGAATTTAAAATCTCGTAAAAATATCTTGTATTAAAATAACGGGTGCGCCATCTTATGTCGGTATGTAAACATTGAATAACTTTAACATTTATCAACCGATTGACAATTTTAACCATTAATCGCTTCACAACGAAACAACTCGCCGAAATAGTGATGTTTGCAAAAGTGATGGAAAACGCAGCAAAAAGGGCACATTTTACTTTGGCCAATAGAGCCGGCCACTTGATTAATGTTGTACTTAAAAACTATTCCAAATAAATTGTAAACGCCCAAATTAAGTAAATTACTACCTCCTCATATAAGGAAATAGGTTTTTTTTATAGTTATTCAATATGCACATACCAAATACATAAAAGATGGCGCACCCGTACTTGTAAATTGCTGTATTCGATAGGACCTTGCGAACAACTAAAATTGCAAGTTACAAGAAAAGAAAATAAATAAATCCTAATCAGGAAATAATGAATCTAGGACTAACCGATTAATAAATATATATAAAAAAAGGACAATACTTTTAAAGACAATTATTTACATTGATTAAAATCTATTTCAAAGTCAATTACTTTGAGAGCTCCTTGTTCGTCGGCTTTAATTAGTACGTCGTTTAATTGAACTTTTTGTTTTGAATTGAAGCATTTTGATCAGATTATTTTTTTCTGCACTTTAATCTCTCTCAGCTGAACTGGCACATAAGGGAAGATTTGTGAGTTTCTTATTGCTTAAAATTATAATCTCGATTGTTCGATAAACTTGTTCGTACTGGACTTGTGGGAGACTCTTTTATAATCTTATCTGTCGGGAAATAATGATTCATAACTTGGCGGCAGGTCTTTGGGGGTTTGCGGTTGATGTTCATGACTGATTGCATCACTATTTGGCGCTGTTGGGACTTCGAATGCAGTCACATCCTAAAATAAAAAGTCATTGATTTAAAATTGTTTACCAATTACAAATATTTCAGTGGTTGCAATTGCGAAAGAATAAGACAAGTAATATATGCCGAAGCAAGGATATCAATTAATACGGACTCGTTCGTTTGTGAACCATTCACATACGAATTTAATTAATTTTTACTTCATACACTTTTCGTATACCAACCATTTGAGTTGCTCGGCGATGTGCGGCCGATTCCTCATGAGCTCGTTGTTGAACTGTAATGCAGTTCCAGTACTTCCAACATATCCAAACACAAAAACCCACTCCTACCATTGTAAATATAAGAGAAGTTATGGCCGAAATGGCCACATTCGTAGTATCGACTTCAGATGTGATGACATCGTGAAAGCATGAGATCTCGTCCTTGCACGGATACATACAGTTCGTGATATTATCTCGTACAAAGTGACGCGAAATGCAAGAGTTGGATTCCTTTGGATTGCACAGCAAATCTCCAGTATATTTGCATTCGGAATGTGCAGTGAGAACCATCTTTAACTCAAGTGGTTCTTGAATGGCAGGGCGCTTTTCGATGTGTATATGAACGGTAACATCACGATCCCGTTGGTCAAATATCAACCTGCCTTCCGGTCCATCAATGGAGATGTCATTGCAGATTCGTTCACTCGGCGAACGATTACCACCCGTAAATTGTATGTAGTCTAGGCAGGAATTCGTCTTGACACCAGTTCGAAATTTTAATTTTGTGATGACCGTATAAATTCCACGCGGTGGCTTTTCCAGTGTCTGCACACGAAATTGACAGTCGTATTTAATTTTGTTGCTGCTACCGCTGTTTGTGGTATTCCACACTTGTCGGATGATAGCAGCAGAGTCCGCATCTTCAGTAAGCGTCAGTGTGGGATCACCACGGAATGGCTTCTGCAAGGCAATGATGAGCTTGTCAGCGCAGAGATAGTCCTGCAGTCGAACTGTGGAATGAAGAAAGCAACGCAAAGGAACTCAGTGACAGCTCTTCCTTTAATTGAAATAATCTAGTACTAACTTTCTCTATAAGCATAATTAAAGTGAAACAAATTGTGTAGGAATACTGCGCAAATATAAAAATAAACTTGAATAGTTAACATTTCGTGGAGCAGACACCAAATTGTTGAAAAACGACGTAGCTGAGAACGCAAAAGATCCAAATTCACTTCGCGATTGTTTTCTATATCCAAAAGAGTTATAAATGTGATTAGGTTCAACTTAATTTAGTATTAAAATTATATTTACTGATTCATTGGCTTTAATTTGCTTAAATTATTTCCATAACTTTCCCGTGCTAAATTTTCTTTCCACCACTACTCTTTTCTGTTGACATTTTCTGGAGTTATCAATATTTGTGTTAAGATTTATCTACTGTTTCCTCTCTTTGGGAGAGTTTACATACTGCAATAAATTGACGTCAGAAAAAAATGTTTACTTACAGCTCTTTTGACAAAGAGCAACTTTTTTAGAGCAGCTGGCGAACTCAGACATTGCCTTTTGTTTACATTACTGTGACGTTATCACATCAAATAAAAAACTATATTAATATGAACTAAAAACATTTTAAAAAACGCCATAATTTTTATAATTTCATATTATTCCAAGAGTCATGTCTATTTTATGATAATTTAAAACATAATAATAAAGACAATGGGATGCTCTACGTTGTGTCAACATTTCATTTAGTTCTGTCTTCTATTCTTTAAGAGAGCAAAGCTTATACTATTTTCCTCAACATCAATGGTCAATCCCATAATTTTCAACTCTTTTTTCTTTTCTTCTTTCTCTTTTTTAAAAATGCATAGTGTCTCTTTAAGTTTCTTTTCCTTAAAAACATTTTTTCTGGCAACGTGTAGCCAAAGGCAATAGTTCCATTTAGTAGTGAAACGAAGAACAACGCCTATTTGTTGTGCATGCACGATCAAATCCTAATACGAATCCAATTATAATCCTGTGGTTTTTTATACAAATGAGTTCTCCGGTTCCTGATATTTTTCTCCGTGTGGTATTCGTTAGGTCCTTCATTCCTTTTAATTACGTTGCAATTCGTTGATATTATATGTCAAAAGTTTGTTTACGTTATCATTGTGAATTGTGCTACGTCGAAAATTCCAATGATTGCGGAATATTGTTATAAAAAATACCTTAAAAATTGAATAGTTCTTCAAAATAAAGTAAACAACAATAATCATTTTAAAATCCGAAAAAACAGAACTTCAAAATTGGGCCAGGAACTTTTCTGAAACAAAGAAGAAAAGTAACTTGACAGTGATAGCATACTGAGAGATTGCAGATTGCTAATTCAACATTCACTTTTTCCTGCACGTATTTGGCGACTCCGTAGCTGATCCATAACATGACTGAAGCAAAGAAACATATGTTGGCAGCCGCTTGTCGCTCCCACAAAGCACTGCAGCATGAGTTGCCCGAATTTGAAGACAACACCGCCTTTGCTGCGCATCTGGCGGAGCAACTGCGTCGCTTGCCGCACGATAATCGTATTACGGCGATGGTTGAGATTCTGGCTATACTCAACCGTTTTGTACGTGTGCAGGGCAGTGAAGTGCATTAAAAAACGGGAATGTTGCGGAGAAAGAGGATTAAAGTTTGGTTGAATTCGGCAAGATTGTAACGAAGGTTTCGTCGTTCCATTTAGCTGCCTTGATGAAAAAAAAAAATATAAGGACGTCATAGACGGTCAGAAGAGGCGGTTCCTAATCTGCGATTTAATTTTAGAAAAATAAAAAATAGAAGAAATTACACAATCTATTATGAAATAATAATGTTTTACATAGCTACACTTAGTTGTTTACGAAAATTTGATTTTATCCTTTTTTTTTTGAAAGAGATGGTAACCGAGAAGATCATGCGCAAAAGTCATTTCATACTTTTTTTTTTGTAGGCAAATAAAACAATTCTGGATGCTATACTAATACATAAAAGTGTTATTAATTATTCAGGGGAACGGAATATCAGGAAACGGAATCGTGGTCAACAGGATCAAAAAGAATATTTTAACTACTCCTTCCACATCGCTTTATTTAAAAGAAAATCCTTCTAATGTATCCGGTTTTATTAATCTTTTAAAAATTTGTTAAATCTTTGGGAGTGTAATGGTCTAATGATAAGTACAAACCAATCTGCTTAAATTTAACATTGTCAAAATTAAGCAATCGTATTTTTTAATAATACGACTTCTTTTAATTTCTAATACATAAGAAATGCGTTAATTAAAGCATTTGCGCAAATTAGTTGCTTAAAAGTTTTAGCAAATAAGATCTTTGGGAAGCTAATCTTGTACTAAGAATACTAAGTTATATGGCCTTTTCCACATCAGGATTTCTCAAGGCTTTTTTACGTCGAGGGAATACCTAATCAATAATTAAGCTTATAAAATAAATAGACATAACTATTATTAGTATTTAATACACAGAATAAATTGAAGGCACAACTTTCCTTAAAATTGAAAGCTAAAAATTTCATGTTCACATTTTGTACTTTAATGAGTATCAAAAAAAAAAATTGAGCAGAATATTAATTGCACATTGTTGTAAGATTTTGTGTTAAATTTCATCCATTGCACTTTTACTTGACTATGTACCCATTTTTATTTATTCACATTGATATTTATTATTCCTTCATATTTGTCTCTCATTGCAAGCAATTCATCAAAGAACAGTAGGACCAACGTTGAGTGCGGTGCTATTCTAAGATAATTAGCCCAGAAGCCTTTGTACAGACCATACAGTCCCTCAGTGCGTACAACTTTAACAACGCAGTCCAACCAGCCGTTGTAATTTAAGCCGCGTCCATGTTGATCAAGACCCTGATTATAGAGACGTGTTGTTATCACATCGGGCGGTGTTATGGCCAGTGACATTACTGAGCCGGCAATTAAGCCAGCGCAAAATGAATTCAAGGTAGGCTGTATTACTAAATCGTAATCACGGAGCATGGCTTTTGTCTTTCCGAAGGTTGCAATTTGTGCCCCCGAACCAATTGCGGCTCGTGGTATAGTGGCGAAAGCGCCACGCCATAGCCCAATGAAGCCACGTTTAGCGTAGATTTGGCGTAATGCTTCAGTCATACTAGTGTGATCATGTTGGAAGCCGACAGCAATTTGCTTAGCTGCCTGTGACTGAAGTTGTGTCTTAATCTAAAAGTAAAAAGAAAGAAATTAAGTAAAATTTTCGTAGGTTCAGTCTAATTTAATCAATTTCCAAATAACATATGATAATAATATAATAATATTATTATAGATTTATTATTATCTATAATATAAATAATATAAATATAATATAAATAATAAAATAATTTTGTACCGAAATTTATCTAATTTTGTAGTCATATTAGAGTGAAACAGTGTGTGCTTTAGGAGGATTAGGTAATAAGCTGCCATGCAATACGGGGGACACCTGTAATTGTTTTTAAATGGTTTTCAGATAGTTTTAATCGTTATCTTGGCAAAATAGAACTTTATTAAAGTGTTTAGCATTTCGAAAATTAAGAAAGTCTTCGCTTCATTGATATCATCATTTTTATATTTTCATTTTATAATTTCAGTCAAGAGTAAATAATAAATAAGCGCTAAGTAATTTAATTTCTTATTTGATAAAGATAGTCATGCAAATGATGGAGATGGAGAAATGTTGGAGATGAGAAATCACTAACTCACCATAAAAAATGGACTAGAAACGAATGAACCTAGAGCACCACCAGCAGCGCCCCAGAATAGGCCGAGACTAAACGATACATCACCATTCCTTTTCCGCATCCAACCCCTTTGGACGGCATGGTTGTATATGCTTAATCTGCAAGATAATGGTGGCATTAGAAACTAGACTAGTTTGACCAATCCATTCAGCTTGACAACCGAAAAGAGTTGATGAGGAATTGAAAATAAAGTGCTGGAACTAGGCCCTTCTGCAAGCCAGTTATTCCATCGTTCCGCGCAACAGTAATGAAGGCGCTGATTATACTCTTGTAAGGTTCATGATATGTTCCGCGTGCTGCTAATTCGCCTTGCAACTGTATGCGTGTTTTAATAACCTGTTCATTTTTAATGATAAATTAAATACAAGTTGTTAGGAATGATCAAATAATAAGGACGATCAAATAATGTTGGCATATTATAACATTCTCCTACTTAACCTCAATTGGATTGGTGAAAAAGGTGGCTCCTACAGAGGCCAGTCCGCCAAGAAAAAAATCCGAAAAAAAATGACGATCATAATCCATGATATAGGTTAGTACTCGATGAATCTAGAATTAAAAGTGTTATTATCGTTTGCTTGAAAATTATATCAACAGAAATTATTTGCAGAAATTATTTGTTCACTGTAATTTTCATAGAATTTTCTTTTCACTTTTTTACGAACTATTTTTAAAGTTGTGTCACTTTTTCTCACTTTTTTATGCTGCACAATTTTCTTCAGTTTTGCATATTTTTTGCAGTCATCGCGTCAGATTCTATTTATTTCTTAAGATTTGCAATTTCTTTGATTGATTACAGTAATATTAGCAGCATATACGAAACCATCGGCCGGATGAATGGAGAAGAATCCGTGCAATTTGTGACACAAGCTCGCCTCTCTTTTCCGATCCGACCGATTGTGTATTTTTCCGCAACTATTCGGAAATGACTGGCGCCAGGAGACGTCGTCAGCTGTTGGATGCACACGATTGATTGGAGTGCTGCACGAGTCGACCGGCATTTTGTTTTTGTTTTTGTTTCTCCTCAGATCTCATTCTCTGAAAGATCTCTTTCATTGTGATGTCATAGTTAAAAACGATAAACTTCAATACAGCTGATTCATGCAGCAACGAATATATTTAACGAAAATATATTTCCATGGTTGGTAAAGGCGCCCATACACGACACAGATGTCTGTGCAGATCGGATGTCTGCGTGGTGTTTGCGTGTTTGCGAAGATTTCGAAACAAATATCAAAATCGATTTGATAGTTTGCGGTCTGTGCAGACCGATATGTGTAGTGTAGGGCAAATTTTGCTGATTTGTTAAGTTTTTAAGCGGTGCGGACGCGCCGCGGATAAAATGAAAAATTTTAGAAAAAAAATGCTGGTCAGAATTTATAGAGTTATAAAAAAAATAGTTAGCGGAAAGGAGTAGCCTAATAGAGTAAATTAACAGAGGGATTACGACATTTTAGTAGTAAAATTAAAAGATGTGTTTTCGGATACCAATCCAGGAGCCGAGGAGTAATCATCGTGCTTACTCAACCGACTAAAATTATTGTTTGGTCTGTGCAGATTTCGGTGCGTCTGTGGTCGTCGGACGAACAGCCGGTCTGCACAGATATCTGTGTCGTGTATGGGCCGCTTAAGTCTTAAACGAGTATATAATGAAATAGTAGTTGTTCTTGTGAATTAGTAAAAGAATTAAACAATGAACACCATTTAGGAACCATTTAATGGTCACAGTAAAATATTATTTGTTCGTGATAACACAGAAACCAATTAAACTTTCTCTGAACTAATGATTATGCGAAAATTATATTAATTCAATAATCGTGAAAATTTTAAAATTGAAAAACATTTATCAAATATCAAAACCGAAGAATGTTTGAACGGAAGATAACTCGAATAAGTCGAATTCGAATAATTCGATATTAAGTAGTAATAGAACGAATAGGAAGTAGATTTCGTTTCCCGAGTTTTTTAGTTTTTTTAAGGAGAACACAATTTCATCTCTTTATTCAACCCCTTCATTCGAAATCGAATTTCTCCATAACTCATTCTGCCGCAAAAGATATGTACAGACATACAGGAGCAAAGCCAACGTAAATATGAAGTTAAAAATTTTATTCGAAATTAATAAAAATGTTATAATAAATTAGTATGTATTATTAAGAATTATTAAAATAAATAAGAAATACAAATCTATATTTTAAAAAAATATTTTTAATTGTGTCTATGTAATTTTGGTAAGAAGCCATGAGTGTAACAGTGACATATTTAAGGGGCCAGTCCCGGGTCCGCACCGCTCTGCAGGAAGATGAGGAAGGAAAAAATTCTAAGAATCCGAATTTAATTTTTTTTTTTATTTTATGCATACATACGCGTTTTCCTATTGGATGAAACAAAAGCATCATCAACAGCATCGTCCTCTCAATGTTTTTGAAACGTTCTCGAATTTAAACTTTTCACTCTACACAAATTTCCATTCAATCTAATTTTTGCATTCTTTTCTTAAATTGCTTTCATAGAAATTTCCTTTGTATGTATTATATTGTAGTTATGTGTGATGGCAAAAAATTGGCATAATTTGTGGTTGTGGCGATTTGTGCAGAACAACAAACAGTTTCCGAAATATCGTTTGAAAATGCTTTAATGCGTAACAGAGCAAAATAATTATGATGATGATGATGTGGGTGATTGCCTCTATGCGATAAAACCGTAACAAACGAGATGGTAGCGATTTTGTGAGCTTAAGAGAAAAATTCACACAAATTTGAAGTTATCGGATTTCCAGACAATAACTTCTCGATGTCGAACACAAGAATTTTTTCGTCTCGTCAATCACTAATAGAAATTTAAAATTTATTCAAAACTTAAATATGTACATATTTACTTAACTTTTAAACAGGAAATAATGTTTCAAATAAATAAATATATTAAAATTCAAAATTTATTGAAATTTTTTTTTACATTTTCATAACTAAATACATAACTTTTATTGTAACAGAATTCTTAAATTTTATTTTGTTTTAAAATTTTCACTTTACTTTTAATTATGTGTTATACAAAAGCAAATAAAGGTTTATTTATTTTAAAAAATAGAACTTCAGAGATTTTCCAAAATCCAAAAAAAAATGTGTTCTGAAGAATTATTTCATTTTAGTTCTTACAAAAAAAATATAAACTATATAAAATGTGCATATAATCTAAACGTAAGTAGTTGTTTATACATACATACATATGTATATACAATATATTACGTATATATATATTTTTTATATATCGTTGTAGCAGTCGTTTAAAATAAAATAATCCTGCAGAATTTTAAGTTCGTTCAGTTCAATTTAACGAAGTCTTCAAAAACGAAGAGTTTGCTCACGAACGAACCACTGTTTCTCAATATATTAGACTTTCTTCTATTTGTTGTTGTTTCTATTCGGGCTTCTAAGACAGCGGCACTTCCTCCATGGCGCGCAGTTTATCATCGACAATCTTACGTCTGAAAACGGCCCTGTAGAAGGCGGCCGCTATGGCAGCGCCTGCCAACGGCCCCACCCAATAAATCCAGTGCGCCTCGAAGTCATTATTCCACAGAGCCGGCCCAAAGGAACGAGCCGGATTCATGCTGGCGCCGGTGAAGGGTCCCTACCGAAAAGCCAAAATTACAACTACTAAGTGCGGTATAGAATAGAGATAATTATTACTTACGCCGGTGCATGCTAGACACGTGATGGCGAACCCGAATCGAAGAGCCACCGAATCGTGAAATTTGGCATTACGCGAATCCCAAACGCCGCAGCAGACTAAGGCCAGGACTGCCGTTAAAATGAACTCTATACAAACTCCTTGTGGGAGGCTAATCTCAGGATGTGGCACCGTCACACAAAGTCCATGCGCAGCTCCAGGCACATCAACGGCAGTGACCGGCAGTACTGTCTTCAGTAGTCCGTAGCCAATGAAGCCACCCAACATCTGACCAACAAAATAGACGCCCGCCATGGGCAAACTGAGCATTTGGCATATAGAAGCGGCCACAGTTACGGCCGGATTGAGATGAGCGCCCGAAACACAGCCGAAAGATTGTATAATGATCATGACAACCAGGCCGAAATTCAGCGCTATCTGTAGATGGTTGTTGGGAAAGACGTCATTCTTCACACAACCCATACAGCCGAGGAAAACCAACAGACCGGTACCGATCAGCTCTGCCAAAAAGCAGGAAATTTTGTCCAGTGTTGACAGTTTCATTGCGAAGCACCTGCGAGGTGAAAAATTATAAAAAAAGTACTCAAAATTATCTTCATGGTGTGGTGTGCAAAGTATAGTATAAAATTATATAGAAAATATCTATTATAACGGATTACTGGACCATTCACTGTAGCTCTTAATCTGGGAGAAATTTTGGAATCTTATCATGCTCCATTTCTTTTTTGCCATCCAAGAAGAAATAACCTTTACAATAGGTTAATAATATGAAGGATTTATATCAATATTAGGAAACGAGATATTACGTTCTTATCTCTAACATTGGAACATAATATTTAACAAATTCTTGAAGAAAACATTTAAGAGAAATTCTCGACTGCAGACTCTCGACTGCTTCGTTGTCGGTACACGTTTCTTCCCAACTTATCGTCTCGCAGTTCGAAACGAAATTATGGTCTCGATTTCGAGACTAAAAATTCGAATACACTTCTCTAATGCTCATCACTAATATATGTACAAATACTTAAAATTCAATTAAATTTTAAAATTTTTATAATTTTGTGTATAAATTATTGTGTATAAAATATTGTAAATTTGAAATAAAGTTTGTATAGAACATTAACATATTTAATTTCAATTCTTACAAAAGACATAAAATTATGTACATACGAATATACTATAAATGAATGACTATTTAAACATAAATATGAAAAAAAATTAAATTGAACTCTTAAAAAAATAACAGTTCGCTGATGTTGATTTCTCCATTTCTCCTTCCTCTTCTTTTACTCCTTCTTTTTTCCTTTACACTTCCACGGCATTCACACGTCTGAAGATATACTTGTAGAAAACGGTGCCTACATAAGCGCCTAAATACGGTCCTACCCAATAAACCCAGTGCGCCTCGAAGTCCATATTCCACAGAGCAGGCGCAAATGAACGGGCCGGATTTATGCCGGTACCCGTGAGATGTCCCTGCCAAGAAGGCAAGAACGTAAAACCACTGCATGATAATGAAAAGCGCTAATTATTGCTTACTCCGGTCAAAACGAGACTCGTGATGACCAATGCGAATCGAATTACAACCGAATCCTGGAATTTAATATTACGCGGATCCCAAACACCACAGCAGAATAGCACCAGGACTGCTGTTAAAATGATTTCTATAAAAAGTCCTTGAATAGCGCTAATATGAGGACTTAGCGCGGTTATACAAAGTGCATGCGCAGAGCCAGGTACTCTGACGGTATTGGCAGGAAGAAGCGTCAACATCAGTCCGTAGCCAATCACGGCACCCAACACCTGAGCGATAAAATAGACCACCAACATGATTAAATCGATCCTGCCCAAGACGTAAGCGCACACGGACACCGCCGGATTGATATGAGCTCCAGAAACACTACCGAAGCACTGTATAACAATCCCGACCACAATGCCGAAATTCAGCGCGAGCTGGAAGAAGCTGTTGGGGAAGTATTTATTCTCTATACAACCCATACAACCGAGAAACATCAACATAGCCGTGCCGACCAGTTCGGCCAAGAAGCGGCAAAAATTGTCCACAATAGCAGCTCTTATTTTCACGCATCTGCACAATGGAAGAAATCAAACAAAAATTCTAATCAATATAATCCATAATGGTGGTGTAGGCGTAGGATAAAGTGTTACAGAAAATACGATAATATAGTAAAATGGTGAAGATGGTACCTGCGTGTGCAGTGAAGTATGGGTGGGGTAAAATTGACCCAGTGCGACTTGTGTTACTTACGTAAGCTGGCAACCGCAACGCCCTTCTCAGTGGAACATTAGACATACTTACTTTTCGAGCAATATAATCATACAAACCTTACCACAAAGGTTTCCGGAAGTAACTGAAAGGGAGTGTAGTACTTTATAGTACTATATACCTATACATACTTACCATTATTCTAATAGATTATTTGTTAGATTTCTATTATTTTGCGCTTACCAGTACCAGGACTGGTACCAGTATCAGGACTGAGTCACTTCACAATTAATAAAAGACAATTAAAACTAAGAGAAATTTTGGAATTCTTTCTCAACACTACATTATGACACACTACGAGTATTAATATGTATGCTACAATTTACAATATTTCATATAAATGCGAGCGCGCGTACTTTATCGTCCCACTATAACGTCCGATAACTATTGATCGAATAAATGGAGGCATAAGCGATTATTCTAAACGGATTTTTATTATAATTTTTTGGTCTCTCCAAAAGTCCAAATAATCCCGGACTAACTAACTAACCCTTTTTAAATAATAAAAATCCAAATACCAATACAAGTGTGGTTGTTACAGGTTAAGTATTTCATGTTTTAAGGGCTATATAAAACATGAAAATTGGCAATGAAACGCCTGATTTACGCCTTGATAAAAATCATAAAATTTTGAATAAAATTTTGATAATAATTTCTGATGTTGTGGCCTTCAAAATTAATAATTTTTTGTAGAGAACAAACAGCAATGAAGCAATAATTAGATGAATAAAATGAAAATAAATAAATATATTGTATGCAAGCATGTACACATGTACATACTCGTATGTATGTATTTAAAAGATCTTGTATCAGTAAAAAATTATGATTTAGAAATATATGATGGATATGACTTCAAACAAACAGGTGCAAATTAAAATCAAATCCTTCATGAGGAGAATAATAAACAAACGACAAACTTATTGACGATTTCAACGGACGTTTGAAAGTGTTAATTTTTTCCATTTCTCTGTGACTATTTCTTTATGATGAAAGAGGTATTTTTTCGCAGAGGCGCAAATAAAGATCATTCAAGTATTATTTAATCAAATTATCATCATGAATTAATAAAGACTTCAACTATGCTATGAAGATACCGACCGACCGACCGCCTCGCAAAAAGCTTCTTACTTTATAGAAAAAACTTATACAGGTCGGTCAGGTCGATTTTCAGACTAAGACTAGATGAAAATTAGTTAAGTGGATGGATGTTTAGTTAGATGGAAGGAAATTACTGAAATTTCTAGTTACTCTTTTCAAAGCGTTGAAGTGCATTGAAGTGAAATTAAAATTATATCGAAATGAATACAAAAGACTGAAGAAGAAGGTCTCAAATCGTAATATGTCAAGGGATTATTATGTTAGTTATTGTATTTATCGAAAGGGCCTTGCGAAAGGATCATGTAAAAGTTAATTTGTTTAAACATTATTCTGTTGTTTCTGGCTTTAGCACTCACAAGAAGCTCACTCACTCACCTTAATTCAGTTCAACCGTGTCACTTTATATTTTAAATGGATTAACTAACATGTCGATTTTCTTTTTCGTTTATTCTTAAAATATATTCATGACTTTTTAGCTTGTTTTCATATTTCAGTTGTTTTTGTACCTTTTCATGTGGAATAAACTGTTATTGTTGTTGTTGTGCACTTTTCGCTAAACAAATTTGGTATACACGTACATACATATATTGTTATAATTTCTGTGGTTTTCACAAAAAAATTATAAAACAACTTCCTGTGATTAATCAAAACGAATAAAATCGTTCTCAGTGAACTCAAGTGTTAAAATGCATTATATATTTATGTATTCGTGCATACATGTATACATGTATACGTATGTACATACATACATTGTACATAAGTATGAAATTACATGGAAGGATTTTGTTATATTTTGGGTAAAAGAAGAAAAAGACATGAAATTAACTTCCATTAGATTTTAGCGTTCATAACTTTGATTTTTCTAAAAGTTGCCCGCACACTTATTTATTTCTTTTATTAAAATTTGTTTTTTTAAATTTAAAATTTGTTTTTTTTTATTTTTTTTTTAAATGTCACGCCTTAACATGATGGAACAAAAAACTTGGTAACAAATTTTCAATTGTTTAGCACTTAAAATATGTATTTCATAATTTTGCTTCAAAAAATAACGAAGCAAAAAATTAAAAAAATTGAATAAATAATGAATAATTTTTGCTTTTTCTTCAATGCTTCAACAAAAAAAGTTATTGAAATTTTTTCAGGCTCAGGCCTATAACTCCAAAACTATTTTAAATCATTATTTAAAGTTAATTTCAGTAATCAAATTAAGCAGAAACATTATACAGATAAAAATTTATATTAAAAGCATCAAAATTATGCTTTCGTTGAGAAAATTCGGCTAATTATACCTACTAGTATTATGTATTAGCATAACAACATATTGTATTATTACCATTTTTTACTCGTATTACTTTTATCTCCATCTTTTTCGGACATTGCAATTAAATTAAATTTCTTTGTAACAAAACAAAACAAAACTTGTTGAATATAGCAATTATCAAAAGTTATAATAAAAATACTTTAGAAAGAGAATTCCAAAATACACAAAACTCCACTAGAGTTTACACAATTGGCCTGCAAGACCGCTGCGAAGAACCTAACCTAACAATTCAAGAACCGAAAACGGTGTGAGAGATTTATTTTAGAGGCTTAACAAATGGAAAGTATCATGACAATAATACTTTCCAAATACTCCACCTTCCTTCGTTATGATTATCAAGTACGTATGTTTACGACCTCGACTGTCAAGATAGACGTACTGAGATGAGACTAATATATATATGTATGAGTATGGTATGAAAGGAGACTCTTTTGGAAGATTGTGGATAATTTATATTCGTAAACAGGAAAACACAACAAAAAAAGACGCTGCAGTCTAAAAGACGCGACGAGATGTTTCAATTTTTGACTCAAGAAATTGTCACAAAACCAGAAACTGATTTAGATAGAAAACTAAAAATGATAACTGAGAAAAATTCGCAGTGCAAGTTAGTACGAGGAGGTACGAGTTTTCTGATAAAATTTTATCTAAAAGATTTATTTCTCTTAAAGCAATCTTTTCTCACATAAATTATAAAAGATTAAAGGGTTAAAACACGTTCAGCCCAAGAGAAGATGAACATAAACTTTAATTCTTAAATTCAATGCAATCTAATTAAAATATAAATATGTATTAATGCTCATAAAACTGTTGTAATTATTTTTATAATTGCACATTTAATGCTACTTTCTTGCTATTAAATTATAATTTAATACAGCCTCGAATATTGTACGACAGCATCTTTAGTGGTTATCAGTGTTGACCTAAAAAGTTTTTAATCTTATTTGACTTTATTATCATTCAAAGTTCAATAAACAAATACGATAGGTATTGAAAAAAATTAATTATAATAATTATAATAATAAAAATAATTATTGCAAGCAGTCAGTTCGCTTCTGTGTATGTTTTTCTTTTAAATCATCATCATCTCAGCAGTATTTTGCAACTAAAATCATTTTTAATAAGTTCCACCTATGAAGGTATTTTTGTTCTTAAATACTTGTACTCAGTGCAATTGAGTTTATTTCTTTAAATTATTCGATATTAAGGAAAATAAATGGTAATGTGGTAGCTTTCTGCTTCTTCTGGACGGCACACAGTTTTCGTTTACGAGGTGTTGATCATAAGCACGATAATTATGATGAAAATAAATGTTGATGATGGTATATAATTGGTTTTTCATACTGACGTATGTATGTATGTATGTGTATACAAAATTTCATAATTTAAATAATTTATAGAAGGGTTATACGATACGAAAAAGAATTAGATTTTTAGCAAAAATATAATAAAATAAAATAATATATAATTCGAGAAAAAAATTCGAGAAAAAAGATTGTAATTTTACTTTTACTCTTTTACTCTTGGAAAAAATTTCAAAAATTGAATTGAAAATCATATTAATCATAAGATCTTCAACTTCATATTAATAAAAGTCGGCCAAAATTCCCTTTTTTTTCTATTCTTATTTCAAAGAAAGTTCGTATTCTTATTTCTTAGTTGAAACTACAATTTATGCTCTATACGTATACCTTCTGCCATTATTTGATTCGATTCGATAATTATACATTATTCGATTATTACTTTTTAGCTCTTTGAAGTCGTTGTTTTTCTTTTGTTGACTTCTTTCTCTTGATTGATAAATTGACAGTGAAAAATAATGAACGGAATTGTTGAATGTCGGTATAAAGCTTTGGCCGCCGTTTCTTTGGCGGTATTGTTTGATATCTCAAAACGGAATAGAGATAGATTATTTCACAAGAAATGTACGAGTAAGTGTCAATGTTAGAGAAAAGGATGATAATGTTCAACCTTCTGGTCATAAGCTTTTGTTGTGTTTGATAACTCAGTGACAAAGTTTAAAAAAATTTTGATTAAAATACTATTTTTTTATTTTAAGGCGTGTAGAATTTTTCGAAATTCAATATTGCTACCATCACACCATCATAAATTTTTTTTTTTTTTGTTTCAAACAAGTGAAGAATCTTTATCATATACTTTTAGCTTTTTATGATATACCGATCATAGTAGCTTATCTCTACTATACAGCTTCCTAACGATATCTGCCACTGACATTGCATTTAAACCTTGTTAGCAACACCTGATGACACAATTGTTTCTGTCCAGAGATCAGCTCAGTGTCATTAACTCAGTGTGATCGTCTCAGTGTGATCGTCTCAGTGTTATCGTCTTACTGAGAACGCCTTAGTGCGACTTAGTGTAAACATTCTTTATCATTTTTGAAGCATGTTGCAAAATGTTCTTATAGTTTTTGTTGTTGATTTGTTTTATTATTGCCGCCATTATCGTATAATATGACAGTTATACATATACATATCTGTTGGTGCATCGCATGCAGCTATGGATATGTCTGTGTATGCGCGGTAATACGAATATGTTATGCCATGGTGTTATGTATGTGTCAGTACCTACATATTTACAATGCATATTGATTATGTGTATGTATGTATGTGTTTAAGCTTGCTAAAGCCAACCTAAAGGCGACCTTTTATTGCGGCTTAATTAAATTCTGGATAAATTAAATTGAATATACTAATTTTTAATGAATATATCATCATCTCTCTCCTAAGCCTGATAATGTTTTCATTAAATGTGAAGTTTTAAAGAGCTTCTAATTGAGCATTGTTTAACACGTTGTAAATTTATTCTACTCTAGATTTTCTCTAGGAGGTGATTTTAAGAAATAAGGTCAAGATTAAGGTCATCATTTTAATAATGTTAATTTTTTTTTTTAAATTTTACGATTTTAGGATTTTTCTGATGGAGTAAATAAATTAAATGAAAATCAACAAATTAAGGCATGTTGTTATGCAGTAATTACTAACAATTATAGGCCTCTGTGGCAGAAATGGCTGCCAATGGAAACCAATCTATTGACAGACAGTACTACACATATTGCAAATTTGGTAGGTTATGCGTTCAAACACAAGAGCTTCATAGTTTTTGAGGCTTTGAGCTGTTTCGTTGCATGTAAATCATGCAAAATGTTGTTGTCCACAGCAACAAACTGCGAGCGCACTGCGTAAATAAGGCCCAAAATTTCTAGCATTCAATATAACCAACGCAGATATTCTGCCCTTTTCACTTCGTCCCCTTTACCATCACAGCTTTTTGTAACATTTATTTCCTCCTCAATCAACCACCCGCTGGGTCGGTCGGTCTTCCTCATCTTCGGTAAATGCTCGAGATGAGGATGTTATGCGGAGCTGCAGCGGCACACATATTTCATGTGTCAAAAGCAACAGTATCGGCAACGGCAACGGCAACGGCAATAGCAAGCAATTCCAAAAATATTGACAGCAGCATCAATGAAGCCAGCCAGCCAGCCAACCTTTTGAAGTCAATAATTACAATTTCTGCATTGAATTTGCTTTTTGCAATTTTGATATTTCGAACACGTAGCCGGAGATATAAAGCCAGACGCCTACACGCCTTTGAAAATTTTTTTTTAATTTTCACCATCCACAAAACGGCGGAAGGAAGGGTAGGTAGGGTAGGTGGGGTAGGCCTGTTGTATCCAGAGCCAACGAGTAAAAAACAAAAGCAAAATTGACAATGAAATGTTAATATTAATGCAATACAAGAGACAATAGAGAAAATATTAGTTATGTATGCAGTATGTACGTACAACAAAAACAAAAGTGAGTGTTGGCTCACCGCTTATTAAACAATCGTTTAGTATTAAACGATTACTGATGACTACGATTACTACGACTATATGCCGGAGTATTATGCATGTTGAGTACTATGTAAAATAATAATAACAGTTTAGAATGTAAAAACTCTAAATATGATGCAAAAATGTACTGTATTCATAATTTCTTTTTTCTTAGGCTTACGATCGCGTTGAGATGAAGTTTTGCGACGCAGCCTTTTGCGAAGAAATTTTTTAAAATTCTTTAAATGCTGCCAAATCTTAACCAAAAAGTAAACCACGTTCTATTTTTAATACTAAATGCAGAAGTACAGCGAAATTTAGAGAGAAATTTTTGTCGGCTTGTTAATCGAATTTATGATGGTATCGAAAGAAATATCATGAGACACAAAAAACGCATATCGAATAACTTTTCAGAAAAGTCAAGTCAATGAATACTAGCAAAAGAATTTTGGGTAAGTTTTTATATGTATGTAGTTAATTAAGTTTAATCAGTTTATTGATAATAAATTTAATTATATAGTACATACACCAGGACCTTGGCCACAGCCACATACGCGTGCAGAACAGATAGAAAGAGAAAGGAAGCGTAACCACACTTATCAGTTGTTATATTCGTACGCGCAATTTTATCTTTATTACGTCACTAACGCGCGCACAAAAACCAACCAAAAGAATCGAAGACTAACTAAAGACTAAATTTTCTTAGAGTAGACCAGAAAAGCATAATAGTATTCCGACTAAATCAAATTGCTGACGCGCGTACATACATATATTATCGACTGATAAGCCTTAAAATGTCTAATGAAGAAACGAAATTGTAGAAAACTTAAATTAATCTATATAAGGTTGTTATTTATTGGTTAGAAAAAGACGCTAAAATAAGCATTTGTATTAATATGAAAAGAATTAATTGTCTCTTCCAGGATGTCAGAACTAAGGATTAGTGAGAAATACGAGTATGTCCTTGTTTCAATTTTCCGAAATTACGAGACGAGACATGGCTTTTCAATTTAGGCGAGATGCTTTTCAGTCGAGACGATAACTCGAGATGAAACAGACTTTTTAGTCGAGAAGAGATGCTAAAAGCTATAGAATGAAGCTCTTAGAAAATGCTTTAATCGGAAGAACTTATGTGTACCTCTAGTAATAAGCATATTCTTCAGACGCTTCAAGGACGCTTCTAGATAAGATAAAAATTTGAAAATAAAATTGTAATCGATTTATAGAATCATATTAGTAATCATATTAACTTAAAGAAAAGTTAAAGAAGACAGTTAAAGTTCAAGAAAACAGAGAAGAATAAAAATATTTATATAGAAGATACTGAGATAACCTGATAACCTAACAGATATGAAGAGTGTATTGAAGAGAGAAAACCCGATTAGATTTTTATGTTTAAAGTAAAAGCAAAACTGTACTATAAAACTAAGTTTCTCATATAAACTGTAGTAAGATAAACATGTTTTAGAAGGTTTTTGAATACAATGCAATATCTGGAAGTGGTCGAAAAGAAGACCAAAGAGATGCGGCGGAAAAGGTATCAGAGAGTGTAAAGTGTAGGAAAGATTTTAATATTTAATTAAAACTGTATTAAACACGCTTCAAGAGCTCTTCATAAGGTATATGTAATTACAAGCAGTTAGCTACTTGCACGGCGAGATACAGATTCGTAGAGACAAACATACATTTACAACAATACCTGAATGGCTTGAACAAAACCGAAAACCAGAAACACAAGAAGCAATATAGTATGTACATAATCTAATTAGGTAGCAACCACAATGACTGACTCCGTTGTTGTCGGCGTCATTATCACACCAACAATAACCTTTTACTGCAAGTTCAATTATTCTGTAGCTTTATTTTAAATTTATTGCAACTAATTTAAAAAAAAAACTCGATCTTTTTCGAAAAAGGAAAAAGAACCCTTTTTTGAAAATGAAAAGAATGGTAAGAAACTTTTAATTATGGTCCGATCTTTTTTTTATGCCGTTAACCAATTTAGAAACAAATATCTTGAAAACCAAAATTTTGGTTTTCCATAACATTTGCATTGCGTCAATAAAGCATACCTAAAATATCTCAAAAATGAATAAAACCAGACTTACTCGATTTTTGAAAAAACAGCCCATATATGCTTTATGTAGTATGTTTGTTGTATGTTTTAAAATATACGCACATTTAATTTAAAAAATGTTTGCATCGAAATATTTTGTATTAATTATACATATATAGCTTTACCACAAAAGGGTCATAACTCTAATAATTTGAGAGCATCAGTTATCGGTTGGTTGGTTGTTGATATTTTAAATAGTACATAAACGCGGTTAGCAGAATACAATACACCACAAGACACTGTGTAATAACAGATACAATATTTAAAAATATGCACTCATAATATTTTTCAAATGATTTTGAAATTTTTATGGACTATGAACAATTTCATGATCTTGTGATTTTGTGTTATGAAAGCTCAATTTATGACCAAATTTTAATGCTTCAAATCATTAACAGATACTTAGAATCTCTGAAAAGTGAGCCGGTTAATTGTTGTTGTTCTTACTATCGTATAATAATTCTTTTCATTTCAATTTTTATAATCACAAGCTACGTTTAATTACAGTTTGAAACTAATGGATATACTTTTACTAAAAATAATACAGCACAGACATTAAAATACTCTTTTAACTAACGTTATACGATATAATCAGTATACATTAGATAGGTCACGACTAAGCTTCATCAGAACATAATTAAATAATTTCAAAAAAGAACACATTTTTTATTCTTCAGATATATCTCTGCAATATATTATTAGATGCAAAAAAAGTATTTAACTCAAATGGAATTAAAAAAATTTCAAAAGACCCATAATATAATAAAGGCCTATAATAACTTGTTACATAGTCATTGTTTGTCATTGTAATGTGTAATGTGTTTTATGCATTCTTAATTATTTCTCTTATATTCGTAATAAAATTGTAAAAAAAATATTATCATGAGCTTTAATGAGCTACTAAAACACATACTAGTCGTATTTGCTCATTGCATATACTCTAAGTGTTTATTAACATGATGACGCCAAGTGTTAAACACTTTGTAATTATCATTTTTATAATGAAATATTTCTTGCCGTGGTCGTAAAACCAAGGCACTATCATAAAATCGTAAAAAAATTTCATCTTAAATATTAGCAGTTGTCGTATGATGCCAGTATGCTTAACGTAGGCGAACTTTGAATGGGTTTACAGTTTTCATGGGTTCCAATGTTTAATGGATAGAACTTTCATGCGATCATTGATGATCGGTATAGGTTTGAAAACAACCGTTATTTGATCAATAAATACACAGTGCTAAAATTTCAGAAAAATTGGTACAATCGATGGATACAATCGATGATATGCCACACATATCGTTTGATAGAGCTGGTGGCTAATAGTAACTATTTCTCATAATTTATACTATTGGCCTATTCATCTTCTTAGGTTTCGATAAGAACTTTGCTTTTTCAGTATTAACACCTTTTTAAATAATGTTAATGCATACAGCCCGAATGACCTAAGGAACCGCAAAGTATTTTAAGACATTTTTGTTATACGAGTATAGCGCTTTATAATGAAATTTTGCCTGATAATATAATATTGTCACAATTTTTATTTAAAGATAAGTATTTTCCAGTGTTGCGGTAAAGAAATGAGTAATTGTGAAAGGCATTAAAGGGTTCATAGTACCCTTTTTGCTCTGGCAATAAGCTAAGATTTATCTAAATCGGTTTTATATAGTAAACACGGCTTAAGATCTAAATTCTAATTGTACAGCCCCTAAAATTATGCAATTATGCATTTATTTTCATAACCTCATCGGTTTTTTGTTTAAAACTCATTAATTTTTTTACAGATTTTCATGATTTTTGTAGCTCTGGAAAGCTGAAATACTTAACTGTAGCAAAAAATAGTGAAATATGTCTTAAGAAAAGTCTGCAAAAAACGTTTAGTAGAAACCAATTTATCGTATGATCGCATAAATAAGGTAAGATATTAAAGTCACTTTGCGAAAATTTTAAGTGATTTAAAAATATGGAAAGCCTGAATACTTGATCACGGGCGGTCACGAGATATCGTACGATACGATTAAGGGACCTCTTTTTTAAGGTTTTGCGACATTTCAGCACTGCGCTATCTTTTAGCCTAATTCATTAATAAAAAAGTTATCATAAACCCTTTTATTTATTGACGAAAAGGAACTATTTAATACTATTTTGTTAATTAATTCTATAATTAAGTATTAAAAACCCAAACCGAAGCATGGCGTACTCTTCCCAAAATAATTTTGATGGTGACAAAAAAAAAATAAAAAGAAACCGGTGGATTATTTATAAATTCTTGAAGCCTATGCACCACCGATGATACCAAACCAACGGTCAACGATTGGAAGGAACGATCGACGGCGCGAATTGCGTAGACGACATTTTTTCCTTACCTGCTGCTGATTGTTGTTTGTGCTACTTCTTTCTTCTAGACAACTCGTTGTTCTTGCTTCTTCCTACAACTTTATTTTAAATTGTAATAGTACTTAATTTTATAAAAAAATGCTAAATTTAAGCAGTGTCCAAAACGACGGATTCAACGCGACCGGATTCAACGACTCAGCGCAGCAACTCAATTTGAAATTCAACAGCAATGACAACAACAACAACCATAACAACTGAACAATCAACTCAAAATACGAAACCTTTAAAATTAGAATAAACCGATTTCAATTTGATCCGCTGAGGGCGCACGCGTTCCTTCCGCTGCGTTCAAAATACAACTGAATAATCGCACAAGGCGCGATCATGGAAACTGAATTTCAAATACTGATAGTATTCAGAAACGTGAGAAAAACAAGAAAAAATTTTGCGAGAATTTTATAAAAAATACATGCTGAGTATAGTAGCAGCAAGAGCAAGAACAACAACAACTCGTTGTTTCAACAGCAGGAATGTCAACAGAGCAAATATTCCATCTTGTTTAAAGAAAAAAAAAAAAACAAAAAAAAAACGGGGGAAAGAAAATCAAAATTGAAAAATTTTAAATTAAAAAAAATAAAATATATAAAATTGGTAAAATAAAAAGGCATAATATATAACATAAAAATGCTTAAAATATTTTTAAAATCTAAAAGTATATAAAGAAAAAAATTTTTTTAGAAAGGACTTTTGCAGACCGATTACGCTTAAATTTTAATTGTAAATGTAAATATTAGCTTTTTCATTTGAGCATTTCACTGTTACCGATAACTGCAATTGCTTTCTGGAAATTAGTTTTCTGCTAACTATAGCCTACAGACAAAGCACTTAGCAGCAGTTATATGAACTGTTATTAACAGAATTTAGGCAATCACGTAACCTGCTGTTGTTCTATTATCGTGTATTGAATATCAGGGCAAAGAGAACTGTTATTGATAGTTTTTTTTTGTTGATAGCTTTAATTATATAGCTATAAATTATAAAATACATATTTTATTTTCATGTATTATATATTATATATATTAATTATTATATATTAATCCTAAATATATAAGTACACATAAAGTAAGTATATGAGCATCAACTGATCTGCTTAGTAGGAAAGAGATTTTATAAGGGACTATGTTTACCCCTTTCAATGAATTAGAAACTACGTAGTTGACGCTTAACAGATTAAAAAAAGCAAAAAAAATAACAAATTTATATTCTCAATAAACCACTTGACTTATTAAATCATTAATGAGTTTGATTAAAAATTAAACAATGGGAAAAAATCTAGTTTCTGGTGAATTTATTATTATGTACATATGTATACATACACATGTACATATGTACATGAATATTATGTACATATGTATGTCCTACACTGAAAATTCATTCAAATGCCTTCACTTAAATAAATTAAATTAAATAAAAAAACACATTATGTACTACGAAACCGCTTATTAATTAAAATTCAGCAGCTTCAAAAATTATTTCTCAAAGTTCTAAAGAATTTCAATTTGCAAATTTTAATTTTAGTTGAATTTTAGAGTTTTAAGTCGAATTCCGAAAAAGTAGGAAATTTTGATTTTTCGCCAATAAAGACTTGGTTGAATGAACTGACATTAAAAGTACTATGATTTCTGAATGCACAAAAATAGTAAAAAATTCCTTTCAAGCATTGAGCATTGAGACTATTAAGAATTACCAATTGTACTTTACTGAAATGATACACATAAAAGAAACTCGTAAATATACATACTCGTAACAACACTTGCCCCTCTATTATTATTTCGTATTCACCATTGTGATAAAAATCGAAAATTTCCACAATAACGTGTTAACATGATATTGATACATGAACAATTATTTTATACCCGTATGACGATATACCCGCCTCGAATACCATGATTTATGACTCTCCATAAATGTGTTAAATCGAATTTGTATGAATCGAATCGAATGTTCGATCGAATCGACTGAATGAATTTGAACTCATGATCTCCATTATTATAGAGATAATAAATTGGAAAAGCTTTTTAATTTTATCGCCCTCGAGGCGTGGCAAATAGATGAGTTTCCACAAAATGCGGCAAAATGTATGCCATTATTTGGGCAAATAATGAAAAAAATCTATAAGTTGTAATAAATTTCATAAAATAAATACATTACAATGTAAGCGTAATTTAATCTTAATTAAAATTGTTCCGTGACTCTGCTCTAGAGAGAGAGAAAGGATGTGTAATAGAACTATAACTTACGCTTATAAACTAAAGTTTTAAGAGCAAACCTTGCGAAATTTGAAAATTATGGACATTTTTTGTGGCATGGCAACAGCAATAAAAGTTCGATGAAGTAAGAAATTTATTTTCTAAAAATTAAATCTGAATTTTTTTTTAATATAGACTAATTTGTTGTTGAATGGGGTTAATTTGTTGTTTTTTTTTTGGTTTGGTTTGGTTTATTTTGATCGAATTATGGTCTCTCTCTCTCTCTGAATTTGCTGAGATTATAACAAATTAATTATAATATTTCTTAATTTTTTTTTTTCAAGTATTGTCTTATATAACTTGGAAAATCTTCATTTTTTTAAAAATATTTTTTGGAATATTCATTCGTTTTTAAAACAATTTAAAGAAAAATGCTTTTTTCAAATTTTTATTACCTTTGGCATACAAAGTAGAATTTTTTTTGTCTTCCTTTAACCCGTTGTTATCCAAAATTTCCGAATTTTTTAATTTTTTCCATTCAATACGGTGTATGTATTGAAAAGGCAACTTTCAAAACTGTTGAATTTCTTTCTCAAAAGCTGGTTTGTTTTTTGTGCTGGTACGAGTATAATGACAAAATTGTTCCAGACAAAAAGACGTGGTTTATTTTGGTTCTGAATTTTCAAATTTGCCTTTGAAATTTAATCCGTATATATTATATTTCAGGCAGCCCAAAAACTCACGGAATTACGGATAACAAGAAAACATTTTCTTTCCAAAACCACAATTCAGTTCCGTTACGTTGAATTCCATTGAAACATTGTGATGAGTCTCGTACATTTTCTCACTTTTATTGAGAACGAGAATCACAGAGCCAGAGCAACAACAACTTTTAATTGGTACTTACGGATATTTTACCTGGCTTTATGGCGCTATGACTTTAGGATTAGTTATTGCTGTTGGCTTAATTATTTTTGCTCTCATTGCTTGTTGTGGCTGGCTGCTGAATCTCGATCTGTTACTAACAGCGTCTTAGCAGTGCATTGACTGCTAAACTTCTCTCTTATTCGTAATTTTCGCAAGAGATCTCTAGATTACGCCAAACGTTTGAATCTCATTTACTCTCGCAACTAATAAATGTTCTATTATCTGCACAATTTTATTGTTAATGCAAGCGACCATGCAAACAGAAGTTTTGTTATGTACGTGTTTCGCATGCAAAACTTGTACTTGATAGCAACAACAAGTGGAACAACAACAACAGGCGCAACGAGTTGTTCTTGTTTTTAACTGCTGCTATAAAGTTGTTTGCTATTGCTGCTGCTGCTGAATTAGAATTGTTGGGAGTTGTTGTATTTTCTTTTTATTTTCTCTTCTGATTGTTTGGGTTTTTTGTGATTATTCAATGGTCTTTATCTTCATTTTTGTGGTTTTGACAAGTTCTGACAAATGCATTGAAAAAAAAGATTCTATCTCTCTTTACAATAAAATAATTAAGCATTTTTTTTTTATTTCGGGCCAAATAAAATTTGCCAGATTTGCCAGATTTCAATTTTTTTATATAAAATAATAATATTCTTTTCTTCAAGCTAACGTTAGACAGACACATCCTAATAAAAAGCCTCACCCTTGCGATTTTACAGTTAAATGGAAAATATTTTAACTTTATGGATACACGATTTTACTATAATGAGAAAAAATATTTCGCATGACCTTTAAAATCGTTTTATAAAAGCATTTACAGCATTACATCACCGACTTTAAGTACAAAGCTATTTAAAATTATACGACTCTATATGGATTTTCCCCACTCGATCTTTTTTAATTCGGTTGACAGTTTAATTTATGCATAATCTAACATAATAATTTTTTAAAGGTTAATAAAAAATAAAGCAGGAGATATTTCCTTATTCAACAATTTTCCATAATTTTTTTCTATGTCTAAAGAACTGACAAAGTTCTTTTAGGTTCTTAGTTTCTTTTAGACTTTTTTTTTAGACTAGCAAGGACTTTTCGACTTAAGGCCTTCGGTTCGGAAATAAACTCTCATGCAGATATAAATTATTACCTTCAATATGGTAATGTCATGTTAAAAAGTCTCTCTCAGATATATTGAGAACTTTCTCTTTAAAAACTCTTCTCTTCCATCATCAAGAGAGACTATAGTTTTGAAAACTTAGTTGATATCTCGACCTTTTCCCAGAAAAGAAGTACATACGAGCTTCTCTGAAAATACTCAACGTTACTGGACTTAATTAATTAATAAAAGGAGTTAATTTAACAAATTATTAATTAATAATAAAATGCATCATGCTATTAAATCCAAAAAATAGGATTTTTGAAATTTTCAAATGGAATCACTAAAGTTGGTACGATGTATTCATTAGAGTAGTCCTTAATAGCTGTAAAGTTTGAAACTAAATCTTAGACATCGCGATAAATGTGAAAGCGAAATTTTGGGCATGAAATTGTCGTCAATTAAAACGTCAGTGCAGCAGCTATTGTTTCTTATAAAACGTGCTTGGAGAATATGTCTATCAAAGACAGAAGAAAATTTTAAGTATTTGAGAGGCAAAGATCTCGTCTCAAAACCATTTGTTGCAACAGTCGAAACAAATTTATCACTAATTTAGGTGATGGTGACATTTCACTACAAGAACAAAGAAATTCATTCATCGATTTTGTTTACAAATTTGTACTGGTTTCCTTCAATGGGATTCTAAAATAGGGCTGGACACAAAAGGAAATTTTATGCCGAAAAATGAGTTTGCAAATATTTGACTTTGAAAACAAAATAGTACGTTCTTGTTCTCGAATCTTATCTCGACTCAAAAAAATCTATTTCGGTTTAGCATTTCGCCTAGACTGAAAAATTCCTTCTTACTTCGACTGAATAACTCGGCTCCGTTTCCGCATTCGAGGCGATGTCGTGGCGATATCGACACAGAAACAGGAAGATTTAATATGTACAAGTATGTACATATGTATGCACCACCAGCGGGAAAAACCAAAACGATCGTTAGCGGTAAAATTAATAATAAAATTAAAATGTTGCAAAATTGGATTAGTCAAGACCAAATAGGTCAGATCTAAAGGATCGCTTCGTACGTATAATTGTTAAGCATTATTGCGTCATGCTTATCGATTTAAGAATATTTATTGACTAATTTATAGCAATCATTAGAATGCAGACCTCAAAAATCCCATTAATCATATTTAATCTCTGAATGCTACTGCTGAAATAAATCAAAAACTTTTATGACTCGGTCAATAGAGCCAGAGCCGGTCAATTGGTTCTTAATTCCACCCACTTAAATTTAAGGCTGCTTCCATAAAGAGCTCTTTCAACTGCATTCATTTACTGTAGTTTACTTTAAAACAGTAGATAATTATAGCAATAAAAATTATAAAATCGTTTGAAATACTTTTTTATCTATAATACTTAAAAATGCATTGAATTTTTTACAAATAGTAACAGTCAATTGCTGACCTCATGATTTGTCAATAATTTAAATAATTATTCATCCTTACGCTAAGAGAATTATGTGGTAGAAGTCGTCTTAGAACATTGTGTATACATATATGTAAGTAACACCTCAAGATACATAATTACAGAAAGTAATAAAGACTTTTCGAAAATTACTACAACAAAGATGAAATACCCTCATTCGCTAAAGGTTAGCTTTAGGGATTTTTTAATATTTAAAATATCCTTTTAAAAATCTTCAAATCTCAATACAAAGTATAAATTGAGCAACAACAAAGTTTATTTAGGATAAAACCTCGTCCTTATGCATCGGTCGTGATACAAGGACTTCAAAGAGTCCTTACCTTTTGCAGTCTTGGTAAGATCCGACGAACACTAGAGAACGTTTTCAGTAGTTCGTGGGTTCCTAGGACAAGACACACCGAGAGAGCGAAACAGGAATTTTTAATAGCTGCGAGATATTGCGAACAAATCACATTTTTAGTAGAGATTTGAGATTCGATATGAAGGCAAAAATTTTCAAACGAAATTAAATCCGAGATCGAGATCGAGATCGTTCAAATATGGCAAAGCCAAAAACTGCAACTACTGAATTGATGCGTGTAACAACAAAAGTTTTTCACGAGAAGAAAGGACTGCGAACGTTGGGAATTTTTAACGACCCTAATCCTCATGAAGAATGCTTTTTAAATATTACATTTAAAGACTCTTTAAACACATGCAATCGTCGAACTATTAGAGCTTATAGGTAAGGACTAAAATTCTTAAGTCATCCTCTAGAAATGAAATAAAAGTACCTACTAATAATACTAATTTAATTTCTAAATGTGCATATACCCGAAATTCTTTAGTTACCTCGCACAAAATCCTCGAAAACTTCTTCTCGTTTCTTGTGATTGCGTTTCACATTCATTCGAAGGCATATTTTGTCTTGGATTCGAACAAAATCCTGCAGTTATTTATTTTTTTTACCAAAGCTTCTCCTTTTTCACTTTCTAACCGACTAACACTAGTCGGTTCTTTAAGTTACAATGAAACGCGTCTCTTGAAACGCCTAAAGTAACAGGTCGAAAAAACAGGCCGAATGTAACGAAGGCGGAAGACACGAATAGGAAGGAACGCGTACACCGATTCTTTGGCCAATACTCGTAGAAATGACACTGTGTTTTATCAGCAACGATGCCAACCGAAAATTGAAATGGAAAAGTTGTTAACTTATCTGTTTTATTGTTGCGGTCGTGTTAATGATTGTTGACGCGTTCTGTACCGATTTATTCTATACGTACGGTGTACGGTCTGGTCTGCGCTGTTTTCTGTTGAAAATACGGCCACAAATATTACTTTGTTGAATTCGAATTCGAATTCGAATGGAAGGCAATGAGGAAAGGTTAACGTAGTAATCGCAATTTTTCTAATAACCAGTCTAAGGCAAAACTAAATGATATAACTATGTATATTTGCACCACCTATAAATGTCACTTCATAGTTGTTGTTGTTGTTATTGGTGTCAGTGCCGGCGTTGTTCGGTACCTATTGCTGTTACTTTTGATATTGATAATTTTCTTATAGTAATTGTTAATCATTCCCAAATTTAAATACAGTTCAATAATTCTGATTAATACTGATTTTAAATACAGTGCATTCGTCAACTGCCATGACACTCGAGACTGAACGGCACGGACACACTTTATTGTAGCATGCAAGTACTTCCGGTATATCGCAACACTTTGTGGCCACAACATCAAACATCAATGACAACTAGTATTATTCTAAAGCCTCTTAAAAGGATATGTGTAGATTAATCGTAGGTACACTTACCACAAATGCAATTTTCATATCGGCGCTAATTACGACGGCACGGCAAAGCATAGAAGGAGTAAATCCTGAACTACATAAATTTAAAAGCCACGAAAGCAACAATAAAAACAATGGTTTTACTAAAGTCTATTTTATAAGTAACATACATTATAATTATAATAATTATTAAAATCTTAAAATTCAGTTAACAATCTAGTAAGATAGTATGGTATATACGATAATTTTTTAAGCTGCACTACGAATTATTATGCAGTATCTTTATCAGACTCACTTAAAATCAACTCTCTTGACTTCGCCACCGCCAGTGGCCACTTCATCACTTCTTTCAAGTTTACCACCTTTTTCCATAAAATACCTAAACAAATACAATGTACTATGTGTTATATTTAATATTTATTTTCAGTCACAGAAAATGTATATTTATTAATGACAGCAAAAGCAATAGAGCTCTAAAATGTAACAGTTTTTTTGTTGATAGTTCTAAAATAAAAAATACTTTCCTTTTAAATTCATAAAAAAATATGAGACAGGAAAGACAGTATATGACAGAAAAAAGGAAGAAAAGAAAAGGACAGCAAAGGAAAGGGTAAAAACAAAAACTGTAATGGAAATCAGAAGAACGTTATCATACTAATATTTTCAATATTGCTTGTTTTTTCCTTTAAACGAAAACTATCAGCAAGAAAAAACTGACAAAAAACCTGTGACCTGTGTCGGGGTTGTTACTGTCGCAGTTGTTATTACTTTTGATATGTACATATGCTTTCTTATAGCAACTATGAACCCTTACCGAAATCCGTAAAATTTAGAATGATTAATATACAATACATTCTTAAACAACACTTTTCACTCCCTCCTTTCGCCTCCTTCCTTCCAAATTACTTTAAAATTAATTTTTATTTATTTTTATAGCTCACCAAAAATTTATTGTTGCCAAAAAGTATAAATTATTTTAACTTCTAATCAGAGATAAACCTACAATTTTCTTAAGAACTTAAAAAAAACGATTAAAAGATTAATTATCTATATAAATTACTTAACTATATTGAAGGTTAAAGTTTCAAGAAAACTTTAAGAAAGTATAAATTATTTTAACTTTTAATCAGAGATAAACCTAAAATGTTTTTAAGAACTTAAAAAAAGCTTTCAACAGATTAATTATCTATATAAATTACTTCACTATATTGAAGGTTAAAGTTTCAAAAAAACTTTATAAC
The DNA here is from genome assembly GCA_949752815.1 of Conops quadrifasciatus. Classification (NCBI taxonomy): domain Eukaryota; kingdom Metazoa; phylum Arthropoda; class Insecta; order Diptera; family Conopidae; genus Conops; species Conops quadrifasciatus. Next base: position 10,381,668 of record OX457077.1, on the reverse strand, counting down.
TTCAAGAAAAGCCGAAGTCAAGAGACTTTTTTATAATATCATAATATCAATTGTTGACATTAGAGTGTACATAAAAATTAACAGAGGTATTCTGAGAGTCATTAACTAACTATTGAAATCGTTTCGAAAATCGTCTTCTTGTGTTAAGATGACAATAAGTTTTGATATTACGCCCTATCATGGTCTTCCCAACTAGCTCATAAAAACACAAGGGAGGTGGTTCTCAACCCACCATGACAGGGTCTCCGTCATCACACAATAACCCGCGTCACAGATGACTTCGTACGCGAGTGTTTACATCACAAAAAAAAAATAAAAAAAACAAACAAACACTTCCGGACAAGCACACACACTCATGATTCACCCAACCTCATCCCGCCTTCCTCATACAACTCCCCTCTCCATCTCCCAAATAAATTATCTTTAGCCCATCATTTTTTTAAACATACAAAATTTTCAATATTTAATTTTCATTCCAATTAAAATATGAAATTAAATAAAAACTAAAACCAAAATAAGATAATTATGAAAGTAGAAGTAACCAACAGAATTTTATCCACACAAACATAAGTAAACAAATTTAACAAATCAATTAATCTCTCTTTCGACCTTTTTACAGTCGCAGTTTCCTATCTATCGAAGAGCTCTCCGCCAGATTGAAACAAAAAAAAAAAAACACGAAAGATGGAACAATAATCACAACTACCCAAACACTGTTACAAACTTCTACTCTCTCACACTCGCAAAAATATTAAAATTAAAAAAAATTTTTCTTATAAATTCTGATCACACAAAAAAAAATTTTAATGTTATCTTATATATATTATGTATGTATGTAATGATATGTAAATGAATGTGATCTTAATTCCAAAAAAAAAAAAAAAATGGAATATAAAGAAATGTATAAAAATATAAATATTAATAAAAGAAAATATAACGCTTCTTCTCAAATACAACAAAAAAAAAAAACCAAAAACCACTGTTCTACTTGACTGCCAACAGCTGAGCCGGGATTCTCTTTTTTTTTTTTTATAGCAAAAAATTTTAACTTCCATATACAAATCTCCGGCCTCGAAAATCCTTCTTTCGCCCGCACCGCTCACGGCAGACTTCAATAGCAGAATTTACTCGGTCGGCGTATTCCTCTGCTGACACTCGGCAGCCGCTCAAAATTAATGTGCCTGGTATAACACTTCGTACCATATGTTGCACAGGCCGGTGAATATAACAAAAAAAAACCCCGTGCCGTGCCGCCTGTGGTGGAATCCTTGACCGCAATCTGCTGGTCAACAGAGATATCAATTATCTCCAAATCTTCAAAAAAAAAACTAGACTTCTTACCTTATGCAAATTTCAATATATATATATAAAGAAATCTCGTCTTCGCGTTGCCCAACAAAATATTGCCTCCCAAGTGCTGGCGTAATACTCAAATCCTTTAACCGCCGCCTGGGACCGCAACTGGACCAACTTTCAATTTTATGACTCTTTTTCAAAAAACTTAATTTTTTTTTAAGATGAAATTTACAAAAATCGCACCACCACTATTATAACACGACACGACCGTTTTCTCCAATATCCCAAGACCATCTGAATTGTGCGCGCCAGCCCGCCGGTTCAGATCCAGTTCCTATTTTTCCTATACCGGTACTTATTTATCCAATTTTGGCGCTAAAATCTAGTTATTTCTTCCATTTCCTAATATGTATATAAATTTTATATTAATTTCAAAAAAAAACTATAAAAACAACAAATATCATAAAATTTTATTGGTGCACACAACATGAACTTGTACCGTCCCTATGTCAGGCGCACATAAAAAAGTAGCACGACTTTTCTTTACTTTGACTTTCGCATGTTATTCCTTACCCACCTTTCGCAAGCCTTCATTCATGAAATATTGTTCATTCATATCCACCTCCTACATTTTTGACCTAACTTCGCAACTGTTGTCTGGTAACGCCGGAATTACGCAAATTCCCCTCCACAATACGCTACTATTAACGCCTACGAAATCCGACCTCAAAACAAACAACGAGAGATTTCATGATGGCTGCTCCCAGCAAAGATGACAGCTAACACAACCTGCACACACAGTACGGTAAGTAAATCTATAAATCCTTATTCCCTTTCCAGATACTAACAACTCAGTGAATAACACCATAATAAATAATCTTAATTTCACTTCCAGGCAAGGTTCCGACTAATCTATTAACACGAAAAACAAGACCAAAACAACAAGCAAAACCAAAACTCAACAAAATCAACAGAGTTTAATCAAACTTTTCATTTCATTTCTTTCTTTCTTTCGTTTCAGATTCAAGACAACTGGACCAATTCAAGTAAGTAATTATAAATAAATAAGATTATAACCTCTACTTTCAGATAACTGACAACAGGCGAAAAGCAGCACGCAACACAACACTTCCTTTGCAAAGCCATCAGGCTGCAACAAAGGCAGTGAGCGAATGCAAATCGCCGGACTCAGGAATTCTTTACGCGGCGACCCAACGCAGGCCACGCCCACGCAACCCCGTCTCATGCTAAGAACTGAGCTAGCCGGTTACAAAGAAAACTCGGAAGAAGGTTACCACCACGGGAAGTACAATAATTTGATTTCGTTTTAAGGCTATTACTTTGTTCTAACTTATATTCAGGTACTACTAGAGACAAGGAAATACGGAATAAACGCACATACTAACGCAATTGGATTTATCCGACAACCAGACATCAAGCAACATCTCAACCACATCAAACAACAACAACATAAACGCGTAAATATTGCACATTTCTATTATTATTGTACCACAAAAAAAAAAAAACGTAGTTGAACTCATAGCCATATGGAATTATTGCACAAAATTTTATTGCTTAATGTCTTTCGCATGATACACGCCGAGGTTCTTACCCGTAAGATCCTCGAGCTCGTACATATTACTTCCAATTGCTTTCGCTACACGACATTTCATGAATTTCCTAAAGAATTTCGCGTTAACATTCTTTCTGAAATCGCTCGGAATGAAATTACGTTTAAAAACTTCTTGACCCACAACAAATCTCACTTGCCGTTTTCGGTGATTATATCTCCTTGCACTTCTTTCATATGCTGCATGTAAATTCTCGCGAATCTTATCTCGCCACAATTCAATTTTATCATTTCGATCTAAAGTGCATAACTCGTGATCACTTAAAGACTGCAATTTTCTAGCCAGCTGATAATCGGTTCCACTTGTGAACATGTGCTGACCAAATAACGCCAAAAACGGCGTAACACCCGTTGCGGAGTGCACAGAGCTCCTGAGCGCACATTCGATTTCCGGTAAATACAAATCCCAGTCTCTGTGGTCAGTCTTTAGATATGCCCTAATGGCGGCTAGGATCGATTGATTAACTCTTTCTGCAGCATTGGACTGTGGTGCATGAACGGCTGTCCGAAGATGAGAAATCTTAAACCTATTAACCATATTACTAAATTCTTTAGATATAAACTGTGCACCATTATCGCTATGGATTACTTCAGGTACACCGAATTTATAAAATACTTCATTTTTTAAAAATTCCACAACTTTAGAGGCCATCGCCGCTTTCATAGCTTTTAGAAGTACAAACTTCGTAAAGTGATCAACCACTATAAAAATATATGCATTCCCTTTTTTAGAGCGCGGATACTTTCCCAGAAAATCTACGTAAATTTTCTGAAACGGCCTTTCTGTCACCACTTCCTTGCCTATTGTCGGACGCATTTCAATATTAGAAGATTTCGACTCCTTGCAAATTACACAATCGTTTATAAATCTACGCACTTGTCCCACCATTCCTGGCCAATAATAAAATCGACGTAACCTTTCTAACGTCTTACTGACCCCACCATGTGCCATTATTTCTGGATCATGGGCTTTAGCAATGAGCGTAGACGTTAAACTAATAGGAATCCACAATTTCCAATTCATCGAATCAAATTCTGAATCTCTACTAAATCCCGTCCGTTTAAAAATCAATCCATTCTTTGCTTTCAAATCAGGTAGCCTGCCAGAATTCTTTTCAATGATTTCCCTTAAATCACGATACTCTTGCGATTCAAATTCTGTTGTTTCCATATCCAACAACTGTTCACTGTTACACTCCACCTCTTCAACCGAACGCGACAATGTGTCCGCCACTACGTTTTCAGAACCTTTTCTATGCTGGATTTCAAAATCGTAAGCCTGTAATTGTAGCGACCAACGCGCCAATCTACCACTCAAATCTTTAAGACACATCAGCCATTTGAGACTGGCGTGATCTGTAATAATCGTAAACGGTAACATTTCAACATAAGGCCTAAACTTTTTAACCGCAAGAACCGCCGCGAGACATTCCTTCTCAGTTACGCTGTAATTGCGTTGATGGCCATTCAATTTATATGAAAAAAACGCTATCGGCTTCTCGTTACTACTCTCATCGATTTGAAATAGCACCGCCCCGACTCCAATGTGCGAAGCATCACATTGTATGAAAAATCTTTTACTATAGTCTGCATGCTTTAAAACTGGAGCTGTCGTCAACACTTGTTTCAAACGCTGAAAAGCCTCCACTGCTTCAGGAGTCATGGAAAATCTATTCGACTTTTTCAACGTGTCACTGAGAGGAGCGGAAAGCGTGGCAAAATTGTGGATAAATCGCCTATACCATCCAGCAGCCCCGAGAAAACTCCTCACTTCTCTTGCTGATCGAGGTATGGGAATCCGGTGAATCGCAGCCACCTTCTCAGGATCAGTACGTAGGGAACCACCACCTACGATATACCCCAAATATCGTAGCTCTTTGAAACAAAATTTCGATTTTTTAAGGCCAATGGAAAGATTTGCCCTCTTTAAACACTCAGCCACCTCCTCCAGGATTCTCATATGCGTTTCAAAATCCGACGCAATTACTAACAGGTCATCTAAGTAAATAAAAACATTGGATTTCAAATATTGCGGAATCACTTTATCCATCAACCTACACAATCTTTGTGCAGCGTTGCACAAACCAAAAGGCATCACGCAAAATTGGTAAAGAGGACGACCTGGCACCGTGAACGACGTATACTCTTTGCTATCTTCTTCTAGTTCTATTTGCCAAAAGGCATACTTAAGATCAACGCTGCTGATAAAATACGTGTAATCGATCCTGCTCAAGATACCTTCAATATTTTGCAAAGGGTATGCATCTTTCACAGTGCGTTCGTTCAACTTCCGAGCATCTAAACAAAATCTATTTTTGTCTGGTTGACGCACCAACGTGGTTCTGTTACTCCACGCACTGTTACTCTCCTCTATAACATTCAATTCCAACATTCTATCTATTTCTGCATATACGAGTTCTTGAACAGCTGGTGACATAGGATAATGCCGATCTTTTACTGGTACCGTACCTTCCACTAACTTTATATTATGCTTTTCCAATGACGTTCGCCCAAGACCATGCTCTTCAAAGGAATAAAACTTTGCCTTAACTTCATCTAATCTTTTTTTCTGTTCCTCAGACAACTCATGTGAAACAATATCGAAATTTTCACCTTTGGAACTCTGCGTTACTTCAACTAAATCAACTTCAGACGTTTCGAAAATTTCTGTGGCCAAACCAAATGCCTTCCAAAAGTCTACGCCTAGATATAGCTCCTGCTCCAGGTAAGGGCACAAGTATAAACTAATTAGCTGTTTCTTTTCTTTATAGCTAATTTCGACGACACTCTTTCCTACTATCATATGCGTACGCCCTGACGCTGTCTTAACCTCAGAAAAATACGGCTTAACTTGCAAACCACATTCTTCAGCAAACTCACGACAATGCTTTCCCAGTATACTGACTGAAGCGCCAGAATCGAGAAGCCCTCTTATACTGGTACCTTCGATCTGGACGTTCGCATAAGGCCTCGGATCACCATTCTCTAACGAATTTAAAGATGCTAACATCTTCTGTCGAATTTCTCTGCGCTGACAATACCGCTCTCGCGCCTTCTTAATCTTTCTCGAAACTGAAACTGCATGTAGTGAACTAGCGCCAAATATTCTCGACCGTGCTTCATAATAATCATGGATTCTCTCTTCAAGTGGTTTCGTATATGGACAACTCTTAACTTTATTATTGAAATCTATTAATTTTTGTATTATATTAATTTTTCTTTTACTTTCAGAACTAGCCGGGAGATCTACTCTATCCCGATTCTCTGGAGACTTACAATCAACTTTAACTACTCTTGAGTCGCGGGAGTCTGGTGAGAGCGCGACATACCCGCCTTTGCCACGTTCTTCCGCAAGTTTCCCTCTCCACATTTCGGACACTTTGGAGTGATAAAATCAGGCAGACCACACTTGAAACAAAATATGTTTCGCTGCAAGGACATACAATTGACGAACGTATGCCCTTCCTGGCGGCAGTTCCAACATACCAGCGCTGCCTTAAATCCCTGCTGTGGAAGCAGCGGTCCATCAGCTAACCTTACAGCTTCGGTCGCATTATCCCACTGATTTTCGTACACTAGAACATCCTTCTCGGATTCGACCTCGCACACCTGCTTCACAAATCGTGTCTGTTGGAAAGGACGTACATCTCTGCGGGCGAAACACCTCTCCGCCTCATGGCACTCTTCCCTAAGCTGCTCGACGGAATTCACTTGAATTGGATATACAATTCTGGCCAGGTTATCTTTAAGATTTCTTTTTATTATTTTAATAACCTCATATTCTGGTATCGGACAGTACAATTTCGAACGCAATTTGCCTACGGAGTGAAAATAGTCGTCTATGTTTTCATTCAACATTTGACGGCGCTCTACCAACTCGCGCATTTTCTCGAACTCTGTTCGACTTGTACGATACTGACGCATCAGTGCATGCCGTAAAGAAGGCCAGTCTTGTGAAGGGCATGTTTTTATGTGCTGCCAATACCAATCCCTCGCCTTACCAGCCAGCAACATGTGGAACTCTCTCAAGACGTACAACCACGGGCACCCATACAAAGACTGTAGATGCTCCAGCCTAAAGATAAAATCTTCAATGGAAATATTCTCCGTATTCCCATCAAACACTAATCCCCATTTGTCCAATTTAAACACGACCCTGGGCCCAGACGCTACATCTGGCCATATGCCGTTTTCACACCCAAAATTGTTTTGGTGGTGACCCCCGGACGCTTGAGAAGCTCCACTGCCACCAGAATGACGATCATTATATGCTGTTGACATAGGAAAATTTGACCCGCCGCAATCTAACCGACCTCTTTGGTTCCCTGGCCGCGCCCAGATGTTCTCTCCTCTCTCTGTATCTCTTTCAACATTGTTTCTTATTCTTGAACCTCTTCTCGGCATATCTCGACCAACTCTCACATCTTCCGCAATGTTTCTACGTCCACTTACATTGGCCGCGCCTTGTTCCACCCTATTCCCAGCAGCATGCGGACCTACTAAGCCCTGCATTTGGTTCGGTGGATTCCTATCCCTCATAGGATGCCTACCATCCGAGCTGTTTACTTCCACACCTACTTGACGGACCAACGTGTGAACCTGAGCTGATAACTGATTCAAACCGCTCGCCAAACCCTCTTGAATTTGCCTAGCAATAAATCCTTGCATGGAATCACGCACTCTGTCCGCAACTCTATCTACCAACTCAGATATTCCTTCACCCTCTATATGGATGGTGGCTTCCTCTCCAGGATCATAACCTGCTGCTCCGTCATCCCGGGCTGTAGCGCATACTTCACGCAAATTTGAGCAGTCGAGTGTTTCACTTGCAACGTTTGCATCCTGGGAGACTCCTCCCTTCGTACCGAGTACCAACTGTGACTCCGACGTAATCATTTGGCTACCTGTTTGATTTTTTGGTTTATTTGCTATTATGGAATTCGACATGTCAATAAATGACAAGTTCGTCAAACTTCCTTGTCGCGCACTAGCATCCATATTCCCTCGAAAACTATACCGAGCCTCCTGCGGTGTATTAAATTTTACCGACTTTTTAGTTGGAACTGATTTAACTTCCTGACTCAACCCTTTTCTCTGCGTATACCCTCGCGTGTTATCTGCAACCGGCATACTATTTTAACACAAAAAAAAACAATAATTCTTTTTTCCCTATTAATACAAAATCCCACACAGAATCTATTCGCATATGCCAACACAATGCTCAAGTAATGTATATTCTGTATCCTTTTACCTCTCAATGAACTTCCTTATAACTTTCCTGTTCTTTTCCAGAATTAGCTTGGGATTCGGAGAGGCAAGTTTGTACAAAAAAAAACAGGATGCGGTTAAAACACATATAATCCCTCACACAACTCAGCACACTTTCCAATACACACAAATTTTGTTTAATTTTAAATAAACTATTCTTTATTTTTCAGCCATGAAATCGTTCGTCTGCAGCGCATCTTTCACCGATGCAATTGGACTTGACCCATCACGCCATTCCCCGCCATCACATGTGAGATACACTGCTGAGGAACAACACGGAGCCAAAAAAAAACAATAATTTTTTTTTTTTCCTTTTTTTTTATTTTTTTACCTTTTTGCAAAATAACCAAAAAAAAAACACTCTATTACTCTGCCCGCGGTTGTTCATCCGCAGCGTTTCCTTCACCTGGTGCAATTGGATTTGGCAATTTATGACCAATCCAAGCCACCAGGCTCGGGAAACACTGCGGAGGAAAACCCGCGACACGATCGCTTATCACCATTGGGCGTTATTTTGTTATGTCGCCATACTAGACTTAACAAAAACAAAAATTATGGTTAACACAAAAAAAAACAACTACTCTGCTACTTCGTCTGCGGTTGTTCATCCGCAGTGTTTCCTTCACCTGGCGCAATTGGATTTGGCAATTTATGACCAATCCAAGCCACCAGGTTTAGGAAACCCTGCGGAGGAAAAACCGTGACGCGACCTTTTTAGAATCGGCGCCATATTATTATGACGCCTCATTAAATATAACGAAAATCTTTAAAAAAAAACTACTACACTATCACTTCGTCTGCGGTTGCTCATCCGCAGTGTTTCCTTCACCTGGTGCAATTGGATTTGTCAATTCATGACCAATCCAAGCCACCAGGCTCAGGAAACGCTGCGGAGGAAAACCCGCGACACGATCGCTTATCACCATTGGGCGCCATATTACTATGGCGTCTAACTGTACTAACAAAAAAAATTTTTTGGTAAATAAATTCAAAACACAAAAAAAACACACTATTCCTCCGTCCTCAGTTGTTCATCCGCAGCGCTTCCTTCACCCGGTGCAATTGAGTTTGGCTTTTACAACCAACCCAAGCCACCAGGTTTGGGAAACCCTGCGGAGGAAAAACAGCGAAGCGAATAATTTTCATTTGGGCGCCATATTGTTAAGATGACAATAAGTTTTGATATTACGCCCTATCATGGTCTTCCCAACTAGCTCATAAAAACACAAGGGAGGTGGTTCTCAACCCACCATGACAGGGTCTCCGTCATCACACAATAACCCGCGTCACAGATGACTTCGTACGCGAGTGTTTACATCACAAAAAAAAAATAAAAAAAACAAACAAACACTTCCGGACAAGCACACACACTCATGATTCACCCAACCTCATCCCGCCTTCCTCATACAACTCCCCTCTCCATCTCCCAAATAAATTATCTTTAGCCCATCATTTTTTTAAACATACAAAATTTTCAATATTTAATTTTCATTCCAATTAAAATATGAAATTAAATAAAAACTAAAACCAAAATAAGATAATTATGAAAGTAGAAGTAACCAACAGAATTTTATCCACACAAACATAAGTAAACAAATTTAACAAATCAATTAATCTCTCTTTCGACCTTTTTACAGTCGCAGTTTCCTATCTATCGAAGAGCTCTCCGCCAGATTGAAACAAAAAAAAAAAAACACGAAAGATGGAACAATAATCACAACTACCCAAACACTGTTACAAACTTCTACTCTCTCACACTCGCAAAAATATTAAAATTAAAAAAAATTTTTCTTATAAATTCTGATCACACAAAAAAAAATTTTAATGTTATCTTATATATATTATGTATGTATGTAATGATATGTAAATGAATGTGATCTTAATTCCAAAAAAAAAAAAAAAATGGAATATAAAGAAATGTATAAAAATATAAATATTAATAAAAGAAAATATAACGCTTCTTCTCAAATACAACAAAAAAAAAAAACCAAAAACCACTGTTCTACTTGACTGCCAACAGCTGAGCCGGGATTCTCTTTTTTTTTTTTTATAGCAAAAAATTTTAACTTCCATATACAAATCTCCGGCCTCGAAAATCCTTCTTTCGCCCGCACCGCTCACGGCAGACTTCAATAGCAGAATTTACTCGGTCGGCGTATTCCTCTGCTGACACTCGGCAGCCGCTCAAAATTAATGTGCCTGGTATAACACTTCGTACCATATGTTGCACAGGCCGGTGAATATAACAAAAAAAAACCCCGTGCCGTGCCGCCTGTGGTGGAATCCTTGACCGCAATCTGCTGGTCAACAGAGATATCAATTATCTCCAAATCTTCAAAAAAAAAACTAGACTTCTTACCTTATGCAAATTTCAATATATATATATAAAGAAATCTCGTCTTCGCGTTGCCCAACAAAATATTGCCTCCCAAGTGCTGGCGTAATACTCAAATCCTTTAACCGCCGCCTGGGACCGCAACTGGACCAACTTTCAATTTTATGACTCTTTTTCAAAAAACTTAATTTTTTTTTAAGATGAAATTTACAAAAATCGCACCACCACTATTATAACACGACACGACCGTTTTCTCCAATATCCCAAGACCATCTGAATTGTGCGCGCCAGCCCGCCGGTTCAGATCCAGTTCCTATTTTTCCTATACCGGTACTTATTTATCCAATTTTGGCGCTAAAATCTAGTTATTTCTTCCATTTCCTAATATGTATATAAATTTTATATTAATTTCAAAAAAAAACTATAAAAACAACAAATATCATAAAATTTTATTGGTGCACACAACATGAACTTGTACCGTCCCTATGTCAGGCGCACATAAAAAAGTAGCACGACTTTTCTTTACTTTGACTTTCGCATGTTATTCCTTACCCACCTTTCGCAAGCCTTCATTCATGAAATATTGTTCATTCATATCCACCTCCTACATTTTTGACCTAACTTCGCAACTGTTGTCTGGTAACGCCGGAATTACGCAAATTCCCCTCCACAATACGCTACTATTAACGCCTACGAAATCCGACCTCAAAACAAACAACGAGAGATTTCATGATGGCTGCTCCCAGCAAAGATGACAGCTAACACAACCTGCACACACAGTACGGTAAGTAAATCTATAAATCCTTATTCCCTTTCCAGATACTAACAACTCAGTGAATAACACCATAATAAATAATCTTAATTTCACTTCCAGGCAAGGTTCCGACTAATCTATTAACACGAAAAACAAGACCAAAACAACAAGCAAAACCAAAACTCAACAAAATCAACAGAGTTTAATCAAACTTTTCATTTCATTTCTTTCTTTCTTTCGTTTCAGATTCAAGACAACTGGACCAATTCAAGTAAGTAATTATAAATAAATAAGATTATAACCTCTACTTTCAGATAACTGACAACAGGCGAAAAGCAGCACGCAACACTTGTATTCCAAATAACAACAAAAAGACGATTTCAATAGTTAGTGACTCTCAGAGTACCTCTGTAATTTTATCTTCTCACAATTATCAACTCATAAATTTGTCCACACATCTGACAATTAGACAAATTTATGAGTTTAAAAAAATTTATGAGTGCAAAAAGTTTTAAAAAAATGTAGAAAGCATTAACTACAACCAAAAAAAAGGTCACTTCACATGAAAAGGATTATTATAAAATAAGAAAAAAAACAAATCCATCAATTGCATGCAATGTTTTTGTTTTGTTTCTATCATCTGTCCTGAAAGACGAGCATAGAATCAAAGAATATACAATATATATATACAATATATATACATAAAGAATATACATTGTATATTCTTTGATAGAATACTCTCATTCTCATTGTCGTATGGCAGCAATTTGAGTTTTTGCTCAATTTGTAGAATATGCAGGAACAAATTGTCAATTGCTTTGTTCCAGTGCAGTGCAGTTGTTGTCTAACTGTCATGACACACGAGACTGAGCGGTCAAAGTGTGCCTGCATTATCACTGATAATTATGGCTAGATTATGTATTTAACCCACCACAGACACACTTTATTGTAACATACGAATACTTCCGGCATATCAGAACACTTTGTGGCCATCAATAACAGCTAGTACTATACTAAATCCTCTTAAAAGGATATACGTAGATTAATCGTGGGTACACTTACCGCAAATGTAATTTTGAAGGCAGCATTAATTGCGACGGCACAGTACAGAAGAAGTAAAGCCAGCATTACATCTAAAAGCAAACATAAACAACAACAACAAAAATATGAGGTATTAAGTCAACAAATATTTAAAACAGAAGGTTAATCCAAGATCCAATGCAAATAATGGTCTTACTAAAGTGCATTAACTAAATGCTTTACGGAGTGTCATCTATCTTTTGAGAAAAAATATATCTTGTAAAAAATTAATCTGCACTTTCTTAAAATAAAATTTAATATTTCTACGTATTTACTAATTAATAATTATTTTAATAAAAATTAAAAGTTAACAAACTTAAAGTAACTCGTAAGTAACATACATTTTTATGTTGCATTAGAAATTGTAAGATGCATAATTTTTATCAGACTCACTTAAAGTCAATAATTTTCCTGCCTTCACCAGAGGAGTCACCACCACGGCCAACATTGCCACGACCACGACCACGACCACCACCACGATCACCACCATGATCATTACCATGGTCACTATCACCACCCCGGTCACCACCCCGGTCACCACCGCGGTCACCCCCACCACCATGGTCACCACTATCCCCAAAACGATCATCAGTACGATCATTAGTACGAACACCACCACGGTCTCCACTATCGGCACCGGGCTCGGAATTAAATAAAGAACGAATATAGCCGTACATAATATTGTCAGACACGGAAAGTGTACGATGTGTGTATTTACTTATTAATGACAGCAAAAGCGCCAAGTCTCCAAACTGAAATAATAAATTGTTTCGTTTCCAATTTAAAGTTTTTAGCTGTGTTTAAAATGTTCAACCAAAAAGTTGTACGAGTATGTTCAAAAAGGTAACAAATGTACGAGTGTGCAAATCCTAAAAATTGCATGAAACGGAGAGAAAGCTCTCTTCAAAGACGAGAGAATGGAATACAGCATACAGAAACAAACGATTAGTTTCACTTTGAAAGAAAAAGAGCGTGAGAGAGGAGTAGTTGTCGCTGCCGCTGCCGCATTGTGTTTGGCTGTAAACCTTGCTGTCGTGCTGGATTCAACAGCAAAATCGCTGCCCGGCTTCAACGAAGTCCTATAAGCTTCCCTTGGATGCCGGCTGTCGCTGCGTGGCGGTCGTCTTTATACTGTAATCTATGTACGTATGCATAATGCATGACCTTTCTTTAGTTAGCATTTTCATAAGATTTTCATAGCCCACAGGCATCTTTCGAAATAAATATTTTTCAATGCATGCGGATGTGTTGAGCACATTTATTCGTCTTGTTTTTAGAGGAGAATTTTCAAGGGCTCTGCAAAAAGTTTGGAGAAATTGCATTCAACTCTCAGACATTTGACTTCACATCAAATAAAAATATGTAAATTGTAAAGTTTTTCTTCTTTTTCTCTCGTTACCGGTGCAAAAATAATGGCAATGGGAATGACAATAGTCCCTGCTGTTTGCAGTTTCATTGCTTTCGCAACAAGAATTAATTGACTTCAGAGTTTGTCAATATAAATATGGTATGTATATATTTTTGTGGTATGCATCGCTTTACAGCTTTATACGATTTTGTTTTTGTTTGTAGTTTTTCTTCCTCTTGTATAAGTTGGGCACATGCACAAAATGTTTGGGGCTTTATGCAAAAAAATAATTTATGCTTAGCGCTCGCTGGCAGAAGCATGCAGAAGCTTTCACCGCTATTAATATTATCGGTAAAAATTAGTATATTCAGTTTTAAAAGCAAAATACGCTTTATGAAAAAAACCATTTTTATTTTAAGAAATTATCGATTTTGTTCAGGACTTTTAAATATCTTGCATTATAACAAAGAAATAACAACTTCGACTTCTAATAATAATAAATAAAATTAATAAAATAAAAAAGGCATACACTTTTAATACTTTCATTGCCCTTCTTTTTATATCCGCTAGATTTTCCAGCTCTTCCCAATGACTTCTAACACTAAAAATTTGTTACGATTAGTCGCAGGACCCTTCTATTTGTTTCTGCTGCCACTTGCTCGGGTTATTTCGGTCAGTGGTAAGGAGCGAAATGTATGTGTCAATTGCGGTACCAAATGATCATTTTTATTGCTCCCTTGAACGTTTTCTCTGGGTAAATTTTTTTTTCTCTTTTTCGGTACTGCACCCATGTGGTTACTTGGTGGTGGCGCATCGAGCTCCTTCTGAGGATCTATGGATTCAGTTGCCACTTCATTCAGAGGATTATTTTTATCAGTGCAACCACCGCTTTCTAAAGGACATTTCTGATTGACCTCCGATTGATTGACATTTAGGCAACTACCACTTGAGGCAACATCCCTTTTGTTATCGACTAATTCAAAGTATTGCGACTCGATCGCAATAATATCGGAATAAAATTCGTCCTCTACCTCAGCAATGGCTTTACAAATCGCTTTCACAGAACCATTATCATTGGGAATCGGAATCGATGTAGACTTATTAGGAAGCAGTTCTTTCAAAAATGAGGTGGCCTCTGGTATCATAAAGATTTCCTTTGAAAGTTCACCTTGGCCTTGGGAGTAGTCTTCAACTGTTATTGCTTGCGACGATAGCGAAAGTACTTGGATTTCATCACAGGAATCCTCTTCAACAAATTGCAGATTATGCAGAAATTTAGGCTCGTCCTTTATTTGGTCGTTACCTGAAAATTATAAGAGAAAACAAATTTTAAATTATTTAAAGGTTAACAAAATTATTGCCAAGCCAAATATTTTCCAAACCAAACACTATAAATTAGTATTTCAATTTTTTACGTCTATATAAAAATTTCAAATTTTATTATAGTTTTTTTTTAGAATTTTTGCTCACGTTTGTTCACGTTAATTGAACATGCTTACTTTCTAGTACATATAGTAAAAATCAGAAAAAGATTGTTTCACAAAACACAAAAGAACTAAGAAGGATTGATTGTATAATTCTCAAAATTATAAATAAAGCACATTTAATTTTACAAACCATGAGTTTTATAAAGATTCTCTTCAACTTTTTCAGCAACTGTAACACCATCAGCAACAACAGGAACTTTTGCTTCTATTTTACTTTCTGTGCTCACTAAATCTGAAAGAAACAACTATTTTATTTCTCAAATTTCAATAAAATCTACACAATAAAAATATCTCTTTTTAAATTAAACTACCTTCATCGCTGACATTAATTCCACTTAATTGCGCTTCCACTTTAATATCGTTATCTTCACTTGATTTAAACGGCGCTCCATCTATTTTCATAAAGATAGGTAGGAGTAAAAAGGTAAATCGTGAATTATAAAAGTTTTCAGAATCTTACTACTAGAAGTTATAAATACCCGCTGCTAAATCGTCAGCTATACCACCACAAGTCTTCAACTGACTCTCTGTTAGAAGAGTATCATTCTTTGAAATATTTACTCGTATATTCTCAGTAAAGCCCATATTCATCGAATTATCTTTGGGTTGAAAAATTTGAAGGCAAATAAAGAAATTGTATGAGGCCCAAAGATTGAGGGATAAGAATTCAATTAATATCTCTAACCGGTTTGTTCCAGTCTATCGCTTTTAATCTCCAGTGTTCGCTCTAAAGGATCTAAAAGATTTAAAGTTCTTGACCGATCGTTGTCAGAAGGATCATTTCTGACGTATGAAACATTTTGTTCCTCAGTCGAGAGAGATCTATTTCTTGATTGATTGTTGGCTATCAAAGAGTCCATTTGAGCTTGAGTGTTTGGCATGTTGATGAAAACGTAATTTAATCGAGTGGTATTAACGCTAGAATCATCCGATTTCTGACCTAAAAATTCTTGGGTTGAGAACAAAATTCCATATTAATAAATTAGAAAATTAATAGAGGAACGCAACTTCGTGCTAATACTCGTATAGAGTAAAAAAAGTGATTTAAAAAAAAAAACATTTAAAGATAAATTTGAAATTCGTGAAAAAAAAGAAAAGAGTTAAACACCAATCACTTTTTGCAATAAAATCCAATTTATAACAGTATGTGTACAGTATTATTTTAGTACATTACTTATACCTTTTTCTTTTTGTTCTTCTTTATCTTCTTTAAGGATTTGATCTATTTCTTTATTCTTTATGGTACATGTAATTTCTCTTTGTCTTTCCACGCTCTTTCTTAACATGGCCGAGTAATTGGATAGTGGAAATACAACTGTTTCAGTATCATCATTATCTATCTGTGCATTGCTAAAATCGTTAAGTTCCAAACTTGCAAATATTAATGAAGATTCGACTTGATTAGTAGTAGTATTATTCTGAGCTGTGATATTGACTGCTCCAACGAAAAAACCAAAAGAAATACAATAATATTATTAGCAATGAAAGCGACTTAAGCATCTAAGAATTAGCCATTTATATTTTCGATTCGACTTATGTATACACTCACCATCCATACTTGGCCCAAAATTCTCTACTTGTGTAGATGATACACTACAAATATTCTTATTTAAATGCTCGTTTAAAAAAGTCTTTCTAATTATGAGGAGTTCCTACAAAAATTAAGGCATATTAAAAATTAGCCAAAATGGAAATTTCGGTATATTTACGCACTTCAGACCACGTGGGTACTTGCCAAAGCCATTCATCTTGAGCCCAGCATTTTTCATAGAAGTGCTGACGTCTTTCGGGTAGTAATTCATTGTCGAGCTTCTTTCCAGTTTCTTTAAAATAATCCTGGACAACAATTTCATCGAAATTTGTCGCTCTTGAAAGCTCCTCCCAGTCTAAGAATTTTGGTGAGATGTTCTCAAAATTCAAAACTTCTAAAACTAATCCCTTAGTAAATAAATATTCCATAATCTCCTGTGGACGCATATATAACACAGGCGGCCATATCTGCTGCTCGACCATAACGAATTCGTAACATTTGTCCAGTGTATCATTATTTTGATATATATTTTCTCCACAACCATGAATCCGGGTATACTTAAAAAACTCTTGCCTATTCATTGCCATTAGGGCACGGATGATACGTCTTTTGAGACCAAAGCTGTTACGCACAGCATACGCCAGCGTGAAATTCTACCAAATAATTGACGGAAAATTTTAGTTTTACAGCGCCGCTTAGTAGATTGAGACTGATATTGAATTTAAAGACGGCTGGCTTACCTTATCTACATCAATGAAAAATTTATTTTCGAGAAAATCACTATAATTTGCGGAGTTCTCTCTCAGATGCGACACTTCTTGAGTAGCGTTGCCCGAACTTTGTACTAATTCGATGATTTCCGGAGTTCTTTTTGCAGTTTTTTCTGACACTAAGAGAGCTTCCGGGGAATTGGCGTAACTTTGTCGCAAATCGACACCAGTTTCACATTCGTTGCAAACTGCAGCTTCCATTGACTTAGCCACCAGCTTCGAGGAACTATTTTCCTTAGACATGTTTATTTTCTCTTCTGTACGAGCAACCGTGTCTGCTGGACAATTACAATTTTGTCCAGTTTGTGCACATATTGCTTCTTCAGGTCTTTCTGTTACTGTTCCTGTGGTCTTCGTGTTCAACTGTCGTCCTTCAGTAGTTAAATTATTTTCATTATAAGCAGTTTCTTGCAAAGTATCGGAGTTTGATACAGAGACTGCATTAATATCTGTCGGTGATACAGAAGATTTAATGATTATTTTCTTAATGCGATCAAGAATGAAATTTCTTTCGCTTTCGAAAATTTCTCCGAGTCTTTTATCAACGTATTGCGTGATGAATTCATGATTTTTAAATGAAAAACTTTGCTCTATTGCATCTTTTGTGACCTCCATATTTACATGAGATTGTTTGAAAGTTGGTTCCTCTCCTTTAGACTCTGAGGGAGAGTTTTCCTTTACATGAGATTGTTTGGAAGTTGGTTCATCTACTTTAGACTCTGAGTAGTTTTCTTCTAAACTATTTTCTTCCGATGACGAAATTTTCAATCGTTTCCGGCTTGGTGTCTGAGCGTTATCTATTTCAGTAGAAGAGCGCTTTGGTGCTTCAGTGGAAGAGAGAGAAGGCAACTTGTTACTTTTCACCGTATCCTTTTTTGTTTCCGCAGTTCCAACATCAGTTAATTTCTCTGGTATTTTTAGAATACGGTCTTTTATGTGCTTTGAACATGGTTTGAGTTTTATTTTGTATTCATTACGGATTTGTGGCGATCTGTAGAATGCTTCGTAGAAATTACAGAGGATCCTATTTTTTTTCTCTTCGTCGGATTTTAATTCCTTAGAACAATTTGACTTATCATTTATCTGTTCGAAAATTTCATCCACTATTTCTTCATAATACGTATAAGCTTTAAATGTCTCAAGTGAAACTGGATAATTAAAATTAGAACTCGGTTGAACTTCTGATTTATTTACCACACTTGACTCGGTGGCATCATATTGTGTATTGAAATTTTGATTTTCAAATGAACAACTTTGCTCCATTGCATCTTTTGCGACCTCTGTATTTACATGAGATTGTTTGAAAGTTGGTTCCTCTCCTTTAGACTCTGAGGAAGAGTTTTCTTCTATATGAGATTGCTTGGAAGTTGGTTCATCTCCTTTAGACTCTGGGGGAATGTTTTCTTCTAAACTACTTTCTTCCGATGACACAATTTTCAATCGTTTACGTTTACGTCTTGGTGTCTGAGCGTTATCTATTTCAGTAGAAGAGCGCTTTGGTGCTTCAGTGGAAGGGGGAGAAGGCAACTTTTTACTTCCCATCGTATCATCCTTTGTTTCCGCAGTTCCAACATTAGTTAATTTCTCTGGTATTTTTAAAATACGGTCTTTTATGTGCTTTGAACATGGTTTGAGTTTTATTTTGTATTCATTACGGATTTTTGGCGATCTATAGAATGCTTCGTAAAAGTTACAGAGGATCCTATTTTTTTTCTCTTTGACAGATTTTAATTCTTTAAGGTAATTCGATTTATCAGGAATCTGTTCGAAAATTTCATCCACTATTTCTTCATAATAAGTATAAGCTTTAAATGTCTCAAGTGAAACAGGATAATTAAAATTAAAGCTTGGTTGATCCTCTGATTTATTGACCATACATGTGCTGGTGGCACAATTACTGACGGACGGTAGTTCGTCTGAAATTTAATGAAAAAATTAAATTTTTAAAAAAAAATACTCCTATTCTCTGCTCAACTCTTTCTTCATACCAGATTCTCCGATTGATGCTAGAGGTGTTTTCGTTAAAATTTTCTTTTTGATTGGCCGTGGACAAGGTCGAAGTATCCATTTAAGTGATTTTCGAACGTCGGGAGTTGTATAGAATTTCTTGTAAAACATTAGTTCAAATTCCTTGCGTATGTTTTCATCATTTTCGTAGATCTTAGCCCTTGATGAGTCACCCTGAGACAAACGTGTTATGTAGCATTTAAAATCCTCCTCAAAATTTACGAATTTCTTAAATAGCGTTAATGAAGGTGGTGTCGGCGCCGGTTTTGCTGAAGAGTCTTTAAAGCGAGTACCAGTATTGACAGGATTATGGGGCACAATTATTGCGTTCTTGTTGTGCTCACTATAATTTTAAATTTTTTTATTAGAAACTAAATCAAGCGATCAAGATCGTTTGGTTGTGTCAAATATTAATGTGTATTATATGAAATATATCCGTAAAATTCCATCTAACGTAGACTAAATAAATATATTTTAAGCAATAGTCCTTTATAATCTATTATTAATATACGCGTGGTTATGAAAATAAGCACCCACAATTTTCCTGCTCAGCATATTTATTCAACCAACAAATTATTTATTGCAACTAACTTTGGCGGATCATATGGCCATTTCGGAGAAAGCCACTGCTGCTCATCAGCATTCTTTCGTCAGTGCTTTCTGTTTCCAATTTCTGCTATATAAACTAATTGACTCTCAAATCACTTTCTGAATTACATCAGCCATTCAGGGTTCACAATAGTTTATAAGTTATTAATACCTTAATGGCACAAAATTTTATAAAAAATGGGCAATTAATTTAATGATTCCTACACTAAAAAAAGTAAAGAAAATGTAACAAAAGAAGATATTAACGCCCAAACTTGGGTATTGGCTGAAAGACTTATTTACAGTATTAGCCTCCACGAAATGCTTGGTTCAACTTAAACTGTATATATAATGTCGAATATTAGTTTGATACTATACTATTTAGGTTTTGCTTAATAGACGAACAAATTCAGATTTACAATCAAACACATAAAATCGCAGGTTGGATGAAATAATAAATAATGAAAGAATAAATTCTATACAATTTACCTTTTACTTTTGGTTTCTTCTACAATATGGCAGTCATCTGCTTCTGCTAAATCATTGTTATTGCCATTTCTACGTCGACCCCTGTGCATTTTTCTTAACTGTTCAGGAATCTCAAATATTTTCTCTTTTATTTGGGGCGGACACTCTTCTCTAGCTTTCACATACATCAGTGCTGGCACTTTTCTAAGCTTTAAGTTAATGTAAAAGTTCAAATAGCATTTGTGGGTCATTTTGTCCATATAGACCTTGTCCTTCAAATACTGTTCGGCCAAGTGCTTTTTATTACTCTTAACATCTGTTTCCACGATTTCTGAAATGTTTGTATATTGGATAAACTCTTTGAAATTGACTGGAAAATTGCTCTCCGTATCCTTATCCACATTAAGCTCCTCCATTCTATTGAAAACGAAAATGAATAATTAACAAATCATTATAAAATCAAGAAAAAAGTAGTATTTCTCTCTAAAAGTTTAGTTTTTGTAGTGTTTTCTTCCTCTTAATAACAAAGAAACCTTCAGGTAGCTATACCTAAATACCAGATGCCTCGATTGATGCTTTATGAACCTCACCTGGGCACATAACATTTTGACTCCGAAAACAAACTCTTTTAGGAGAAGCCTTAAAATTTTTTTCAAAAAAATATTGAAAATCTATACACAATTTAGGACTCCGAAATGTTTACTGTCAATATTGTGAGTCTACTTCATTTATCTTTTTCAAACTATACTTTTAAAGTAAAAAAAAATACATATGTATTTTAATTGCAAAATTATCATTTTCGATAAATTCACTCTTTTTGAACATTTTTTGGTTTTGGTTGACCAACACTATCACTGGTTTTAGTTAACATGTTCATCATCTTCCGGAGACGAAACGCGTAAACCACTCTGCTGCGGGATAAACAATTATCATCACTAACTTTGTTTAACAATTCGTGTGTTTGGGAGGCATATGCACATATTTAAATTTTTATTCAATTAAAATAAAACTAAATAATTTAAAAAAGCCTAAATTGCCTAAACATAAATATTTTTCGAGTCTGGAGGGATTTAAAACGTGAGCCCAGAAAAGAATCATAAGAGGTTCAGAAAATAATCATAAAAGGTTTAGAAAATAAACATAAAAGGCTGCCGAAAAGATTCATAAAAGGCTCAGAACCCAATCATAAAAAGCTCAGAAAAGGATAATAAAAGGTTCAGAAAGGTTCCAAAAGGCTCAGAAAGCAATCTTAAAGGGCTCCGAAAAGAATAATAAAAGGGTCAGAAATTATTTTTTATTGAAATTTTAAACTCACAAAACGCACGATTGAGTCTACATAGTGATAATAATGAGTCTTTTCTGACGCTTATTTAGGACCCTTTTCTGCGAGCCGTCTAGCAAGGATAAAACGATAATTTCTGACTCTTATGTGTTAATAAAGAGCGTATTTGTTCCGAAATATGAATCTTGTCAGAGTCTAAAAAGACTCATATTGTTTGCTGGGAATATACCTATAAATAAATAATAAGAATAAATAATAATAATAAACAATAATAATAAATAATAATAATATAAATAATAATAATATAAATAATAATATATATAATAATAATATAAATAATAATATAAATATGTAATAATAATATAAATAATAATAATATAATTAATAATAAATAATTGTAAAGATAAAGCGGTGAAAATCTGAGGCGAATAAATTATTCTTTAATTATGACCGAAATATGGCTTTACTGTTTTGTATCTTTTTTGGGGTTAGATGCTGATATCTTGGGTATTGAAACCTGCATCTTATTAGGCGCAATTGATTCCAATTCACTGGGTGTGTCGCACATTTCATCAGTCGGCTGCATTGTAGTTACAGACTCACACGGTTCTAGGATGAAAAATTAGTATTTATTACATATGTATCTAATACTATTACACTTTCTTATTTAGGTACCTTTTCCGCCGGGTTTAAAATAATTCCGAATCCCTTTCTTGCTCATGATATAAATTTTTTCCAAATTCCAAAAAGAACCGTTTAAAAGCAAAGCATTGGCAATTGGAGGGATTAGATTATTGCAAATAAATTCAGAGATTAAGGTGTCTTATACGATGCGGAATAAATAGTTTTTAAATTCGCGTATGAATATCAATTACAAAAAGAATTTTGTATTAATTAATTTTAGTTTCATCTTTCAAACATTAATTATAACTAGAAACAAAACCAGTTACATAATTATAAACACAACATACTCTAATATGGTGTTTTTCATTTGAAAAAAAAGTAAAAATTTGTGCTTTCTAGTACTAGCAAGAACGTTATCGAACGAACCTAGTGTTACTCTGCACTTGGACAATAAAAAATTGGAAATGTAACTTCGCCCAATGTAATATCGCCCTAACATCGCCTTATTATGTGTTTATGACTTTATATGACATAACTTTGTTTATTCTTTTATGAGGGAAATCGCGCTATTTTTCATTGGGTGTTTATGGCTTTCATAGCTGTATTCGCTTTGGATCATAATTTTTATACATATATAATGAGTTTTAAAGATATTCGTGATTATTTCAGCCCATTAGTAGAGAAAGGTTAGTAGCGAAACGCCAAAATGTTAGAATGTTACAATCTTTTGGGTGGTTTTCCTCTTAGAACGGTACGCTGAGTATAACCTCAAAATGGAGGTAATGGGAAATAGATCGAATGATGAAGAGGACAAAATTAGTACTCATGACGCCTATTACACACGTCTCAAACCAAAAAAAAATCCAAAGCTGTAAGTTGTAAAACTGATTGATTTAAAAACTAAACTCCTTTGAATATCACAATAGACTGAAGGACCTAATTGTGGATAAGGATATGGAGAACCACTTTCCAGTTAGTTTCAAAGAGTTCGTCCAATATACAAACATTTCGGAAATCGTGAAATCAGATATTAAGAGTAGTAAAAAACACTTGGCCGAAGAATATTTAAATGACAAGGTCTATATGGACAGGATGACCCACAAATGTTATTTGAATTTTTATATTAAGTATAAGCTTAGAAAAATACCAGCACTTATGTATGTAAAAGCCAGAGAGGAGTGTCCACCGGGAATGAAGGAGCGAATATTCGAGATTCCTGAACAATTAAGGAAAAGGCACAGGCGTCGACGTAGGAATGATAATAACAATGACGTAGCAGATGCAGAAACAGATGACTGCCATATTGGAGAAGTAACCAAAAGTAAAAGGTAAAAACTAAAAAATTTTAAAATATTTGTTCTGAAAAAGGAACAAATTGACCCCAGCACAAACCCTCAAATTTTTTGTTGTTGTTTTTGGCGCTGATCCCAACAATATCAAAATTTTTTGTCGCTCATCTGGCTTAGGAGTTAAAGTTCTTTAAACTTTCAAATTTGGATGTATATCTCCTAAACTATAAAAGATATGCGGCTGATATAGATACCGTTGTAAAGGTATTAAAAATATCTTTCATTTATGTCAAATAACTTTTTATAGAAAATCGTGTGCCTTAGAAGAAAACTTCAATTTAAAATACTTTTTTAAGTTATTCATTAATTTTTTTCTGTGTAAAATGAATGATTAACCCATATAATTATTTCCACATTAAGAAAGTCGAGGTTCTTAGCTTTCTAGACAAATTTTTTTCACCAGTATCGTTGCAAATTTTTCCGTCCATATCTCTTAATATATGGACGAATATAGAATATCTTAACTATAAAAGTCATTAATTTATGTGAAATAACATTTTATCTAAATGTATACATGTTTATATGTTATATATGTTTTGGAAATAAACGCAATTTAGAAGTTTTTAGTACCTTTTTTTTAAATTAAAATTTTTTTTTTGACATTTTAAAATGTCAAAATGTTTTTTACCTAAAATCTAAGAAAACAGATATAAAAACCTTTCTTTAAAAATTTATTTCGTCACTATCGGTTAAGGATTTTAGGAGAAATCCAAAGGTAGGTAGGTAGGTGCAAAGAGGATAAATTCCACCAACAAGAATCTGGAGGAGTATCCCTTTGGAGTTTGAGCGGACAGAAAGAGACAAGAACTGTGAGCTTGAGTTTGAGCGGCCTTAGCCGACAGAACTATGTAGACAAAGGAGAAAAAACTATTTTTGTGCCTTTTTATAAAATATAATAATTAAGATGTCATTTGCTCTATTCAAGGAATTAATAAGATTGCTTTTAATCTATCTGTCTATCTACATATCTATCTAATCTTATTAAACGAGATGTTTTTGTCTATGTCGAGATGTTTTTTTCTAAAAAATTTATTTTGGTGGTTTTTTTCTCTATTAAAGTGATCAACAAGTGTGTTAATAATTTATTGACATTTATTTGTATTGTTCTGTTTTTGTTTTTAAATTTTGTTCTTTTCTGAAATAAAATGTCAACATGAATTCAAATATTTTTGTCTTGTTTTAAAAAACTTAAAAAAATTTCTCAACAGGTGTGCCAATGTTTTCAAAGCCAAAAATTTCAATAAAAATTCAAATAATTACTAAAGTATACAGGGCAAAGGGTTTTTCCATTCGCTTAAAAAAGATAGACCGGCCTTTTTTTGTACTATTTAAACTGCAAAAAACCAAAACTCTTTTATTTTTTAAATTTTTTGCCCCATTACAACTAATTCATAAAATTTGGCAACGTTCGGAAAAAAGTTCCGACCAACTGCTCGGGGTCCCAGGTTATATGTATTTAAACCACTATTCGGTCGTTAGACGGGCGAATTTTCAGTACATTTCATAATTGTATTCTACATAAAAACTTAACACAGCAAAACCATTTTACTCAGCCAATGCTTTTTTTAATTTAATTTCCAATAAATAATGAAAAATTACAGTGAGAACACGGACGTATTAATTGTGCCCCATAATCCTGTCAACACTGTTACTTGCTTCAAAGACTCTTCCACAGAACCGTCGCTGATGCCACCTTCATTCGCGCTATTTAAAAAATTCATAAATTTTAAGGAGGATTTTAAATGCTACATAACACGTTTATCTCAGGGTGACACATCAAGGGCTAAGATCTACGAAAATGATGAAAACCTACGCAAGGAATTTGAACTAATATTTTATAAAAAATTCTATACAACTCCCGACGTTCGAAAATCACTTAAGTGGAAACTTCGACCTTGTCCACGGCCAATCAAAGAGCAAATTTTAACGCAAACACCTCTGGTATCATTTGGAGAATCTGGTATGAAGAAAGAGTTGAGCAGAGAATAGGAGTATTTTTTTTTTAATTAAATTTTTTCATTGAATTTCAGACGAACTACCATCCGTCAGTAATTGTGCCACTATTTCAGACGAACTACCATCCATCAGTAATTGTGCCACTATTTCAGACGAACTACCATCCGTCAGTAATTGTGCCACTATTTCACAGACTGAAATAGATAACGCTCAGACACGAAGGCGTAAACGTAAACGATCGAAAATTTTGTCATCGCAAGAAAGTAGCCTAAAACTAAACTCTCCCTCAGAGTCTGAAGGAGAGAAATCAACTTCCAAACAATCTCATGTAGAAGAAAACTCCCTCTCAGAATCTAGAAGAAAGGAACCAACTTCCAAACAATCTCATATAGAAGAAAACTCTTCCTCAGAGTCTAAAGGAGAGGAACCAACTTTCGAACAATCTTATGTAAATATGGAGGTCGCAAAAGATGCAGTAGAGCAAAGTTGTTCATTTGAAAATAATGATTTCTTTACACAATATGATGCCACCGGTTCAAGTGTGGCCCATACATCAGAGGATAAACCAATCTCTAATTTTAAATATCCTGTTTCACTTGAGACGTTTAAAGTTTATACTTATTATGAAGAAATAGTGGACGAAATTTTCGAAAATATTCCTGATAAATCAAAATATTCTAAAGAAATTGAATCTGACGAAGAGAAAAAAAATAGGATCCTTTGTGCAATTTACCAAGCATTTTATAGATCGCCAGAATTCCGTAATAAGTACAAAATAAAACTGAAACCATGTCCAAGGCACATAAAAGATCTTATTCTAAAACTACCAGAGAAATTAACTGATGCGGTAGCTGTCGAAAAAAAGGATGATACGGAGAGTGGTAAAAAGTTGCCATCTTCGATAAAGCGCTCTTCCATTAAAATCAATAACGCCCAGACACCAAAGCGTATCGAATTGAAAGCTTTGTCATCAGAGCAAAATAGTTTCACAGAAGACTCGCCTTTAGACTCTAAATATGATAAAACAACTTCAATAAAGCCGCCTGAAGATAAACACCGTAATTTTATCATACACAACGTTGACAAAAGCCTAAAAGAAATTAAAGAAAGACAAATTAATTTAATCCTAGATCTAATAAAGGAAGTAGTTATTCCAGATCTAGCGTCTGTATCAGATTCAGACTTTTTGGAAGCGAAATTTGAAGCTTTGGCTGCTGCTGGACAGCAGTTGAACAGGAAGACCACAGAGACAGCAATAGAAAGTAATGAAGAAACAGTGTATAATAAAGCTGGAGAAAAACGTAAATATCAAGAAAAAATAGCTACACAATCAGGAGAGAAGGTAAATAGATCAGTGGCAAATAGCTTCTCAGATATGGCCGCTAAGTCAATAAAGGACGTTTTGGAAGAAAACAACGAGACGGAAAAAGAGAACATTTGGGAATCTAAATCTGTGGTTGCCGTTGAAAAGCAGTTCAACAAGAGGGCTACAGAGGCGGCAGTAGAGAAACCTGAAGAGGCATGTGCTCGAACTAGAGGAAACTTGAATTGCGAAACAGAATTGGTTCCTCGATTAGGAAAGAAGAAAAACTCTTCCCCTAAAATAGGTAACACTCAGGCGCCGCGATGTAAGCGATTGAGAGTTTTGTCATCAGAAGAAAATAGTTTAGAAGAAAACTCTCCTTTAGAGCCTGAAAGAGTGGAACCACCTTTAAAACAACCTCATTTAAATATGGAGGTTGCAAAAGATGCAATAGAGAAAAGTTATTCATTTAAAAACAAAGAATTCATCACGCAATACATTGACAAAAGGCTCAGCAAAATTTTCAAAGGGGAAAGATATTTCATCTGTGATCTAACTAAGGAAGTAATCAATAAATCTTCCGTATCACCGACAGATATTAATGCAGCTTCTGTATCAAACTCCGACACTTTGCAAGAAACTGCTGATAATGAAAATAATTTGACTACTGAAGGACGACAGTTGAACACGAAGACCACAGGGACAGTGACAGAAAGACCTGAAGAAGCAATATGTGCACAAACTGCACAAAATTGTAATTGTCCAGCAGACACAGTTGCTCGTACAGAAGAGAAAATAAACATGTCTAAGGAAAATAGTTCCTCGAAGTTGGAGGCTAAGTCAATGGAAGCTGCAGTTTGCAGCGAATGTGAAACTGGTGTCGATTTGCAACAAAGTCACGCCAATTCTCGGGAAGCTCTCTTAGTGTCAGAAGAAACTGCAAAAAGAACTCTGGAAATCATCGAATTAGTACAAAGTTCGGGCAACGCTACTCAAGAAGTGTCGCATCTGAGAGAGAACTCCGCAAATTATAGTGATTTTCTAGAAAATAAATTTTTCATTGATGTAGATAAGGTAAGCCAGCCGTCTTTAAATTCATTATCAGTCTCAATCTACTAAGCGGCGCTGTAAAACTAAAATTTTCCGTCAATTATTTGGTAGAATTTCACGCTGGCGTATGCTGTGCGTCGCAGCCGTGGTCTCAAAAGACGTATCATCCGTGCCCTAATGGCAATGAATAGGCAAGAGTTTTCTAAGTATACCCGGATTCATGGTTGTGGAGAAAATATATATCAAAATAATGATACACTGGACAAATGTTACCAATTCGTTATGGTCGAGCAGCAGATATGGCCGCCTGTGTTATATATGCGTTCGCAGGATATGATGAAATATTTATTTGCTAAGGGATTGGTTTTAGAAGTTTTGAATTTTGAGAACATCTCACCAAAATTCTTAGACTTGGAGGAGCTTGCAAGAGAGACAAATATCGACCAAATTGTTGTTCAGGATTATTTTAAAGAAACTGGAAAGAAGCTCGGGGATGAATTATTACCCGAAAGACGTCAGGACTTTTATGAAAGATGCTGGGCTCACGATGAATGGCTTCGGCAAGTACCAACGTGGTCTGAAGTGCGTAAATATACCGAAATTTCCACTTTGGTTCTTTTCTATTGCTCCTTGACTTTTATAGGATCATATAATTGTTTGCAAGGGCTTCTTAGAGGACCGCACAAGTAAGTCTGGACAAAAGCAGAAATTAAAATTAAGTATGTGTGGTGAGTATACATACATATTCATAACAAAGTAGAAATAATTTTATCTAATTTTAACTAATATCAAGAAAATAATGTCTAAAGGATTTATTGTAAAATTCAAATTAAAAGGAATAAATTTAAATGTATGTTTAAATCTAATGTTAAAACAATAACCTCCATAATAAAATATATAGTCTTATAAGAGATCTACAGACAAGATATACCGACAAGATAAAGTGAGATCTTCCTAGATTTATATTTTATAAGCTCATTTGTACTTTTCAAGTATTTTTTGATATTTCAAAACGCGCTTTTCCTGAAATTGTTTTAGAACTGTCTACATCGATTCTCAGTTTATCTGGAACTCAGATTCCAACAAATGATTTGGACAAAGCAACTTATGCCAATGACATGAGATATGCAAAAGTGAAAAAAGATCACTCGTACCACAAACCAATCCTAGACGATGCCAAAAAAGATTCTAGAGTTACACAAACAGAAAGCAGTAAAACTCCACTACCGTTATCTCCAAATATTTTTATGCCATCGAGTGGTTCGACTACTGCTACACCGCCTGATTCTCAACCACAACCACCCGACTCCACCCAAAGAAGAGTTCATTCTTCACTTAGTAAGGTTAAAACCATTGGCACCAGTAAAAATCATTCTTCTACTATAAATCACTCCATCGCCAATATGACGAATACGCAAGCGCGGCATAATGATTTATACAGCAATCAACAAAATTCCAAAAACCACTACAAGCAGCTTGGACAGGCCCTAGAATATGTCATACAAAACTCTCCCACGACTGATGGTATTTAACTTTAAAATATTGAATAGAAAAAACATATTTTCAATTCAATTTTAGTACTCATCCTATATTTTTGAGATTGCTAAATTTTATAACCGTTTTGCTCCGTTCTCTTTTTACACGGAAGAACTTTTTTTCAGTTCAGAATTTTCGTGCAAACAATACCATGTTATTTTAAAGTTTAAATCTAACAACTTTTTAAACCTGTTTAATCGACTGTAACCGTGTGAAAAAGTCTATTGATTTTCCTTTTCTTGGCCGTGTTAAATCGAAACCGTTTATAAGGATGTATTTTATATGCTTAGAACGTTCAACATTCATCCAAAACCACTTTCTGTTACTAAATTTCAGATCTTCCAATTCCTACGGATCCTCTTGTCAACAGTCAATCGGCGGATACAGTTTCTTCGAAATTATGCAAGAAAGATAAAAGCATACAAAGAGTAGTAAAGACAATGGCCCCCACTAAATACCAAAAAGAAGGTAAGAAGTCCTTTATTAATGTTATCTATTTAATTTCACATAGTTTTTTTTCTTTTTTGGCAAAAATCGTGAAGTGGGTAGAATTGAATTTGATCAATCGAAATTCATTAAATCGCAAGATGATATGAAACGGATTGAGCAAAAAATAACCGAATGCGGTACTGCTGAAGAAGTTCAAGAAAAACAGTCTGAAATTTCTGGTGCGTAAGTCAGTGTTGATTATATAAGATAATCTTGTTTTTTTTACTTGATTATATTGGAAAAATATTATTATTCAATTTCAAAATCACTAAAGTTCACACGTATTTTTCCGTTTGATTTTTATAACTGATTCTTTTCAGCCATTGTTCAAGTAAAACAGGAAGTGGAACTTCCCAATGATCTGCAATTTTGTGAAGAAGATTCTTGTGATACCATAAAAGTGTATGCGTTGACACCGGAGGTGTTAACAATTGAAAGCGAAACAGACTTGGAAAGCGAGCGAAATTTAATTGATGCTTTTATGAATCCGACAAAGAAAATTCCGTTGCCTAAATCGCAACATAGTATTTCCTCAACAATACATAACGATGATGTCTCGATGAGTCAATTTTGTGAAGCACAGACACTTCCTAGTAGTTTGGAAACAAACGCTGAAACGGAAGGCGATCCTTGTAATACACTGGTACCAATGTCCGCGGCAGTTTCAAATGATGAGGGGTTTACGGTTACTTTCTGCAATGCACAGAGAGTTTCGCATACATCCAGCATGGAAGTAAATCAATTAACGCAAGAAGGTTATAAAGCGGTGGGGCAGGATGGCAACAGTGATAAAGAATCATCTTCAGGTGAAGACCTTACAAACCCCGCAGTAAAAGTAACTTTAATCCAAAATTTCAGTTCCAAATCCAATATAGATGAAGCCAGAAATAGAATAGATGATGTGCCGTGCATATTACCTCCCACCATGGTTAATAATGAAATGAGCTCCCAGAGTTTCTCTGCATCCCAACAACTGGCTACCGATTGTACATTTTTTCAGAGTTCGCAATTATTAAAGGATTTGAGAAATGTATTCACTAGTATTAATACACACACCGGTTGTCACCTAAAAGTAGCAAACCGACATACCACATCTGTTGCCGAAAATTCTTCTATGCTGCAGCAGCAGCTGCACGTAAGTGATAAAGTGGCTCAACAATCGCAGCAAACTATACTCCATCGAGAACTGCGGGAGTTTCATTATTTTGCTGCCCTAAACATACAACATATTGCCACTTACAGCTTGCCTCAAGTGCCTCTCGGTCAACCCTTTATGCTTGCAATAATACGCTTACCCAGTGGACGATGCTTGACCATTTGCGACGATAATTTTCTCTGCCACATGTTTCCCACTTTATCGCCGAGCACTCTCTGTGATGTATTATGTATTCTAAATACTCTCAATGAATATCATTACAACGTATCTAACTGTATTAAGGATGGGGATACGACCGACTGGCGCGAGCTAACGCTTTATGAACTATTCAAATCTTCTACTACGTTTTGTTTTTTCAATATACAATTAAAACCAAATTTAGGTATTGAGTATGCGACGTGCCTTCCAGTCACTTCCTTACATAATAAGTCCGTTAAGCGCAGGCCGCACCGACCGTTGACCGAAGCTATTAAACCTTCTATTCTAACGAAAATAGCCCAAATGAAATCACTAAATTAGTAAAAATGGTTTTACTACGTACAAGATAAATCTTTTACTATTTATTTGAAACGCGATTATATTTGCGTCAGTATTTATGTATAATAAACGCCTGTGTTCTTTTGTATTACTATCGGTGCATTTTTTGGTGTCTATTCAGCCCAGATCGAGTTTGGGGAAGCATAAATTGTAAATTGTGGCATATAAGAAAGTAATATGTAGCAACAAATTCATTGTATGTACAAATATTGTAACTACGCACCATTCTGAATTCATTTTGTTTTTTAGAAGTAAATTTAAAAAATTTTTAAAACACTTATTTTTTATTGCTATTGATTTTTGGTTTTTACCAATTATTTTAAAGCAGCTCCAAGATCTGGGTTTATCACAAGGCGTAGTGTTTTAAATAGTGGTTATAGCAGTTCAATGCGACCAATATATGCAATATGGAATATATGCAATACATTATACCAACAATAATTTTGGGTACCCAAAACTGTAAGAGTAGTTGGAGTTTAGTGTTTCCCGCTGCATCCTATATGTACATTAGTGTGGTCCATAAGGTAATAAAATGTTTAAAAATTTGTTTGTTTTTTCAAATTTTTACATGTGATAAGAAAACTATATAGTATTCAAACTGTCAGCGAGATCGGATATCGCCAACTCGTGCCGCAGAAAACTGCGTACACCTGTTTGCGGTTTTTGCATTTTGGAGGCGAAAGTGTTTTTTGGGAGAAAATTATATGACGCTTCAATTTTCTCTAGAACTATAAAACATAGATCCGTTCTATTTGAAACATTTTTATAGAATTTATCAGAAAACTACGGGATTAAAAAAAAAAGTATACTTATTTATGTAATTTTTTTTTTAATTGCTACCAAACATTTTTTCCCCAAATTTGAAATGAATTTTCTTAAAAACTATTTGCCCTGGAAGTCTAATTTTAGAAGTATTTTAGAGGCTGGATATTTGGTTTCGAAAAACAGGAAACAGAAATGGTCTAATGTTCCTGTTATTTTTTTAACTTTTTGTGATTTGAAGTCGTGTTTTTAGAAAAGCTCCTCCTGTGCCTGAATTGGGGAAAATTTCCCCTCCCATGACTTTTTCCTTGCCGGGACTCAACCTACACGTTCTAAACTTTTGATGCATCTTATACATAACGCCCTGGATATATGTCAATACATGCCGACTTTTATTAAGGTTCATCTTACTCGCATGGAGATAATACTGCCGATAATCTTCTATTACTTGCAAAATGGAATGTTTATTATTTTTTTTAACTTTCAGCAAGAACTAAAGTAGAAACAAAAAATTTGGGAATGAACCAGGTTAAGTTTGCATAAATTTGAATACACTGGCGCGATTTTTCGCACGTTTACTTTTCTATCGATTCGCGTCTGATTCATCGTTCTGTTTGATCACAAAGACAAAATCGCCCCGCATCGCGAACCAAAAAAACCGTTTTGTTTGAACGCATCTTATGCCTACGTCAGACAGAACGCGATTTCCGCTGCGCGGTGGGGCGTAATTTTCGCGCTGCGAATTGGTAATCAAATAGAGCGCGGAGCGCTACTAACGTAAACAAATCAACTGTGTGTATATTTAGGTAGGAAGATTCCATATTTGTAGAAAATACCACTTTTTTACGTTCTTATGGGATTTCTGTGTAATACAACCGGCCCAAAATTTCGCCCCGCATCGCGGAGCGTAAATTCCGTTCTGTCTGACGTCCGCTTAAAAAGCCGGAACACATAAAAAAGCAGCTTTGCAGTCGCAGGAAGATGCTAGGTCAAAATTACTTTGGTTTTTATGGGAAAAAAAAAAAGCAAATTGCCGCTTGCATCCCAGCGGCAATGCCGCAACCGCCACGATCTATTTCGTATTTTGCATATTGACGCTGCTCTTTTTCTTTTTTTTTTTTGTTTGTTCACTTTTTGCCTCGTTTTTTGTTGTTTGTTTACGTTTTACCTCGTAGCATCGCCACTCGTAGCTGTATACGTATATTGAAATTTTATTGTGTTTAGCTCTCCGAGTTTTAACAACTCCTGCTGCTTGAAGCGACCAGATGCGGCTATGTTTTCAGGCTATAAGCTCTTATTAAATTAAATTGAAACCCGAACGTATCGAGGAAGCAGCAATTTGACATTTCGTACTTTTAATCCAGACGTCAAACGAAAAGGATGAAGAATGTCGAAATGAAAAAATGTCAAAAAACTTGGAAGAGCAGTAGTGTTCCCAGCGATTCGGTGTGATTTTGTTTTGCTCTCCGAAGGATTCTAGATTATAGGCGTTGAAATAATGCTTCAATATTTTAGAGAAGATATTAAGTGAAAACTCCGAATTTGGTAGATAATATTTGCGAATGTTTACAGGTAGCAAAGCCTTTGGTCGCGTGTAAAATTCATGACGGAAGTTTATTTTATTTCGGGTTACTTTAATCATCTTCCGCTTCAGGGATAATCTTGCGGCGTCGACAACAACAACAATAGCGTCAGTATCAACATTTTAGATATGTAAAGGATTTTCATTGAAGCGTTGGTAAGTTTGATAAGAAAAATATGGTTAGGTGGTAAAAAATATGGTTACTTATTACCAAAAGTATTTTCTCCTCGATATCACTAAAGTAGACGACCGATCGCAGGCTGGAATATTACTCAGCCCAAATAATTTTCTCCGGTATGAATAGTTCTTCAAACACGATACATCAATATACATATCGCTTTCGTTTTAGTCCACAATATCATTTACATAGAATTTAAGAAAAAATTTGTCTTCCAAAGAAGGTCTTGAAAGAAAGAAAGTCAAGAAGGGTGCTTCCTCTTTACCAGAGAAAGTGAAGGAAGTGTGTTCTTCCTTTTACAGAGTATAGAAGACCAGAGAGTAGAAGTCACAATCAGATACCTAATACCCAAATCTATAAAAGTGTAAAGCAAGGAATTCTAACAGAGTCGGTGTCGACTGCGTCTTTTAGTATCTGATCAGAGAGAGGGTCGGAGGGGTTTAAGTTGTCTATAGCCAAATATACACAGGTGATAGTCAACGATCGCAAAATTATGAAAGTTAAATAAGCTAAACCAATCAGACTTTGCACGATTTTACTCAAATCCAAACTAAGCAAATTTATTCGCAAGCAGAAACTGGAAATCGGTTATTGAAGGCAAATGTAGTTATGTATGTAGTTTATGTAGTTTATGTTATGTAGTTATGTAGTTTATGTAGTTAAAAAAATTAAAATTGTTGATAATAACTTTTCGACTTTTTATGTAAGCATTGAAGGCAATAGGTAGGTGTACATGTCGAACACATGACTGAATAAAGTTTTCGAGTTTAAACATTATCCGAGAGAAATATTCTCCAATGAAAGTTGCCACCGAACCAGTACCAGAAGGCCAATAGGCCTTCTCCCTTAATATGTATCTAATAGCACCTATTTCATTTTTATCATAAGTTATTTGGCAAATGTTTGAGAATTCCTGGTGTAGACATTTTTATATTTCGCTGTTCGAACTTCAAAGAGCTTTAACTTGTTTCCTCTGATATTAAATACGACGAGTATCATGATTACTTTGCATTGTTTTCAAGTTCTTTTCTGCAGCATTCATTTGACATTTATTCATACAAAATTAATAAAATTGTGTTAAACACTTAAGAACAAATTATCATCACCCTCCTTCACTTTCTCTTAGCTCTTAGTTCTTGGTTGGTTAACTTTTTTGCGATTCGCAATATCTAATGAACATTTATTATTCGCATGCTGTCTAATCATCGTTTTGTAAATTTTTGTATGCCGGGTCTTTGCTTTATCTTTCCCTACCGTTCTTTTTTTCGCCTTTGCCACTTTATAGTTAGTTATGTGTGCATTTGTCCTACAAAAACTACACTTCACTCCACCACGTACGTGCCATTCCTCTGCATTGTCGTGTTACTCTTCATTATTGTCTTTTTATTATGCTCAGCCTATAATTAAATTGAACATTTAGTTGCTCCTCGATTCGATGGTGGATCGTATGTACAGTGGCGCGCATTGCTCCACTCATTATTGCTGTTGTTGCATTGTACGTATGACACTTGATTTGTTGCAACATTCTGCTGCTACAATATTTTGCGGCTCATATGCATTACACTTTGGTACTCTCGTGCAGCAGTTACAAGATGCGCACATTCCGTCAGTTCGTCGCGTCGTGCTGATGGCGTCGCGGCCGCTTCATGAAATGCTGTGTTGTTGTGTTATTGGGTGCACACCTCATGGCCGGGTGCCGGCTCGTTCATTAGTTGTGCTCATTTGCCCGTCTGCCGGCATAATTTAACGGCGAAATTATGCAGCGTTAGCAAAATGTTAAATTCGATCTTGGTCTCTCTGCCTGTCTGTCTGCCGCCTGTAGTAGATATTTGTGTTCTCTTGTTGGTTCAGGGAATTTTAAAAACAATTGCCGTTACAAAAGTGTTAATGAAGTGTTGATGAAAAATAAATACACAAATATGTGAAGTTTGCTAGTTAATTAAATTACGACAGCGTTAATCACATCCTGTAAAAAAAAACAATCAGTGTCAAAGTGTTTAAGCTAAACGATAATCCCGGCAATCGATGGGGATTATTATTATGGTCATTATGTTGCGAAGGTACGAGTATGAAGTAAATTAAATAAAGACAATATTAGTTGTATTCCTGTAGCCAACGCATTTGATGACGAGATTGGCTTTCCGTGTAAACCACTAAAAAGAAATTAGGACATGTTTTCTAAAGTTTGAAAAAAGCAGTACTGAGAATTTGACTGTAAAGAGGAACAAGTAAAGGCGTTAACTTCGGCCTGGCCGAAGGTTATATACCCTACACCCGTATCTGTCGAAGTTACGATAAAAAGTAGGCGGGTGACGCCCACTTTCATTTAATTTACAGATAGTAAATTTTGATATATTAACTCATTTACAGCACCGCTTTTCTCAACAAACACCTCATTATATGGTATGGTATACCAGTGGGCGTGTCACGCCCATTTTCTGTGAGATAACTTTTTCTTTTATTATTATTTTTTAGAATATTTTTAAGAGAATATTTGTGCCAAATCTCAAGACTATATCTCCATTCGTTCTTCTCTAATCGTGATTTTCGTCGCCAGTGGGCGGACCACGCCCATTTTTGGGAATGTCTTTAAGTTTGAGACCATGGATTCAGGAATGACATTTTAGCTTTAAACTCGCTCTACAAGCTGAGAAATTGTGCTAAAAGCACGGGAAAATTCATACTTTCTATAAAAAGTAGGCGTGGCACTGGACCGATTTTCTCCATTTTCAATACCAAACAGCCTATGGTGACAAAGAATATTCGTACCAAATTTTATGGCGTTAGCTCTATTCGTTCTCCTGTAATCGTGATTTCTACAGACAGACAGACAGACAGACAGACAGACAGACAGACAGACAGACAGACAGACAGACAGACGGACGGACATGGCTAAATCGAATCAGGAGGTGATTCTGAGCCAGAATATATATACTTTTCTATACCTGCCACGCCTCCTTTAATGCGTTACAAACGGAAGAACAAAGTGAATATACCCTCATCCCTTCGGGTGTAGGGTATAAAAAAGTACAAAAATTTGTTTCTGAGACAGCTGCTCTTGTCTTGGGTGCAGCTCTGTGTAATAAACTTTTAATTTTTACATGATTATATAGTACGTGTTAATAGCTAGGTCATATCATCCAGCGGCAAAATGTATACAATGTATGCATGTACCAAATAGCTTCGGTACTAGTGCTCTTTGGTACCAATAAATTATATCATATGATATTATGTACATTGATACATTTTTGGGTCGTAGAAATAATGACATTATTACCTTTACTTTATCTGTTTTAACATAAATATGTACATATATATTTTCCCCCATATACTCGTAGTTATGTATAATAATAGTTTTATGATCTGTTAAGTATTTTATAGAGGAAAATATAAGTTCTGGCCCCTGCCTCAACCATCGGATTATCCTCAGCAACTTTCCAAATCCAATCAACAGCATCTTCATAATATCTTAAACAATATGAGGAGATTGATTTTCACGAGATTGAGGTTAAGTCATGGATGGCATTTTGTTATTCTCGCAAGTTAATTTTTGCTGTGCCACAATTTTACCGCATTGTTATTCTAACTTATCTTGTCTTCCTCCTGACCCTCTTCACATCTTCGTTGCTAATTGTCTACTCTTCTGCCTTTTTCTTCAGGCTCTTGTTTCTGTTCGCCCTTTTTCTCTTCGGTACGGTTTTTTGCTAATGTGTACTAAGGTTGCAGATGTAACCTTATTGTATATGTATACGAGGTACTTTGTGGCTTATTGTATTGGATTATCGTAGCCGTAACAATGTACTATTATAGTTGCCGGTGCAGTGCCTTTGTCATTATGCACGAATCCTTTGATTCCTTCGCAGCAAAGAAGAAAGAAACAAATTTCGTGTTTAGGTTCAATAACCTAAAATTTATTAGTTGACGTTCATTAACCTTAAATTTGTAGATATTCCCAATATGCATCGTTGCCAATTTTGTTGCCATAGTTGCCATAGAGGCCCCAAGGAGCACACAATCACTACGAATATAACTAATTAGTTATAAATAGTGTCATTGCAGTGTTGAGAGAAGAATATTCCGAGAGAACTGAGAGAATAGTTAAAAAATAGTGAGCCCTAGTAAACACTTTAGCATGTTATTATACGCGTACTTTCAAGGTCTCTGTGTGTCCGCCTGTAACTGCTGATGCGCAAAATTTAGGACAATGTCCATCCATACCTGATTAAAGCTTCGTTCAGTAAAAAACAAAGCTGTCCCACCAATGGCCGGCCATTCATGGCCGTTTGTCTGCTTTCTCTTGCCCCTGAGTGCTAAATGGGCTTAAGTAGAAGGTAGTGTGGATGTGTGTGTCTTATACGATGCCTTCAACCACTGAGCCAGTGCAACATACTCTTTCAGTTGGGGTGGTTTTTGCCCAACTAATTCTCAAATCAATACGATTACTATTGCAAGGTAAGTCTATCGGTCCATCGGTCCGGTCTATTCCATGCGAACAGCTTATCGACTACATGTGTGTTGGCGTAATTAAGAAGGCTAAGAAGAAGGTCAGTGTCAATTTCTGGTAATTTACCTTCAGCTTGTTTTAAGCCTCGAATAATCAAGCATTGTAACACTTAGGACCGATTTCGAAACGTCCGGTTAAGTGCTAATCGGGGTGTTTAAAAGTAAAAATCTCTTACGAATTGACGTTGGAAAGTCCCGATTAGAACTTAACCGGCGACATTGTGAAATAGGCCCTTAGGGATTGAGTAACCACAGAGTTTTCCAATACGAACGGGTCGATTTTGGGAGTTGTCAACATCTTTATTATTTGAACGTGCCGCTCAATTGTGCAACTTGCCATGGTGATTTGGCATTACTGACTGAATTATAAACAACAGATTTTACAGACGCCACCAAAACAACATGGCAGCCATAGGCTGTCAACATCGACCCGTCCCTATTGGAAAACCCTTTACATACATAGCAAGACTTTTAGACTTAAGGTAAAGTATATACTATACGAATGCAAATAAAGGTTGGGCCAACGGCTAGTTTCTATTTTAAATCACCTTTTATTTTTACTCTGATAACTATTTCGCGCTAAAAAAGTGGCAGAAACTCAGTATACTATCTCCGCGGTACGAAATGGATCCACTTTACGCTGAAACGACGTTACGAAATATCAAAAGCGTACTTCCAAAGTGTACGAGTATGCTGTGTTCAGTGCGAATTTCAGTTTTGGAGATGTCAGTTGATCTTCGTGGAGCTGCGATTTGACACCGTTCGACTTTTTTCTTTCTTCTATGAAGTCTTTTCAAAATTCAGTGAAAATATTAATTGATTTTTAGTGTTAAAAATTTAAAACTACTTTAAATAATTTATCGGAGATTTTTATTTGTCCCAACTAAGTACATATGTACGTCTTTTTTTTTAATAAAACAAAGAAAGAATAAGTAATAACACCACTTAATAATGATGATGATAATACGTGACTTAAAATTACGATAAAGCACATTCGTGATTGTTTGTTTCTGTGTTTAGATTATTTATATGAAATGTTTTTCACCTTAATTGAATCAGTTCATTGAGGCCCTTTCTCCATTCGTGCGCCTTCCATTTCATACATAACCGCTGGAATCTAGTTTCAGGGCTGCTTCGTATGTGGGCAAGCCTGTCTCATCAATTAATTTACTTAGCTTCAAGCGTACGAATCCATTTTCATTGGAATCCAGATCAACCAATTCTATGTTGTTTGCAGAAACAGATGCCGCAACAGGTGCTCCTGCTGTGACTGGAGCTGTTTCAGCCGCTGAGGTGGCATTACCGTTAGCATCCGTCTTCACATGACGCTTTTTCGCGTGTGCTCTGTCAATTTCATCAGCTGCTTGATAGAATTCTCCCAACGACGCTGCGGCTGCGTAGCATTCAAATATGTCTCCTTCGCCCAGATAATCAGCAATGTTGCCATTCTCATCATCATCGTCATCATCATTGTCATTGTCATGATTCTCTGACGTGATGTTGATGTTTTCATTATCGTCCGTATGTTTTCTTAGGTTATGTTCATCATCGCCCGTATGTTTTCCTAGGTTATGTTCATCATCGTCTTCCTTTGCCAACGCAGTATCAGGTGTTGTTGTTGCTGTTGTTGTTGGTAGTTTTGACGGCATGAAACACAAGCATTCATCCTCAGTGTATTTCATTCTGTGCCTACCGGCAGCTGCAATATTATCCTGAGGTGCAGCATGAGCGCCTGCCTCAATATGTTGCTGCTCTCTGTTTCGGTGACTACAACTGACTGCTGTCAGCTGCCGTGGATGAACAACTGTTGGTGCCGTACAAATCGGGAACGCTTCATCGTTCATGGCGTACCGGTGTTTTCCACACAGACGACAACAACCCGGCCGGCGGTGGTAACTCTGTTTAAGATAATGTTGACCGAAACGTTCCACGGACTGTGCTGTTGTTGTTGTTGATGATGTTATAGAAGAACCTGCTGCTGGCGCTACTGGCGCTAT
This sequence comes from Conops quadrifasciatus, assembly GCA_949752815.1. Taxonomy (NCBI): domain Eukaryota; kingdom Metazoa; phylum Arthropoda; class Insecta; order Diptera; family Conopidae; genus Conops; species Conops quadrifasciatus. The sequence goes on along the minus strand of OX457077.1, from coordinate 10,340,802 downwards.
GCTTGCAGCTGTTGTCGCTGGTAGCGACAAATTCATTGCTACGCAAGTTGGCAACGACTTTCTGGACTGTAGGTCTGCGGCGTGGTCGTTGCGAGCGGCACGTGCCGCAACAGCAACTGCTGCCGCATTCCACATGTTTTCCACTTCGGCACGCTGCAGCGAGCAACATGATTGCACGTTCCATACCTTTTTGGTATTTAAAAGTGGATTCTGTCTATCGACTCTATTGATTCTACTGTTAAAAGGATTATTGATGCGGTTGATGTTATTGCTAAAGCCATCATCATCATCATCATCATTGTGGTTACTGTTATCGTCACTACTGTTGTCGAGAATTGATGAAGTATGTGGTAGGAATACTGAAGCTGTTGAGGTGGTAGAGACAGCGGCAGCAGCAGCAACAGTTCTGGAGACATCACACGAAGAATGATAAACGGGTGGTGGTGAAACTTCTTGCAGATGTTGCAGGTGTTGTCGTTGTTGTTGATAAAATAATTGCTCCTGCATGAAAATAACCGCATCATACGAAGGTGGTGGTGGTTCATGCCGTAGAGCGGGTAGTGTTGCAAGGCCATCATTGGATTCTGTTAAGAACAGCTCAGGACTATCATAGCACTGTAAAGAAAAAAGGAAAAAAAAAATAGAATAAATTCAGTTAGCCTTTTTCCTCCGCTTCTCTCGCATTAATAATTTTAAAAAATATCTAAATCATTAACATCAACAATAACAATTACTTAAAGGTTTTAAAACCAGTCAAAAAGTGTAAATGTTCCAGCAAAAACGCTGCTGCCTATTTCCTCCTAATGACCCGTCATTTTAACTAACCTGTTCGACACTGTATATATTCATATTCGGATCTGTATTCAGCCATTGTCGTTGCTGTCTATAAGCAGCTTCCGTGCGCTTTTTTATGCTGCGATGACAGCAATAGCAAACGATGCAAAGTACTGTTGTTATCAATGACAGCATCGCCCTATAATCAGAAAATTTGAAAATATTTATCTCTTTGCCAGTACAAAAGTTTTGAATTATTTTTATGTACTATCAGAGAAGGGTATAATATAAATATTTCTATAAAATTGCACGAACGTTGAACGTAGCCTATGCATTATCATTCCTTCCAACCTACACTTAGCAGAGACACATATACAGAATGTCAAGTATGAAATGTGTTTGTGCCTTTGCTAAATTTATACCGTAATTTATACACTTTTTGAGTTGAATCTTATTATAAACGTTTAATCGATATTTTCAGTGATTCAGAATTAGTTTGTATTCGACTAAAATTAGTCAATAAATCGATAGATAATTAAATATATACGCAGACACACACCCACCCACACTTTAATTAATAATTACTTAAGAAATATAAAGAAGAGGAAATTAATTTTAATGTTGCGCTGTCACGGCGTCGGAGGCAAGTCTATGGCGGTGGCCGGAAATTCTTACATCATTGAAAGCACGCATGGCCTAAATGTTAGATGAGAATGTTGCTTTAGTTTTCTCACTCTGAGCTCTACATTCTCTATCGCTCAATTTTCAGAATTGTTAGACTTCATCGTTAACGAAGGCTTAATGATGACTAATTCTGCTTCTAATTCTAACATTTCATTTTAAGGTTTTAGAGAAAATTGAAAAATATCCAAGTTTCGGGAAACAGAGAAATACTGACTTTTTTTCTGTGAAAAATGAGACTATAGAAATAACAATTTAGTTTAAATCTTAGCCTACCCCAGATTAGATTACAAGTTTAAACCGCAGAGTGCTAAAGACATGAGACGGCTACGATGGTAATATTTACTTAAAAATCTTTAAACCTTAAAATGTCTATAAATTTGTAGCCCTATTTGCAAGAAAAAAGTTAATTTTAATTCATGAGATTGAGATTATGATCTATAATATTGTAGAATTGTATAAAGTTATCGAATGAAAATTCTTTAGCTAACTACTGTAGTAAAATGAAAGCATATAGTATTCCTCAGCCCAAGTTTTATCGGCATTCATGCACGCAAAAACCGCTGTGACCGACCGACCGTAGTCCTTTTCTTTTTGACCTTGTTTCGAAGGTATGTACGAGTATAGTATGTAAATACATACAATTAAAGTAATTGCAGTATAGCAATTATTATTTATTATTTATTATTATTTATTATTTTCGTTGCAAGCAAAAGTTATTCAATAATAATCGATAATCGCAAAATTGATACGCAAAATCTATATTCTAGAATTTTTTAATACTCGTAGTATAAAAAAAGGTATTTAAAAACAAAATAGGAGTATCATTTCAACAAGTATGTATCGTATATATTTTTTTATATAAGTTTTAAAAAAAAAAAATTAAAGTTTTTACTCTAAAAAACGGTTGTTTTTAAAGCAGAGTAATTCTTTCCTGAAAATACTGTTATACGTAATTTATCGAAAACTAAATCGTTAGTGTAATGACGTGGTGCAGTATAGTATTTTTAATTATTTTATCTTTTGAGCAATACAAGTACATACAAATACATACAACAAGTACATGTATGTACTGTACCTACGAGTAAAATCAGATAACCGTGTTGGTGGCCTACTTTGACCTCATTCGGCTTAATTAAATGAATGGTTTTAGTGGAGGGTTTCTAAGGATTCTTCGGAAAAATCTCAATGAATGAATGTATTAAAAGTATGTGTGTATGTGTGTGTGTATGTGTTTGGTTTTTTGAGTCGGTTCAAAAGAGGTTAAGAACAAAGAACCTCCTACTGGGGGGGAAAAATTGAAAAAAGTCCTATCCTTTGAAAGGACTTTAAATTTTTATTTTTTTTGCTCAATTTTATGGAGGCGAACCTAGATTTAGGCGCACCTAAAAAAGTCACGCGAATTGGGCTTGTAAAGAAGTTAATATTTGAACGTTTTTCAATTAGCTGAAAAATTTAATGGATTTTATCGATTAATGGATTTTCACTAACGGTATTTATTAACTTCTGAATTATAAAAGCTTTTATAAAATGAAATAAAACCTTCTAAAATTATTCAAACTATAAAAAATAGAGCTTCAGAAATGTATAAACACTCATAAATAAATAATAATAATAAATTTCTCTTTAAAACTAGAAATATTTGTTAGAAATAGTATTAGTAATATAATAAAATAGTAGTATAGTATATATATATTTTAGTAGTAATATAATAGTAGTATTTTTTAATTTTGAATTATGTGGTCGGTATGTTCGTCTTCTTCCTAAACTTACCCGCCGAGCAACAGATTGACATTGCTATTGATTGCATTCGAATATGTTGTACCGTTTGTTGTTGTTATTGTTGTTGTTGCTGCTGCTGCTCCACTGCCAGAGCGTATGTTTTGTTGTTGCTGGAAAGGATTCGTACCGCCATAGAAAACAGAAGAATCGGAACTTTCGTTGCTATTGTATTCGAAGCTGTTGCCATCGCTATCGCTATCGTAGTTGTTGTTGTTGTTGTTGTAATTGTTGTTGTGCGTGGTGAAGCTGGTGGTGCCTGCAGCATCACCAAAGGCAGATTGTGTTGATAACAAAGACGTTTTCGTTTGCGTTATTGATAATTTAGATTTTGATTGTTGTGCTGCCGGGAGCAATGTTGATGATAATGATGCTGATGATGATAAAAATGTTACAATTGTTTGTGACAATCTTTCTTCTCTTGCTGTCTCCGTTTCTGTTGCTTTTGTTTTTGTGCCAGTTATTGTTATATCTTCTTCTGCTTTAGTTTTGCTTTGTCCTGTTGGTAAAGTTGTTGTTGTTTGGGCTGCTGTTGCTGTTGTTGTTTCGGTTGCTGTTGCTGTTGCTGTTACTGTTGATTTGGTTTTTGTTGCAACGTTGCCATTGTGATGATTTGTATTCTTAGAAATCGCGGCCGCGATTATTGCGTAACGGTTAATCGACATTTTATTATTTAAAGCTGTTGAAGATTAAAATTATTCGACTTAAGTCAAATCCGCGACAATTTTGTAAGCAACTTTATCGTCCTTTTTTTTACTAAAATCTATTTCTGTATAAAAACCTTTTGGTCATGATTAAATGACAAAATGATAAATTTCATTTAAGGTAAAATTTTACTTTTTAAAATTAAATAAAAATGATTTGGTTTTATGCAGAAATGATTATAAGTTTTTTCTTTATATCTTTAGAAATTATAAAACAATTTATTTAAAACTAAAAAATTTTATAAAAAGGGACAAAATGTAATGAATTTTTTTAACTGTTTTAATTTGTATTTTTTTAAATATTTTTTTTTATTATTTTTTCAGTTGTTCTCTAAAGCAACCATTAGACAGAGCCTAGACCTGTTCAAAAAGTACCGGTTACATAATTTCTTTCTGGCAATAATGAATACGTATAAATGCATAAAAATAATACACACACATACGCACGCACACACATGCACGGATTAAACTAAACTAAACAACTGACTCGGCTCCGCGAAAGCATCGCTTTAGTATTAACTTCAGTCACTAAGAGATAGCCGCTTACTGTTAGCCTTCAATCATTATTAGGTACTAACTGACGGACTGACTGACTACATTCAGTCACGTTCAGGACACGAACGTTGTGCTCGTTGATCCTGATTGCAATCGTGTTATTTGTTAAGCCTGCGCTTTTTGCCTCACAAACACACGCACGCCCGATTCCACCGGTAGACACCCACACACACACCTACACACCCAGTCGCATGAAGCCATAAAGACTCACACTACCAACAAATACCAACATAAACGGGTGCAATTTTTCACTTAACAATTAATTGTATTTATATAAAATTATAATGAAATAATAAAAGATTAGTTTTCACAAAAAATGAGACCATGCCAGAGACCAACATTGACCAAAAAACAAATAAAATTCAATAACAATGAACTATCGCAACAATTTCTTGCGACACACACACACACGCGTGTATCATATACACTAAATTTGACCGCGTTTAGCGACGTTTTCCAGCTCTTTCTCAATTTTCAGCGAACTCTCTCTCCCTCTCTCTCTTTTGCGTTATTTATTCCTCTTCGTCGTGACCTTTCGAATTGCTTTCACTGAATCAACTGAATGTTGTTGCTTCCAAACGCCAACAACGCTTTTTAACGCTTCGACGAACGCGACGCGAAAAAATATACTCGTACTCGTCCTCGTCCTCGTCGGTCTCTATACTACTGCACTCGTATGGCCATTTGCTTCATCTTCTTGTCCTGTTGCTGCCCTGCCTGCCAAGTTCTTTGTCCGCCCAAGAAGAGCCCAGTTCATTTCAAAAGCAATGGCCCACAACACGACACGGCACCGCCGAAAGAACTCGACTGACTTGTGTTCGGCAAACGAAACGAAACGAAACGGAAGCTCTGCAAACATTGATAAGGACGAAGAAGCAGGAGGAGAAGAAACAACAAACAAATCACAAAGTCACCATTTTGGGCGTCCTACTTTGGTGGACGCGACTGTTTTGTGAGGTTACGAAGGAGACAAGAGTCGCCACAAACTTACTTTCGACTTCTGCAAATATTGGTGCTGCCAATTAACGGTCAATCCAGCTGTTTTACAATCAGTTTTTCCTGCTTCCTTTTGCCGCGTGTTTTTTTAAAGTATTTTATGTTTTCACATGATTGAAACGAAAGGTAACCAAGTATAGCGAACCTCCGCCTCCGAACGTGAAATGCACGAAATTTCACAAAGTTGGCAACTCAGAAAAGTGGGTGTATGGCGGCGTAGTAGAGGATCCCCGCGTGTGTTCAGCCACGTTTTGTTTCTTTTCCTTTTTGAGTAAATAAAAATAGAAAGCCTTTAGTTTTTAAACAGAGTCCTACCAAATCACGCAGTTTCACAGTATATGGGTGTGTCGGTGGGTCGTTGGGGCGTTGGATGTGGGTGTGGGCGTGGGTGGGTGCACGTTGGTGTTGGTTGGCAGCGTAGCACGATAAAAAACGAATGTCCTTCTTCGGAATGCATCACTATGACCGAAATGTATACGGTTACATGGGTACGTTACAAAAATTAAGTTAAAAAGATAAAAATACCCAAAAACCGATTGAGTAAAATATAAAATATTGTAATTGCGAACAATTTTGAATTCCACATTTCAGCGGAAATATACATTTTGACAATCCCTGAATCCATTTTGACTAGTTTCGTCGTGACGTCTGTACGTATCTCGCCTAACTCAAAATCGGCTGGGCGCAGAAAGTTGAAATTTGGTATTTCAACATCTGGTTTCATCTGGTTTTGACATTTTGGTTTTAACATCTAGTTGCTCACCTTCCTTTTTGGTTATAATCGGTTGTGCCTAAGGGGCACTTTTCTCAAAGGGTTTTGTAGAATTTTGTATATAACTCAAAAACGGCTAGCCGTAGAAAGTTAATATTTTGTATTTTGGACTGTTATGGCCTCTAAGGGTGTACCAACGATTTTGGTGATAATTGGTTGTGGCGAAGGGGCACTTTTCTTAAAGGGTTTTATAGAATTTTGTATATAACTCAAAAACGGCTAGCCGTAGAAAGTTAATATTTTGTATTTCGGACTGTTGTGACCTCTAAGTCTGATCCTCCGATTTTGGTTATAATCGGTTGTGCCGAAAGAGCACTTTTCTTCTAGGGTTTTGTAGAATTTTACATATAACCCAATTAATAGTCATACAAGAAAGTCATGTCTTGCACGCATCAGATTTTTTTTTTAATTTTCTTTATTTATATGCTATATTATGCATAAATTCAACAGATCGTAAAAGCAAGAGGTTATATCGACAGCAATGTGGCATTGATTTGATACTAGCCATATATGGTTTATCCATGTGTCCAAACTGCAGACTTTGCTTTATATTAAGTACCGTCACTGTAGTATCAGTCTGCTGTGTATGGTATTGTTGTTGTACGTTTTTCTCATCAACCTAACAATCATTTCCAAACAAACAAACCACACAGACACACACAGCGAACAATGTCGTGTAGTACAGCATTTTTTTAAGAAAACTAAAATAGAAAAAGAAGGTTCTTGTAGGACTTTGTGTGAAACATTTTTGGTATTGCTTCGGCTTTGGTTTATAAAGAAAAATGCTTGTAAATGTACAAATACAAACAGAGAAGTTAACAACAAGAGCAACAACAATAACAACAATCCATATTACGTGGGTGTGTTCACAAAGTGGTCTGAGGAGTTTTTTGGTGCAATTTTCCATCGGAACGGCGGTATTTTTTTAATTGGTTGGGGCTGACAAGGACACTCTGAAATCAAATAAGAATACATGCTCGCAGATATAAAAGCGATAACAAACCTACTCTTGCAAATAGGTACCTTCAATAACCAAAGCCAAAATAACCATAAGCATTATGGTAAATGTTAAGATAAATATTAAAATAACTTTTATTTCTTTATGTCAATAACTATGTCAGTTTTTATGGATGTTCATTATTCGAAAAAGTATTATTTAACTTCAAATTATGGCCTTAAAGAGTAGGAATAAATCTTTGTTCAGAATGTTATGATCGCTCTACATAGTAGCGCAAGGTATGTACATAACCTCAAACTTTAGCTTTACGGCACTAAATTTCCTATTTATTCTGATTCTATTCATAATTTTCACACTCCTTTAAATTCATATAATTTAAAGAAAATCCATTTGCAATCAAATGGAATTTAGAAATTCCTTTTTAAAGAACTTGTTCTCTGTTTCTTGGGGAAAATTATCAAAAAAGGTGATGGCCCCCGATGGTTTATCCCTTTCTTAGGAAACAATCTAATAATTTTTACAAGCTTCTCAAACGATCTGATTTCATGACATCGTAACATAATAATTCGTGTCAACACGCAAACTTTCGTGATTTGAAATCTTAACACTAAAGGATATAAAATTAGAACAAAAGTCGTTTCAGATTCTGAAGGGCATTTTAGTTTGGAGTCTTGAAGGTCAGTTAGGAAGGTATGTCTGTTAGGAAAGTATGGAATGGAAGGGAGGGAGGGAGGGAGGAAGGTGTGTTCGTGCTCAAATCAAATTCGAATGAACTTACATACTTTGGCTCTTGCTACAAACGCTACAAGCAAGTAAATATAAATATGAACCCCAAAAAATTTATTTATATTACCTTAACATGAATTAAATGCAAGAGTTTTCAACGGTTCGTTGAGTACTTATTTCGTATTTCGAATTTTCGAGTTTATTTCTGTAGTCATTGTGCGTTGCGGCACAATGTGGTCATGTTCCGAAGTAAGTTTTGCAGAGATTTCGAATAAAAACCAGTGCATAACTACTTAAAACTAAAGAACTTTTTCTTTTTAGATTACGGTACGCACTTAAAATGGCGCTTGCCGTGTCACTGCGACGAGCTCTGCTGATGCTTTTAGCCGGCGCAATTGTTGTGCTAATGGTGCTCTATTGGAATCAGGGCGGTATAAAGCCGCAATCCTTTATTAATACGTTCGATAAATCTATTCACAATCCTATCGATGCTAACATCTTACAAACGTAAGTAATAAAGTAATATATCGTAAAGAAATTGCTCTTAAAATTTACCAACATTATTTACAAACCTCTTTTTTCTCTCTCTCTCTCTCTCTCTCTCTCTCTCTCTCTCCCTCTCACTTCACCGATCAGACCCATCGAAAAGATGTGGACTTACAAATGTGAAGGTGACAAATGTGTTCGATATCATCGCCTCAAGGAGGATCAAACAGAGAAGCGTATTCCGTTTATGACCTGCTCCATGACCTGCGGCGACATCAACATTTGGCCTCACCCAACGCTCAAAACGGCTGTCAGTTCCAAATCACTTAAATTCACCGTCGAAGATGTACAGCTGCTTGTAGACACGCCTTTTAGTGCGGTAGAGGCGCTCCTGCGTCAAGCCTTTGAAATATTCCTTAAGGATCTGCGTCATATTCAACGGCTAGATTTTAGTCAGACGAACGAGGGCAGAAACGCACCGTCGGTGGCGGCGAGGAAGGCGCTGATGAATGATGGTTATGTATTCGATGGTGTTAGCGACGATAAAACCAAAAAGCGGCGTCACTTGGACATTGCCAATGTCAAGGGCGTTAATTTGGCGGCGGCAGCTTTACTGGCGAATGCTTTTGGTGGTCGGCGAAACTGCGACATCGATCGTTTAGTAATCGAGATAAAGGTCGATAAATTTCCAGATCTTTATCTCAATTTCGAGACGGACGAAAGTTATGAACTGTCAACGCAGTGTATGTACTTTTTCATGCTTTTGTATATTTCTATATGGACGGGTATGGATCTATTACCCTTGTGCTTCTTCTTCTTCTTTCTTTTTCTTCTATGCAGTTCAACAACGTCGCATGCAAGTCAAGATTCATGGAAATTCCTTCTTCGGCGCACGTCACGGCCTCGCGACGCTTCAACAGCTCATCTGGTTTGACGATGAAGACGCCTTGCTGCGCATTCTATCGAAGGCGTTTGTGCGCGACGCCCCCAAATTTCGCTATCGCGGTCTCATGCTGGATACGTCTCGTCATTACTTCTCGGTGCCTGCCATCAAGCGTACCATTGCGGCCATGTCGCATGCCAAACTCAATCGCTTCCATTGGCACATTACCGATTCGCAGAGCTTTCCGTACATATCGAAATATTATCCGGAGATGGCCGCACACGGCGCTTATTCAGAACGTGAAACATACTCGCCAGAAGACGTCAAAGAAGTGGCCAATTTTGCCAGAATTTATGGTGTTCAGGTGAGTTTGCCGCCTCACATTTCCTTTGGGCTTGACGGAAATGATATTAAACATCCTCCTCGTACACACAGATTATACCGGAAATCGATGCACCTGCTCATGCCGGCAATGGCTGGGATTGGGGACCAAAACGTGGTTTGGGTGAGCTCAGTTTGTGCATCAACCAGCAGCCTTGGAGTTTCTATTGCGGTTAGAAACAATCAAACTGCGAGTTAAAAAATATTCCCTAAATCTGCTTTTTCTTGCGAACTCAGGCGAGCCGCCGTGTGGCCAACTTAATCCGAAGAACAACAACACCTTTCTAGTTTTACAACGTTTATACGAAGAGTTGCTCAACCTTACCGGACCCACCGATTACTTTCACTTGGGCGGCGATGAAGTGAACCTCGAGTGTTGGAGTCAATACTTCAATGATACGGACTTGCGTGGCATGTGGTGTGACTTCATGCTGAATGCTTTGGCGAGGTATGAGTATTCTGTATAGACGCATATTAAACACCTCCGAAATTATGCGTTCTTTTGTTTTTTGTTTCTGTCCGCCAGACTGAAGCTGGCCAACAACAATGTTCTGCCCAAAATGGTGACCGTGTGGTCGAGTGGCTTGACCAACACTAAGTGTCTGGCGAAGAGTCAGTTTACCATACAGGTTTGGGGCGGCAGTACGTGGCAAGAGAACTACGATCTCATCGACAATGGCTTCAATGTGATTTTCTCGCATGTCGATGCGTGGTACTTGGATTGTGGTTTCGGCAGCTGGCGCTCAACCGGTAAGTATGGGTTAAAAACAATTGATGAGCATGATTTCCAGAAAATGTTGTTACTACTTTCGTGAAAAATCTTATGTGTATTACTTTTCTTTTTCCTTTAAGGTGATGCTGCGTGTTCGCCTTATCGCACTTGGCAAAATGTGTACAAGCATCGGCCGTGGGAACGTATGCGCCTGGACAGGCTGCGACTGAAGCAGGTAAATAGAGTTAGGGGGCGTTCGATTGCAGCGAATTTTATGGAAACCGTGTCTAATTACAATATTATGATAATTATTTCTAAAATATTTTGTAGGTTCTTGGCGGCGAAGCTTGTCTTTGGACAGAGCAAGTGGATGAACAACAGTTGGATAATCGACTGTGGCCAAGAGCGGCAGCTTTGGGTGAGAGGTGAGTAAAAATTTTATTTGTTTACTTTTTTTGAAATTGTTGAAACTACGATATAATTGAAAACCGTCTTTAACTTTTGCTTTTGTGGACCAGACTGTGGTCCGATCCCAACGACGAGCACGATATGGATATAGTGCCACGTGAAGTCTTCAATCGTATGTCGGTATTTCGAAATCGTCTCGTCGAGTTGGGCCTAAAGGCAGAGCCAATATTTCCCAAATATTGCATGCAAAATCCGGGTGAATGCATTTGATACTTTTATTAAGAGAAATGTATTTATTGAATGAGGACCATCCATGAGCAGCCTCAAAAAAGCACAGCATTTTTTTTTGGTATTATTTTTTTCTTATTTGTTTCATCTAACAAAAGAAAAGAAAACTATCGCTCAAGTTAAAGAACAACCGGTTTCTTGCGTAATTAGTTAGTGAATATTAATTATTGGGTTTTTTATTTTTCGTTAGAAATATTCGAATTCTATTCTTTAGTGTTGAGGTACTTTGTATGTATATTTTAAGTGCAATTAAGTTCAATAACATACAACACATAAATTCGCATACAAAAATCGTGTAATAAATGGCGTTATTAAAGTTTATAATAATATTTTAAATGCATTAAATACAGAAAAATTATCTGATATAGATTTGTTGAGATTTTCAGAGACGCACACAAGTTAAATGATTCATAGCCAAATATATATTGTTTATTAAAATTATATGACATCAGGATTTAAAACTTTAGAGCAGTTAATATCGTATAATGCGTTCACCCTTTTGTTTCAAATAATGTTTAATATTTACATATAATATAGTCAAGGTCAAAGAAGAAAACAACAGAAAAATTTGTAATGAATTAAATGAAGAATATTTTATTTTAATTAAAAAAAATTAAGTAAGTGATATCAGGTGACCTTAAGTAAAACAATGTAATAAATTTAAACAAATTAGTAAAACGTAATTATATATATATATATATATATATATACATAGTAGTAGGATTATTCATATAAAACTTTTGGCAAAATTTAATAATTTATTAAAATTAATTTAGAAGAATTTTTGTGCAAGAATTCTCTGTAACTCTTTGCGTAAAGACAAGAACAAAAACTGTATAGCATTTAAAAATATTTAAAATATATAAAGGATATTTTAAAAATATCAAGGAAAGATTAAACATCAATTTTGGAAGATGCTTTAATATAAAACAAAATGAGTATAACTTAATGTAAATTAAATTAATTAAAAGTAAGAACTTAAGAAACCGTTTGATATTACTTGCCTAAGAATTTAGTAAACTTAGATAGTTTTAATAATACAATATACTCGTACATAGATACATACATACATATATACGTATAATAAGCAAATACTTTATTGCGTATACAGAGAAAAAACAAAACAATTTTAATGTCTTCAATTTTAATTTTTTATTATGACGATTTTATAAATTTCCAATCAAAGTTAAATCATATTTAAATCAAATGAGAATTTATTAATAATTTATAGTAATAATTATATCTAATTTTCCTACACCATTCAGTAGTAGTGTACTTATATTAGTAAATTTTATAATAATTTATAGTTAAATCATTAATAGTTAAGTCATTAGTTTTATAATTAAAAACAAAAAAGTGTAGAAAATTAATTATGTTTTATATAAGTTACAATTTATTTAAGCATGTTCGATCCTTCGTCGATGAGCGGATTGATTAATATACTGAAAACCTTCAATACTGAAATAATTTTGTAAATAGAAGTTATTTTAAAAAGCACTGTTATTAAGTCTAATTTAATTTTTGAAAATATTACAAGTTATCATTGATGATATAAAATAAAATTTCCTTTTTTTCTAAGACAGAAAGTTATTTATTTTTAATGTCTTCGTTTTTTGTGATTGTTTTAGATTTATATTTAAGAAAATATGTATTGTATAAGAAGAATCTTTTGCGAGTATAACAATTAAAGAACATTAAGAGAAAAAAATTACATTTGTTTAATTTTGAATTCTTTATTAATTTACAATACAATGCTTTTACACGCAATTAAAAAATGTATGTTGTTCCTGGCAGGAATCGCCAAGAAAGGCCTTGGCAGAAAGGCATTTTATGCTGGCCGCGAAATTTTTAAATAATGGAAAAATAATGATATTAAATTGTTATTTATTTACAATTATTATTTTCCTCTATTTTTACTGAACAAGTATATGATCAAAGACATTTTAATAATAAAAAGACCTAAAAGATGCTATTAATTCGGAAGGATTATTTATGTAAATAATGGAAGAGGTAATGCAAAATCTGGTTACTTGACACCGCCAATCACCGCTTATCGGCATGCACAGAAGACTGACGTAGATATAATAGGTTTTACGAGTATACAATACTACTATATTTTTAAGACAGGAATAATACATACATTAATTACAATAATTGCATTTATTTAATTGACTTAAATGGTATTGGCTTTATTTAGTTTTTCAAACCTTTTCGATTTAAATATTAAACATAATCCGTTTTGGTGTGTGAATGGAATTTAAATGAATTCTTCCTCTTCTGCTAAGGGCGCAAACAAATCATATACTCTTCGGTGCTGAAAATGAATGATAAAAATCCGGGAGTGGAAGAAATTATTACGCAAAGATCATTGAAAATCGTGAGGCGTTAAATTGTAAAGAACAACAATCGTTATGATAGATTTGTGTTTATGATATTATTCAGGCATTGTTGGAATTGGACTGGTTAAAGTTAAACTGTAAAAAAGAAAGAAAGAAAGAAGAGAAGAAAATAAAATGAGAAAAAGGAATACAAAAAGTGAGAAAAGATAAGTGTAATCATAATGAATATTAAAATTGTATTATAAATCTATTATACAAATAAGTAAGTAAAGTTAAAACTAAAGAAGAGAATTAAATACTAAAGGTAACCATCCTCGATTTACACGGTGTGTATGGTTCTTTTAAAATGCAGTGTAAATTAAATTCATGCATTTATGGGCCTATTTTTTAAATTATAATTAGAAGATGCTCAGCAAACTATTACAAAAAAAGAAAGGAAAGGAAAGGATACTAGAAATTTAAACATTTAAGAACAATTATTCTAAATGCCTGAAATTTTTTACGATGCCTTAGCACAAGTACTAATTATGACTAATGACAATAATGCCTGACGAATTTAACGAATTTTATTTCAATGTTCATTGAAAATTTCGGAATAAAGTGGCTGATAGATAGAATTTAAATCTTCTCAACTCACCGTATACTTTCAGTTCTCGATCTCTGAGAGTAATCACTGGACAAATTGTATCTGAAAGAGACGAGACGAGACAAGTACTAAAGATGTTTATCAGCAAGGAAGACAGACGTAAAAGCACAACAGAAAACGCGATTTCGTTTACGTTTCGTTTTTACATTTTCTTGCAATTAATTTTAAAAAGTTCCACTTAGTGAAGCATTTTAATTGGAACTTTTAAAAATTACATTAACAATTTATAATTACAAATATACAATTTAGAAGCAACGAAAAATATTTTAGAAATTGTCTGTCTCGTGTGTCATCGAATGCTCGTATATTCGTAAGTAATCGACGATTGTCGACGAAGATTTGTTTCATTCACGATTCATGCACTATGGTGAAATGTCGTGAGTGATTCGTTTGTGTTTTCCTAAAGACATGGACTACGGAAAATCAGCAACTATAGGTGATGGATGCACGTACCTTCGATTCCTTTTTTGATGAGTTTGCAATAAATTACGATTTTCCCGCCATCTATCGATGCGATGGCGCAGTGCTTGACGTACTTCGGTATTAAGAAAACAGAAAAAAGTTGATACAAAAAAACCCTGAAAATGAGAAGAAAAACGCCATTACAATAGTTATTTATGTGAATAATGAATAATATATTAAATAAATTGTACATTAATTAATAATTCGGCTAGTTTTCTCATTGATATTGATTGAGTCGACCGACGCGTCCGTCGACTTACTTGGGTGCTGATCAGAGAAGCGCGTATCAATTCAAAGAGACTCCGGCTCAAGCCATGTTCTGGGCCGATGAGCACCAACAAATACGTAATGCCGAACAATGGAATCAGTACCAAGAGTGCCTTCGACGCCTTACGATATTGATGTGTTTCCAAGGTATTGGCCGAGCGCAGTTTGGTGATGAGTACCTGAAGTCGGAGGAGGAGAAAAAGAAGAAGCAGAAGAAGAAAGCAATGTGAAATCCAAACATTGCAATACATAACCAAAGCTCGAAGGAAATAAATTAATACAAACAATTGAACAGTTACATACATAGACAGAAGTTTAAGTGGAAAGACACACACACACGGATGGATAAACAGACAGAGACAGATGCGGCATTTACGTAACGTACATATTTATGGTCTTTGTGGTGATAACTCATTAGAAAGGTCATTGACTAGGATGCAGCTGAAGAAAGGATGTATGGAATTTCTGGAAGCGGAAATGATTTAATTTAACATACTACGAGTGTAAACAAGTACGTAGTTGTTGTTTCTCTACAGCAACAACGGCACAGAAACCGTAAAGAGAGTTTCCAAAAATCAGATTAAAATCAATTTTGCTTTTGCTTTAAGGCACACAATCTCAATAATCTTCTCTTTTAATTTCTTAAAAACGAAAACAGAAAAAACCAAAACATTGCAAAAAAAATTTACTTGATCTAGCTTTAGAAAATAGCTTTTTAAAAATTAAATTCTGAGACAGTCTTTACTGCACGTACATATAATGGCAGAGCAAATAAAGTTCATTGAAAAAATTACCATAAAAAAAGGGCAAAATGGACAAGAAAGACGGAACATCGTAACGCTGCAGGCGATATGAGATAGTCTTTGGAAAATTAAGAAACTACATGAAGTCTTTTAGGGCGGGTGGGCGTGCGGACGGTCTGAAATATTGTGTATTTCAGCTTTCCAGCGGGGGCGGTGGCGGTGGTTAAACCTCCCGAAAATGTTGTTCTTCCAAAATGAAGGAGAAGAAGAATCGAGTACAAACAATGAACAATGAAAAAAGTGAAGAAAATTATAAAAAAATAAGATTATTTTGTTATGCTCGTACATACTTACCCACATAATGCGAACGAGAAATATCAAATTGACCAGAATTACTAACGATGCAGGTCCTTGGAAAATCCAATCCACATGAGTTCTACGCATCCATGAACATTCGATATCCAGCTGTATGCAAAATTGAGATACAAAAACAAAAAGCAAGCGAAAAGGAAAAGAAAAATATAGTATTCATTAATGAACTACACTTTTTATTACATAGTACGCGTATGCACATAAATTCGTATAAAAACAATAAGGGCTAAGGGCGAAATAACGTACTTAATAATTCTTGTAACACAGTGTAAATGCCACACATCATACACATACCACAGAAGTACATAGTACCGGTTGTTTTGTTTCGTTTTGATTGGAAGGATATCAGGAAGGATTAGCTGAGATGATGCCACAATCTCTTGAGATTACCAAAAAATACGTAAGTTCAAATGAAAGTTTTCAAAAGTTAAATTATTTTTATTGCTGCTACTGGCATCCGGGATGTTGTCAGGTTTTTAAAAAAAAACAAGGCAAAAACTGTTTTGTGGCAAACAAGTTTTTTGTGTGTGAACGAGTTCCGGAAACGAATAAAAGACCCCCAAAATATTACTAATTATTATAAAAATACGCCCAAAAAAAATCTAAGCAATTTGAAAATATGTATAGCATTCGACAAGAAATTTTGAACTTTGTATGTAGTCTACGTCGAAAACTGTAGAGTACTTTTCTGCATGCCGAAAACCTTAACCTTGTCGAAAACT
Organism: Conops quadrifasciatus; assembly: GCA_949752815.1. Classification (NCBI taxonomy): domain Eukaryota; kingdom Metazoa; phylum Arthropoda; class Insecta; order Diptera; family Conopidae; genus Conops; species Conops quadrifasciatus. The sequence goes on along the minus strand of OX457077.1, from coordinate 10,324,148 downwards.
CTTAAACACATTGTCATCCCATAAATGTTTCATTTTTTCACAAAGAACTGACTGGACTATAGACTGAAAAATAAAATTGAAATTCATGTATTTTTCATCGAAAAATGAAATTTTTCACAGTTTTTGACAATTTTGTGTAATCTACTACAATTTCGTTTGGTAGTCTAACGTAGGTATTAGACATGTCGAAAATGTCGAAAACTGGACAAAGTATTCGGCATTATAACCCAGTTGATAGCATAAATATCGTCGCGGTGCAAAAAAAAATCGATTTATATCACTTCAAAAAGTTAACGTCTACAAAAAGTTAAAATAATTTTAGGGGCGAATAATTTGTTTTGAATTGAGAATTGATTACGCCAAGTAGAGCCCAGCAAGAGCCAGTCATAAATTGCACAGTGGTTACTAAATGACTGAATGACTGGCTGAAATGGTTTTGTTATAAAAGCAAGGAAAAACTTTAAGGCTTAAAACCTAAAAACTTGCCACAAAAGTTTTAAGTTTTAGCTTCTCTCATTATTTATCAAAGCTACCAATCAATCATAAAAAACTGTTTTACAAACTCTTGTGAATTTCTCTCTCTCTCTCTCAAACTCTCTAAATTTCTTATAAATTCTTTGATAACTGAACTGAACTGAACTGCTGAACTGAACTGCTTCGAAAGAGCTCAATATAAAAAATATTGGCAACATACAAACATACATACTCGCATATATATGTATGTACATACATATGTATATATTCACGGACGGAGCTTATTTTTCCATTCAAACTGTTTACTTTGAACCAAATCGAATCTCAGTGTGTTGTATTCGGTGAAAGGAAATATGCCATGATCGAGACGATGACGGTTGGCACAGAGATAACGCTAGAAAAAGGGGGTGATTTGACGGAAAAGTAATTATGGTACAATGTAGGTAATGGCTTTTTTTGTAGTTTACACTTAATTTCCGTTTACACGGCATGTAACGGCACAGTGTAACAGACACCATTTAAAAATAACCAGGAGACATTTTAACGGAAGATTCATTATAATGAGCATTTTAATGAATGCAGAGAATTAATAATAGTTATAGTGCGTAGTGCAAAGAGCAATTATATAATCCAACTTTTTATACAGTATTTTAAGTCCGTAAATAACCACGTAAAAGAATAAGCGTTAAATCGATACTACGCAAGAAATGACTTTTTCCTAATAAAATCTTGTATTTTAAATAAAAACAAGAAAGTAAAACGGCGCAAAGGAAAACGCGGACGCTGATTCGAAATGCTTGAATATAAAAATACTATTAAGATCATAACTTTTAAATCTAGGTTTCCTCAGCTTTTTTGGCATCTTTTAAAATATCACTTTTTGGCACCAAATTTGCCAACAAACAAAAACACTCCTTCCAAAAATTTAGTTAATGGAATGCCATAAGTACCTTTAGCCTTAGTTAGTTTCTGATTTTTAGAAGTAAATTTAAATGGAATAAATATATATTACTTTTAAGTTATTAAAGGACTTATTCCTAGCTACGGTTTAAATATAAAGAAAAGCTCAGAAACGATCTTCTTTGGAGTTTCTGAATAAGTTCTGGCTTCTGAGCAACTCATATACATATGTATGTACGTATTTATTATTATTTATAGTGAATATAATAAGTATTCATACCTAATGTCCTTTTAGAAAATTAGTCCTTTATAGAAAAAACAAGAATCAATAAAATAACAATCACTTTATTCAACAATTTATCATTTTTTCTTATCCTCAACTTTAAAGGAATTTTACTAACGCATTCTAGTTTAGCATTAGTAAAATACAATTTATGCTAATTGTATGTCTTTCGTGCGCAGCGTATTCATATCCATAATTTAAAAGGAAAGATTGTGTGGATTGTATACTCGTACACTTTAGAGATTAATTTTTCTTACGGAAAAAGGAAACTCGAAAAAATATTTTCATATCACAAGGTGTGCAGCTTATACATACATACATCCATACATACACATGTGTATACATATATCAGACATCCTGTTTGCGTATGTGACGTTTCTGGAGCTGGTTCTAATAGCCCTACACAACAGGAGGGCGGTATATTAAATTTTCTCTCGTCCTTATATTTTGGCATAATGAATATAAGGACGAGAGAAACACATTAACATAATATGTATACATATTCGCAATATGAATACATATACATATTGTATAAAGATATGTATTTTTGTATTTCACTATTGATGGCGATTTCAAGCATGATTTAGGCACAAATAATTGTGCTTAACCTGACAAAAATCGAATGGGCCTAAACATGAAAAGTTCTTAAAAATGAAAGAGAATGCTCTAAAGATTGTCGAGCGAGACTTTGGCAAGCAAATTTTGTACAATTATATATCACCAAAATGATAAAAAAATATGAAATTTAAAAAATTAATATCACTATAGAAATAGTAAAAAAAAAGAAAAAGTTATAAATAATATTTATATTAAAAGTTACTCCAAATATAATAGACTGTATACTATAAAAGACTGTAGCGTATTCGCGGTGTGTATACCATTCGATTTAAAACTAAGTCAATTCTTTCTGTTGTCCCGTTTTTTACCTTTTATTGTCGCAGAAATAAATTTATGTACATTCATATCGATTTTAACGAGTTTCTTTTTTATGACTGTGATACGACGTTGTCTGATTTTGAAAAAAGCCGGCTTTAAAAATTGTCTGTCTAAAATAAGCCACTTTTTAGGAATTTTAAGACAAAATATATGCATTTTTATAACATAAAAAGAAATTTTTGAAAGGCATTTCATTTCGTTGAATATTAATTTAAGGGCTGAGATAATAATATTTTTATTGTATTATAGTGGTATGTTACAGATACGAAAAATGAAATTTCTAATAATAAAGTAAAAGCATAGTACATACATACATACTTTACATAACTTTGCATAACAGTACTTTACAACTTTCGAAAAAAAAAGTCAATTATTTTGGTCAAAGAACATTTTTATGGAAATTAAAGATTTTTTTTACTACTTAATATTTTGGGTTATTTAAAAAGATTTATTAATCTTACAACTAGATATACTAATCGTATGTTTATTTTATTTTTTTATTTATCCTTACCCCATTAAAATATTCAGTTTCCAGAGGAGAAGCGAATATCTTAGCAATGGACCAGATGCAGACAATAATGGCCGGACAACCTGCCATTGTACATACAGAAGAAGAAAAGAAAGAGAAAAATTCAATAAATGTATAAGCTTTTTTTATTAATTTTTAAAGAAAATGGTTATTTGGGAAAAAAAATAAAGTTTAATTGATATGGTTTTTATTGGACTTACCCCAACCCACTAAAGCATAACTAATAAAGTAAACTCTTTCGCTAAAGAATGTCTGCACCACTAGCGTATATAAATACAGGCCTAGAAGAATTAAATTATGGTAAAATTTTATTTTATTTTAAATCTTTAAATCAAAAGCAAATCTGTCTGTAGCCTTCGCCGCATCACGCACCTTCGACAAACATCCAGAAAAAATTCGTTAAAGTAAAATAATGGAACAGCATCACAAGAGTTATGCAACCAGCTTGACTCGGCTGATCGTTCATCTGTTAATATCGACAAAAGAGAGAAATAAAGAAGAAGAAGAAGAAGAAGAATTGTTTAAAACGCTACAGTACATTCATTGATTGTAATTTATTGTAGCTGGTAGCTCGTTTGACGAGAAAATTCTCGTTCCTTTTATCGTTCTTGCATATCGTCTCGAATCTCGAGACTAGATTAGAAACCCAGACGAAACGATTTGTTCAGTGCCGAGAAGACGTTGTCAGCCTAACAACGAGATCGTTTCAGAAAATCTCGCTCGTACGTAGTGCACTACCAGCAGAATTAATAACTTTATGTAGTAAATTTTTAAAAAGCGATCAGAGAGCGTTATGGAAATATTACTCACCACATGAAGGAATAGCGTTAAAATCCACAATAAAGCTGATAATACGTAGGTTAAAAAGAGGTTGGCATGTATTGTGTTTCGTATGCACTTCAAGTCCCTTTAAACAGATACAACAAAGCAAACATATACTAAATCAAGGAATCATGTACCGAAGATTTTGTACTAATATAGCATACATACATACATACATATCGTATATCAAAATTTTCTGAACGTTAAGGTTCAACTATAATGGCATCAAACAAACAACTTAAGCTAATGTCAAAACTCAACGATAATGACGCTCAATTTCTGTTAACTTCTAAGCTTCAACTATAATGGCATTAAGCAAACTTAAGCTAATGTCAAAACTCAACGATAATGAAGCTTAATTTTTGTTTACTTTTAGCGCCGCCTATAATAGACTTTAGAACACACTTTTTTTGTGTGCGTTAATTTTATGCGACCCGTTTCGCTATCACTTTATGTTCCGTTAAAGTGATAGCGATTAACGCTAATTAATCACTTTATGTATTTTGTTAGCATTAAGAAATTTTAACGAAACTTCTCTTAATTTATTATAGTTTGTACCATATAATTTGCGTGAATTCGCTTCGTTCTTAATTTTTTGTTAATTCCGCTTACGGTTCATTATAGTTGAACCTTTAAGAATTGTTGAGCCTTTAATGTTCATACTTACTTAAAATATAGAAACACTATTAAAGCTAGAATTAACGCGATGAGACTTAAGAAATAACCGCCACAGTAAATGTAAGTGGGCAGCTCACTGCCGGGGCCAAAATCGGACACCGGTATCGGTGGTTCATGGTGACACCTATCATAGTTGGAATAGTTGTCCCAGGTGCCATTGGGAAAGCAATACCTTGTGGCATTCTCTGGAAAAATAATAACAAAAAATTACAAGAATATCAGAAAAAGTGATTACGGAAAATGTTAAATTGCTGTGAGAGATATCAGGTATTTCTTAAAAAGTTAAATAAAACAAATCATCCTAGAGAAATTATCAATTATAAGGATTAATATAAAAATTTTTTTTAAATTTTATTAAAATTTGATATTTACTCTAATTTTAATTGCTTTTGTCTTTTCATTTTCCAATTTTTTTTTTCGTTAAAATAAATGAATCGAAAGGAAAACAATTCTATCGAAAATTATCCCGAAACCACAGTATATAATTTTATTTACTGCTTCGTTCACATTCATATTCTGCATCATATACCCCGTTAGGAAATCTTGAGGTTAATAAAGCTGAAGATCGGCGTCGCATTTAGGACTTGGCCGAAAGTAGTCAAAGAGGTAAGTCATAACAACTTTGAAAATCAATATATTCAATACAATTCATTTAAAAATAATTTCTAAATTTAAGGTATTTTAAATTATATATTGTTGGATATTATAATAATAGACATATTATTACTAAAATGTCTAACAAAAAGCGAATCCTTTCCTTTTATTAAGTGGAAATTATATCCTTATTCCAACAATGCCCGCATCCTGTTGTATTATTATATGTTTTGTAATATTATACGTGGAAATACTCGCTTGTCGACGGTGTAAATAATAAAATATATTTACACCAACTGACAAAAGAAAATAATTAAATACTAAGGAAGTTTATTTTTCGCTGCTTCACATTCAATTTACTTTGATGATGTTTAAGTTAATTTAAAGTGTAGTATCTCGAACTTACGCGTTGAATCGTACTGAACGCCTTTAAATTCCTCGAAACATGGTTGAATGGACCAAGTCCCTGGCGCCGTCTGTGGCCAACAGAGTACCGAATCAAAAGATACAGGACACGCAGCAGGATTCGGTTTAGTGGAACGCTGAAATGGTGTAATGGAGTATCGCATTAATGCGTTGAGACAAAAAAAAAATGGTAAAAATAATAAGAGTCAAGTCACTGATTGATTTGCTTTGTGTCCAGTTAATAATCAAAAAAATTTAAAAAAATTATACAAAGTGATAAAATAGCACAAGAAAAGCAAGAGTGTATACAAAAATTTATTCTGTTAATATTGAAATCTTAAATTTTGGTAATTTAAACATTTTTCTTGAGTTGAAAAGATTATTGATTATTGCATTTAAATAATTGAATAATGTACTCGCGATTTACACGGTATGTTGCATAATTGACAGAAAAAAAAACTTGAGGTCATTGTGGCATTTGTTTAGATAGATACAAAATATTCAAGCTAAAATTTAAATTTAAGTATAGTTCAGGTGGCCGTTGTCAATGGAAGTTATCCGTTTTCTCTTAAACCGTGTGAAAACGAAATCCTGTTAATCCTTATGTAATAAATTCTGCAAGTAAAATAAGTCCGTAGTGTCATCGTCTGATGGCTTTTTTTTGTAAAGTAAAGAAGACAGAAACTTTATTGCTCTGGCCTAAAAGTATGCAAACGTTTTTGCTTAAGAGAAAACTATGAATTTGCAAAGAAAAATTTCATAGTTACCAGCAAAAAGTAACATTTAAAATTATTAAAAGTATCGGGAAAATTAAGCGAGAAATTATATAAAATAAATAATTAAATCATTTTAATTTAAATTTAAGGAAATTGATTAATTTGTGCCGTCTACTACGAGAAATATTGGATTTTTAAGAGGCCCAGAAGAAAGCTTTATGCTACAATGTTCACCATTTCGGAAGATAAACTATTTCATTTTAGAGCATTTTAAAATTTTTTAAGTTTAAAACTTGATATTGCAAACACACCTATGTGCAAAAGGGCAAAAGCTTACGGCGAAAACATTTTTCTATCGCCAAAATTTGTTAAAAGTCAAAGATTGCAAAAATTGTTATTTCGCTTTTCAATAAATAAATAATTACTTTTATATTATTAATTTTTAATTTTGATAATTTTTTTTTAAATAGGCACATATGTACATATATTAAAGAAATAGTTTTTTGATAAAAAATTAAAAATTTCCCATACTAAATTATTGTAGTTGTATAACAATTCAATTTTACTTACTTGTTTTGGTGTTGTCGCATTATTGACAAACTCTAATTGAAATGACTGTTGATTTGGGATTTCCTGTTGTTGCTGTTGCTGAATTTCCAATAAACATTGTAAATTGAAATTTTGAATGAACGCATCGTGTTTCATACGTAAATCGTCTGTGATGGATGTAGCAACACTTTTCGAAACACCCGCAATATCATCAACTTCGAGAGCTGCCGAGTTATTGACTACAGAATTACTATTTTCCATATTCGAAATATTGTCAACAGTATTATTTACATCATTGCACCGTTATACAGAATACACGATTAGATTTTAATTTTAATTTACGTGCTCGTATCTCACTGAATCAACACGAATCATTTAATTAACAAAAACACAAAATTGTCCTCTTCTGGTTTGTTTCTTATTGTTATGAAACTATTAACTGGAATAAAGGAAACAGTTTCCACAACTGCACAACCTGCTCCGTCAATACTTACACAACCAGAGCAAATCTGCAAAGAAAAGAAGAAATACAAATGCTAGTATCTTTAAGATGCTTAAGAAAGGAATAAGAGATTCTTTATCTCTTATCTTTAATTTTTTTCGAGCATCTTGTTTTTTAGTATCCTAAATTTTTGATAATTTTTTTACGTAGTGGTTGGCTATGCATGGTTTTATGAGATATTAAGTAAGGTTTGCATTTTTTGGAGAATTAATTATCAAAGCGAAGAATAATTGTTGTATGTATTTACATACACTATTAGTGTTAAAGCTGATATGAGGTAGCAGCAGTCTTCGCAATCATTTATGACAAATCGTTCATGAATCAGTGATGAAAAGGTGTGCATGTAGCTTTCGAAAGACTAGGTATGTAATTTTTCGTTGTATGTTCAGTTTTGTTTTTTAATTTCTAGCATTAATTTTTTTTTAATGACAACCGAAATGAAATCGCACAAAATTTCTAGAATTTTAGATTTTTTATTAACTGGAAGCTGAGCTTTTTAAATGCAACTAACATCGAGTATAAAAGCGTCATTTCTATAAAATTGGACTCAATAGTTTGTGTCGTTTGTTTGTGTCGAGCACGTGCAGTCATGCAGGATGAATGGTGAAATGTCATGAGTGCTTCGTTAATGTTTTCGTAAAGACATGATGAGCTCAAATACTGATATCTACTATCGGTGTATACAAATAAAAAACAGTAGGTGTGAGGGTGTACGTACATATGTATGTATGTCTTACTGTGGGTGTATGTACGAGTACGTATGTACATACGTACATCTTATCATGACAACAATTTAGAAGGTTTACGAAGACAAGACGAAAACTTCATTAACTTTCAGAAAAATTAATAAATAATGAAAAATTATATAAAGCTGAATTTATTCACCGAAGGAAATAGCAGCCACAGTAGCTCCCAATGGCGCAATGGCAACAACCATTAGAGCATCGGCACCGGCAGCAGCGTCATATTTCATATTTTAAATTTTTTCCCATGTCATTAATCTTCTATATCGTACACTTCAAGGCCTTTAAGGAGACGTGATAGGTTTAGAAAAATTATATACTTTAGCTCAGAATCACCTCCTGAGTCTGTGTTGGCCCGATTTTAGTTTAATTGTTTGGATTTTTTGGATACCAATTTTTAAAATTCATAACTGATGCCTTTTTTAGGTATATGTATGTAGGTAAATTTTTGATTTTCGAATTTCATATTTATTCTAGAATCTCATATTTTTAATTAATATTAAAATATCATCTGTTTTTCTATTGTCTTCTATTTAAATTTTCTTTTCTAACTGCAAGAAAAGTCATATTTTGCGTGGCTTTTTAGAGACTGACACACATACATACGTACATTTTTCATTAGAGTCTACAGTTCATTTCTGTAGTAATGATATGAATATGCAGGTATTATAAATTATCTTCAGCATCTTCAATATCTTTAATTCTATATATTTAAGTTGACAGCAACAACAATAACCAACGAAATGGACGAAGAAGTTAAAAACTTTATGTCGTAATGTAATGCACATAAGTGTTGCGTTAATTATATTATTTTCTTGCTAAATTTTGTTTCCTAATTTCCTCAATGAAACTAAAATTCAACCGCAACCTCATTCCGGCTATCTCCAAAAGGAAAAATTCATTTTCTTAATGTAAAGTAAATGTTACGTATTACCTACTAAATAATTGCATGGTATAAATATTTACGTCTGACACCGAGAACGTCATAAACGTAAATATTTTTATTACAACAGAACCGTTACAGACCATTAAAACGATTTCACTCGGCAGGCATAGCATTACGTTGGGTAGAGTATACAGAGAGAGGAGGAAGAGCACTGAATGAAGGCAGAGAGAGATTACTTTGTCTACATCATCTGAACACCATTGCTTTCTTCTCTTTACACTTCGCACAAAACTTTTGCATGCTTGTATTAAATATCGATGGTCGCGTCGTGCAAGAATTGGTTTTGTTTATTTTGACTTATCTACGATATTTGTTTTTAGCAGCGTACAATTTTTTATAGCATAAACTCTGAATGAATTTGGGTTGAATTTATTTTTGAATAATCCTATTTTTTATACTTAATGTGGGTGTGTTTATACTTAATGAGAGTTTGATTATTACTGATTCCATTTTTTGCTCTCACTTCGGAGGCCGTATTTTTGTGGGTGTCAATGTAGAAATTGACCTGCTCTCCAGACACCAAACTACATACTTCAACAAAATAAACAAAGCAAAAAAAACCAATAAATTTTTATTTTTTTTAAAAGTCCTTTGTTTGTTTTTTTTTCAAATATCCACAAAAAAAAAATTTTTTTATTATGAAATCAGTTCAGTTTTCAGTTTTCGTGTAATTATTCTTCACGCAGAGCGAAATGGGTTGAAAAATGCATTTAAATGAAATGAATAAAAATTTTATTTGATATAAAATTTAAAGCATTTAAATACAGCTTAATTGCTTTGGTCTGCTTTGAAATTTCTGGACGGTAATTTGTTACATATTTTTGCAAAATCATTGTCTGTGTGTTTGTGTTTGCTTTTTTCTTTTTTTTTCGTATTTATTTACTATATGTCTATGCACTTTATTCATTACATTATTCACTCTTCACAACTCATGAATGTAAATAATTTAATAAAATTGCACATATTCATTAATTTGTTTATGCACAGTGAAGCCACGAGTGTGCCAAATCTCGATACAATAACTTTTAAACATGAATCGAATTAAAGTAAACAAATTGGATTATCTGATCAAATATATAACGTACAATGACAACAAAGAGCAGGAAAATATTATTTATTAACTTTATTAAGATTTACTTGCTTGTAAACAACAACAACAACACTGTTACTGTCGCCATACAATAAATTGAATTAAGAAATCCAGATTTAAATTTGACACGAGTAAGACATACCTTCACACATATGTACATGCCCGCGTAGGTACTTATTTGTTCTGTCAAGTGTAAATTGAAGACAAAACTGAAGACGAATAAAAACAATAAGAAGAAGAAGAAGATGAAGAGAAAGAAAAAAGGAAAAACCAATATGCTTATTATAAAGATAAAAAAACAAATAAACGAAGGACACGTATGTACTTATGATAATTGTAATCGTATCAACATCCACATTATGTCCTACGATAATCAGGAGTAGAGTGATTGATATATTGTGCAATATTTTTTAATTCCTATTGAACAATATAAGTTGATTGCGATTATGTCTTTAGCGTTGACGGAGTGAGCTATGAGTCGACTAAAGCAGCTCTTCTCGTCTCATCTCGACATTCTATAATCTATACGAGACTGTATCCTCGTCTCGTGTGAATCACTAAATCTCTTTAAAAAAATTAACGTTTAATACGAGCATATTATAAAAATGCAAGATATGTATTATTGCCGAAGGATAGAAATGAAAAAATTTTCATTTCAAATTTTGATATTTTTGTTCTGATTTTTATTTTCTGTTTTCTATTGAATGTTTCTTCATAAATTCCATTTATGATTAAGCCGAAAGACTAATAAAATAGACATACATAATTTTACTTTTTACTACCTGTCAAACGAAGTTTAATGAAACGAAAAACCGCATACATTCTATATAAATAAATGTTATTTAATAATGTTTAATAATGTTATTTGTCTATTCTTCTCTTTTGGCGTAAATATGAATTTACACCCGCATACACGCAGCCATAAATTATGCAGTACATTTAAATATGTTTGTAGTTGTATATATGTATGTACACATGTAGAGGTATTAAAAAAATTATGAGTTTATTCCAGTAATAAAGACCGCTTCAGATGTTTTTCTTAATGAATGCATGCATTCAGTGCGATGCCAAAATGATTTACGATTCTTTGGAAATTTTTCGCTACAGCTACAAGCTCTATGTGCGTACATGAAGAAGAAGCATGTTAAATAATTTCATAATTATTCAGACGCCACAGTGTTCACTCGCGACAAATTGTTCAGTGAATCAGTGACGAAAATTCATGCACGTGCAGCTTTTGAAAGACTATACTTTTGTTATGGACAAGTCCATTTTTGGGCACGATCATGAAATGTCTGGCATGATTCGTTTATGTATTCTGAAAGATATTAACTAAACTAAACAGATTCATGCATGTTTTTTTCAAATATTTGGGATATTGAATATTTTTAATATAAAAATAAAAATTGTTTTTGTACCTACATATGTCTGTATGTACATACCTACTAGTATGTGGGCTGCGTGGAACACTCGACTCTGTAGATCAAGTTATAGAAAAAATAAGCAGAAGCGGCATTTAAAAATAAAATTTAAACACGTGTACAATTCTTGCGTATTTTTTCGAATAACATGGTCTGTTTCAATCACAGTCTATTGTATGTATAATCAATTTATAGTAAATTTTAAATTTAGGCAACTTAAAGATCGATTATTGGTAATTAAAAATGCATAGAAAAGATGCGCGCGAACATTTCAAAATTCTCCTTCTCATTTCAAAATTGAGAATTTCAAAAGAATATTTATTTCTACACAATCAAAAAGCTATTTGTAGTAAATAAAAGTACTGAATATTTAAAAAAATACCACATTTATTGCATTTACCACAAAATGCAAATTAAAATGCAATTCAAATTTTTTGTTTTAATTTTTAACTCAATTTTAAATTCTTATTTTTAATTTTTCTTTTCTCAAATTCTCAAAACTGCTTTTTCCCGAGAGACTGTCCCTCAATTGTATTAGTATTCTTACTACTGGCGCTGCTACTATATGAAAAATAGTATTCAACAAAAAAAAAACAAAAATATATTCCTCCTCCTTCCTTAGTTTCGTTCTTAGTATTCATAATATATCACAAAATATTTTATTCCTCGAAAATTGGCGATAAATCCTGACGGTGAATATGAAAGAGATAATAAATTAAACGTAATTTAATAACTACGAAAGACTTTGAATTATCTTAAATGAGACATGATACATGCATTAATGTAAGTAAATACGATAAAAATATACAGTAAGTTTCACTCTTTTATGTGTTATAATAACATGTCTATCAATCCATGTCCATCAATCATTTTAATCTAAGAATAATTACATACTTAGTTACATCATGTAAAATTTTCATTAGAGCTCACTTCATTTTGTAGTACATAGTTTCACAAAATTTGTGACTGCTTTATTACACAAAACTTTTACCAAGTACCAAGCAGAGTTCAACCAGCATAATACGATATCATAAATGGTTTATTTATAGTACATTTAGGTACTTTTTAGGTACTAAAAATAAATCTTTAAACTTCAGCATAAAGAAGAAATGTACTTTGTGAAATCAAAATCACATAAATTCACATTTTCAATTATTTTTCTTTCAATTAATATAAAAAAATAGCGCAAATCCGTTTTTAAATAAAGTTAGTTACAAAACTATTGTAGTTTAAATTCGCGCGCGCACGAAAACATCTGTATACGCTGGGTTTTGCACACAACACCGCACCGACAAACAGTTGCCAGACATTCGATGACGACTCTGTCAATCTCGATAATAGTAATAAGATTAATAGTAATAAGAAACGGGCAGGCACAAGCTTCAAGCTAATAAACGTTCGCCGTCAACTAGCTGAATTCAACTACAACGACAACATTGCGACGACCACGCCGGCAATGACGGCATCGACGGCAGCTCTGTTGGAGGAAGGCGAGAAGCTGCTTTACAGATTTGCAATAAAATTGCAAATCAGGAAATGAAAGGAAAACAACATTGCAGAGATGAGCAACAACAATGAAGCCATTCCAACCATTCCAACTCAATTACAAATTACAACAACAATTAAAACTGTGAATGGGGTTGCACCACCCACCCCAAACAGCTGTTTTGTGAGAGCTTTTTCTACTGTCGGAAATAAATGTGAGAGAAAAAGAGAAGTACATAATTTTCATTGTGGGCTGAAATCTTAACAATCTTCTTTGTTAAATGAGAGATTGTGGATGACGTATGTAGATTCCATTCGATGTTATTGTGGCAAGAGTGAGCAAAATATTTAAGAGCACCACGAATTGCAGAGACCGGCCGGTCGGCCTAAGGATTCCGAAATTTTTCCCGATTCTGTGGAATCTATTCTGCAGACTACACTGACTACTTAGTAGTTTTTTCAAATTTAAAATTTACACTACGTCTGGTTATGCTGCCTATATTTGCTATTATTGGCATTGTTGTCATTTTTGTGTTTGCAGTTATTGTATTTGTGATGTGTGCTGTAGTATTTCATTTATATCGTTGCATTTGTTGTTGTTGTTTACGGCGCAATGAACGACGCGATGAGCAACAAGGCTAATGGTTGGCGTTATTGAGTGTAAATCATTTGAATTATTAAAAATAACATTTATTAAGTGATATTGCTAAAGATAATTTTCATGTTTATTTTATAATACAAAATAAAAAACCGTATAAGTGCAACAACACAGGACTTTTTTGTACGACTATTAAGTATATGTAAAATTCTAGAAAACCCTTTAAGAAAAGTGCCCCTTCGTCACAATCAATTATAATCAAAATCGAGAGAACACACTTGGAGGAGGTAACAGTCCAAAATACAAAATATCAACTTTCTACGGCTAGCCGTTTTTAAGTGCAAGGAAGTAAAATTAAAAAAAATATATTCAAAAATTTCAAACATTCAATATTAATAAACGGCTCTGATCTGAACTGAACTAAAATTAACTCATTAACGCCACATTTGACACTTCTGTTGTGGAGTGCGCCCACATTTGAAAACTTCCGAAAATTCGGGCATGTTCGCCACAATCTGCATGACACGCACATCATCGCGATCATGATCAATAGCGATTGGCAGGTTTCCGCAAAAAAACTGGGCAAAACTGAGAAAAAACAATCTCTTGGCACTCACCGAGGCGGCTGTGCCAACTCGCCAGTAGCCATAGTTAGCTGCGTGACAACTCGTCGTACCTCGCCGTTCAAAGTAAGCATCATAAGCGAGCTGCAAGCCGTTTATGTCGGCCATACGTTCGTTGAGGGAAGCGGTGGGAGTTGCTTGCAAACAGTGCACGCCTGCGCGGAATGCTGCATTATTTTGTATTCTTAAGCCCAGTGGATTGCGTTTGCCATCGCCGTCCAACAGAATGCCGTCTACATCGAAGCCATGACTGATCTCGTGCCCCAGAATCCAACCCATGAGACTGTGCTGAAACAGCGGATGCAGACGATGGTGGAAGAAGGGCAACTGCGTAAAAATCGCAGGCACAATCAGCAGATTACGCGACGTTACAAAATAGGGCGCGCTACGAACTTGCCCAAAATCGTCGTCGACAAAGTAATCATCTATATTGAATAGTTCTCTTTGCTGCTCTTGCAACACCAGACGCTCATATTGCTTGTACGTTCGATGGCGCAACATCTCCAAGTGGTTGGCGTAGAAGTTGTACGCGCTAACTTTCGCGTCTTTATAAAAATCGTTGTAGTAGCTGGCGTCTCGACGTAGCGGCAAGTTTCCCAGCCGCCACTTCAGTTTGTGCAGCTTTCGTTGCAGATATTGTATTTCCAATGAATGCAGCTGCATTTTGTTGCCTTGCAAATACTGATTGAATTGTAGCTTCAATTGCTGCACGATCAGATCGATGGCGCGTTCATCCTCAGCCCTTGCCTTATGCAGCTTTTGTTGATACAAGTAATCCATGCCGAGCGCCATGCTGACTTCCATGTGTTGCACACAACTGCGTCCAGTGTGCAAGTGTGGACTGATGGCCGTTAAAAATTTACACAAGCGCATATAAATGTACCAGTTAGTCACTGATGATGCTTCCATCTGCTGCATTAATGCCGCCAAATCTTTTAAATACGTTACAGTCTGAATTGTTAACTCAACGGGTAGTGTCTGCGGTGGTGTCTGTGTCGGCAGTAGCAGCGAGAAATAAGTCTGCCAATCGATACCAGGCACCAAAAGTCGCAGACTGCTCAAGGTCAGAGTATTTTCTTGGGCGTCGCCAACACTTTTCTGTCTATACTTTGAACGTAGAGCACGCAACTGGATCTCCAACTCATAAATGGCCACAGCTAGCTGCCCCGCAAGTGTCGCACTATCGAGAAGATTAACTCCGCCGAATTCCATTCCAAGATAATTTAGAATTTCATTTTTGGCTAACTGAAAATCGTGCACCTCATCCGGAATATCCAGCTCCACCACATAACGTTCGGAGTCACTGGCAGCGAAGCTTACCTCTGCACTGAAAAACAAATTGTTTAGTCCATAGCGTCTCAAATGCGCAACAGTGTAAATCCATTTGGCACTGTTCTTCAACGATGCGTCAAAAAAGGCATCAGCCGGCGGCCACTCTAGACTCTCCATACCGTGGACCATGGCTTTCAAGTATTCTCTTAGGCGCAAGTGATTTGGTGTATTTATAGCTGCGTTGCATGATGCATAATAAGCACGCATCTTGTCTAGCAATTTTCCCATTTCCACATCCCCTACCGTTCCTTCCAGATACGTCTGCAATTTATCACTGTAGGAGTTTGCTACCGCGCCAAATGTGTCCACATGATCGTAGGTAGGTGCCGCTGTCCATGAGCCGCAGGCATATTGCCAAAAATTAGTACAAGGATTCGCGTTTAAGTTCATGTTTCCACCAATGTTTGCCACCAGCTCTGCATTATTAGTTGTACCATCAGCGACACACCGCGGCATCATCGCTCCAATGGAATATAAATATGCAGAGGCGGTCAGTACCGAAGTCACGAAATTTTTCATTTTTTTTAGTTTTTTGCTGATTTTTTTTTTCGCGTGCTGTGCTTTGGATAAATGTAATGAATGTGTGTTCATTGATTTTTTCTAAAATTCACTTTGCTACAGCAGCTTTCAAAATTCTTTAACATTTTCGCGAGCTTATCTCGGTCCAACCTTGCAAAAGCAACAACAACGACGCATCGCATACGGTTTAATCTGGAAAACATTAACGAATACAAAACCCAGCCTGCTGTTCATCTCTTCGGTCTTTTTGGTTAAAAATTGTATATAGTTTGATTTTTTTTTATATATGTTATTTGATTTAAAAGCAATTAAACCATTTCAGACAACGCATAAAGCTTTCAAGATGTCTTGAATAAGCCTTCGTGACGTCTTATGCCTTCGTAGTTTCTTTTCCATTTGAATATTTTTTACGATAGCGTTGTTTCTACTTTTTAATATAAGTAGACTCGTATAAATACGCATGCACGAGTATGTGTGTATGTATTTTGAACATTTAAGATATTCAGAAGCTACTGATTGCAATTGTTGCAACAGTGCTTTGTGGAGAAAAAAAGACTCCTCAGTAAAGAGATGACCTGTCGGTGTGCTAAAGATGGTGCCTGCGGTTATTAAGATTATTTAGTTATCTTGTATTAATTCTGGCTTTGATCTTTGTTTCACATCGCGTCTTAACGCGTCCTTCTCTGCATACGGTGGCGATGCCTAATGGTTAATGAGAGATATTGAGAGAGTGAATACATGAATGAGTGAGTGGTGGGTGATTAAATGGTTCAGTTGATAATAGAAACAATTTCATTACTCATTTCTTGCGCGACAATCAATTTACAAAAAATTGACTATAGTCAAAAATATATGTATTATTCCTAAAAAAGAAAAAAGCTCGGTTTCTATTTGTTCATCTTTTGCAGAATATACTACTGTATGTAGAATTTTAGGCTCACTTTGAACAGTTTTCAGTTCAATATCTTTCTAGGTTTAGTATTTTTGTAACTTTTAGTAACATTTCAAATGAGTGCAGCGCATTTATGATAACAAAAAGTGGTTTATTTATTCATTTTCAATTTACAATGAATCAGAAAAATGCATCAATGCATTTTTTAATTGTTTTTTTTTTTTTAACTAACTAATTGATAACGCTAAGAATTCTTACATTACTTATAAAGTACAATATAAAAGTTGTAAAACTATTATGAAACCATATTCCATGGTTGCTAAAAATCTTGTTTTGGAAATTTTAAATCAAAAGCAGTTAGTGCGCATAGTTTAAAAGTTATTTTACAAAAACTAAATTTAGCCCTTTGCTTTACCCTTCTGTTTATGTTCGTTCTTCTTGTTCTTTTTGATTTGTCCTATCGGCTTAAATTTCCGTTTTAATTTATTTTGTTTCTTAGCATTTTTTCCTCTCACTTTTGCTGCAAAAGGGCCTTCTTCTGTGCCCACGTCTGTGATCTCGATTGATTTCCTATCCATTGCTTTCAGTTTATTTCCACCCTTTCTTTTTTCCTCCGCAGATTGTATCTGCTGGGATTTGTTTTCGTTTTTTTTAAGTTTGCTATTTGCTTTTAGCTGCTCTACCTTGTTGTTAGCTACGTTGCAATCTTCTGTGCTTTTATGATGGCTCGTTGGTGTTGGTGACTGCTTCTTTTTCTGATCTTTTTTCTTTAACGAATCCTTTTTCTGGGATGGTTGTTTCGCTGCCAATGCTGTATCAAGATGAGTGGTGTCCTTTTCGTGCTCTTCCTTTTCATTTTCATTCTGTTCAGATGTTTTCTTTTTTATTTTTATCGGCTTTTCGAACTGATTGGCTATGTATTTGTTGGAGGCTTGTTGCAGTTTCTTTTTCTTCAACTCTAATTCCACTTCACTAAGTGTCGGCTTGCCCGCACGTTTCCCAACAGAACGTTTTTTAGACACATCATCATCATTGACATCGTTATCATCATCATTAGGAGGTTCACCATTCTCAATGCTGTCCTTGTTGGAACTTGCAATGCCCTCATCTAATTTCCTTTCATCTTCAGCCTGTTCCTCAGCACTTATTGGTATCGAATTTGAGAATTTCTTTAGCTTGGCCACAAAGAAGCCATCCATGTTATGCGTGTGCGGATAATAACGGCGCGTAAGATTCAAACTTGGGTGGTATCGATACTGTCGATATTTGGTGAAACCCTCCACTCCGAAGTCCAACCCCGTTGGCACCAGCTTAACGTTACGTTTCTTCAGGGCATAATCGATCACCCATTCATTCTCCTCGGGCAGCACAGAACATGTAGAGTAGACGATATAGCCGCCGGTTACAGATTTGGCATCCACACAGTCGATGGCTGTCAGCAATAGCTTGCGCTGAAGATTATAACAGCGCTGTACATCCACCGCGGATTTAGAAGTCTTGACGCTAGGATCCTTCGCAACAACTCCAGTGCCCGTGCAAGGAGCATCTACCAGAATCCTGTCGAAACCAGTCATAACGTTGCGGAAGCTGCAACCATCAACGCAACTAACGACCGAGTTCACAATGCCCAGACGATGGAAATTAGCTACAACTGCCTTCACGCGTTCCCGATTGGCATCGTTGGCAAAGAGAACTCCAGTATTTTTCATTATAGAGGCAATGTGTGATCCCTTTCCTCCGGGCGCGCAGCACATATCAAGAATGCGTTCGTTTTCTTGTGGCGCAAGTGCCATAACAGGTAGCAGAGACGAAGCGCCCTGGATCATATAGTGGCCAGCCAAATATTCAGGAGTAGCACCAAGTGGTACCTGTGCGTTGTAAATAACCAAGCCAACTTTAGTCCACTTGCCCAAAGGATCTAAATTGACGCCACGATTGATGAGAGCAGCTGCGAGATCGCGCCGACGAGTTTTCAGTGAATTCGTACGAATGGTTAGCGGCCGAGCTACCTGAAAATTATGGAAGAAAAATTAACATACATATTTCAATTCAATCCTTATAGTCAAAGGGTTAAAGTAATTTAATATAAAAAATTGAAAGGTTGACATACCTCAGACGCCTCCAAATATTCCATTAGCTCTGATAATGAAAATATATCCATTAGTTTGACCATAAGGAAGTCATTGTAGCTGTAATACATGCACAAATCGCGCCTCAGCAGTTCGACATACTCAGACCGATCACGATTAGGTTGGCGATACTTTTTAAAGTCAGACAACACCAGTGTTACATCCTTGATGCGCTGTTGTATGTCCTGCAATGTTAGCTCCTTTTCAGTTTCCTCATTTTCCTCGGGAAATTGAAAGACTTCTTGATTGTCGATGGACATTTGCATTTCGGCAGCGGCCAGTTTAGTCTCTTCAGCCTCACGTTTTCTCAACTTCTTATTAGCACGCTCAATAGGCAATAATTGTTCATCATCATCATTGCCTGGTTCGGATTTACTCTCATCCGAAACATCAAAATCATCATCCGAATCATCATCGTCATCGTCATTAGAAAGATCGTCCAATTTACCAACTTTCAATTGTTCAACGTTATCTTTTTCCACATCATCTTCTTTATCATCGATTCCCCTTTCTTCATCTTCATTTACGCCGCTGCTGGTTTCATTCTCGCTCTCATCTTCCTCAAGGCTTTCGTCAGCTACTTCTTTTTTCTTTAGGGTTTTGGGTTTGAGCCACGATTGATTTTCATCACTGAAGCCCTTGGGTTTCTCAGCAGGTGTCTTTGTCTTCTCCTGATTTCTAACCCGTATTCCTTTACAGCTTTCCTCTCTCTCCATAGCTCCACTGATATTTTCCTCATCATCTTCGCTGTTACTCACGTAGGGTTGTTTCTTCTGAGGTTTCTTTGTATCCTGAATTTGTTCCTTTTTTTGTTGGGCTTTTATTTTCTGCAATTTCTTCTTTTGCTCTCGTTTTACTAAACGTTGTTTCTGACGATGGGACAACTTTTTGTCGTCATCTTCCATGGGCGCTGAAATTTAATCCTATTGGTCTATAACAAATTCCACAGAAGCCGCATTGCATTACCTACCGAAAGTTTTCTTGGGAAATGTCGGAGGTTTCTGCTTACGCGCTTTTCGGCCAGGTCCCTTTTTAGGCTTTTCATCATATGCAGCTTTACGACCCATTTTTGATTAAATTTTATTTATAAAACTTATTTATTTATGAAATGAGAGTCTCAGCACGTGGACACATATGAAACATGAAGAAATTGCCAACAGAACGATTGCTTTCCACATAAAGTGGTTGCCAGATCCACATACAACTATAAAATAGACGACAAACCGGCTCAGATTTGCATTACGCTCTGCGCAACGTTTACAAAAATCTGATTGAGTCTGCCTGAATCGTAAATAGACAATATGTATATAAATGTTAAAACGTTTGTGAAATTAGCAACCATGGTTTACATCCCTGGAAAATTAATTTCTCTTCATTATATTAAAAAATCACGGAAATACTGTGTTACAATCAAAGCGAAAATATTGCTACTAGTTTTTATATTTTGGCCGTAAACATTTTTTATTGCTGATAATTTTTTTCGTGCGTCTCCAATAGATTTATGTAAAAAGCACTAGGGTGCACTGTGTGTGCTGAAAATGCCAATAATGCAGTACATTGCCGACAATAAAATAGGTCGATAATACTTTGCAAATTTTTAATTGATTAAATCTCTTTAAATTGTTTTTGTTTTTCTATAGGGAGGGAAGTGTCAGATTTCTACAGACCCAACAATTTGACAGCTTGAGCATTCAAAAATTTACGATGTAATAATATCGCCCATAGTGGTTGAATTGAACAATTTGGAAGAGGCTATTCGAGCTTTTTTACCAACACATGGTATGATGACATGATATTGTTGTCGATATTGTAGTTAATAAAGTGTAGCCGTGTTTCTGACAGCCGTGATTTGTTGTTATTCTCATTTGTGATATTGAAATGCCAAATTTTTTTCTGCTATTGATTTTCACTACAATAAAATAGAAACATCTTTTAATTTTTGAGAAACTAATTGGATACAATGATTTCGAAGCAAATTAAACAACTTCAAAACCCTAAAGAAATTTGAGTACTGCTTCCTGACACAGAGAAGGTATCTGTCTGATATTGTTAAAATGGAATTCGGGATTGCATTCGAACTTAGCTCTGGGGCTTTAGTTGGCTCACTAATGGCGTTGTGCGTTCTCTTCGCTGTCTGTCGCAACCTCTTATTGGAAGATGTCATATGTATCCCCGGAAAGACACGTCACAGTTGGAGGTCAATAAAAATCTTAGAAAAGGTTGAAAATTTATCATATTATACATATTTAGTCGATTGAATTGGTTAATTCTGCCAGGCTTGCTACTGTAACATTTGTGAGATCCTCTTGAGTCCTTCCGCTGGTCTCTTTTGTGATTGCTGTGGACTTTGTGCGGACACTATTGCATGCACGAAAAAGGCAGACAAATTATTCCGGTGCAAGGACAAATGGTTGAAAAATGAGAGGTCAATGCGCCACTTGTGGGTACAAGGTAAAAATACCATAATGTTTCATAACCGCAGCGAATACTAACTGGCATGTATGTATGTACTTTTAGGCAATCTTCCCTTCTCCGTAAACTGCGCTGGATGTAATGAGGAGATCGACTATCATGCCACCACCGGCCTTTTTGGTTATCGTTGTGCCTGGTGCCAACGCTGTTATCACAATAATTGTTACAAACGCATTGATGCTAAAGCTGAGTGTGACTTCGGCGAATTTAAGGATCTAATCTTTCCTCCATACTGCATTGTGGCGGCACGTACGCGCGAATCCATGCGTCTGCATTTGGCGGGTATTAAGCCACCGAATATAGAGGGCTGGAATCCTCTTATTGTTATCGCTAACACCAAATCAGGCAGCAGCACCGGCTCTGATGTAGTTGCGCTACTGAGAGGTTATTTGCATCCCTTGCAAGTGATGGAACTTGGCCCCCGAGGACCACAGGATGCTATGCAATGGGCAGCAAAAGCAAGTCCACGTCCATGCAGGATTTTAGTTGCTGGTGGAGATGGCACCATCGGCTGGGTCTTGAACACAATATACTCTTTACATATTAAGGTGATGCAAATTAAGATAAATTGAGAAGTGAAGTGGAGAGCTTTCCAAGTTAAAGGCCTACAAAGATTTCATCTTATTTTTGCAGCCAATTCCCTCAGTCGCTATTATACCTTTGGGCACAGGTAATGATTTGTCACGCATCATGGGCTGGGGGTCAGAGCCGCCTCCTCTACTGGATCCAGTATTAATTTTAAGAAATGTATATATAAGCAACGATTGCTTGTTGGCAGTTACGAAGACAATATTTTTTTCAGATAAAAGAGGCAAGGTCCGTAAACCTTGACCGTTTCGACTTACAAATCGAGAAGTTAAACTTTCGCCTGCCTATACAAAGGCATCCCATTAAAACCATCCACGTCTACAACTATTTTAGCATCGGTGTCGATGCTTTAGTGACCTACAACTTCCATAAAACTCGCGAATCTCGCTTCTATGTACTTAGCAGTCGAATTTTTAATAAGGTACAGTGGACAGCATTGGATCGTTTGGCTGTGATAGTAAAAATTGTGATACTTTAACAGTTGATCTACTTGTGTTTTGGTACGCAACAAATTGTACAACGAGATTGCGAACGCATAGAACAAAACCTGGATTTATACATGGACAATAAACTGATGGAACTACCGGAACTGCAGTCTATTGTCTTCCTCAACATTGATTCCTGGGGAGCCGGTTGCAAACTGTGTGGTACGCTTTGCAATTCCTTTCCTTTTGTTTTAAGTCCAAATATTTTTGATCATTTTTTCCGCAAAAAAAATGCTGAAATCCAGAGTTAAGCAACTCGGATACCGATGTGAAAGTAATCAATTCTGTCTCCGATGGATATTTGGAAGTATTCGGTATTGTTTCATCCTTTCATATGGCTCAACTGCAGTGTGGCATCAGTAAGCCGGTGCGCATCGGTCAAGCAAGGAATATAAGAGTGCGTTTGATAATTTTTTATTTTTGTTAACTCTGGTAAACAAAGTTTACCATTTTATTAACAATAGATACACATTAAATCAACCTGTCCAATGCAAGCGGATGGCGAGCCATGGATGCAACCGCCGGCTGACATGCATCTACAATCTCGCAGTCAGGTGCGCATTCTGAAACTGGAGCGTGAAGCCTGAAGCTGGATACTCAGCCCTCGAGTTACATAGACGGCTTCGAAAATTTTAATTATCGAATTGTTAAATTAAAAGTATGTACTTATGATTTTTTGTAAAACTTTCAATTTTAAAGTGACACCTAATTTTTAAAATATTGTATATTATTTAAAGTTTAAATTTTAAACTGTTAACTTTTAAGGGTTATGTATAGAAAAATGTTTCCAGTTATATGGTTCCTTAAGATACGCTAAGAGTTTTCTTTTGACATCTGTGATTTTAAGTTGATAAATAAAATGATGTATTACTGGTTATATTTAAACTTTATTCAGTTTTTATTCACTGGTACTTCGTTTCTCTTTTATTAAAAGTAGATGTGTATTTTTGAAGTATATTAAATTATCTTCTGGTTATCAAAACAAAAACGGCGGTTTACTGACTGCTTTTGCAACCTAACAATAGCAAACACACAACATATGTATATCTATTTTAATAAAAGTAGATCGCAATGGGCAGTGAGCGGGCATAAGTATTTCTCACACTGATCTATGGTAAAGAGCTAAGCAGCCCATCCTTGCGTCAGGCATTTTATAAGAAATGCTGTATGTATAAATGTTGTAGATAATTCAAAGAATAGGGCAAATACGTAACTCATCTTTGAATATTTTTACACACATACATATATTAATTAATGCCTTAGACAATCTGGCATTTTTATTTAAATTTAATTACCATAATGAAATGCTAATTGCAGCAAGCTTTAATACAATCCAGAAAAAGCGAACAAAGAGTGTTAATAAAATGAATTTAAATTTAATGCTTTATTTTCTTTTGAACAGTATTTTTATGTTTCCTTTAATGCTTTATGTTGAGGCGGGTGTTAAAAATGCATCTAGAGGTCAAACCTAGCGGGGGCACTTTAGAGCATCGTCAATTCCATAATCGCATTGACAATATCGTTGTTATTATTCTTGAGGGCTCGTATAGCCTTGGCACGAGAAGTATTCGCCTGCGTAATGACCAATTCTATATCCTTTTCATCTACCCCGGTCTCATCGACCTCTTCTTCGTCTTCCTCGGCTATAGGCGCTACGGATGTAGTTGTGCCGATGGTATCAGCACCACCAGCTGCTTCAGGAGCCTTAAATTTCTCAGCAGCGGCCACTTGAGCCTGCTGTGAAAGATCTTCAATTTTAGCTTCGCCGAAAACTATGTATGTGTCACTGTGAGGATTCTTGTACACATCCGGATTGTTAATAACGAATAAAATGTTTTTTGACTTGCGGATGGTGACACGATTGACGCCTTGGATTTGCTTTAGACCCAGCTTGAGCATAATCTTGCGAGCCTTTTTCTCCCCTCTAGACTGCTTGGCCTTGGAAACAAGATCAATGGGCAGTCCTGTAGCACCACCACCCAATTGAGTAGCGCCGGCAGCTGCATCTTCCAACTCTGGAATGGTATCCTCCGAATCGCTATCGCTTGCGTCGTCTTCAATACGAACATCTTCGGGTTTAGCTTCCGATGGAGCGGCTACTGAAGTGGCGGCGGCGGCGGCGTCAGTTTTGATTTCAGTTAATTCCGGCATATTAATACTAAAAAAATAAAAACACTGCTAAATGAAAATTTAGATATAAAACTCTTCTAGTTAGATCAAGAATAACGTAATTCACTGGAAAATTTTATGTACGGAATGGTTTTAGAATTAGAAGTAAGCCCTCCATAACATGGCTCCGCGATTAGCGTTAAAAAGGCATACTTTCTACACGGGCTCCTGTGAAACTTTGCTGTGGAAATATCTCAAGAACAATTTCTGGGGTTTTGTTGAGGTCATAATAAGTTTTATGCATGGGATGTCGCCAATTCTTTTCGATTTTTTACCTTATAAAATTTCCACCTTCACTGCAAATAATAATTATATGACAATGAAAATTTTATAACCGCACGTTGGCAAAACTGAATTATCTGTGATTGTCAAACTGTTACACTCTGGTGCTCACAGTGTTCTTAAACTTTTTGAGCGTGATCAAAAAATATTGGGAATTTCCGCGAAAATCACATGTAGATGGCGCATTTCCGTGAGGGGAGGAAAATATGAAAAGGTAAAAAATCTGAAAAAGGAGTGGGAGGGGGTGAAATTTTTTTTTTCTGGAAAATAAAGAATTTATTTATAATTCCCATTCGGTTCATGTTTTTTTTCATTTATATAAAAAAATTAAGTTTTTAAGATTTTATTTAGAAGGAGGGGGAAATTTTTTTTTTTTGGACATTTTTTAGAATATTTTTTTTTTTAAATTAAAATTTTTTTAAATTTATTTTTTTTTTTTTTTTCTTTTTTAAAATTATTAAAAAAAAAACAAAAAAATGAACCGTATGTGAATTGATCGCCGCCGCCGCCTGCATAAACAAAATTGTACGTAAAATGTTGCAAGCTAATTTGCGGCCGGCAACTTGTTTCTGTCAGAAATCTAACGCAAGAAAAGTTGAAATGATGGATGTGTTGCGAAGAACGAATGTTGCGCCAACGACGGGCTACCGTCGCGTCCATCGAAGAATTAAAACTGGAGCGGCAATTAAAGATGCAAGTAAATTTTGTTGTGTCCCATATCTCACCACCTAAATAAAACAATTTTATTTCATATTCATATTTCATATTATTACACATTCTATTTGTAAATATGATATTAATATAATTTCAATATTTTTTTCTGAGAAAATAGATAATGGGGAGTTTATTCCTGATAGCCGCGAAGAATATGATGCAAGCGGGCGGTTACGCCATAAAGGCGGATGCCATAGATGCTACAGTGAAAATCGAAGGAAGCGATCTACTCGTCACTGTTGTATGAAATGTCAGAAATCAATTTGTGTAGAGCATAGCGCCTTACAGAAACTAAATGCCAGAATTGCTATATGTCATAAAATTATTTATACATATAGTGACTTATAGTAAATAGTTTTTGCAAGTAGTAAATTATGCTACAGAAGTCTTTATTCACTTGATTTTCCGGGTTATTGCAATTAAAAATTAATTCTGCTTTATTTTTTTTTTTTTTTGCAACTTTAGTCCACCACGCTTTTACGATGGTATTTCGTTATTACGTTAATTTTATATTTTTCATTCTCATATGAGTCGCTAAAAAATAAATGCGCTTAAGTCCAGAAAACAAAATTGAGAGAACTAACATTTTTTTAATAATATAATATATATAGAATTTATTCAGAAGCTATAAAAATAATAGTTTACTGGTCTATAAAAAACGAAAAACGAAAAGTAAATACATACTTACATTTTTTAATAAAAATAATTTATTAGACTAAAATTCATAAAATTCAGAAGCTAAATTAAGAAATTAAAAAATGGACATAACCGTATTGACTTCTGAGGGACTTAAATAGTTTTCTGACGGGCAACTAAAATGTCTTGAAGAAATGGAATTCGCAAAATTTCGATATATATCTAATATATGTATATTTGTGTCTACTTTGATATCGAAACGAAAATCGGTGAGGAGTGAGAAAAAGTGAGGAGTTTCTATACTTAAAAACTTTTTCGAAAAATAAAGATATGATCTAAATTGGGGCACAATGGGCGTATTAGCAGACGAGTTTCATAATGGCGCCACTTACTGGGACCACGTCCAACTACAAACCATGACTCAAACGATCCTACAAACCATTCTCGCAACCTAAGTAAACATATGTATATGTACACATATGGATTGTGAATATGAATCCAATTGGTCGAGTCAAAGACTGTAGAATACAATAAAAAATTACGTTATAAAAACAAGAAAAATAAATCAAGTAAACAAACAATAAACTTATTTTCAATTTTATGATATACTCGTCGTACCATATTTGTTCTATGTAGCTGCATTCATTGTTGTGCCTACCTCTTTCCTTCATCCTCTTCCACCCCCATCCTTTCATTCCTTCTGGTGACTTTCCATCAACGTCTTTGAATGCACGTCGCTAATTAAATGATGCGCTCTTTAAGTGGTTCTGCATGAGGCAACAACAATGTCCTTACAATGCTTGATATTTGCTGGTTATCATCATTACACATCATAACAAGAACAACACTCAGGACCTACACAAACACTCTGCAAACAGTAAATCTTTATGTATGTATGTATGTAGGTACATAAAGATGTGTGTATGTCATAAAGTAAGTTTGAGAAAAATGAAAAAATTAAGCAAACAAAATGGCTTTCGAAAAATTGATTAAAAAAAATGGTCTGGGTGGTTAAGAATTTAACTGCTTTTACTATAAAAGTATAGTATAGTTCCAAAAAATATCTGCAACCACGCTTTCATAAAGACTATTCGCTTTAAATTAATAATGCACAAAAATAAAAGAGAAGGTACAACTTGATTTTGTTTTTTAAAAAATACATCATTGTATATGTCTTATTTTACAATATTTTAGTTTATCCGTAAATAAGGTATGTATATAAAGCTAATAACATACCTCGCTATACGGCCGCTCTTTATACGGCACCTCGCTATAACGGCCTTTTCTAATTATGGTAATTTTGCGATTTACGGCCCATAATGCTTTGTTATACGACCAAAAAATGTTGTACTGCTATCGATCTTCTGTTTATAAATAATTAATTCGTTATACGGTTTTTCGCTTTACGGCCAACTTTTCCGGAACTTATCTAGGCCGTATAGCGAGGTATGAGTTTACTCTTAATTTCAATAATAAATGATAAAAATAAATAAGTGTATAAATAGTTATTATTGATTTGTAAAAAAGTTACATTATTATTATTATTAGAATAATGTCGTAAACAATTTCGTAAACATTTACATACATTTACGGTGAGTTCACCCACCCCTTTGGTGATAACTTCCCTTTTAATGAGATTACAATCTCATCACAACTAATTTAACGCATCAAAAATATTGAAATTAAATCACCCAAAACGCTTATCTAATCTGGCGAAGGTTCTTCGTACGGTATGAGTGGATACCTATTTATTCGTATACTAATTATAGACATAGAGGGAAATACATATATTGTATCAACATTTAAATATTAAGCCTTATGGTAATTAGTTGACAACAACATTTGGTAATGGAAATGAAAAGGTTGGAATTTCCAAAGAACAAATAATTTATGAAATGTCAAAAGGTTTTTAAGTTATTACAGTATGAAAAAAGTGAGAAACTTATAACATATTTTAGTTATTCAATTATCGGCTAATTGACAAAGTTTTGTCCTGCCAGCGATAAGCAAAGTAGACTTCAGCAACTGATAAACGAGATTTTTTATCTAATGAACAAACTTTAACTTCTTGTTTTTAATTATGAGTTAAAATTGAAGTTTTGTGTTAAAATAAAACGAATTTATTCTCAATTGAGGACTATACCGACACCGAAGCTTCGTAAATATAATTGTTTACGAAATTGTTTACGGCATTATTCTAATAATAATAATAATGTAACTTTTTTAGCAATCAATAATAACTATTTATACACTTGTTTATTTTTATCATTTATTAATATAAAATAGCGTCATAAAAAACTTTATTTAATAAATGCAGTTGCATAATAAATCTCGTACTATATACGTATATAGCAAGGTCTAAGCGATACGAGTTTAACGAAAAAAAAAATCCTCATTAAATTTAAAAAAAATTAGAAACTGACGCTACACTTTAGGAAAATAACATTAAAATTTTTCTTTTCCAAGCAGAATGGGTATTGCAGATACAATTTAATGCAACTACATAATGTTCTATGTATAATTTTTATAAAAATAATTTTATAAAAATTGATAAAACTTAGTGTGCTTTAAATGATTCAAAACATATTGACATATTTGCATAATTTGTTTTAAAAAGTCGTATAAAAATTGATAATATTGTATTAGAGTCTGTTATATAATTCTTAAATAATGGAAATCCAGTTAAATATTGAAAGTAGAATTTCTTTGGTTTTCATTGAACATGTTATACTTGAAGATTTGCACATTTGGATTTATCTATTTAACGTTTTAAATTACGTCTATCATTAATACTGACAATATTTAAATTTTAATTTAAATTTTTTTTTTTATGAAAAAAACCTTTTTTATATTCAACATTCATTTTTTATATTTATATTCAACAGGTACTGTGTAGTGAAGTGTTTCACTTGGTTGCCCGCCATTTTTTACACCATCTTTTTATTCTCTCTTATCAACATGTTGACCGGCAAAAGTCTGCATGGCAACATTAAACATCTTTTAGCCGCAAAATGTTGTTCGTTATATTAATTCAGTTCAAACAGCGGCAACAACGAAACCGACAATACACCCACAAAATTTCCAATGCAAACAAAAGCAACCACCACCACCACCACTACAACCACTGTCTGGATTGTCCGACTGACTGATGGTAAAGATATAAAAGCAACGACATGAAAAGGATGTTCATTCATTCTCTAACGTTCGTTGCACGTAGTTCCACCGGAAGTGATTGTTCAAAGGTGAAAAACCGAGTGAAAGTAGTAAATTTGAGCGCGTAAAAGTGAATTACGCATAAACACACTTAGACAACAGGTATAAAAACACATTGAAACTTATGTAAGTTTAGTTTATTCAGTAAATATGTCGTTAAAAATGTTCTAAATACGATTATAATTTATGTTTTTTTTTTAATTTTAACTAATATGTATGTTTAAAAAGATTCGCTACGTAGCAAAAGAGTACTGCAAAATTCAGAAAGCGTGTATAATAATTCAATGAAAGCATAAAAGAATGTTGAAGCGACAGAAAAATTCTTTAGAATTCATATTTATTCATATTATTAATAAATATGAATTATTACTAAGAATTAACGTAGTACAATTCTGAATTGAAATTTTTATTTTTCGAATCGAAATTAATGTGGTAGTGACATTTTTGGATACACAGTGGAATTATTAGAAGGTTTGGCCAATTTAATTTTATTGAAATATAAAATTTTTCTGCATAATCTTCTCGAATAATCTTATCTTAAAGGGATGTTTTAATGATTTCTGTTAATAAGCTTTGTATAAGAAATAAAATTTCATTTACAGAAATTATTTTTTTAAGACCAAATTCTAAAATAGGCGTACTTTTTAATTGGATACTTAATATTTTTTAATTGGATACCTGATACTGACTTTTAAAACATAAATACTTTTAATTTATATATAAATATTAGTATAGATAAATAAAATTTATACTTACATATACAATAGCTATAGCCTTGATCCCTCCATTTGTGTCATTTACATACGTACATTATTCTGCTCTATCTAATTTGTCGCCTAAAGGAAGAGTCTATGATTTCCATCCTTATCATCATGAAAAAAAAAAAAATACAAAAGTAAACGATCGATCATTACGATAACATTTTACAAAAAAGTAGCTTTTTCATATACTAGCTTATGACATGAGGCATGACATATACTAGCTTACAGACATGAGACACATACACCGTGGCAATTATAGACAAGGCCGGGCTACAAAAATACCAGGCGTGTTCATTAAGAAATGTCCCTTAATTTTTCTAGAATTTTTGGTACAATTATGCGTACATTATATACGAGTACGCATATGTTTGTACATTTTATTTAATCGAACTAAACATTTTATTGTAGTTACAGCTTTTAGGAAATATGCACTACTTTCTGGAAATTTTGTGTTAGGGCTTAAAACAAAACAAAATTATCTTATGTTGATAACCTGTTCGAACGTTATTAAAATTCATTGAAATTTATGGCAGTTATAAATTCATTGATAGCATTTATTTAAATGGAAATTAACGATTTATGAGTCGTTGTTATTGAAAGGGGAACAAATCCACTCTTGCCTACATCGAGATTTTTACGGGTTTGCATATTTTAATGCAGATGAAAATTTTGTGTAAAATATTATTATTTTATTTTAAACTTCTCAACACAAATTGGATAAAAGTAAGAAAATAATGAAAAATTTTAAACAGTTTTTTTTATGAAGTACGTAGTTTCGATCGACTTGAAAAATGTCATCCGATGCATTCCTGTTATTTCTTTGTTACACCATAAAACCATTTAAATTCTGGACTTTAACTAATTTGTGTTGGATTCTAGGTAGAAAAAATAGCGACAATATTGACAAATCATGAAAAACGGTTAGACAATGGATTCCTTAAATTTTTATTCGATTTCATGACTGTTTTTATGTTATTTTTGGCATAACTACATCACCTATTCTCTCTGCCTCTTCGCACTGTCTCACTCTTTCTCAGGGAACACTCTTTCTCTATATTTCCATACTAAAATCTGGAATATATTCTTTATTTATATATGTATTTTTATACAAGAATATATTTTTTGGTCATACTTAGTGTTTTGTTGGGATGTCCTTTTTATCGATGATACAGATATAAAAGATAACGACCGATATTTTTCGTATTCGATTAAAGATAACCAAATTTTTCGGTTGAGTTTGGTTACAAAAAAAAAAAATTGAAATATGAATCGTATATTTTGAAAGTGCATAAGTGCACTTTGTTCTTAAACCGAAATATTTTTAGGTTTGCATTCCGAGTGCAATGCAATTCTTATGGATTAGAAAGTTTTGTTTTATAAAAATTGTATAGATTTTGAAAATAATGTTCTGCAAATTGAATGAAAATAAAAAGCTCATATCATAATTAAAGTTCTCTCATCATTAATTCCATTTTTGCACTTTGGACTTATGCACTTTTAAAATAAACTATTTGTATATGTAGCATATTTTATTATAGATATTATAATATAATTATAAATATCATAAATACACGTGTAATTATGATAATTAATCACGTTAGTATGAGGAATATGCACGGAATATTCTGTGCACGTTAAAAGGAAAACATTTTATTCTAAAAGTTATAAAATTTATATAAAAATTGTATGTTGCTCTCAAATGTACAATCATGACTTTTCATGATATACATACATATATTCTTATATATTCATATTCATATAAACATATACATACATATATTACCAGTAGCAGTATAAAACAATACATTATTTTTTTATTATTGTTTATTGAAATACTTGAAATATTATTCAATATAGAATCGCGAAAATATAACACTCGCGTAGCTTATGAAACTTGGACCAACACTATATACAAGTACATATTTCAAGTTTTCATTGCTTCTTCTGTTTTATCTTCATTCATTGTGTTTAAATATTTCGTTTTTCATATTCCTCAGTAATTTCTTCTCGTTACTACAAGCATTTTATTTTTTATTTTTCCTTAATTTTAACTTATTTCAAAAC
Source organism: Conops quadrifasciatus (assembly GCA_949752815.1). Taxonomy (NCBI): domain Eukaryota; kingdom Metazoa; phylum Arthropoda; class Insecta; order Diptera; family Conopidae; genus Conops; species Conops quadrifasciatus. The sequence continues at coordinate 10,291,598 of OX457077.1, read as the reverse complement.
AATGACAGTCTTTTGGAATTGTTCCTTTCATTTAATTGTTTAGTATTCTTTAAAAATTGCGCTATAAGAGTATTTATTTGTTTTTATTTAAATTGAAATATGTAAATATTTCTTTCAATTTATTATAATTATTAATTGAGTAAATACTCAAATAAATATAAATACCTAACGTAATTGTTCAGCTTTAATGAAACTTTGAAATTTATCCGTCATGTCTTATATAGTATGTACATACGAGTATTTGTTATGTACATACAAATGTACCCTTGAACCATTGACTTATATAATTTAACAAAACGTCTCTTTAAATAATAAATGTTTGATAGCAAAATCACGTCAAAATTAAACTTTTTACATTTAAGAAAAAATCTTTTTATTTATAATTTTCGTTTTATCCAAATGTTTTATGAGATAAATAAATAAAGATACTAAATCTGTTTATCTCTTGATACTCGTAATACAGTCAACCCTCCTACAACGCGACACTTCTACAACGCGTTTTCGTTGCAACGCGATTCATAAATTAAGGCAATTTTTCCTCACAACGCGATTTTTTTTTTCTATAACGCGATTAAAAAAAATTAACTTTTTAAAAAAAATAACTTTTCTCGGAATGTTTAAAATTTCACATTGGTTGTTTTGTATAAATTTGTAAGTAAAAAATTAACTCCATTTTTGAATGAAATGGACTTGTTCACTTACGAACCTATTCCTTTGTTCCCATAATTCAGATTCGGATATAGCATCAGCAAAACGTTCGCGGCATAATCCGCGTAAACATTTCTTTTTATATTTTAATTTTTATTAATTTGAATTTTTATTTAGTTCTTAATTTTTAAAAACTTGAATTATTTTGTTTTGTTTTAATAATTTATTATAATTTTTTTGAAGGATTTCTAATAAAATCTTGAATATTGACTTATTAAAATTTCATTTTGTTAATTTGATAGAGCGTATCTGTCGCGTTGTAGAAGGGTTGACTGTATATTTGAATTTTTGAAAGTAGTTTTTAATTGATTTGAATTAATAAAAATAGGCTTGAAGTCAAAGTCACAAAAGAATGTGATCTTAAGATGTTTTTAACTTTTCTTTAAAACCTGTTTGCACAAAATTCGCTAAATTATTTAAGTATTCATAGATATGTATAAGAATATCATATCATCATATTTCATTCTGACTTTTATCAAAGGTTTTATCAAAGAATATACAGTACATATACACATAATACACATTTATTACATATTCTTTGGTTTTATCCATGCGAAAGTGCATTTTATTCCACTGCGGCAAAGCAGATGAGAGACGTTTTGCATGTCAATGTACGTATTAAGTTTTTAAAGTCGGTTTAGCGTACGAGTACATATAATTTTTTTATCTCTCGCCATTCTTAAACGCAATTAAAATAAAATGTTTCTAATTGCTAGCTTTGTAGGTCGTGTGTAGGTCACGGTATAAATAATATGTACTTGATACAAGGTTGATATATTTAGCTACACTTCTTGCATTACTTCTGTGCCTACGTACATTATTACATACATACATATTAACATCCTTTTTAATATGGATTCTTGCATTTTCGACAGCTTTGCCGAAAGACTCTGAGATTAATCAGTGCTATGGTATTTGATACGCCTTTGCAATTGTTAAACTCTCGTAAAGGGCCCTTCTATAAAGTTTTAAGAGCGATCTGAGAGCTAGTTAAAAGGGTTATAAGAAATTCCCCGGAAAGTCCCGGAAGGTCCCTGGTGTCTTTAGTTTGATGAGGATAATTTAATTTATTTCATATATCCTCATCACTTTTTTTGAAATCTTATACATATATACATATATACACTTATTATATATATAAGTAAAATAGCATAACTTTATTTCTCCAAATTCAATGCTTTAACAAAAGATTTTCGAATTAGCTCATTTCTTCCGTGGTTCTTTGCAGTTGATGCGAGCATTTTTGGCCACCGGAAATCGGGATAAATTTAATTTTAAATTTAAACCTATTTTCTACGTGCTACTGGTTACAAAGCCAATCAACGTCATGCTATCTTTGACCTTTTCGGTTAAGCTGCTGAACATACCCCGCCCTCACATTTTTGAATCGTCCATTCTTCTTCGAGCATCGAGCATTCTAACGAGCTCAAGATGCGGAAATTGACTTCAATGTAGAACAACAATAATATTGTAGGCTGTAAAGATAAAGATCCGAAAAAAATAAAAATATGTCAACAACATTTTATTGATATAATTCGTTGCATAATCTCTGATTCCTGCAGGTAAATCTCTTTGCATGAAAAAAGTTAAATATCGTTGTATCAACGTCACTGGAACGTCAAGCATGTCATTAAATTTGTCCGAAATCCAATCCCATCCGTTTTGGCATTACATACATCTAGGATAACCCATTAAAATGCCTTTTTTCTTGATATATTGAGACGAGAATAGCTTTACTGTCTGACGGCCATATTAAAAATCTTAATAACACCAACAACAACGTCGCTACGATAAAAATGTTTTTTGTGTGATTTTATAGTCTTGGCAGATAGCATTTAAATATATTTGTCTAGCAAATGTCAACAAATTAGTTAATTAGCGAGCCATATGAAATAGTCTCTGCTTTGGCGAAATTAATTTAGTTAAGAAAGAAATAGAGTTTTGCGCATTCCATTTTTTTCCATTTTTTAAATGGACTTTTTTAGACTATTTGACGGAAAATATCATTTTTAATTGGTTTGCTATCATTTCGCTTACTCTAAATTGGTTGCATTTGAGACGAGATCGCGAGATTAGTTGGTCGTGATTAGCCGAGTCGTGATCAGAGAACGAAATCTGGGCAAGTGTTATTCATGTGCGCCACAACATACGAATACTTATTAAAAGTTGTTTTCTTAAAAAAGAGCTAAATTTATTTGTTAATTTTCTATGGCAAATTTTGATCTGTTGAGTGTGTTGACTGGGTTTGATATTGCATCATTGCATCTTCAGATTTTATTTTTTGCCATACTTCGTTACAGATATAATTTATTATTTTGAAGTTCACTAGACATGTTAGACTGATGGTTCTTTGTAGGCACACACGAGACTCCATCATGTCCCCATTAATTATGATGATGATGATGATGGAAAGAAGAAGAAGAATAAACAAAAACACAACAAAGCAATCGAAATTTGTCATGTAGGCGAAGCGAGAAGGTGCTGTTTTCCACTACATATTTTGGTTGCTTGCTCAGAAAGTTTCTTTCTACTGTTTTAAAATTTCTTTATATAAAGTGAACCCACAAGAGCTGGTGGGTAACCATATTCCCAAGAGCACTATTATTACTATGAGTAAAAGTACTTACGTATGTATATCTAACAGCACATGTTGTAGTTCGGCCGCTCCTTTTCATTGAAAAGAAACTGGACAGTACACACATACGAGTACATATGCCATCATAGCATGTTTTGCTCTCTGTGAGAATACGTGAGCGTGGTCGAGTGGACACTGACATGCTGTCTCTTGTGATTTGCAATTGCTGAGTCTCCCGTACTGACGTGCTAGCAGTACCTGCCTGCATACCCCTTGCCCTTCTGGTTTGCTCAGCCCTGTTGCTATAATTTTTTACAGTTTTTGTTGGTTGTTATTAAACACTTTCCTGTAATTAAAATAACCAAAATGCAATACAAAATGCGTACCTGCACACACACACACACGTACTTTAGATTGTTTGTAAACGTTGTAACGTCTTTTTTCTTTTGAGAGAAACGGATGACAAGGACAACTTATTGGTACTCTGGTGATATGACGACAAGATGCCATAATTTTTAGCCCCTTATTTATTAATTTTTAGCCCAAATCGCTAAAGCTAAATCGCTAATTTTACAAATTTCCAAAAAAAGAGAGAAAAACAAGTATTGCAATGCCTTTTTATTACTTAAAAGATAATAATTACTAATAATAATTAGATAATAATAAACGATAATAATTAGGAAATAATTACTTAAAAAGTGCAATGCCTTTTTATTACTTAAAACATAATTAAAATACAATAATATTGATATTAAATATAAAATTATTGATTTCAACTTAATTCAAAAGGCAGTAATTAAGTGAATTTGTCTAAATAACTTTAAGTAATTTTGTTATTTGGAATGAACTTCCTGCAAGTTATCCCGCGAGCAAATTTCGTTTGGAAGCAAACCGATTTCGTAGATGTGCCCTGTTCACTATCTTTTTTAGGTTCGATGAAAACTTAAATTAGATGACAAATTATTAATTTAGAAAAGATGTGTAAAGTGTAAATGATTTTTTTCTGGTAAGACTCAATCAATCAGTCAGTGGCTTCTTAATTGGCAAAGTATTGTTTAATTAAACTTACTTAATACATGCTACTGCCGGTTTTACTTATTTATTAATTGATCATAAAATTATTCCTATATTGCTGAGAATTTTAATATTAATTATTAAATATATGTATTAAGCTTATTTTGATTTAGGTTTTTTTTTTGTATTTCAGACAATAATATTTTGCTTCTCTCTTGTGATCAAGTTTAACAACATGCTTCATCCGAAATTGTGCACGGTTCAATTCTTGCTTTTTATGGCGTGTGTGCTCTTGTCAAGCTTCGTGTTTGGACACAATGAACGTAAGCGTGGTTAAAAATTCTTTGTGGAAGTATAAACATTGATGGCCGGCCGCTTTAGTAATTATTTAATGTATAGAGTATATTTTATACCTTCTATTTTTGTATAGTTTATAGCTAGAAAACAATTCATTAGAAACAAATTTTAAATTCGCCTACTTTATCTTTGAAAAAAAGTTGAATACACATCCATTTTTATGAAAAATATTTAATAAAAAATTTCTTGAAATAGCAAACCCGAGGGGGAGCTTTTTCTTAGGCAGTCGTTATGGCCGATCAGTGGATGCTCAAAACGCTGCTCCATTGTTTGCATCATCGAAAACTCGGCGTCTCAATCTACAGCCACGCAATGACGGTTTCTTTATCGGCTCACGCTATGGCAAGCGGACACAAGCTGTTGAAATAGGGAATGAGCCCACCGCAACGGAGAATAAATCGGTAATGAGTAGCGAAAATCAATTGTCTTGCATTTACACGGGAGTCACGAATCTTTATCGTTGCAACAAATTGTAAGCGTCGTTGTTGATAAACCATTTTCAAAGAAAACCGTTCTAACAATAGTCTAACAATTTCAACTTCAATTTGAATTTCAACAGCAATGAAATCGATCCTATTATGAGTCAGTTGACTGATGGACCAAATAATGAATACAACAAGAAATGAATATCAAGTTATACCTTATTTATTCTACGCCAATGCTAAACCTATGACTATGATGATAACGCCGAGGCGAATGATGTTGCAGTTATTGATGATGGTGTCGTGTCGTTGGTTATCTTAATGAATTTCACGGATGTGACTGAATTCGCTTAACTATATATAAACTATATTATTTTTTGATAAATATAACTTGAGTGAATTAAAATTTTATGGGCTGGACAAATTTTAATTCCAACTACTAAAACAACTTCATTTACTAATTATTATGCTGCAATTTTGTTTTTTAGAATTAAGTATAACATACATAATAAATATTATTTCTAATTATATTTATTTAGTAAAAAATAATTACAAATTTATGAATAAGTACATATATAATTGTTAAAGGAGAGCATACGATATATCAGATAGTATGTATGTACTACATACTTTAATAAATGACCGAAAACTTAATTGTACTCTATAATAATAAATTAAATAAAAATTATACAAGTATTTACGCGAATAAAGTGAATTAAACCATCATTGCATTTTGGTGTTTTTAATAGAGTTTATTTTTAATTTGTGGTGCAAGCTTTTTCGAGATATATGTATATAGACGATCGCCTCGACGGAAAACCTTTTCCCTGTCGCATTATGATTTCGTCTCGACTACAACTAAATTGAAAAACGCATTTAAATTAAAGAACAACTTCAACAATGTAGAAGCAAAGAATATACAATATATATTCTTTGGCTTGACACTTTCTCGATTCTGGTCTGCACTGAAATCCTTCTTTCGACTCAGGATCTCGTTTATACTGAATTCTCGCTCACGTCTAGGAATATGAGACGGTAAAACACAATTTTTTCACATGGTGCATATCCATTATATTATAAAAGAAATTCTGGTAAGGTTAAGATTTCAAAATTCCTGTAAGTCTAGCTTATATGTTAACAACCAAAATAAATATTGATAGAGAGCTCCATATAGGCTATACATAACTAATCATGCAAACACATCTTCACCAAATATTCACCACCGGCTCCGACCAACCATTGGACACAGTTTTGCACAAGGAAAAAACTCCATATTCCGGAAAAATCTGAGATTATATCATGTTTTATATTGCTTTTAGCCTATTAGCCTAAAATTATGTTTCTTTAATCCTATTTCAACAGAACCTATGTCTATTAGAACAGAACCCAAAGCCTTAAGTTTATGCATTATATATTAATATTTATTGTTAACAAAAAATAAATTTTCAATATTCTGAAAAACGTACTTGTTTCGGGTTAGGTTAAGTGCCTTCTGCAAAACTGGGTACAATTATGCCTGGGTACCGATTACCTTTCAGTAGAAAATTGTACTTACTCACTCTTTGCTCGTGCTACAGACAAAGGATTATTAGAACAATAATATTAATTTCCGTTGTTTTCCATTAAAATAATTATATCTCGTTTGTGCTTCGCTGTCACAAGAAAAAGGAAATTATGAAAATTAATTAAATTATAGACGACCAACCGGATACGGTTCTGCTGAGAAGCATTTTAGTGCAACAGCAACAACACTTTAAAGTACTCGGAGCTAAGTAAACACATCACTCGTATGTAGCTTCCTTTTAAGTTGAAAACTTTAAATAATTTTTATAATCATACCAATGAGACTAGTATAAGTATTTGGCGTAAATATATGGTAAAAGCCAATACAATCAATAATTAATTTCAATGTGGTATTCTTATGGTATATTCATAAATTTTTCTTCGTATCTGATAAAAAATTCAAGTAAGTAATGTTACTTATGATTTTTTTTATTAATACATATTTTTTAACAAACAATTTTCTCAGCAACTAAAGCATAACAACGCGGCGAGATATCTTCATTCATCAGTTTCATGTAGCGTGTCGTAACTTTTAGATTCTTGGATGCTGCATATTCCTGCATGTAGCATAAACGATCGTATAGGACAATATTTTCGCAAAGCTTCTGTAGAAGAGTTTGTTAATAGAATATTCATTAGCAATGATTTTACGCTATTATAAATTTCTACAGCTAACATTCTTTACCTGCATGCTTGTTTGTAAACATGTTAGGCCTTCAGCGAGCTTTGCGCCCTCTGGACAGAGACGAATAAGTTCGTCGAACAAGTCCTCGTGTCTCTTTTGCCAGCTCAAGCTTCGATTGTCGCCAATCGATCTTAACTCATAAGAGGCGCACAAATCTTTAAAGGTTAAGCTTCCAGTGTCGGCAGGATCGCCGTCCGATTTGCATTTCCGCTTTATGACTTGTTCTTTTTCATTTAAAATTGCTTCAGCGATAGCGCGTTGCCACAACTGCCATCCATGTATTCTATGCTGCTCGGCAGTGGCGTTTTTCCAACGCGTCAGGGTCTGCTGACAAGCGAGACGCAGGAAGGGACGATTGAAATAATGACTCATAGGCTCGGCACCATTGTCGGCGGTAATCGCATTCTGCAGACTTCGACTCAAGGGAAAGTTTCGAAATGTTTGAGCTGTCAACATTTCGAGTTTGTGATAGCAACATGGCATTATAATAAGTCGCTTTACCATGTCCATGGAGAAGAATAGCCGTATCGATGTTACGCTCAGATCAGCGCAAGCATGTAAACCAATCAAAGACCAACTGACGGGATCAGCAAGCACTTGGGGAAGGACAGTAGTCTTCAGGTTATGTAGCATTTCGCTTGCACTCTGCGATATAAAATCGGCCGAATTCTCCGTTATGATGTGCTGTTTATAGACAATAGTCTCGGCGGTGACTTTAGGCATAATTTCCAATTTTCGACGACGTGCTGTTATCACGCGCTGGCTGTCAGCTTCCAGGCCTAAGATTTTGAAGCCGGTATTTGTTCGATGAAGTATTTCACTGAGATATCCCAGTCCCGAACCTAAATCGATTAGTAGTTCAGAGCAACCGCACAGCTCTTTAATGGCATGCGCCAATCGACCGATTTCGTGTTGTTTTTTGAGATTAATCTTCTTGAAAACAGTTGGAAACTCTTGTCCAGCCGGCAACTGAGCTTCTTGAAACGCTGCGTGTGGAATGAGCTCTTTAAGATGTGCACGAAATCTCGCCAATGATTCAGGTGTACTTTTCAAATTTTCATTATTAACTAAAGGGAACACATTCAAATCCTCGATCTTTATTTGAGTGAAATAAACCCTTTCTTCCGCTGTAAACTCTTGCAAGACTCCCGCCTTCATAAAGCATGTGTTCGCATTTTGGTATATCCAACAATACCTTTTCAAAAAATCTACACAACTTCTAAAATATAACTCCGGATCGTTATAGGCTGAAGGAAGCGACATTGCTAGAGATAAAAACAAAGAAAATCGAAAATCTCAATTTCAGTTTTAGAAATTATATGAATAATACCAAAAAATATACACAAACCTGTTTTCTGTATACGGCAGAAATATTTTAAAAGTTTACAAAATTTACTTATAAAAATTATTCCCGGAACTAATGACTATGACTTCATTCCTACACTTTAGGTGACCTGTTCAAAGCCGCTTTCGTCACTTGAATGATGTACTTCGCCGTATTCTCAAATTTCCTCAAAGAATGCCCGCTAGTTTGCAACCGCACAAAAACAGGTTTGTATATATCAGAGATATGCAAAACAGGAGAGTATATTATTGAATTTGATTTTTATTACTCTATTTTTCTTTGTTTTTTATTATAATTCGTTTCGAATAAAACGAATAACAAACCTTAACTTTAAGGTATTTAAAAGGACACATCATCTGCTTCGTTTCCTCAAAGCAACAGAAACGGAAAAAACAATAGTAATACATATTTATTAAATTAATCTAAAAATATTTCTTCAAAATTAACTGTTTTTATTTGATATAAAAAGCCTTAGAAACTAAACGAAAGGCATGTATTCAAATATTAAATGTCATATTAGTGTTAAACTAAGTTAAAACTTAGTAATATAGATACTAAGGTTTTAAATAAACTTGTAAGCTAGTGCCACACACACACACACAATGAATTGCAAATCTAGTTAGTTTAAAAATAAATCTTTTTGTATTCCTTTTAGATCTGATCTAAATGACTATTTTCCATTTCAGTTGTGTCACCTCTTCCAGGTTTTTATTCTCAGGCCCCAGAATACATTTGCCAAAGAACGTTGGCGGATCTTTAAAATACTCCTCAACTACAGCCGCTAAATCCTCCAATGTCACAGACAGCATGCGAGATCGATACTTCAGAAACATTTCGTGCGACACTCCATAAAGGAAGAAGTCAATTCCTTGATTTCCTGGAGCAATAGGTGCATCTAGTTGCTGAAGAACTCCCAGCTTGGATTCAAACAGTGCCTGTTCAGTCAATTCAGCCTTATGCGTCTGCAGCCATTCATAAGTGTTATCGAACGCAGCCAACGTTTTCGTTGAATTAGGATCGCGATAGCTGAAGAAGCTAAAGATGCCATCGGAGCCAATTTTAGCGCCAGCGCCATAAGCTCCGTTCTGTTCGCGCACAACAGGCAACAGATACTTAGCTGAAATCAGCTTCGCCAGAACACGCAAAGTGGGATGATCGCGATGCGTGTAGGGCACCGCAAGAAAAGCCTTGGCACAATAGTTGACCGGTATGTTCATTACAAAGTGCTGGCAAGTAGGATTCAATAGATTTACGGTATTCTCAATATGCTCAGTAGATGAAGAGGGTAGATCGGTTAAAAAGCGTTCATACTTTTCTAATAACTGTGGGTAAAACTCTTCCGAAGTGTTTATGGCAACACGCATAGAATTACGATTGAAGAGTTTTTGGCCCAGAAGTTTCAGTTGTCGCATGGTTTCATCTGTTGAATGTGTTTTTGCATATTGTTTCATATAATCGATGTGCTCGATACCAGCAAGTTGCGATTTTAATTTGGCCGAATCGGTAACCAAGCCAGCGCAGCTCTGTATGGCATAGATATGTCCAGAATTGGTTATACCCACAGAAATGCCGGATATATAGCTGTCGATTAACATATGCAAACGCTCCGCGTCCTTCAACTGGAAATCCAACAGTAGCTCTCTGCACAATTCAAACATTTCGGAGACATTTTTGTCCAAGGCATGAGTTGTCATCAGCACGCCCATATGATAGGTTTTGTTGTCGAAGATATTCTCCGCAAAATGCAACTTGAAGTCGATGCCACCCGTTTTAGCCATCACAGTCTTATCAAATTCGCGATAATCATAATTTTTAGTGCCCATATCATTGATGACGTTGCAGAAGAGAGGTATGAGCATCATCTCCACGGGGGTCAGAGCAGAGCCATCAAAATAGCATTTAAAATATGAGATTTCGTTGGTTTGCACGGTGCACAGCTGTGTGGGCACTCCCCCAATTTGTACCACATTAATTGGCTCCACCTTGGGGGCCTCTTTAACATCAGCCAAAGTAAGGCAAGGCAAAATTTCAACGTTGGGCACAGCCTTTTGAGCCTCTTCCAATTTAAGACCATTTTCATAGATTTCCTGCCGCTTATTATGATCCAAACTAATAACCTTCTGTTTAAGGAGATCCAGTTCAGCTTCCTTGAAGTTACTCTCGTAATGATCGTCCGGTGACATAGTCAGAGTGAGTCGATGAGCATTGTGAGCAAAGTAACCTTCGACTTTCCTTTGCAGAAAACGCACATCATTTTGCAAATTCATACGGAACTCGTCGATCATTTTGGATACACGCAACGCTTCTACCACATCACCATCATGATTCCAAAGGGGAGTTGAATTAAACAGCAATCCCATGCCAAATTGTGGACTCTGGTGCTTCAAAGACAGTTCTATGTTATGCAATACACTTTCTATGTGCTTCGAATCGAAACCATTATCAAGCACAGTTTGTATGGTCGAATCAAAAATCTCTTGCACTCGACCGAAGTCTTCAACACGTACATCTTGTAGGCCAACACTGAAGAAAGTGTCTTTAATCTGTGGATCATAACCGGTTGTTTGATTATAACCACCCGAGAAGTTTGGTTCAATCATATTCTTGTAGAAGGGTGAATTGGGACCGCGAATCAGTAACTCTGACAAAACGTACAACACAAACGTCTCGGTAATATTTGTGACATCAGACATTAGCAGCGAAATGGCGATTTGATTTTGTTTTTCAAAAGGAGCACCCATGTTATCGTACCGACTAGAAATGTGCACGTTCCTAGGTTTCTCCCAACGCTTCTGGTTCGGTATTCGACTATAGCCCACCTCAATAGGTTCGTACTTGTCCATATACTCACTGTTGACATATTCCAGGGTTTTATTTAAATCGAATGAGCCGTAAACATAGATTCTAGCATTGCTGGGATGGTAGTATTTACGATGGAAGTCTACAAGATTTGTATGTGTCAATTTTGGAATCTCCAATGGGTTGCCGCCAGAAACATATCCATAAGTGTGATCGGGCAATAAGTTATTCATGAGATTTTGACCAAATACCGAAGAGTTATCGGAGAATGCTCCTTTCATTTCATTATATACTACTCCCTTAAGTACATACTCAGAATTAGTATCTCGCAGATTAGTGTGCTCGAGCCGCCAGCCTTCCTGGAGGAAGTCAAGATACTTAAGATTGGGCCTGTAGAGAAAAGGGGGAATGTTTAGACAGGTTAAAATACATTGCCACAATAAATCTGAATTGAATAAAAACTTTCCCATCTAACAAGCAGTTTTTAACACATCTATCTTAATTATTTCGGTAAAACTAATTTTACAAACAACTTTTATGGAACGAAAAAACTATATGCTCGTAATTCCAATAAAACTTAAAACTCACCTGAACACAGCGTCCAAATAAATTCGTTGGAGATTTCTGAAATCAGTCTCATTCATCGACGAGAATGGGTACATTGTATAGTCCGGTCCCGTCATGGCATTCATAAATGTTGCTACCGAACGGTTAAGCATTTTAAAAAAAGGATCACGAACGGGAAACTTCTTTGAACCGCATAGAACACTATGTTCAAGTATGTGTGGCAGCCCTGTGGAATCAAAAGGTGTTGTTCGAAAATTCACCGAGAACACATTGTTTGGATCGTTGCGGTCGAGATACCACAATTCGGTGCCAGTAACACGGTGCTGAAACGTATAACTCGTAATACCAAATTCCGGCACATTTTCAACGCGTTTACATTTGAAGTCATGGTAAACTTTTCCTTCGCTGAACTTATATTGTCGTTGCGATAGGATTAATGGTTTACCAGAAGTTACCTTGGCCTTCACCAAGGGGCGCATGTCGGATGCATTTGTTGATTTCGAATTGTGACGATGAGCTTGGTTCAAGAGACCATGCGTGCTGATGGCCACCCGCCGAGGATGAAGCAGCTGAAGCCGAAGCATTTTCAATTCGTGTGAATGGTTTTTTGCAATTCAAACTATGAGGCACAGAGCCACATAAGAATTTTTTTTTTAATACAATGCTGACTACAATCTTATTTCTTCGTAACCCCAAAGTTACAAATTACAAATATTTTTTTCTCATTCAGTTAAATATTTAGAGGACAGATGGTATTTTGTATACGTAACGTTATGATGTAGTTTATTCCTCCGTTAATTCCTTACCATCAATTATTTATTATTATTTTCTGAATTTTCTCATGGATTCTTTGCCGCATTCAACACAAAAAAGCATTTGTCAGATGTCCTGAGTTCCAGTTACGATAACCATTTACGATATTCCGGCTTTCGATTTCTATACGACATCGTAAGAAAAGTACTGTTGGAATAAAAAATTTCCTTTCATAATAAAAAAAGAGAAAAGAATTATGGGGAAACAATACTCGAGTCGGTCGATAATATTAAACCTAATAGAACCCATGTAAAACATTTACTGAAGTCGTATGATTTTTTTAAATCTATTGTAGCTCATAATACCTTAAACCTATTGTAGCACAAAATAATAGTGGCTGGAAAAGTACATATATGAATATTTTCGGTCTTATGCGACAAAATAGAAAAATTTAGTGTGTTTTTATCAGAGATAAAACAATTTTCGCAATCTAATAAATTTTTGTTCTCATAAAATGATAAACAAAGGAAATGTCAAATAAACGTGACGACATGCGGTGAACTTCACATACAGCACACATATACTATACGTGTGTCCCCACGTAAAAATAAACGAAGAAATTCAGCCTTTGTTCGACATATTTTTTGGCGGGAACGAAGTTTCCTATCTCCTTATCTCTGGTTTTTATGCAAAAGACCTTAAGCTGCGTACAAACAGAATGCGTAAATTTTGTCGTACTCCGACAAGATTTTGTCGGACTCCGTTTTGGTGTACGAACAGAACACGATGCGACACAAAACGTGTTTGTTTATCTATCGAGAGCAAGGTGCCATATTTACAGAAAAGGTTAATTTTTTGGAAAGTTTTTCCTTCAAACTTTCAACGGTCTAACAATAACTGGTAATCTGAACTCTGGCAACTCCAAAAATTGTAGAAATTAACTCACACACCCACAAAACACTAACACCAGTAGGACATTTTGTAAATTTTCACAACGCATCCGACTCCGTATTTTTTGTCGTTCCGTATGTAAACAACGTTTTTTCTCTGTCTGTACAGCTCCATTGAATTCTGTGTAATACAACGGCTCCGTACGCATCCGACAAAATTTACGCATTCTGTTTGTACGCAGCTTTATACAACATTTATAAATTTTCTGCTGGAAACAATGCTGCTTAGTGACAGTCCTGACCGGAGTTACCAGGCCTATTTGTCGATGCTCCTTTGGTTTAACACGAAATAGAAATTGCCTAATCCATCAAGCTCGATATTATGAGGACGACAATTGTATAGATATTTAAGAGATATAAATGTATATTAGGCTTATATTTACTTTACGCAAGTGGCTCCAATATTTTTTTTTTGTTTTTTTTTTATTAGTGCTCTTGGTCCTGACCCCAACAAGCCAAAAAAAAAATGTCGCTCTCTCTTGGGGGCGGGGCTGGAGCCCCTTGAAATTTGAAATAAAATCGTCTGTATCTCCGAAACTATGTAAGCTGTTTGGGTGATATTGGTTCCGTTATAAAGCTAATTAAAATGTCATTCATTTATGTAAAATAACTTTTTATCGAAATATTTCTAGTTTTATAAATAAACGCAACCTTAGGTTTTTAGTACTATTTTTTTTGATAAAATAATTTTTTCCAAAGAAAAATGTGTAATTAACTCAAGGAAATATACTAAAAATAAGATAACATATATTTTAAGCTTTCTGAAGAAATTTATTTCGTTAAAATCGGTGCAGTATTTATAAAGAAAACTCGTTTTTAAATTGATAAGAAACTACTTTCTGAAATTATCTTATTATACCTTTTTACAATAATGCGTCTCTGGTACTATGCATTATGTTTGCCGTAATGGTTGTGGTGGTGTTAGTAACAAAGTGACAATAGACGGCGCTATTTCTTTAGATTTTCATATGAATTAAAAATGAAAAATTTTGAAGAAAAATCGCGCGATTTTTCTTCAAAATTTTTCGCCTGCGTCGCTTAATTTACATTGGAAAATTTTAAATATTTCATTTATATTTGTTTCATACATAATGCTTAATAACCATACAAACAAATCACAGATTGAATATTGTTTCCAGTTTACAACAACAATACCAAGAAAAACGATAACTGGCGTCATAGCTTAAAAGACCCAACGGTGCAAACTCAGTACGTTCGCATTATTAAAAATATGTATAGTAGTAAAATTCTAAATTGGTAGTTTATACTTACGTTTAAAAATGCGTTTTCTCCGTAAGTACTGCACCGATTTGTGTGAAATAAATTTCCTCAGAAAGCTTTAAATATATGTTATCTTATTTTTTGTATACTTCCTTGGGTTAATTACACATTTTTCTTTGGAAAAAATTATTTTATCAAAAAAAATAGTATTAAAAACCTTATGTTGCGTTTATTTATAAAACTAAAAATATGTCGATAAAAAGTTATTTTACATAAATTAACGACATTTTTATTAGCTTTCTAACGGTACTAATAACATCTAAATATCTTCTACAGTTTTAGAGATATTAAGGGTTTTTTTTCAAATTTCAAAGGGCTCTAGCCCCGCCCCCAAGGGAGAGCGACATTTTTTTTTTGGCTTGTTGGGGTCAGGAAAAGGAGCACTAACAAGAAAAAATTAAAAAAAAAAAATTGGAGTCACTTGTCTAAAGTAAATATGTTCCGTATATTATTATATTAAGTATTTTAATTCAATTCATATAGGGTATTATTTATAATTGCCAAATCAAAATTCCATCCTAGTCATTCGAAAAATTCCCCGGAAACTGGGATTTCACCCAAGTTGGCATCCATGGTTAAGAAAGTTTGTTTTTCCGAAAAGAAACTGCGTGCGGAATATTTCTAAACAAAAAAGGTTTTCAGCAGCAAACAGTCAGGAATATTTGATAAAATCCTGGCATATTCTACAATATGGATGGAGAATCTGAAGCGTCCGAAGGTTTTGGTTCGTTGCGAATGTCATTGCGAGAACGACCAAGGAAAACCCAAGCCGATAAAAGACTAAGATGTCGCTCCGATGAGCTGAAATTTTTGGATGATTTTAACCCGGAAAAATCGAATCGTGAAAAACGCAAACTGAAACGAAAGTACAACACGACCAGCAAGAATAGTGCTTACGATGATCAAGGCCGCATCCGACACAACGGGCTAGATTTGTGTGACTGTATGAACGAAGAGTGTCCTGGTTGCTGGTACGAATGTGAGAACTGCTCCTCAAGCAAGTGTGGTGTTCAGTGTAGGGTTAATAGAAAGATATTTTACGAAAGCATTGTATTTGACGGTAAGGACACTACTATCAGAAACATACACTTTTCGGGTAAATAAATGAGCAATGTGGAAATTGTGTTCCTGAAGGTGCACCTATTTTATTATATATATATTTGTATTTCTCACATATTCTTTTGTTATTCTTTTGTATTTCTCACATATTATTTCTCTGATATTCTTAATAATTTAAAACAAATTAAAAGCGTACAGTACATATTATTGAAGATTACATTTAATTTGAAACACTTTACCACCACAATAATGGAAGTTATATATGTTTTTAAATGACCGACCCATATAAGATTATAAAATAATTTATCTATTTATTTGATAATTTTTAATCCCTTTTTACCGCTTCTCAGCTCTAATAAAGACGTTTGAAGTCGAACGTAATAATAACCCAGATGAAAAGTTGAAGGAACTCGGTTTATTCACTGCTGAAAGTTTAAAGTATTTTAGTACATAAACTAGCAATGTTTTTATTTCCAGCATAGCAAATTTTTGACCTGAAAAAGAATTCATACTCAAACTAAACGTGCAGTTATTATAAATAATGAGCTATTAATACCAATGCAATTACGCTGTCCAGCACTGAAAGGAATAAAAGCAAAAGGATGACGAACGCTGGTATTCTCGGGCAAAAATCTCTCCGGACGAAACTCTTCGGGTTCATCATAATATTTACTATTCCGATGAATATCGAAAATATGTATAAAAATTTCTGTTCCCTTTGGTAAAACCAGTTTATTGGCCAAAGTTGTATCTTGCTGACAGTGGCGAACAATAACTGGAACCGAAGGGTAGAGTCTTTGAGTCTCTTTAATGAAACAATCCAGATATTTCAAGCTGTTCAAAAGTGTGATATTAAGCTTATTCAAGTCATCTGAAAATAAATTTTTACTTAAATCGCCATTACGAAATAATTTTAGAAGCTTGTAAATCGCCAATTATCTTTAGGGTCTCTACATTTTCCATTCGAGTATTTGAACTTTGAAAAAGCTATGTTTTTAATGTAGAGCATTTAAGGAACTATTCGGTTCCTTCGAAGCCAAATTCGATAATCTCTATTCTTTAATTACCATCAATTTGGCTATTTATTTCTTCAAAGCATAATTGCTGCATATCCGGATAGAGCGCCAAATTCATCAAGGCGAATATAAGATTCATAGAGGTGGTATCGAAACCTTCAAACATGAATGTATCCACTTCTTCACATATACCGGCATGCTTTATAAGTCCTTCCTTTTCAGCACGCAATAAAGTATCTAACATGGCATATCGTTTCTTCTGGCCCATAAAACTATTGTTCACAATATTAAAATTAACTCTAAATAAGCTAATAATGTTTGATTAACTTCTCTTGCGTGAAGGAATCCGCAATCAATTGCTTATCACTGTGGTCTATCTGTTCTTCGAGAAGCTGTCGTGCTTTTTTAATAATTTCACTTGAAAAATTGTGAAGTTTTTTAAGGTACTCCTGATCTTTTCTACCGTCGCCGAAAGTGTCATAAGTCCATTTCCATGACATAATTGGATTAATTAAGCGTTTCAAAACGGACTCCTCTACATTGATGATATTTTTACGATATTCATCACCGTCCAAGTGTTCATCTAGCTTGACTCCTAAAGCGGTTTCTGCAAGTTAGGCAATTACGTAAACTTTAACAACTGTTCTAACACGCCCACTTACCGCAAATTGTATTTAAAGTGAATACTGGTATCAATTCGTTTAAGCATAGAACACTGCAACCTTTTTCTTGAATATTTTCTATAAACTTTGAACTCTCATGTCTATAGGAAAAACATTGAAATTTTTAGAAAATACAGTAATACATGGAATATACTATTACGAATATTGCCATAAGGAGGGTGAACTTCTAGAGGAAGGTAAGCTTACAAGAAAGACGGTGTTGGCGTATAATAAGGAAATAGACCATAATATAGTTTCTTGATTGTACCTGCAATTAATACACCTTGGTATATTCCTTGTTTTATACTTACTTGAAAATATCCAAAAATTGGCTTAGTATGTTAAAGTGAAATGCAGGCGTCAAGAGCTTACGCCGGGTATGCCATTTTTTACCTAATTTGTAAAATCACAATATAATGGCTATTAATAATTAATAGTCACCATAAGCCATGTCGATAATTGATAATTCAAACCTCCACTAGTTAGTAGTCCTGTTTTTAGAAAAGGCTTTAAAAATTCGTAAGTAATGCCTTTGGTAATTAAAGTTGGGTCCGTAAGCACAAGTTCTGCATCGACTGGATCTATTACATTATATATCGGAATTCCTAATACATATTGAATGTAACTACGCTTTAGCTGCTTAGAAAATGATCTACTATAGTTAAAAAGATCCTCTAAAATAAAATAATCGAAGATTAAAAACGGCCACCTGTGACCATATCCTTAGTGAAATCGTGTTACCAGCGTTCATAAAGATCATATCAAAAGTATTGCCGAAGATCGTTCTGCCCTTCGCTGTCGGTGCAATTGTCTCAATATCTATTCCATCGACTGTTTTAATGCGTCTAACCATGGAAAGGAGGTTGTAATCCTTATTGAGTCGACGGAGATATAGCGACACTATGACAACAATTAACAACACAAACACTGCAAAAATCATTTCAATTTCATTGGATACGTAACGTAAAAAAGATAAGAGGTGCTGTTCTAGATTGACTGAACTCAAATGAGTTCTTATACTCTACTGAAAGTCCTAAATTTATTTAAAATGAATTTGAGTCCGCTTATCGGAAAGTTCTAAAAGCGTCACTATCACTACTAACTCGCATTTACGGGCGGCTAATTCATCATGCATATATACTAACGTTAAAGTATAATTATACACAATTATATTATTGATATTTGAACAGAAACCATCGATTCCGTTTACGAATATCTAGGAATTACAGGTTTTTCACATTAAATTCACCCTCTTGCAAATAAAATTCATCCCTTAGCAAATCAAATTCACCCTTCTGCAAATCAAATTCACTCTTGTAAATTAAAATTCACCTTTCACAAAAAAAAGTCACAATTTTACAAATCAAATTCACCCTTTTAGAAATTAAGTAGTTCTACTTTAATCTTTTATTTAAAAAGCATCAAATGTAATCTTAACCGCGTTAATTATTACACAAGGAACAATGTTCCACCTGTATTACACCTCAAATATCTTCTTAAGATGTTTTTCCTACATTTTTTTTTTATAAATCTTAGGAACAAAATCTCCAAGAAGTGTCCACAAGACACAGGGGGCGCGTGATCTTTTTAGTAAGATAAGGCACAACCTCCTTTTTCTACCACTATGTTCACCGATGTTTCATTGAATAATTTTCTCCTAAAGTAAAATTTTATACAATACCATAATACAATAAGAAAATTCTTTTTTTATAGCACTTCATAGCACTTTTGTCAATTTTTTAAATAATCTCCGAATTTCTTCAAAGAAAATAGTGAAGACTTCCGAATTGTTTCACGCCACACAATCTTTAGGTATTAACACCTTTAACATAACATTCAATGTTTTTTAAATAAAATATTAAAGTAGAGCTACTTAATTTGCAAAAGGGTGAATTTGATTTTCAAAAGGGTGAATTTTATTTGCAAAAGTGTGAATTTAATGTGAAAAACCTGTATAGAAACGCGAAGCCAATCCATAAGGTACAATAATTTTTAAAAAAGTTCAGTTTTAATGAAAACTTAATAGGTTGATAACGATTATCGTCATAATCTGTATTAGATTGATAAATATACAAACAAATGCTTTGGATCTGTTCAAATTCCAGCATCAGAATCGTTTTAACCAGCCAAGACAGCCTTATATAATTTTCGAATGTCTTGCTGATGTGATTTTAATAATAGGAATAATAATATGTATATAATAAATTATTTTCCTGAAAGAATATTGGTGCTTTTGTAAGAAATGTTGACCTGAAAGAATATCTCTTTGATGTATCGTAAGATAGAAAGCTAGCTTGAAGGCTTGAAACTGACATAGCAACATTTTTGCGTTACATTTTGTGTAACATTTTTACGTTAACAACATTCACAATTACGCAACTATTTAATAATATCGTAAATACGGGGGCACATTAGACTAGACGGTCGGAGTTAAGATTTATTAACGTTAATTTATGTTAATTTTAATGTTAATTTTAATTTAACATTAACATTTTACATGCATCACTTCAGAAATTAAATCAAGTAATAGCAGTTTACATTCGTACACTGAACAGACATTTCCGCTGGCACCAAAGCGCCCCAGCTTTTCTGCATAAACAAAATCCTCACTTGCCGCAGCCGCAGCATCGCGTGAAGTTGTGGGACTAGAAGTAAATATTAATTTAGTGAATGATAAAATCTCAAGGCTTGCGTTCATTGACTTTTACCTTAAGAGAAGGTGCAGCAATTCGGCAAACACGTTAAAATTGCGTTCGAAATGCAATGAATTCGTTTCGCATATTGCGCGTAGCAGACATTCTTTACCGTTGTAACCATAACTGGAAGTTTAAAATTTCAAATATTTTAGACACTAAAAGCATTATGCATTATTCTTTCCATTAACCTGTTCAAACGATCAATGATGTAGGCATAAATATCCCAACGTAGTTTTGAACGTCTTGTTGTTCTATGAAAATTTTTGCTTGTTAAAGATTCGCGTTGCACGCGCTTCTTATATTCAGGAAGGTAAGGGTTCTCGCGAAAAACGCTGGCGTTATAAGGCAAAAAGAATTCCGCCTTAAGTACATGACCCACAACCAGCGATTCGTAGTCCAGATCAGCCGGTATACCAATACCTCCAATGAACTGCATCATCGTACAATATTAGGTATGTACTCGTATAAATGTCGTCAAATCAAATATGACTACACACCTGATGCCGAGTCGGTGATTGCCGGGGAAATATTAACCACCTTCGTTTGAGTGTGTGAGCGGCAGCACAAGAACTTAAGGAGCAGACAAGTACTAACGTAAAGCTGCAGTACCATCTTGGTAACGCGGCCATGGGTGATCGATCGGTAACTGATTAGATTTACTGCTACCTGATGGAGATTAGCTTCTTAAGTGGAGAAGAAAGCACCGGTTGTAACAAATTAACGTCAATTATGCAAAGTAGATTTCACACTTTGGAATAAATTCGGATTTAGATTTCAGCTCAAGTTGGTGGTATTGCTGGCTGATGCTGGTGCCACTAGACAAATCTGAAACATAAAGTGAGTGCTAATTTTCCACACGATATTTTCGCATTTTATTAAGTTTTCCCCGGAATAACTTTCAATACAGCGGAATAGCTTCAGATTCTTTACTACGTACAAGCTTCAAAATTTTAAAAAATTTGTTATGATGACAAAATGAAATGGAAATAAAAACGAACAGTTGATCAAAAAACATTGGTTTCTTTATTAATGGTTTCGTTGTAATATTCTTCTTTGAGCCTGTAAAGAAACAGGCAACGTTGCCTTATATTACACTAGAAGATTTGAGTTATTGTTACCTGATCCTCTTCCGTCTTCAGGTTGCTTCTCTTTACGATTAACTGCCAAGCATCGCTTAGCTGGAAAATATCCACAATTCTTTTAAATGAAACGCTCTTTTTGGAGTTATATTCGTTAGGTTTACAATGTTTTTTATAATCCTTTTTATGTTCCATGATCTGGTTTCCTTCTTACTGTTCTCTATTGGCGAAGTAGTATCAAGTTTTGCGCACAAGTTAATACAAAAAAAATTTTGACATTCCTTCGAAAAAAATCCCTGAAAGGTTTTTTTTATTCAGACAAATCGCTATTTGTTTCTTTTTTCAGTTTCTGTCCCATACACATTTTTTCTAAATCTTTGAGATGATTATAAAACATAAACAACCGATTGCAAAACGATTTCATCTTTGAGAGTAGGTTTTTATTATGATCGCAATTTATTACAAAACTGCTCGAGGAATACAATACAACACAATACCGTACCTTCGCAAACAGATCGAAAAGTATTGCGTTGGGTATCTTTCAATACTAGAAAGTGTGATTAAGTATAAAAGCTCTGCGCTTGAAATTTTGCGGCTGCACATACATCAAACATTTACATTTGGAAGCATACAAATTGTTGGTGAAGGCTTTTATAAAATACTTGTTGATTAAACAATACTATGTGTGGACTTTAAAAATACTTTACTTATGTAAACACCAATTTGACAATGTCATTGCTCGCGTTTTATAACTTAACTGAATACGCTTACCTAAAAAAGTATTCACGTTTTGAGTAAAACTATATGTGTATTATTCTCCAAATAATTAAAAATTTATAATTTTCAAATTACAGAAGCTACAATATCAGTTGTAAAAACGTGAATATGCATTATTAAAAAAGGGCATATTTATAATTTAAGAATTTTCATGTTGGAAAACAACGTTCCGAAGAAAGTGGAAACATTCACCTTCCGCGCGATAATGCTCAGTTTACAAACTTTTTTCGAGTTAAAAATTAGAATTCCTTCATTTAACAAATATAAATGCTTAACTGAAGAATTTTTTGTCGAGGATTTATCATGGTATGTATTCATAAAAATGCCCGAAATTCTGTAAAATTGCTTGCCAATAATTTTTTTATAACTGAAATGTATAAACTAAAACAGAAATACCGAAATAAATAACAGTCGAAAATGCTAGTCAAACACCAATTCACTTCAATTCATTTCTCGCTCTTATGAAATTCGTCCATACACAATTTGCAGCTCCAAGATCCTTCGGGAGGTGTTATTAGTGGTGGCGATAAGCAATACATATGATAGCCTCGATCACAGTCATCGCAGAACAATAACTGATCATCATTATCAGAGGTGCCACAAATTGAGCAATACTTGCACTCGATGCATTGCCAACGATAGCGCTTAACAGAGATAATCATATTGGGTGTAAATTGTAGACATGATGGATGGCCCGAACGACCGCAATCGGAGCATGATACTAACTCTTCGGGAAGATTTGTTTTCTTATTTTCACGTTGATCTCCCAAACAAAAGTCACAGTATGGGGATGGTGGCGCAATCTCACGGTCCGGGCGTAATTTAGTTTTTATGTCTTTTTTGGGACTAACCGAAGCAACAACAGCTGGCAACGATGTTGCGCTGTTAGCACTAACGGCACCACTGGCAGAAGCCACGCCACTGTTTGTGGTGGAAGTCGAAGTGGCAGAAGAAGGTGCAGTAGTAGCTGCGATGCTACAGGTTGTATCATTAGCTGTCTCATTAACGGACGACTTTTCTGGATTAATGTTTACAGGTGGGTTATTTGCACCAACTAGTCCTGTTTGCGAGGTTTCGTCCGTTATTGCAATAGGCGAAGCTGAATTCGAATTGCTCCCTGCTCCTATAGTCGAGCTTGGTACAGGTGCAGCGGTAGCAGTAGCAGCAGCTGCAGCCACCGCGGCTGCTGCCGCAGCAGCTGCTGCCGAATTGGCGTTACCACTGCCCGCGGCTCCGCGACGCCGCCGATCGTCACCATCCATGCCGGTGGTACGACGGCGATTGCCTACGAAATTAACTGATACTGATAAGATGCAAACAAAATACACACTCTCATTTAATTGGACTTACCGCCGCCTTTCCGACCACGCTTAGGCGTTATTTCCAAATTAGAATTACTTCTTCTCGAAGGTCTGGAGCTACGCTTACGTTTTCCACGACTATTATAAGATTCATCAAAGTCCATGTCGGAATCAAAGTCTTCCTCAAAGTCGTCCACGTGATGGTAGTGAGACATTTCTATGTCATCGTGAAACCATTCCTTTTCAACATTTGGATGCGAATCTTTACTATCATTGTCTCCGGAAGCACTCATCGAATTTCCATCATTTGCAGCTATTGCTAAAAGGCCATAGAAAACAATTATATAAGACAAATATACTCATACGAATAGTCAGAAGGATGAAAAATATAACCGACTGCGGTGTATTTCAAAGTTTCCGAGGGTATTTATTTCTTTTTAAAAAGACGCGTATACATACCAGCACTTTCCACCTGATGATGATGATCGCGTGCTGTTGCACCACACATCAACTGATGATGCTGATGCTCCCGGTATTGATAAGCTCTGTAGCTATGGTGGTGATTTAGCAAATACTGGCGTTTTGGCTTACGCCATCGAGCCGATGGATAGGTATAAACCTGGCCCTCGCGGAAGCCGGGCATACGTTGCTTTTGTTTCATGAAAAGTGCACAATTTGTCTGTGCTACACCCGTCTGCGGGTCGAGAAAAGGCATGCGGAGCCTACGCTCAATACAAAGGCGCGTGTTAAAAGTCTCGCTATTCTCAAGTATCTCTTTGTAGGCCGAGTCGTTGAGGAAGTTCTGGATTTTCTCGAAGTTGGCAATGTTCACGATTTCAATATCGGAAGCCATAATTTGTCAGACAAGCTGTGTGCAATGATTCGAACGATGATAAATGTGGAAATTCTTAAATATAAAGTAGTTAGCAAACAAAGGCCGTATTAAATCTGACACGTATACCACAATTGATGTATTTAATTTTAAGAATGTCCTACGAAAGGTTTTTCTACTTATGCGACTTGTCCACCGACATATGCATAGTTAATTAGCATTTTCCTCCGCAATACCAGTTCCACTTTGTATACTTCAACGAATAACGCCAGCGAACCACTGCACATAAATGATGTTTAAAATTTGACATCATTAAAGGTGAACACAGAGTGCTACGAATTCAAGCTTATATAAGTCCCCTTTTACATTAGGCAATTATT
Source organism: Conops quadrifasciatus (assembly GCA_949752815.1). Classification (NCBI taxonomy): domain Eukaryota; kingdom Metazoa; phylum Arthropoda; class Insecta; order Diptera; family Conopidae; genus Conops; species Conops quadrifasciatus. The sequence goes on along the minus strand of OX457077.1, from coordinate 10,266,777 downwards.
GCTTTCAACTTCGAATTCGTAGTTCCAGTTCGTGAGAGGGTCAACTTTGGTAAAGACGAAAGCGGACGAAAGTTGAAAGCAATTTTTGCCCAATGTAAAAGCAAACGACAACCACAAAAGGGATGGTCAAAAAATGTGAGAGCAATAATTGCCCAATGTAAAACAGGACTAAATGAAAAATATTCTTTTGTGAAATTTACTAATTTTGTGCTTTGCCCCGCATCGCGCAGCGGAAATCGCGTTCTGTCTGACATCGGCTTGAACGATAACTAGCACCACCAATCGATATTCCACCTGAAATTCAAAGAATCCTCTTTCTCAATTTTACATATCACCGTTTTTAATTACCTACATAGTGACGAATGGTGACATGCCCACTGAACGTAATATAAGTTGGCTATGCACTTTTTTAATTGTTTATGATATATGTATTTATAAATTTAAAGCTTGTTCCATAAATTTGGTAATATACCACGATCCTATTTTCTCGACACTAGCACCATTCCGCTTTACGGAGTAGTCAGATCGGAACTAGGTCGTAAAGTGAGGTACACGCAATTATACATACGAACTTTAAGTCGTAAGTCGCTTTTTACATTAGGCAATAATTGCTTTCAACTTCGAATTCAAAGTTCGAGTTCAATGTTGAGAGGGTGAACTTTCGTAAAGACGAAAGCAAACGAAAGTTGAAAGCAATTCTTGCCCAATCTCAAAGCAAATGGCAATCACAAAAGGGAACGTCAAAAAAGTTGAAAGCAATAATTGCCGTTAAACAGGACTAGAAGTACAATGAAAAAACCATTTGTCATATGAAATCGTAGCTCTGTTCGATTCTAGAAAAAGAAGCAGACGTATGGAATGGTATTTAAACATTTATTGCTTAAAAAAAAATTGCCGTCAAAATTCGTATTTGTGGAATGTAATTTTTGTTTTACACACAGCTACTTATTAAACTGGGCGTGGAATATTTTTTTATGCAATTGAGTATTTTTTAACTTGGCTTGATAATAAAATTGGAGAAAAAATATTAAGGAAAAGATTCACATAACAAAATGGGTGCCAGTAATATGAATACACGTGTAGCTTTGGGAATATCCGCATTTGCGTTTTTGCTATACCTAATAGCCTTCGTTTCGCCGTTTTGGTTGGTCACGGATGGAAAATTGGCCGACCCACGTTTCATTAATCTTGGCTTATGGGAGGTGTGTTTCAACAAATTTCAGGATATCCACCGTTTCTACGATACGCCCTTCAATGGATGCATGTGGGTGTTTGAGGAGGAATACTATATCATCCATGATTTCCTCCTGCGTGGATCCTATATTGCTGTACAATTATTTGCTACTCTATGCTTCATTATGTGCCTCGTGGCCTTCCTCCTCACGCTAATGTTTCTACGCACTTCAAGAGATGATGACCGATATGTCTTCCTGCTACTTACAATGGGCTCCTCTCAGATATTGGGGTCATTGTTTGGATTCATTGCTGTTGTGGTGTTTGGAGTGAATGGTGATTCGCGCGATTGGATGCCCGGTTGGCAAAATAATGATATGGGCTGGTCATTTGCATTGGCTGTGGTTGGAGCTGTATTACTACTGCCTGCTGGGATTCTATACATGGTTCAAGCCAGACGTGAACGTTATAAACGTCTCAATGAAATTAGCAACCGTGAGGTCGTGAGTGAGTACGGCGGTGGCGATGATTACTATCAGGAACAAGCTCAACAATACTTTGCACCAGAACCAAGCAGACCAAGGCGTCCGCAACCAGGACACCGTACACCAACTGCACCGCCTCAAGGCAGCGGTATTCAAACCGACATTTAAAATTGCTTTACATATTATTGTTTCAGTATATATTTCGCCGGAGGCGATTTGACTCAAATCATATCCGTCCAATTAGTATTAACTTTTTACCTCTTTATTATATCGGATTATATACATATTATAAAGAATTTTAAAGTGTTGTTGATAATTTCAACGATTTTATCTTTCTTGATGTATGTGTGTTTAATTGATTTTAATTTATTAATATCCTTGATATTTTAGTGAAGCCCTCGGAGTTAAAAAAATTAAGCTTAAATCCATTCCAAGTGAGATGTAAGATTTTAAAAACTTAGTAAATTTTTTTTGTTATATTTAACAAAAAAATTATTAATTTAAATGTACGTGTGTAGCTTTTATATTGTATTTGGTAATAAAATACATATCCGCAAAAGTAAAGTGAAATAAATTGATTTAAATTTGAAAGAAGAAAATTATGGGTCACAACCGTATTGGGAAGCGTGAGCAGAAACTAGTGTCCAGGTTTTAAATTGAGGTCTGTGTACGTGTATAAGGTAATTTCTTTATTATCCGTATTAATTAAATGCAATTTTTTTATAGCTAATAACCTGAAATTATTTTTATAATTTATATAGTACTAATTTATATTTCACGTTTAAGCGCAGCTTTTTTTTTAATTTGCTACACAACTTTTGCAAAATTTAAAACTTAAATTTTTCACTCAAGCTTTAAAAAAAAAGAATGTGCGACAAATCATATCCGTCCAATTAGTATTAACTTTTTACCTCTTTATTATATCGGATTATATACATATTATAAAGAATTTTAAAGTGTTGTTGATAATTTCAACGATTTTATCTTTCTTGATGTATGTGTGTTTAATTGATTTTAATTTATTAATATCCTTGATATTTTAGTGAAGCCCTCGGAGTTAAAAAAATTAAGCTTAAATCCATTCCAAGTGAGATGTAAGATTTTAAAAACTTAGTAAATTTTTTTTGTTATATTTAACAAAAAAATTATTAATTTAAATGTACGTGTGTAGCTTTTATATTGTATTTGGTAATAAAATACATATCCGCAAAAGTAAAGTGAAATAAATTGATTTAAATTTGAAAGAAGAAAATTATGGGTCACAACCGTATTGGGAAGCGTGAGCAGAAACTAGTGTCCAGGTTTTAAATTGAGGTCTGCGTACGTGTATGAGGTAATTTCTTTATTATCCGTATTACTTAAATGCAATTTTTTTATAGCTAATAACCTGAAATTATTTTTATAATTTATATAGTACTAATTTATATTTCACGTTTAAGCGCAGCTTTTTTTTTTAATTTGCTACACAACTTTTGCAAAATTTAAAACTTAAATTTTTCACTCAAGCTTTAAAAAAAAAGAATGTGCGACTAATACGATAGCTACATCTTGACTTAGCTGGTCTCACTCATCCATCGCGGTTACATTCGGGAATCTGAATTTTTATACATTCTCCCCAATTCCTTGCGTAACAATGAAGAGTTCCCGCTCGTTAGTTTCCAATTGAGAACGCAGGTAGGCGAACAATTCTGATTCATCACCAATGCACAACGGCACCGTCAACTTAGAGTCCAAATTGTAGAACTTATCATTGATTTGGCGTATTGCTATCCAATGACGCCTTCTCATTGGCATTGTCACAAAGCCAAATTTGTAATCTGAAGGCACATTGAGTATGAAACCAACTATTTGCGAAATATTGATAGAGGCGGGATCCCTGAAAATTATAAGTTATAAATAAGTGCTTAAAATTTGTGAATATCATATTAACGAATGAATGCAATACTTTCTTTTATCGAACCAAACTGCATTACAGTTTCTCATCTGAAGAGCTGTCATGATAACGTTGATGTCATAATTTCCAAGCCCAAGCACCGATCGATGCGGATTAATCCACACATTAGGGCTCAGGTTATTGCAGATATCGTCTAGCATTTCCTTGGTGTAATACTGTTTAGCTGTGTTTCGGAAGATGTGGTTAATATAGTTTCGATTTACTTCTTCTGTGATTTACATTGGAAAAGGTTATTGAGCGCATGCAAGGCACAAAGCTGGCGTGTTTGCCTTTCGTGATAGATGTTGACCCCTTGCGACTGCCTACAACCATTTGAGACCATGATCCGCCAAATTATGGTTTTGTTTGCGATAAAAAAAAAAACGATTCAGCAAAGCTGAACTAGTTTTCTTCTGTATATTTCTAATTTTATGCCTTAATTTCTTGATAAGGAGATAGAAAACAGCTGAAAACTGCAACTCGGGATGTGATTTTAACGTCAAATCGGAAAGAAGTGTGTGTGAAACACCTCAAAATTGATGACGTTTTGGCTCAGAAACTCAACTATTAGACCCCATATGACGTAATTTTGTTGAGAAAGTCTCAACAAAATTGAGAATTGAACTCAACGATCAAACCAATTATCATGAATGATCGGAACGGGGAAGGTTCAGCTTTGAGACCCCAATGACAATTCAGATTTTTAAGTAAAATCGTTTGTTTTGAGATATCCACTTAGTTAGTTATACATATAAATACTGCATTTAAAGAAATCAATTTTTATTTATTTATTTATGCAATTATTTTGTATATTTAATATCCATTTTATTTTTAAATAGTTTATTACTTAATTAGAACCCATTTGGGAAAAGCATTTTAAGGTTAGAAATCATTACAAGTGCAAATTAACACCAAAATTGAATGTGAACTATGTATATTATATGCTCAAATCCGCCACTATTTTATACCAGAAACTTTATGACTTATTCTGTGAACAATTCACGGAAAATAAAACATTGTAATCTCTTATCTCTGCTCCACAACTCTAAAGAGCAACCACAAAAGGGATTTCCCGATGAAGGATGGAATTTCCAGCAGATAGAAGTGATATCAATAAATACTTTTCTGTTAAATTTCTCATAAATATATTTATATTATAGTGAGAAATAAAAATAAGTTGATGGTTAAATGTGAAGAAGATAGAGAAAGTGCACCTCATCCACACTGTGCCCATGGACCTACTCTGTTATTCTATTACGAAAACAAAGGGCCGGAGAATGGTTATTACTCTTGCTCTGCACATCGCGACAAAAAGTCTTGTAACTTTACGATACCGGCAATGAAGGTTACACAAAAGCATCTGATCAGACGCTATAAAATATCAACAGATGAGTGCAGAGCTATCAGGGATCAAGTTAGTCGAGAAATATTATTCTAATTTGTAGCTATATACCCATAAATCATCAACATTAGTCCTGAACTCACAGGAGTTAAGCTGGAGTTTCATGGATTCCGTTTGCGCGCATTTCCATCAGAACTACCGTGCGTTGAGGAATAATGCTCTATATTATGTATGTTTAGTATATTACGTATATTATTTAGCATATTATGTATGTTTTCAGTTTCTCTTGAAACCTGCTGATGAATATTGCCATTTCTGCCATACCTGTAACTATCCCGTTATACAGGCTGAGTTATCACAGCACATAAAACATGCAGTTGTAAAGGACTTACGCAAACAGTTTCTTAAAGATCCTACCTTTTTTCTGAGGCCTCTAGAGAATGACAAAGTCCAAGCGCAATATTTTTTTGATAATAAATCATTGCGCTTCTTTCAAAAATGTTTACAGGACTTGCAGATAAGGTATATAACTGCGGCAAAGATTTTAAGGCATACATTGGCAGTATAGATGTTTTCATTTATTTACAGTAAAATAGTTTCGATTGGTGCTCCGCGTTTACACTCATATCTGCGTAACAAGTGTCCTAGTATCAAGAGTTTCTTGCTGGATTTTGACCAACGTTTTTATTACTTTTTTGAAGACGAAAATTTCGCGTGGTTCAATATGTGTAACAATTATTTCTTCGATACTCGACAGGAAAAACAATTCCACAAATTTTTAAAATGCAATGAGTAAGTAGTTATATTCCACTCAGCTTGTAACATTATTTTATGCATCTAATAATCCAGTTGTAGTACCAACCGCCTGCTGATTTTTATTGATCCACCATTTGGTTGTCGCACAGAACCCATTGCAAGCACACTACATCAAATAATTCATCTTTTCAATAAAATTAACTCAATACCATATCAGCCTCTACCTATATTTTGGATCTTTCCGTACTTCTCGGCACAGTATATTCAGCAGTTGATGCCCGAATTGTTGATGTGCGACTATAAAGTTAACTACACAAACCATTTGGCATATTCAAATGGTGTGGGAGGACGCAAATTAGGTTCTCCCGCTCGCATTTTTACAAATATACCGCTTGGACAACTTCGCCTTCCAGTCACCGAGGAATACAAATACTGCACACCATGCCAGAAATATACCGCATTAGAGAACAGGCATTGCACTAAATGCAATGAGTGTCCAGCACGGAATGGCAGCACTTACCGTCATTGCAATCTTTGCGGCGTATGCGTTAAACCCTATTATGTGCATTGCCGGGATTGTCGCCGATGCACACAAACCGACGAACATAATTGCCGAGAGTATCAGGCGCGTCAACACTGCTGGATATGCTTGAAATTGGGGCATACTGAACAAAATTGCATAGCATGGCAAAATCATAATGGTTCCCGGGTACAAACTACTAAAGTACCGTATTTCGATCGTCATCAAAACATTATTACATGCTTGTTATGTAAAACAACTGGTCATAATGAACTCCTTTGCAAACAGAGGAATAAATTTTTAGAGGAAGTAACATTTTTGGGGAAAACGCAATTAAAATTTAAAACTTTTTAACGCAGCCCGTTCCGCAGCAGCCATACTGATATGTTTAAAAAGTTTTAAACTTTCCTTCTAATTAAATTTTAAAAGTTATTACATATTCTAAAAACATTTACTGCTTAATTAAAAATATTGTACGCCTTAATAAGTAACCTTTAACAACTTTGTACATTCTTTAGTTTACGGGTAATTAGTATTAAAGCCACAAATATAAACGCCTAAAATACTAAAAATCCATATTATGCTTTATTATGCGTTAGTATCTTTTAAATTTAGTATCCTTACATAATGGTACTTATTGATATAGTATTAAGTAGACCGCATTATACAGAAGGCAACCAACCCTCATTTTATAAAAATCTGAGATATTGTGATTTTTATATGTTCTTTAGCCTATTCTTCATTCCCTTAAGACGACAACTGCTATCCTCTGGTTTTACAGAGAAAAAAAATGGTCAGTGAAAATATTTTTTGTATGTGTGTATACTTTTGATTAATGTAAAAAAATCAAATTTTTTGGAAATTATATTTTTTAACAGCAGGAAAATATGGAAAAAGTCTGTCCTTTTTTGACATATTTTTTGGCGGGAGTAAAGTTTTCTATCTCTCTATCTCTGTTAAAAACCTCGGCACTCACAATTCACTTTTTCGCTTATTATTGTTTTGACTAAAATTCTAGATACTTCTTCTTTTCTAACGATGCACTCGCATTTAACATGCATTACTTGAAGAATTACTTAAGCAATGTTTATAAATTTTGTTTCGTTTGTCAAGTCTGCAAATTGTAAATATTCCTATCATATTTCAATTTGGAGTTATTTTAATATGTGTGTTTTGCGGCGTTCATATTGATTGCTAATTACGCGGTCGATTTTTCGAATGTTTTCACTTCTTCGGTATTCACATTGTGGTTTTTATTTTAATTTTGGCGTGTTGGGTAAAATGACTAGTTTTGTTGATTAATAATTAAACTTTTTTTTGTAAAATTTTATTTGAAGTCCCCATTAGTAATTTAGGGATACTTTCAGAAACCCCTTTAAAATAATTAGAACACTTAAAGCGAATTGGCGCTCACAGATTTGGTATTCGGTTAAATTTTTAATGCGCTTAAGCTGCGTTTAGAAAGAAAGCGATTTTTGCTTCGCGCAAAGTGGACGGGGTGATTTTTTCGCTCGGTTGGAATACACTGAACTTCCATAAGCTGTTAAGACAGAGAAAAGCATTATTTACTTTCGCGTCGCAGTGCGAAATTAGCTTTGTAGATTTTTTTTTGTATCGATTTGCGAAATTCACAATAAACTAATTTTCAAACTTTATCAAATCGCTGCCAATTTCATCACATTCTTAGTAGCTGTCACATGATTTTCACCTGACGAATTTGGAAGAATTTTTTTCTGTAGGAGTGTCTTTGGAAAGAAAAATTTTATAGAAGTTTTTAGAAGTGCAATTGAATTTATTTTTGGAACAAAAAACTTGCGCTAAGATGAAAATCTGTGGACCCAAATTGTCCCTCTGTGGCCTTATCATTTCGGTCTGGGGAATCATTCAATTGGTGAGTTGTGTTCCCTCTGGCAAAATCAAAATAGAAGATAGAAGATGTTTTTAAATATTCCACAAAAATTTTTACCACTAAACCAAATAGATTTTTGTGCGTTTTCCAAGGCTGAGCAACACTCATAAAACTTCGATTTTTTCATTACAGGTTTTGATGGGTTTGTTCTTTTATGTACATAGTGTTTCTCTGATTGAGGACATCAAACTTGAAGAGGATTACAAGAGTGTGGATGACTTTTATGAAGCTGCCAACAGAGCATATAATCAGGTAGAGAACTGTTTTTAAGTCATGTACCCTAATTTAATTTTTTCAATTTAAATAAATAACTTATAGAATGCATACAACTGCTGGATTGCTGCTTGCATATACTTATTGACGCTGCTGTTATCGGCGCAGCAATTTTATATGAACAGTCGGGTGACCGCCAACTAAATATGAAAAATAGTAACTGTTATGATGCAACTTGTTACAATATGAGAATAATATACAAAGAGACAACAGCATTAATTGGTTTTCCGTTAGAAATGTTTACCGTTGGTAATCCATAAAATATGGTTTGTTTTTCGACATTCCGTTTATGTTTTCATAGTCTAAAGTTATTTTTGTTAAGCTTATGTTATTAATAAATCATAACCATGGCGAAAGTAATAAATAAAAAATACGTTAGTTTTTCAAAACAACCATTTTTAAGTAGCTGGGCTTAAGGCCTCGATGTTACAAAAGTATAATGTTCCAAAATAGTATGTATTCGCTTTATATAAATACAGTCTGAAGTGATTATGGTTTTTCTTAATCTGTATTATTTGTATCATCTCTGTACAGTTCTAAACCAAATAAAAGCATATTCCAGGTATTATTTCATGAGGAGTTAATTTCTATATACTACAAATAAATTAATGTATTTAACGAATAACTTCAAAAATTGTTCTTGTATTTGCATCGGATACGAGTATTTCCGAGTAGCGATATAGACGCTAATTGTACATTATTATCTGAATAAAGCATTAAAGGCAAATTTGCAATTCATAAAAAAAATTCCATTAATATGTTGTTTAGCCTTCATAACGTTGTAGTATTTATTTGACTTTTAAAAATTTATCAAAGTCAGCGCTTTTTGATATTTGTCAGAGATTGATTGATGGTAGATAGCTCAATCGCTGTTGAATAATAGCGTTTGCCTAAATCACGAAGAGCATTTTTTTAAAGCAAGGCGGACAGCTTAAAAAGAATTGAACTTGAATTATTTTTGGCCGAAATATAAGTCGAGAGCGGTAGAAATTACAGGTCTGCATGGAACGTCTTAAAAGCACTTTCGAGATACAGAAAAAGGTTCGAGCATTGACTGCAGAGATGTTTTGATTATGCGAATCGAATGAGACTGAACGAATACTCTGTTGAAAATTCTACACTAGACGACTCTGAAGAAAACGATTATTCGTCGTTTAAGAATTGAAGGGGCACCGAAAAAAGAAATACTCACGTCTTTATTCATATCATATTTAAAGCACTGAAACCTTATGCATTATCCGCCGAGTATACATTCAGTTTAGATTGAGGCTTGTAAGATGGAAAAATTCTTGTTCTGATTTTAATAAGCCAAATATGCTGTTTAGCCTTCATAACGTTGTAGTATTTATTTGACTTTTTAAAATTTATCAAAGTCGGCGTTTTTTGATATTTGTGAGAGATTGATTGATCTTGTTTTGATTTTAATAAGCCAATGCGAAAAATTAGTTAATAAATTACCTCTTTGCTGAAAGAAATCTACCCTCGGTGTTTCACAATTTCTGGATGCTCCAATTATTCCAACGCGGCCGCTTTCAAAAGAAGCGAGAATAAGTAAATTCTTAATATCTTGAGAGAATAAGTAACCTCCGACGAAGTCACAACTCAGAGAAACGTTATAACTTCCTGCTGCGCCTTTTTACCTTTCTTCTAATTTTAAATGCAATATTTTTACAAGAATATTTTGAATACTGTTAGTCATATTTTATTGGTGCTAATTTTTAGGACAATTTATTAATATAATTTTCAGCTTAATTTATTTTATTGTATGTATTTAATTACATACTTGTACAGATTTATGCATAATATGTTGTGTATCAAATAAGGCTCCGAAATTACTTGACTTGGTAAGAAATAAGAAACGTACCTACTTTAATTTAACTAACAAATACAGCATCGAAAATAATATTAAGATTTACAAAAAATAACACTATAAACATTTTAAAAATTTACATTTATTAAAGTAAATCAACGTTTGTGCGCATTCTGTACTGTATGCAACGGTTTTTTGCTTTAATCTGTAACGTATAAATAAAACATACAGTTACTCACTAAGAAAATCGTTATAAAGTATATAAAAAAAATATTTACACTCTAAGCAATTAAACAAAATTTGGTAGTTAAAGTTAATCCTTTTTTTTTGTGAAGACCTATTATTTTTTCTTTATACCCTTTTCAAACCGCATTACACAAATTGTAAGGAGTTTAAGCCATATTTGGGCTATACGTAGGTGCATGCATGAATATGTAAGCTTTATACATACATAGATAAATACGCATTTGCAAAAGTGATAAATTTCGGCCGGTGTAGGTTTGAAGTAAGGAAGTAAAAAAGTTACAAATACGAGGCCAACATTAAGTACAGAGAAAGAGAGAGAGCATTCTCGAATGGAGAGATCAATTTCTTTATTATCTTATGCGTTTATTATATTGTATATATACCACGGAAAACAAGAGATATTGCTACATCAAGAGAAGATTTGTGTTTTGGTGTTTGTTTAAATGCATATAAATTGTTTGTGACGACGTCTTAGCAAAACTTTGAAAAAATTGTATTTTATTAAAAAATTTTAAGTATGTATGTAGAGGATCGAGCTATACGTAGTCTTGTAGATATAGTTAAAGTTGTAGTAAAAGAGATTTTTGTAAACGTTAATTTTTAACACCGGTAGTCCGTCCGTCCACGTTGTCCTCCGTTGCCATTCGTCTTTATTCCATGACTTTCGATAAATTCATTCTCTCTTGATTACGGCTCGAACTTCTAGAAGACTTTCTATTGAACGATTCCAGATACGCCGCTGGAGTCCAACCTTCTGCGTTAGCTTCTAAAATTGACAGAGATAGCAAGGAAGAGATAAAAATTGTAATAACGCAATATTAAAATTCATACCTTTTTAACAAAAGTATTTATTTACATTTACAATAATTTAATAAACGACCATCTACATGTATATAAAATAAATATACAATAATATGCGAAAATACATACATACAGACATATACATATATTGTGTACATTTCAAACAGTTACCTAAAACACGCACAAACCACCAGCCAGCACATCCGACCTTTAGCAACTCAACGTTATCACCTTCACGCATCGACACTTCGGAATGACCCATGGCTACGTAATCAGCTAGAGCGATAAATCTACTGCCCTAAAAAGTTATCGATAAACGTAATAGAGAAAAGTAAGAAAGCCACATCACTTTGGAACTACTCCAAATCTACTAAATCATTACATAAGCATTATAAGTACAATAAATACTAGTATATATATATATATATATATATAGATTTTTAGGCATTTTTCTTATTGCGTAGATATGTATGTATTTCTTTCATTTCAATTTCAACTGGTGTTAATTATTATTATGATCGTACTCTATCTATATAGAGTCTAGACAAGCTTGCAAGGTTGTTTCAGCTCAAACAAAAAAGGCGTTCAAATTCAAATTAAAATTACAGTGTAAATGCAGCGGCATCTCAATGGCGCATTCGACTAATGTGTCGTCAATTAGACAAATTATCGCAAATGCTAAGATCGTACAATACATAACGTATGTACATACTTACATATGTCATACTCTTTATAGTATGATTAAACATAAGTTATACTAAAATTCAAACGAAATGCAGAAGAACGTTATGTTTATTGATGATGACACTTCAGATGAATTTCTTAAAACAAATTGTGAGTAAAAGTGCGTCGTTAGTGGGTTAAAAGGGCACAGTAGCAAAGTGATTATAACACACTATGTAGTTCTTTCTTTGGTCTTTGAAATTGGCAACTATCTTAGTATCATGTATACAATGTAATGTACAATACAAATCCAGATATGATTTTTATGACATGCAGTATTGATGATGATGGACCGTTGTTTTTTATCAAAAAAATTCAAGTTTACTTTCACTAATCAGGAACAATAAAAACAAAAAGGCTAGCAGAGAGCACGCACGAGATCTCGGTTTCGGATTTCGTTTAGGCTGCAAAGAGACTTTTGTTCTCTAAAGTAAACAACTTCCGAGAATCGAAGCAACAATAGAAAAACAGAAATTTAAAAATAGATTCAAGATTGCAAATTACGAGATTGAAAATTTTTCTCTTTTATGGACTGGTAGTTTTTATAAATAATTAAGTGAAATATATCGTCTTTAAAGTTGTTGTTAACTTATGCCTAAGATTTCTGTTATTGTGAACTGCATACGGAGCAGCTGTTTTGACAGATTTTATAATTAATTTTAAATTCAAACTTTTAAAATTTTTGAAATATCAAATTTTTTTCGTCACTTTAAAATCGATCGATAAGAAAATTTCTTTTTAGAAATGATATTCAACAAATTTTTTTAATTAAAACTCGACAAAAAAATACAACTTGACTTTAAATTTCTCTATTACTAAGGCTGAAATACTTTAAATAAATTAAATGTATGAATGCATAAAATAAATGAATTAATTCTTTCTTCACCCAGGTTTTCGAGATATCAAACGAACGAACGAACACATATAGTTGTTGGCTTTTTCATCACGAGGTGATGTGATGTGCTTGCTCCACAAAACACGTTATGGCATCAAAAACTATTATCCTTCTTACTCAAAATCCAAAAAAATCGTTTAAATATCTTTTTTAGTCTGCGAGAAATCCCTCGGTTATTAGTTCCGGACTCCATAACCTTTAATTTTATCCACCATACTGGGTTCAGCATAACGTTGGCTTTGCCGTTTCAAATTTTATTATTCCGCTTAGAAAAGTTTGTTCTCTGAATAACATTTAGAACATTTAGAACATTTCTAAAGGAGTGAGGACCGTTTTTAGAAACTTAATACTATTAGACGATGTTTATTATTTGATTACGTGAAAAGTAATTAAACCATAAATAAGTGGTCGGTATGTTTTGACTATTTTTCGTTAAAGAAGCTCAGTTGATACGATGGTATTTATGTGAATATGATGATTTTAGATTTTAGGTTCAGCTCGGATCAAAATCGGTGCCATCACATGAAATCATCCAATCAGTATAATTAGAGTATGCTGCTAAAGGTATTTATACTTGATTTTGTGCATTTTGACTACAAAAACGAATGTCGTGAGCAAAGAGTGAGAGTTTGGTTCTATTTTGCTTAAGAAATCATTGCTGACAAAAAAAAAATGAGTGAGAAAGCTGGGGATAATTTGAAAGTGATTTAAATTATTCGATTAATTAGTTCCTTTTTCTCATTAAAATGGATGACTTTTATTTAATGAGAAAGTTTGGGCGGGCATTAATTAATTAATTTAAAATCTAATTTTAATTTTAAAGTGTTGTTAGTATTGTATATGCTATTTTACTATTTACAAACTTGCTCGAGCACACACACGCACACCATGAGCACGCACACATGTGCTCACTAACATTTATGTACATAGTCAATTCAGAGAGATCACCAACTTACGTAGTACAACTATTTACGATGGACCAAGTGTGCTCCATTTTAAAAATAAAGTTCGATTATGATTTGGTTAGGAATGGCCGACACATTCGATGAGGTAGATGTTGTTGGTTGATTGGCTGGTTGGTTGGTTGATTTGTTGGCTGATTGATTGATCGATCGATTGATTGATTGATTGATTGATTGATGAGAATTGAATGTGACAAAGTGACAAACAAATTGTCGCGTTCAGTTCAATATGATGACAATAAAAACAATAACGACAACGGCAACAACGATAGTAGCAGCAGCAACAACAACAACAATATCATCAATAGCATTGAAAACATGAATGTTAAACAAACAAACAAACAACAGCAAGAACAACAAAACTGTATGTATGTATTGTTAGTATGTATGTATGTATGGATTGCCAAAATATTTCTGATTTCGTTGAGAATTTCGGTGTACTTTAATGTTAGGTAAAAAAAAAAAATCTTTGCTGAATACGTTTGGAGAAGCTGGCAATAGACTTGCCTTGGAGAGCTTTTGTTTGCTCTTTGTCAAATATTTCACAAAAAGGACTCATATATGTATTCTATATTCTCTCATTATACTCTTTCACAGCGTTTGTCTAATAAACGAAATTGATTCGTTACGAATTTTCGAAAGAATTGAAGAAGTCAACGAGTCAGGAACGAAAATGAGAGCACACACGAAAAGGCACACTTTCGCATGATGACGATTGGATGAACGATTCGTTAGCGAATCGCGAATGAGACGCAGTCGTTAATTATTACAAGATATGGTTGCATTCAGAACGGTCAAGCGGTGTTGGCTTTTTGATGGTTTTTTGTCTGAGGGGGTAGAAAGGTCAGAAGGGCTGACAATTTTTTCCAGCGAAAAATTTGTACGCTGGATCTGTTCATCACTTTCTTCTCTGTCACTCATTTTCAGTGTTTTGTTTACTTCTCGTGTGGCGGCAACGTGAAATTTGGCAACGAAGTGTTGTTATTGTTTATCAGCAGAGACTCAGCAAACGTATTCAGAGCACATGATTTACGCTGACAAGAAAAAGCCAACACAGCTTGACCGCTCTGAATGCAACCAATGTAAAAACGAAACGTAAACGAATTCACGTTTTCTTCTGTGCTTTTCGCACAAAAAAAAGCACAAAAGAAAAACGCAAAAGCACAAAAGAGAAACGAAATTTCGTTTGCGTTTCGTTTTTACATTATCTTGTAATTAATCAAAATCGCGAATGAAAATGATCAGCGTTTACACGAATTTAAAACGAATCCGATTGAGATTTTCATAGAAAAAAATCCGCTGACTTCAGTTGTATTTTATCCACTTTCTTTAATATATTTTCTTTTTTCTAAAAAAGTTTAATACATTTACAGTGCGTATGCATTTTACAAAATTCAACTTAAAAGAGAAAAAATCTACAATATTTACACTTTTTATATAATACAAAAAAAGAAATTTAAGGCACTTACGCCACTAAAACGTTGAATGACGACTGGTAAGTATTCTCATGACCACCAAAAAAAGGTGCTTACTATATATTATACATTGCAAAAGGTATAATAATTACGAATACACATACTTTTAAGTTTTAAGCAGTTGATTGATTATTTTTTGTACTGTAATATTAAATACATACACGTACATAATATTTGTATACTCGCTCATTTTAGTTTTAATTTATTTAAGTTTTATTTTAGTTTTAATTTTTTATATTTTTATTTATTGACAGATTTTAGCCGTCTGCATGTGCATGATAATGCTTAATGTTCGACCGAAACGTAAAATTTGGAATTCGATTTGCTGTTACGCGGGTAAGAGGTGCCGCTGGTGCCTTCATGATGGTAGGTGGTCCACTGTGCCAGAAAATTCAGAAAAGTCTGAACAGTGTTTGTGAGTGTGGTGAGCGCAGTGGGAGAGAGAGAGAGAGAGAGAGAGAGAGAAGTACGCAAACAATTCCATTGAGTTGGCAAGTCAATGTCAACAACAACGCATGAAATTTTTTTCGCAGGTGTGTGTGTGTGTGTGTGTGTGTGCGTGAGTGTGTTGTTGTTTGTGGTTTCATTTTGTTTGTTTGCCGAACATTGTTTTCGCAGCGAATTGTTTTTGCAGTTGTTTTTTAAGCGAGAGCCGTTGATTGTTTTTGTTTTGTCAAGTTTGCAGTTTGCAGAAGAAGTTTCAAGTTTGATTTATTTCAGATTTTTTTAAAAAGATTTGTGTTTTGTGCATGAAAGTAAAAAAGAAAACAAAAAAAAAATCAAATAAGATAAAAAATATAATAAAATATATTAAACAATAAACTATTTAATTTAATATACACACGTACAATAGAACAAAACAAAACAGAACAGAAGAATTTAAAGAAAAATAGAAAACGAATAGAGAGGAAAACAAAATAAAAACAAATAAGAATTGTGGCTAAAAAGCAAATAATTAATTATCGTATTTAAAATAAAAAAAAACTAGAAAGAGGCATAAAGAATTAATAGTAATTTAATTCTTACAAAAGTTACTGCCGGCCATTTTAAAGAAGTTTTTCAAAATTACTGACCGGCTTATGAAAATAAAAGAAACCGAAACCAAAACTATATAAGAAAATTCATAGAAAAGCTTCCTTTTTTCCCTTCGTACTATTCATACATAAATCAAAAACTTCATTTAACAGATTTGGAGAGCCTAACAATCTAGCTACCCTCCGTCCTCCACCTAACGTACGACCCGTACGAACCACAACCCACGCTACACCTGCCCTAAACAACTTACCGGTGTGCTGTTATCCTCGATCATCGACATCTCATCCTCACTATTCGAATAGTCGGAGCTCCAGCCGCAATCTGGCACCCCGTCCTTTTCGGACGCCGTCACGGTGACCACACTGCCGCCAGTCGTCGCCGTCGCCGTCGCGGTCACAGTAGTATCAGCAATTGCTGTTCCCGGCAGGGAGGCGGGACAGCAGTTGTCGTCGCCGTTGCTGCTGCAATTCGAATTGCGATTGGACGACTGTGACGATCCGTCACAGCTGACTGTCCGCTGCGGGGTGCCGGCACCGCCCATCAGAATATTCGGTGTATCCCAGGAGGTGGTCTGGCGCAGGCCACGATGACTGAGGCCGTACTGCTTAATCTTCTCGCCCTTCAACTCTTCCAGTTGATTCAGCAACACGCGTTTGATTTCGGCCACCCATTTGTTTTTAATTTCGATAGTTGGTGCCTGCAAGGTGTGCACCTCCTGGCGGCCCTGCAGCCAGACCTCAAACCGTTTGACATCGCCGCGAACGGATTCCGTCAGACCGATTTGTGACATCTGAGAAAGAGCGACAAGAGGGAATGAAATATCAGCAGAACTGCGGTATCGCATCATACTCGGAGCAGGCACCTACCTTTAGATAATGCTTGAACTGGTAGGTGCTTTTGTTGTGACCCATTTTTGAGGTTTGCTTACAGAAAAGCATCGACTTTTGATAAAGGAAAATGTGACGTTGTTGTGGCTTGATGCGCAGTCGTATATCCTTCTTGGCCTCCGTCCAAATTTGAAAGGAATCCTGTAGCAATAATTCACCTTGCTGTGAGAGATCGCTCTGAAAGACAAGAAAATCTTGTAATAATGGGTTGAGATGAACTAACACTAAAGACGCTTTAATAGTTTTCAGTTCAAACGATGCCACTGGCATCTCTGGCATCACTAACGTCCATCCTTCTTACACTTACCGGAAATCCAGTGATCGCCACTTGATGCATGGAATCGTTGACACATTTTAAAACGATCAGCATGCAATCCAGCGCCTTCTGTAGCTCTTTGGTGCAACTGCCGCTATCACTAAAGCGTAGCAAATCCTTCAGCAACAGTTGATACTTGGTAATGCGTTGCACCGGCTTCAGCAAATAGGCCGCCAGAGGCAGTTTATGTCCCAAGCGCTTCTGACATTCCTGCAGGAAGAGATGCGTGTCGACGAGGGTCTCCCGCAGACGCTCCGAACGCGGTATATTTTGGCAGTAGAACGAGTAAAGACGATAAAAGGTATCGCGCTGTAATGAAGAGAATAAGTTTAAGAATCACCAAAGTTTTCTGTTGATAGGAGGACTATTTTTGAACTTACCCTCTGCACAAAACACAAGGCAACAAGTTCTGTGGTCGAGATACAATTTTCCAGGTCTTTAAGAAAGACTTCATTATGAAATGTATACAGCTCATGCAGATTGCCGAAGAGGAGGTCTTCCTTGCCCTGCAGACTGGCTGGCACGAGATGTATGAACTCCTCAGATTGCATTTGATCACAGTAACCCTGAAAATTACAGAAAAGTGAGTTATAAATATATGTAAAATGGGTAAGGATTGCTTGACACTGAATAGAATGTGTTTCGTCTCTTCTTGTTATCTGTTACGAATTGAATAAAGACACAGAGAGAGTGAGAAGGTCTGGGAAAGGTCTTTTGCCGATAGAATCCATTTACATTTGCATCCATTTCGACTTTGGAATGTTGTGCGGCTTTCTCGGCTTTAGCATTGCCGCCGAAGGCCGTCGTCAGTTCACCGCTGATGAATTGTCCAAACTTCTGCTCTACGTACTCGGCTACACTGCCGCATCCTTGGCCCGCAACGAACCGTTTCAGGACTCGCTTGTATTTCCGTTCGCTGAACTGACTGTAGGTGAACTTGGGCAGAGTATACCCTCCGCTGGAGGATCCTCCACTGGAGGTGAAATTAAAGCTCTCCTCGAAGAACTCGCCGCAATACTTAAGTATCTCTCGGTATGAGTTGCTGAAAACATTCGTCTTCCGTTTCGAATCGTGGCCATCGTTGTACTCGCACCAACTCTCTCTGGTGGTTGTTGCCGCCGCTAAGTCAGCTGCGACGCCATTTTGTTGGATATTAACTGGCTGAATTGGGTTGTTGCCAGCGGAGCGGCAGGAGTTACAGAAATGTCTACACAATTCTGGTGCAGATTTGGAAAAATTCAAACGTTTCGGCGGCGACAAGAACTTGGTGTTATTGAGCGAACTTTTGCTGAGCGCCGATTGAGCGCGAGCGATCGACGAAGAGGATGATTTAAAGCTCTCCGGCGCCAGCTCCGCTCCGTCGTTCAAATAATCCAGAATGTCGTTGTAGTTTTTGCGCTGCAAATAGTGCTTGAATTCTGAATCGTTCTCGATCTCGGAGTACGAGTTACTCTCTAGGTAGTCCTTGATGAGGCGATACTCCAGCGATTCGTCACAGCTGGAAAGTTCAATCAGCTCCTTGAAGATGGTCGTCTGGCGCTCGTCGTCGGTCAGCGCAGACTGCAGACTGTTGCACGCAGTGACGAGATCGTTTGCGCGATCAGCACTGTCCTCTGCGATCTCGCGAAAAGTGTTGATGATCTTGATGGTCGATTTGCCGTTTAGGATGTTGCGTGCCGACAGATTGAAGACATTCGTACCGAATACGTAACCGTTGAGTTCGTAATCGCTGCCACTCGTAGCTGCTAAATGATGCCGCCGGAAATCTTTGGGAATGTAGCGTGGCACACGACGGTTGGACGCCGAATGGCCAGCCGTCGTTTGTTGATCGAAGAGTGAGCCTTGAAAGGAGAGCGGTGGCGACTCACCACCGCTGGATCGCAACAGCCGCAGACGCTTGATCGAATCGCTGAGCTTGAGATTAAATTTGCCGAAAATACTGCTGCTATTGGCGGTATTTTGTACTTTGCGCAAACGAAAGGAGCTGTGCGAGGAGGAGCTCTTCGATTTGGTGGCTTTGCGTAGATCGTAGCCGCCGTAACGCATTTCACACGGTCGCCTCGGTGGGTCGGTCGGTCGGTTGGTTGGTCCTTTTCCAGAGCTCTTTCTCAATACTCTCAGTCGTTTCAGAATTTCGAGGGTACAATTTCGATGGAGAATGTGTTGCTGTCTCAACCAGTTTTGACAAATCAATGAACGACTGGCGGCGGGCGCTTAGCATGAGTCTAGATGCAGCTTGCCGCTTAACTCGCGAGCGCTAATTAAAGCATAACAGACAGAGTTTAATGCACTAATTACGACTTGCAGGCAGTTGCAAGCATTCAAGTGTGGCTGCAAATTCAGCAAATACGGAAAGAAGAGAAATACGATACGAAGGTGTACGAGTACTTGCAAGCAAACGAGTATATACGACGGAGACCAATAAGCTCATACACCGAGAGAAACGCTCGGTAACAATTGGTCCGCCGTAAGACTTCGTAAAATAAAAATTTCTTAAATTAGTGCGACCCATAAGGGTTGAACTGAACCAAAAAAATACATGCTTTTTCATAAAATCATGTTGCAAAAAAATTGTGGTTGCAATTTGTTAAAAAAATTACGTTAATAGGTATAATATTTTTTCTGATCACAAAGTACTCTTTTACATTCCAAAATTAATGCTTTAAACAGAAATAATCTATGTCTTGTGGTACCTGAGAAAATTTAAAATTACAAAATATACTGTTCTCCGGAAAAACAAACATTTGCGCAAACAGTTTTTGCATTTTTAATGCAAAAAATGTATTTTTGGAGAAAAGTATAAATCGTAATTTTCGATTTTTTCAGGAGCTCAATCCAAATACATAAATTGATTCAATAAAGAGTGAAAAAACTACTGTATTTTTAAAAAGCGGCCGAGTTTAAGAAGCAAAAAAATCCATTACAAAGAGTATTTTTTTGGACATTTCATTCTTATTTGTTGAATTTACTATAATTCAAATTTATAATTCAATTTACTATAATTCAAAGTGTTTGTAGGTATATTGTAATTTTCTGGCTTTAAATTTATTGGTATATATTTATATTTCAATTTCTTTTAGGCCATAATTTATTTGGTTAAAAACCACAAAGAAATCCAATTCATTTAAATCATTTAAATCAGATAATTTTTTTTCTATGCACTAATTCTTCTCTTTTTACGCATATTTGAGCTGCGTAACTGAATTGTTCTTTCCTATTTAAGCGTTTCTTACTCTTCCTCTAATCTTCTCAGTGTATTTAACTTTTGAAGGTTTTACTTGTGTGCGTACATTCAATATTATTATTAATTAATGTACAGTTTCAGAATTTCCAACGAGTATACACGAGAATACACTCGTGTTTCCTACTTTTCTTTCCTTACTTTTGCTTCGCTTAATTCGCTCTTAGTGCTTGATTTTCTTTTTTTTTTTTTTGTTAATGCAGTGCAGCAGCACTTAATATAGTTCACTGACCATTCTTAATGGTCACTGGCCACAGAGAGATGTTGTTGTGCGGTTATTTTTTATGCTTTATGCTCTTGAGGAAGTTATTCTGAGACATGAAATATACACTACGTTTCATATATATGTAGATATATGTACATACGATACGATACATGCATTTAGCTCTGCTCAATTACTCCAATGAACTGTTTGTTAACTCGAATGGTAATAAAACTTCATCAATTTCCAGTTCATTCAATGTAGGTAGATATTATTACTTATTTTTTTCACTTACTTTTAGTATAGAATTCATTTCGGACACGTAGATGCGCTCTGTTTCCAGAAGTTCTGATAGAACATGGCCACGTTTGAGTCTTCTTGCTTCCGTATCCTGGAGAAAATCAAATGCATTTTAAAAAAGATGAACGCATTAATGCTGACTTAAATGGTTTTAGTCAGAACTATTAACAAGATTAACGCATTAATGCTGACTTAAATGGTTTTAGTCAGAACTATTTGTATTAAATCTTAGATTTAATAATAGTTGCTATAATTTCAATAATGTTCCTTCTCTTCAACGATTTGCAGCTAATTAGAATTAATCTATAGCTAAGCACTATTATTAAACACATTAAATTTATACATAAATTTCCTTTATTTAAAAAATGATTTTATTGATTCCGCAACGCTTTCAATCTTGCGTTAAAGCGTTAAGCGTTACGCTTTGGCTTGATCGCTGAAGATCATCTTTATAATCTCAGCTCATTTAATAAGAATGCTCAGAGAATCATGTTGGTGGTGGTGGAGGGTTGCTTCTAATCGTCGCTTACCTGTTGATTTTGCATAAACTCGCTGTTATCTGGACTAGAACCGTTATCACCGCTCAGCGAAACGCCCGAGTCAATGACACCGTCCATCGATCTGGGCCTCAGATCGTGTATTGCATCAGTCTGCAACAGAAGAAGAAGCAGCATTTAAAGTGTGTAAATGATCAACAATTCGGAATTATAAAAGAATTGTGAAAGATTTGTATGAACGTTATAAGAACACATTTCAAGGCCAAACAAGGTTGACAACAAGCAAATATTGTATTAAAGAAGATGATGATGATGATGTAGTGGAAAGATCATTAAATGCTCACGAAGAAGATGGAACAGGTATGGCCAGCCATCAAGATCAGGTTTGGCCGGACTGCGGACATAAAAAGATCAAATTGAATCGAATAAAATGAAACGGACTGAAGTGAATCGTTAAAAAATCAATGATTTTTGCGTTAAAAGTTTGTTTTGCAGTAAGAAAGATTCTAAGAATTTCGATTTGAAATTTACAATAAGTGCGAAAGTTTTAGGAAAACTTGGCTCAGAAAAAATACTAACACGAAAACTGATTTAACCACAACAAGAGTGACAAAATACTCGTTCAAAAAGGTTCCGCGAGGGTTAAACACTGACGTTATTGTTGAACACTGTCCTAATTTTGTTACTAAAGTACGACGACAAAATTAAAGAATCCATTGAATTTATAGATATTTTGGCTTTAATCAAACTTTCAAAAAATCTGACCAAAAACATTTGGCTCAAGCGAAAATGTTGTCGAACGAAAAAATTACGTTTGTGGAAAATTTTTTTGTTATTAACAAAAACTTTAAATTATACTTTTAGTAATTACATATTTTTATTTAACCAATAATAAAAAGTATTTGAAAAATTATAACTCAATCAATAATAAATCAATATGTCAATATAGGTACGTCGGTTGATGAGATGTTGAGTCTTCAAAACAAAATAAATAAATTTGCTTGCAGCAATTTTGAAAGAAAAAGTTTTAATTTAATTTTTTCATTATTTATTAATTTTTTTAAAATTGCTATAGATTTTTTAATAAGTGCAATTAATAATTTTGTAATATTTTCCCAAGTTGTTGGCTTGGATCAGTTTAGTATGTTTTACCGCAAAACTAAATAAAACAGCAGGGAAATTAAGTTAATTAAGTTTTATAAATATATTGTATTATAGAGAAAATTAACCTTTCAATAACCCCTTTCTAAAATAATTGCTTCAGTCGTATAACGTTTTTAAAAAACTACTCTATAATTATTATTAAAAAGTGGTATGAACTGAAAATTATACGATATTTAATTCTTAGAAAAAACTAAAAAAATGTATTAATTAATAAAAATGAAAGGGGAAAAGTATGAATAAGAAAGTTATATAGAGATTAGCCTAATAAAACTATAACAATTATTAAAAAAAAAAAAAAACACAAGGATAGATTTCAAAAATATACATACAATATTAGGT
The DNA here is from genome assembly GCA_949752815.1 of Conops quadrifasciatus. Classification (NCBI taxonomy): domain Eukaryota; kingdom Metazoa; phylum Arthropoda; class Insecta; order Diptera; family Conopidae; genus Conops; species Conops quadrifasciatus. The sequence goes on along the minus strand of OX457077.1, from coordinate 10,243,493 downwards.
ACTCATTTATGAAAGAGAAGTCTTCAAATCAGTCAGCAAATAAACCTTAGAAAAGGTATAAAGTGACATCGTCAAAAAACTGAAGGCAAACACAATAGAATTCTATAGTATTTTATAGTCTTTGCTGATGGTCATTTAGTTTTTCCGAAGCAATCTTTTAGGTCTTTTAATTAAAAAATACTCAAACATAAGAAATTCGAATATAACTTTTTTTTATTTCGAATATAAATACGATTTTAAATATAAATCGACGCCTAAATTCGATATTTAAATTCGATTTTAAATATAAATCGAATTTAAAAAAAATAAAGAGAAAACAAATTAAAAAAGAGAAGGAAATATTAAGGAAAATGCAAATTTTCCGGCGGAATTTTATATTTTTACATACATTTTTGAAGCCAATTTAAGTAGGCTCAATACTTTCTCGACTAACCACACAACACCAGGCCAGGCTTGCTGCTGAGAAGCAAATGGAAAGAAATAATTATGATTGACCTACATTCTTTTTTATTAGTCTTATATCTTCCTTCTTTCAAAAAAAATTTGCTAATTTTTGTAAATTTGCTAATGTTTGGTAAGGTTTTTTCGTATGATATGGCGTATTTTTTGTTTCTTTTTTGTTTGCTTGCTTTGTTCTATTAATTCTTTGATCTTAAGGCAAGCGATGGCATCCGCAATATCTGCTTCATTCTTATTTAAATCGCGATAAATTTTCAAAGCATTCACACCTATTAAAAGATGATGCTTTGTTTAGTTTATTAACTTTTGAGTTTTTCTAATTGTTGTTGTTATGGTGCTCATAATTTATACATACTCATTCTACACTTGAACCACTTTCGTTCGTTTTGTTTTAGTGTTAAAAAAACAATAGCTTGAGTAGCTATAGTGACGTCAGTCTTTAGACTACGACGTGTAGAGCTGCGTTTAACTCTTCTTTATTAGTAGAAGTATAAATTTTAGCCTGCTTGTTAATTGCGTGTGTTTAATTGTGCTGTTCGATTTCTATAGTTACTGTTTTCTATTGTACCTGTTGCTGCTGCCTGTTGTTACCTGTTCTTTTACGGTAATTGAAGAATTTAAAAAAAATACTCGCTTAAAAGTTGAAGCTTAAGAATAACGTTTTAAAAGTGAATTCTTTTTCGCAAGCGTGCGCATTGATTAGAATAAACACTTAAAAAAAAAGAAGATAAAAGGAAAAACAAAAGGCCAGTTGGTACGGCAGAAGGGAGAGAAGGTAGAGAGTAGTATGATTTGGGCTAGCTGTAGTGCTGCTTAGTCCAAGAAAGCATAACGTGGCTAAGGTCTAGTTGGCAAGCAAGAAAGCTAGCTGTATTACGCACCATTTTTCCCCTCCCGGATTTCAAGAAATTTTTATTTTATTTCGGTGACTGTGTTTGTTTTTTGTTTTGTTTTCTGTTTTTCTTCTTAACTTTTTTATGTACTTACTTTTCTTTTTATTATAATTTATTTTCTCTTTCCGCGTTTTATATGTTAGTATCATCATAATGTTGCTCTTGGTCAATTGATTGCCGCGCTGATGATGACGGTGAAGATGATAATGGTAGCTTTAAAATTCTTAGTGTTCAATTTAACGAGTTAAGTTAAAAGTCATAAGAGACTGTCTTCAGAGAAATTAGAAAGAAGTGGTTTGAAGGTATTATGATCACTTTAATGCCCGTCTTTTGAAAACTTTTCTGTTATTGGAAATGGCTCAATTCTTTTTCGACTAGTCTCAAGCTTGCATGAGAGTATGTACGAGTATATAAAAAGCTCACCATTTCTTTGACAAACAGCAAACGATTTCGATACACAAGCTACGATGAATGACGACGATAAGTCTTAGTTTTGTCATTTTATCCAACTTTTTGAAGATGAAAACTGAACTCATTCATCATTCATTTCAGTAGCTTTCAATTCAATTCAGGTAATTTTAGTTCTTTTTCATTTTGGGTTAAGGATTATGGTAACAACAATATGGTCTATTATTGACAGATATTTAAAATCCTATGATATTTTTGATATCGTTTGATACCTTTCTTTGGCGAATCTTCAAACATTTCTGTGTACCAAATGAAATGCTATCACTAACTTCTTGAATATTATTATCATTGAGAAACAATAGTATGTGTCCATTATTTAGCACGAATATACGAAAAAACGGACGGACAGACGGTAAGTCCAAGACGGAATAATTATGTTGTCATTCTCATTGCTTTAATTACTTTATACTTCATAGCAAAACGCTCTAAGTAGGTTTCCAATTACGCAGAGCGAAAAAGCAGACAAAAAAGCAAAGAAAAGCTGCGTGGAATTTCGCTTTTAACAGCAACAAAAATGAAAGTTTTTGTTGGTCGTGTATATTAAATAAATAGAAAAATGTCCAAGATTTTCAATAGTTTATATAATTTTTTTCTTTCTTCTGAATTCATCAACTTTTTAGACAACGAACGAACGAACCATGACCGTAAGATCTCGGCCAGCTGGACTTAATTTAATTCGCGTCCAGCTGATGTCGCTTGAATGAATACGCGCATCTGTCTGTTGGCGGTAATTAAAGCCTGCGACAAAGTTTTGAAAAATTTTTTTTCGAGCATTGTTTTATTATTGTATATATTTCGAATATCTCTCTGCAAAAATAATATTAACTTTTACAATTTTGAGAAAAACTTACGAGTAATTAATTCATTACTTGTCCGTAATGTCATCATGATCTAATTAGTAATGAATCAGTAATTAATTTTTGGTAGTGAGTGTTTTTGTTTTTTTTTTTTTTTTGAGGTTACTTTTATATAATAATTTCTATAACTTTTTGTTTGAATTTTAAGCTTTAATTTGTGTGTGACCAATACGGAGCAGCTTCTCCGTGGTAAACTGAAGAGAAAGTTGTAGACTTATGGTATATTTTTCTCAGTAAAGAAGTATTTATTTTATTTTTTAAGAAATCCCAAGAAATTAAATATAATGACGATTTCAAATTAAGACAGAATACGATTTGAAAAAGGCAATTTGTACTCAATTTATATGAAGATTTTAGAGATGTCATGCTATGTCATCCTAATGTTGAATTAAACGTTTTTTTCTTATGTTTAAGCTTCTGTCAGGTGATAATTTTTCGGCACAAAGTTCTTGATGGTATCGGAAAAACATAAGATTCAATTTCAAGACTCTTTATTAAAATGGAGATTAGTTTTTCTGGCTTAGAAGACCGGTCGAATTTGTTCGGCCTGTGTTTTCTAATATTAACACTGTGAAATATCAAAAAATTATAGAAAAGAGTCTGCACATTTCCGGAAAAAAAATGCACACGTAATGAATTAATAAATGAAAGAAATTGAAAAAAAAAATCATACAGAAACAGCAAAACAGATTATTCAATGTCATTGAGTGCAGCAACTGAAATGAATTCAAACTCTTTTCAATCAGGAAGAAAATTTAACATAAATATGCCATATACATATTCTAGTATAGCATGGTATGAGGTCTAATAAAATCATCATAAATGAAGGAATATTATTCCACACTTCAGGGTTGTCTATTAACATTCTAATGGTCAACATGCGCGCGCGGATATAACGAAAGCAATCTGCATATTTTAAAAAAAAAAAAAATGCAGTCAGTTGGTTAGACTGCTGTCAATCACAATCAGTCACTAAGAGCAGTCAGCTGCTCGCTGAAAAGGCGACAATGCAAAAAAAAAAAACTGTGGCAAAATTTTAGCGCTCTACATTTTATAACTGTCATATCATCATGTCAAACACGATCATTTAATTTTTGTAAATATATTTTATGATTATGTTTATTAGTATGTCTATAATAAGGTGTTCCGTTGGTGTAAACCTTTCGGCAACACCTGATTAAACCCATTTATAGATTACTTTCTTTTTCTCATTTTGCTTTTTATACTTCGCCAATCACAAAACTCTCATCTAACCCTAAAACCAGAAATAATATATGTTTCTGGTATGATTTAAATAATCAAAATATGATAACAAAACGCACAATACCACTACGAAAAGCAAAAGTGCACACAGGGCGACACAATTCGGTCTTTGAAACCAAAAACCCAGCTAGACTATACCGACTAAAGCCTCAACCGACCTCAGAATTTTCTCATCACTTCAGCAGGTCGTCTTCGAGATATCCTGATCTTGCGTATATGCGAAAAACTCAGCTCTTTTGCAATTTTTGAGTTTGCTATATTTTGCTCTTTTGCTTTATTTGAGTTTCGGTTACAATTTAATGTAATTTCTCTTAAGAAAGATGTTTGTGGTCGGTCTTTGGTGGTACTCGTTTGAGATGAGGATGCTTACACTTTTCCTCTTTGCAACTATTACGAAATGCGGCATACATATTGAATGAATGCGGTAGATCGACACGTAATACGTGGTAATTATATCAGATAGTAACACATTTTGAGAATTTTTATTATTTACAATATTGCATGAAAGTGAAATCGAAAGCAAGTGATTTTTTGTAATTTTTAGCTTGCTTTTTTTGTGGTGAATAAATTCACCATTGAAGTTTTTGCGATTTAGCGCAATTAAAGAAAGTCCAAAGCAGTGAGAAAAATGTATGTTTATTTTTGATTTCATTTGATTTGAACAATTTATGCAATTTGTGTATATTTTTTCAAATTCAGTGAGAGTTTTTCCGTGTGCAAGAAATAATCGAGTATAATTGTTTGAATTAAAGCCAATTTAATTGCAATCGTACAAACTCATTTGAAGGAAAAATAATATTATGTAATAACTAAGTAATTAATAATTAATAAAAAAATATTATTTAAATTATTATAAAAAAGTATTAAAAAAAAATTAAAATTAAGACCAAAATCATCTTTAACTAATAGAAATACACAATATCATGATACAATTTTTACCATATTTTACAATATTTAAATTAAAAAAAAAATATTACGATACTTAAAAATGTTAGAAATATTTCCCACGAACTTGAATTCACGTTTTTCAGCAAAGACACCAACCAAAAAAGGAAAATATAACTTTACGCGCGTATCAATCGCCAATGCCAACACAAACGGCAGCAGAAAAAAAAAACAAACAACAACAACAACAAAACAGCTGGAGAACTGGAAAAACTAGTCATTGAGGTCAAAAGGTCAATTTTAATACGCAGCAATAACTCACAATAACGCGAAAGCATCATAATAATTCTATATAACGATTATTTATTATAAAAAAAATGTTGCTAATAAATATGAAACGTCAGTTTTTGTTGGATATTCTTGTATAACATCACTTTGCAACTATGGACAGATTTCTCGCATTTATCGTAGTATACACAAAAGTTTAATCTTGATCTTTTCCATTTCACGAACAGCTCAAAGCGAGTAATTGTCTCCTTAATTATAATTACGTATTTGTAATGGCTAAAGGTCTTTAAAAACCGATCATGGCATTCTGTTCAAGTTCAAAAGTCCAGGAAACTTCAACTAAAAAAAAAAGCAAATCATTACGTAATTATCTTAAACGCAATACTTTTTTGTTAGTTTTAAAAAAAAGGTAACCAATTTACAAGATGAATTATCATTAACATATACAAAATTCAGGTTGTCGCGGGGTCGAGCGAGAGTGTTGTGTTATGAAATTCGTCGTAAACGCGGCGATAAAAGTCGCGCCAAGTGCGAAAAATCTCTTTGCTGCTCCAACGAAGAGACATAAACTATACCTATCTATCTGCGAGACATACGACAGCCGTAGCCAGCCACACTTCCGCTTAATTAAGGACCATAATTACGCCTTGCTTGCGCGGTTGATTGACTGTGATGACGCTGTTGTTGTTGTTGTTGATTTGGTGTGGTTTGGTTTGGTTTGGTTTGGTTTGGTTTGGTTATTTTCTTGCTTACCTTCCTCAGTAATTTCTTGTTGCGGAACAAAACTACCTCAGCGCTACTATTTCGTTGCGAAAGCCACTTTTGTTGTTGGTGGTGCAGTTGCCGCTGCCGCTGCCGCTGCTTTTGCTCCGTAGCACCATTGCGTAGCAACAACACTGCAGCCGGCCCACCGACACTGTTCCGTTGATTAATTTGTGTTGGTGTGACTTGAAGCTGGCGCAACCCGTCCGCCTGCAGCCCTTGCGTAGTCCTGATGCCATCGTCGTCATCGCAGCCGTTACCGAATTCTAAGTACGAGCAGTTGTCATCATCACAACATGAGACCTGACAACAACACTGGTCGCTCTCTTCCGCCGACTCGCCCTCATTATAGAAGCAGCCGCTGTTCCAGAAAATGCCCCCCAAATGCACTCCCGCCCCAACACCCAGAGGGCCATTCGTCGGAGTGGCGGGCCTACAGCTGACCACAGCTGCGTTGCTGCGTTGGCCCGCATTGAGCGAAAGCTTAGCCGCGTGGCAGGCGCTGCCAACCGCAGCAGTCAGCGTTCGATTATAGTAGATGCCATCAGCAACACTACACTCCGACTCCAATCCCAAATGGCAGCAGCAGCAGCAGTTTCTGTCCGACTCGCAGAGCGATGTAGCGTCTGCCAGGCTACAAGCGGAGCTCGCCGCTGAGGCTCCAGAGGAACAGGATGAACGCGAGCAGGACGACGCTGAAGTTGAGTCGGACGATGAAGAGGAGGATTGGGTGGAGGCTGTGCGAGTAGAGGCAGACGCAGATGCGGACAAATTGGCGCTTGTAATACTCGCAGGTTTGGCGCAACAGGTTGACGACGCCTGCGACACAAAGGCAGTCGTCGTCGCCGCCGCCGTCGCCACTGGCGAAGCACGTTTGTTCAGCAGCAAATGCAGTCGGGACACTTCAGGCGGGCTTGCTTCCGCACCGCGCACAAAAATTTTCACGCAATTATTTGACGAGCTGTGGCCTGAGCTGGTGGACTGAAGCGGAGTCTTCGAATCCTTACCACCTTCCTGCGCCCGGGCGCCGCCTTCGTCTCGCTCTATGGCCTGATGCATGGTTTGTGTTCGCAGGCTGTAGACGCGATTGCGTTTCTCGTTGTTTCTCAAATCATTGTCGATATTGCACTGTTTGGACTTAGCAATGCGTTGCGGGAGAGAGCTATTGTTCATGGCAGCCGTCAGCAACTCATCCGTAGTGGCCTTCGTCAGGTTCTTGTTGGCAAAGTTTTGCACGTCATTCGGATCACCGGTCGGTCTCGGTCTCAACGACAGTGGAGGTGCTCTGTTTGCATCGGTCACATTGTCGGCTGAGTCTTCGTCGTCGTTTAGCTTTAGTGGACTGCCATCATCATGACCGTCACCGAAGATGCGCGTCAATTTGTCATAAGCCTGTATTTCGTAGACCGAAGACGAAGACTCCGCGGCCGCTTTAGTGCTCAGCTCTTTACGCACGATTTCTTGACAATCCGAGCATTTCTCCCTATTTTTTATATTGGTTTCTTTCAGCTGCTGCTGCTGCTGCTGCTGCTGGTCCTCGGAGGAGACGCCGGAGTCGGAGTTACTGTGGCGGCTGTCCAGCGAAAGTCGCTTCAATTTCTGCTGCAACGCTTCAGCAGCCGGTGTTACGTCATCGGCGGCGGGGGCGATACACGTCCCGCTTAACGACATGGGACAGTTGCTGAATTTGCAATTTTTATAGCCGCAAGTCCTCTTGCGCTCCTCTGCCGCCTTTTGCCGCGCCGTATTCGCTACAGTGATATCGAACGTGGTGCGGGGAGGCTCATCGGTCAGCTGATTGACGATCAGTAACGGCTGACGTTTCTTACGTATGTGTATTCGTTCAATTTTCGTTCTATGATGGTGGCGCCTGTTGCTGCGCAACTGACGATCCAGGCCATTGAGTACGTATTCCTCGCCGCTAGGACCGACATTTACAGCTTTTAACGGGTCCACCAGCACCACTGCCATTCCCAAGGGTTGGCCTGTAGCGGGCACAAGTGCACTAGCTCCGTTTACGTTCGTTACTGACGACGACGATGACGAGCTGGGCGGCTTTAGCTGGTGACAGTCACTTCTTGCGTCACTCGCCGCGATTGGTTTCGGTATGCGTGAAACCTGTTTGCTGGCACCTTCACCGACTTCCGGGCGATGGCCCAGGTTGTTGCGGAGTACATCCGTCGACTGCTGCTGCTGCTGCTCGCAACTACACTTTATGCAACTTGAAGCGACAGCATCCGACGACGCTGATACTACGCCGCGTCCCAATCTCTCATTGGGCACTTTCATGGGGGGCGCTGGTGTCAGTGTCGGTGCTCTGTACCTTGGTTGCGGCAGCAGGCGTGGCAGACAGTCGTTGGCTTCCTTCATTCTCTGCTTGCCCTGCTGCTCGAACATTTCCTTTATCTGCTTTACATCAGAGATCGGAGGCGCCTCTGAAGCGGTGCTCAGCGGCATATGTTTTGGGGCTACCGCAGGGACTACCGCCGCCGCAGATTTTCGATGTTCACACTCGGTTTTTTGAATGCGTGCTATACGATCGGCACGCGACTTCACCCCGGCGCGTGCGACATCGCGACGTATATCGCAAGTGGACACTTTCGTACGATAGTCCCAGCTATGCGAGCGCTCGCAACCGGGCGAGATGGTCGAATCGGTGCACTGTTCGGAGTCGGAAGCGGCGCTAGAGGAGCTGCTGGAGTTCGTCGAGCTGCAGCTGATTACAGTCGATTCAGTCGAGCGAGAATCTGGCGAGAAGCCAGAGTTCGCGCTAACTTTTGAAGCGTCAACAAACGAAGGTCTCGGTCTCGCTTCGGCAGAGGCAAGATGTCGGCTTTGCAACAACTGCCAGGATTTGATGGTGGGCGGTGGAAGTGGAAGTGACGCTGGACAGTTTTTCGTCGACGGACGTTTCGAAAGCGGAGCGTTAGGCGACAAATTGTTGGGTGCAGCATTAGTTGTGGTTAGCGGTAGCTTCTTGTAGGCAGCAAATTTGCAAACGGAAGGAGTTTTCGAGGAGTTCGGTAAGCGCGGTTGATTCGTCATGCTGCGAGACGGAGAGACTGAATAATGCGGTGGTTGTTGTGGTTGTTGCAGTTCATTCACTCTAACGCGCGACATCAGAGCCTGCTTGGCTTGATGTACGTAATTAATCTTGAGCAGCTCCATTTTCGGCACTTCCGAGCTGGACAGGCGCGAGTCTATGGTGCTGTGGTCCATACTGGACAATGTCTCGATTGTCGACGGTTTGTGTGGTATTTTACCGATCGGCATATCGATCGGGAAAGTCAGCGCGAATTTTTACAATTTCATTTCATCATTTCCAATAAATCACATTTTTCTATTTATCTCTCTTTCTTCACCGCTTCGAGCTGAAATCTTCAGCAATTGGCCGAAGATCTCGTTTAATTATTTTAATTAAAATAGTCATATTTATTGAACCACAATTTTTGTTATTTATAAATAAAATATTTCGATAATTTTTTAATTATAAACATAAACACATCGATACGTTATACGTTTTTTCGCTTCGTTTTTTTTTTGTATTGTAATTCAGCTTTGAATTTTTCTTGTATGCGAACTTTTTTTAGGTGTTTTGATTTTAGAAAAGATTCTGTACACTTTTTGGAAGAAATTAATTTTCTTTGTCACTTCAGTTTTTTTTTTTTTAAACTTTTCCAACTGAGTTTTATAAACCAGCACTTAATTATCATTTTTTAAACTTAATCCGCTCAATGTAACGATCGCTTGCAGACTTCAGCTTAGACTGATCGTGCTGCTTTCCAACCGCTTCTGTTAATACAAAAACTTTGCGTTCGAACTTCGAACTAAGCTCAGTTGGTTTGTTCGCTTACAACGTGTTTGTCGCTCGACTCGGCTCGACTCGCTCGACTCGACTCGACTCGCTCGCTCGATCGACTCGACTCGACTCGACTCGTTCGGTGTAAGCTTTTCAGTCTGGCGGACTGAATTCTTTTGGCTTCATGTTTTTTTGGTGGAAGCTCAAACTTCCGGTCTGTCTATAAAATGTTGTTGTTGTTGTTGTTGTTTCAACATTCGCAACATTCGATATTAAAAAAATTTAAATTTTTCATGACGTTTCATTTTGGAGACAATTTTGTATTTAATGAAACGCAAAGAAAGCGCGATTTTGTTGTTGATAAGATAATACTAATAAAAATTAATAAAATTGTTTAAATAAAATAAAATCATATTGCTGTATGTCTTAACAACATAAAACTACAACAACAGGACCGGCATCAATCAACCTCGGTTTGATCCAGAGATTATGGGCTGGGAAAAAAATGACCGCGTTTGCCAAGAAAACTCTTAAACGGAACAACTTCATCAACATCAATCAACACCGCAATGCCGAACAACAAAAAAAAACCAACAACAAACTAAGAAAAGTGTTGTAGTTAGAAGGGTGGAAGCGAGAAGGGTAGTAGGTAGGAAATGCAACAGCCTATGAAATTGCAGCTAATCTGAGCAAGCTCAACCACCATCATCTGTGGCCAAAGCCACAGAAACCAAAACAACAACAGCTATAATAACAATAATAATAATAATAATAATAATAATAATAATAATAATAACTGCGGTAATTATCATTCTTCAACAGTTTTACTAACTTAATTTTCCACTTTCCTTCATGTGAACCAAAACAAACACACACACGAACAACAGCGACTTTATTTTGCAAAACCTTTGAGCGTGGCGCACTTCACTCTAAATCCACACTGTGCTGAAAAAAACCAAATCAAAATAACAGACACTCGCGCGCAGCATAAACTGTCTGACAGTTGCTCGCCATTCATTCAAAAACTATTCCAATTGAAGATGAAAGTTAAGGCATGGCGATGATGAATTTGTGTAAATCTCTGAAGATCTCTGTACCAGCTGGTTACCGCAGGAGCTGCCAATCAACCAACCAACAACGGCCTGAAACTGACTTTGACTTTCAAAAAGCAAAAAATAAAACAACAACAAGAAAACTACTGCTACTAACATTTCTTAAGAAGAGTTAATTTTTGTGTGTGTGTGTGTGTGTGTGCAAAAAGCAATTAATAAAGATGAGAAATTAAAAGATTATGTATTTAAAACTCTTTCCAAACTTAACAAAATCAGGTTAGAAGTATAGCAGAGTAGAAAGAGAATGAGCAGGAGAGAGAGCAGTACGAGCACGAGCGTAACGAGATCTTGCGTGATTCAAAAATTTAACCAATTAATCGTAGCTACTACGATTCTTCTCTACTTATTAATAGATTAAGTGGTAACTACTATGTTTTCCTTACTCCAATTTTTACATCCTATTTCTAAAAAACAATAATTTCCTGATCGAGAAACGTTAATGCACCAAAACGTTTAAGAGATCTTTAAAAAAAAAACTCATTGATGATCGTTTTCATGAACTTCTTTCTATTCCTGAAGACTAAGACTTTTCTGTTCTTAAAAAACAGAAAAACCTAATTTACAATGAAGTAACTACATAAAAGTCTAATAAATCTTACGTTTTTTATACAAGAAACTTTTATAGAGACATTTTTATAGACGATATAAAAGTCTATGAAATGTGAACTGTCCAGGAATGCCATTATCTATAGCTTTAAAAATTATTCACTAAATTATTTTGTTGAATACGCAACTTCATTTAATTAGAAATGAAAATGTTTAGAATTTTTTATGTTTTTATCATAATTTTTTGGTCACGATCTTCTTATACTTCTTTATAAGAAGATTTTGTTACGGAGTCTGCAAAATAAGTTCCTTTTGATCGCGTCATACAATATCGTACATAATTTATTCCTGGAAATTGTTAATTTGTGTGGTTTTTAAGATCTGGTTGTTGTACATCATAAACCTTTTTAACTACCAAATGATAAAATAGTCGTGGAGGTTTTAATAGCAAGTAGCAAAATACATTGCAAAGCTTGAAAAAAGTGGTTACTTTCGAATTTCTTTCGAAATTAATTTTTTAGTAATTGCTAAAGATTTCTTCAAAAGATAAGAAAGTAGTTAATTTATGCGGTTGACAAAAGTTTTAAAACACAATTATTACTATTGCGAAGGTTTCTAAAGCGCTGAATATCTCGAAAACTTGCTGTGATGAACAATTATGAGGACACACATTTATTCTGTCAAGAATATGCTTCTAATTCTAATAGAATTCTAATCTAATAGCGCAGCCGCATGGACTGCTTCCATGAAATCTTGCTGATCATAAATATGTAGATACAGATACGTTTGTATATAGAAAAATTCAGTTATTTTGTTGCTATTTATACATACATCATATTCGCATAATAGAAACGTTTATAACACAATATACGTAATTAAAAATTCACATTCACAAATCGTAAGCTCTTTCCTTCTGCTTTATAAAAGACTATATTTTGAAGGCATCGTCATAACTTAAGATTTAGTTAAAATTATAGGATGTTGGCACGGTGTGTACTTATTAGTACGAGTGGAACGATTAATGTTGATGATGATGATGCATCGTATTTAATTCTTGATGAAATGCTTTCTTTCACCTTCTCGCCACATTTTACATTCAACAACAGGCCGCCACCGAAAACGAACCGTCTTTCAGCTGGATTTATTCGTAAAATCAGGCGGAAATGGACGTAAGCTGCGGAGATTACTATAAAGAGGATTTTCTTAGGCCGACCAACAGATTAACAGACCAAACTTGAACCATGCGGCACCAGTACCAAGCCGCATTGCACTTAATTTCATTAACGTTCCGTCTGTTTGTGGGTCAGGGCTATTTGGATGGCATGAAAAGTGAAATCTAGGTACGTTATTCGGTCACAAAAAAAGTGTATTTTTCCCAAAGTAGCCCGCTAATCTTTCCAGCCGTGGTCGGAGTAGTCGTCAGTCTGTCTGTCTGTCAGTTAGAGCGTTAGTCCATGATTAATCCAACTTAAGTAGAATTATTCAGTCCGTCCATAAGCTTCACTTTTCTTTTTGCCCTCTTCCGCCCGCTTTTAAAATTTTGTGAATTTTGTCACGTAATTTGAATTTAATAATTTCATCACGCGTTTTGATTTATTGTTTTAAACATCAAAATGTTTAAAAATATGTAAGTACAAATTAATTCATTGCTAATTAAACTTATATGCAAATTTGGTTTCAAAATTTCAAAGGTCATTTTCCGAAAATTTTTGAAATTTTTGAGTCAGTATCTTGTAAAATGTTTAAAGTTGACGTTTTTTGACAATCTCATGTATTTTAATGGTTTTTTTTTTAAGTTTCTATTTGTTTGTTTGGTCGTTATGTTTTTGTTTGTTTATTTGTTTGTGTCAGACTAATTCAATTGTCAATAAAATGTTAATGTCAATTTTATGTACCTTTAAATGGTGTTTTTTGGAAATTTCTGTTTGTTTGTTTGGCCGTTATGTTTTTGTTTGTTTATTTGTTTGTTTCAGACTGAGTCGATTGATATTATTGTTTGTTGTCTGTTTGTTTCTTGTCTATTTGTTTGTCTATTGTTTGTTTAGTTGTTTGCATTTTGTTGAAAATGTTTTGTTGCAACAAACAAACAAACAATGTTTTTCTATGTTTCTTTGTGAATTTTTTAATGAATTGTTTGACGTTTTCTGCACAAGTTTGTTTGGTGTTCTGATCTAATTTGTTTGACCGTGTTTGCTGGAGTATATAGTACATACTTTTGTCTCTTTGTGCCTTGATTATGTTTTCAGTTTTTCAATTTGTTTGATTGTTTCGTCTGTGTGTGTTTGTATGTTTGTCTGCTGTTTGTCTTTTCTAACAAAATCGCCGGCCTTAATATTAAAAATAAAATAAAAGGAAAATGACTAAAAATCTTTCCCTGAAAGCATATTAACATATAGCTATATCAGTTAAATGTTACAACAACAACAACCCCAACAATAACAATAAAAAAAAATAAAGTAGCAAAAAGGAGAGAAGCAAAATTTTGAAATTACATAAAATATAGTATTAATTTTCACAAAAATTTTATTATCAACATCTTCATAACGATGATAAAAAAAATGATGGTGTATGATGATGGTGTAAAATGATGGGAAAAATGGGTAAGCGAACCGTCATAAAAAGCCGACCGACCGACCATTCATTGAAGAAGTCACACAGTGACACATTCTCTGAAAGACACATTTCGATCATTTCGATGTGCAATCACGCAACTGTAATGAAATTATTAAAAAAGGGCTTAAAGGCATGCATAATTATGCGGTTGCCAGCAAAAGTGCTTTCGGTGTTAAATTTTCGAGAAAATATTTACATATATGTATGTTCGATTGAAGTAGATGTGAATAATTCTTTTTGAAGAAAACAATAATGAGTTTTGTGGTGAAAGACTAACTCATGATATACGATAATACCTCAAACTTAGCAAAAAAAGAAGAGCTATGCAAACGGTCGAACATAACGTGTGTGGTAGAATTCATGTTAATTCTGAATAAGGTTTTGCTTTCTGGTCTAGAAGATCGAGATCGAATTTTGTCCGGCATTCTCTAGAAGCCGGTTCTTCCAGGAACTTCTTCAATTCTATATATACACACTCTATAATAAATTTTTACTTAATTGTTTTTTAATTTTATTAAAAAATAACATTTAAAACATTAAATTAAAAATGTTTTTTAATTTTTACTTAAATTAAATGTAAGCAACTGGTTTGTAGCATTAAATCACAAAATTTTTATTTTATTGTGTAAATAAAATACATTTATTTCACTTTAGTAATTTTACTACAAAAAATGTGTAAATTTGTGAAAAATATACATGAATTAACACGTTTTTGTGCGATGTTGCAGTGAAAGAATTGTAAATTCGCATATAAAAAATAGAGTGCACCAGTGTGAACTGTTTTTTTAACCTTCTTAGTTTCTGATTCTCTTCCAGGTTCATCGATACAATGATTTCTCTTATTACGAGTATGTATAATCCCTAACAATACTTCCTCTCTCCCTCTCTCTCTTCTCGCGTAAAAGTTAATGATATTTTGAACTGGGAAGAAGAACAAACGGAAAGTGTTTGTAACTGCGTTTGTTGCTGCTGTTGTTGTTCTTATTATTGTCAGTCTTATCAGTCATGTCAGTCAATCAGTTATGCTAGTAGTAATATTGTGCTGATGTCGGCTAGATATAAGCCTATACAAATCGTGACTGATTGAGAACCTGATTATATGTTATGATGATGATGTTCAGAATCAGTTTTCGATGGTACGAGTATCGTATTTTGTATTCTAATCTATTAATGCCAGATTTCCAGAACAGCACAGAAACCTGGAAATAGGAAGAAACTTTTCATTGATGCAACAATGCTTTCTTTCATTGTTGTTGCTGTGACTGTGGTTGTGTTATTGTTATGTAAGCGGAGTTAATCTGTGTGTTCATGCTATGCACGATTCTCGTTGTCTTCTACTCGTTATTTTTTTCCATACTGTTTTATTGAACCTAACATAGAATAAAAACCATTGACGTTACAGTTTTTGCAATAATTTTTTTCTTTTTTAAACTTTACATTATTGCTGCCGCCTTGCAAACAATTTTTACATATTTCTACAAAATTTTATACAAAAATGTACATACATATGTATTTTTTTTATGTAATGAACATTTTTTTTTTGTGGTCATTCTGCCAGTTTGCAAAAATAATTTCTCAGCTTACATAATTCCAAAATTTGTCAAAACCTATTAAAAGCAGGAAGTCCGTTTTATCTTTTTCCTCTCTCCATTTTTATACCCTACACCCGAAGGGTTGAGGGTATATTCACTTTGTTCTTCCGTTTGTAACGCATTAAAGGAGGCGTGGCAGGTATAGAAAAGTATATATATTCTGGCTCAGAATCACCTCCTGAGTCGATTTAGCCATGTCCGTCCGTCTGTCTGTCTGTCTGTCTGTCTGTCTGTCTGTCTGTCTGTCTGTGGAAATCACGATTACGGGAGAACGAATAGAGCTATCGCCATGAAATTTGGCACGAATATTCTTTGTCGTCATAGGCTGTTTGGTATTGAAAATGGGGAAAATCGGACAAGTGCCACGCCTACTTTTTATAGCAAATATGAATTTTCCCGTGCTTATAGCTCAATTTCTCAGCTTCTAGGGCGAACTTGAAGCTCAAATTTTATTTCCGAGTCCACCGTCTCAGACTTAAATATTCTCCCAAAAATGGGCGTGGTCCGCCCACTGGTGACAAAAACCACGATTACAGGAAAACTAGTGGAAACATCATTATGAAATTCAGCAGGAATATTCTTAGAGCTCACTGATGTCGAAAATGGAAAAAAACGGTTTACTGCCACGCCTACTTTTTAGGTAAATATTAATGCCTCCAATTTGAGAGCTGAATTTCTCAGCTTGTAGTCCGGATCTGAAGCTGAAATTTCAGTGCCGCGTTTACCTTGTCAGTAAGAGTCATCGCACAAAAAATGGGCGTGACACGCCCACTGGTATACCATACTATATAATGAAGCGTTTGTTGAGAAAAGCGTTGTCGTAAATGAGTTAATAGATCAAAATTTACTATCTGTAAATGAAATGTAAGTTGGTTTATCCCGCCCACTTTTTATAATCACTTTGACAGATGCGGGTGTAGGGTATATAAGCTTCGGCCAGGCCGAAGTTAACGCTCTTACTTGTTATGGTACGAGTAACAAAGTTGTTGAGTGTACAAGAAGTCTTACTACTAAATTTTTTTATCGTCTAGTTTTTTATCAGTCCGGCCCGGTCCGGTGTGAGTTTTTATTACTTACACACTGGTTGACTTTTTATATCATAAATTGCTTTTCCTTTAGTTTTTCAGTTTTCTTTTTTTGTTTTGAAAAAACTATGAGCTCTCGAGAAATTTACTATAATCTCGAATGACGGGACTAGAAATAACGAAGTATTATATTGTAGCTTGGATAAACGCACTAAAATTGTGGTCTTCATCTGTACCAAAGAAGTATGTTACAAAGAAGTATACTATATATCAGAGAAGATAAAATAAGCAGAAAGACATCGTAAATAAATGCAAGTTATAGAAAGTCATCGCCGCGTTGCTCCCAGAAATTATGTATTTATTTCATATACTTTTAGGAGAATGAATAAACCCATTGAAACCATAATCAGCTGCCGTTTCAGTTGATTTTAAAGTACGAGCGTTCTTTATGGATAATTCTGTAAGCCTTTATCATGCTTTATATGGTACATAAATTCTTTAGAAAACCTTATATGATCCAAATCGTGGCTATTAAGCCGAAAACCAAAATACTAATTTATAAAGTGTTAATTATGTATATTATATTAAGAAACTTTCCTATTCCTAAAAATTTCCTAAATTCTATTTGCATTTTTTTATTTTTGAGACATTGACAAAACTGAAATCTGAATATTTCTGGCTGAAATAATTGTGTAGCAAGCAACCTTTACGAATTGTATTGCATTGACCGTGGCAAAAAAATGCACACGTAGTATGTCTTTGTGATTGCAGTATTTCTGCGAATACGAGATTATTATTATGAATCATGTGGCGATCAATCAAAATGCTTGTGTGTAAAATTCTGCCCTTTTCAAAAGCAATTGCGCTGCTGCTGATTGTTCAAATTGCTTGCAATTGAGTTTTTATCAAATGTGACAATTTTGTTATTTTCCAACAGCAACAAACTGCAAAGTTTTCATTCTCCGAAGCAGGAGAGTACACTCGTATAGCTGTACAAAGTGCTGACTTGATGGCTTTTCTTTTATACGTTTCTTTGCTGGCGGCTCGCATTATGAAACTATTTAAAATGCACATATTTTTAGCGGCGATTTGTCTACACCTTCTTCTTTTTATTTTGGTTTGTTCTATTTTTTTGTTGAAAAACTAGAAAAAACTCAATGCAGAAAATATGCTGATTTTATGAGTAATTTGTGTGTTCACCACAAAAAGTGAACGAATTTTATGATGATATTGTATTTGTATCGACTGTTTAGCGCAGCAGCAAATGAAAACCACTTAAAGCACTTTAAGTACAATTAGTGCTGATTTAAAGCTCCCGCCATCTTCAGTCATATCACATAATGATCATCTTCATTATACCTCAACCTCATACGAAAATATACAAATGAAAAGTAAAACTTTTGTGCATGAAAACAACAAAGGTTGAATGTTTTTTAAATGCAAATATTGCAATTTTAAAATTCCAAACAAGTACGAGTACACAAAAGAAGTACGCAAGTGCACGAAAAACCGAGTGACAGAAATACTCAGAGTGCAAAAAAAAGTACAACAACAGTTGGCAAAACAATAGCTGTGAATTATTCGTTTAAAAGTCTGTGTAGACAGACTATGACTGAAGATGTATAGTACAATATCTTCGGTTTTTTTTGTGGTATGTACAATATTTTCCTTTTCACCTGATTCAAATCTTTTTTGGTATGAAGAAGTAATGAAAAAAAAAAAAAATTGTATAAAAAAGAAGAAGTGAAATTCATTGAAGGAAAAACGCAAAAAAAACAACAACTGTGCAAGTTGCATTTTTTTTTTTCTTTCCACAAATCGTACTCGTACGAACTTTAAACTAATTTACAGCTGAATAAAGAATTTGTGGCAAAAACGGCTTGAGAAAGGAGAAGGGTTAAGCGTGGAGAGAGGCATAAGAGAGCAACAGGGTGGAACTTCTTTTTTGCGGAATAAATGCATACATACATACTCGTATATACAGAAGAGAGGCGGCAAAAATCTATGCTTAGTGAGTGGCATTGTTTAATTAGTTTGCTGTTGTTTTTGCTGGGACTATTTTTTAATTCAGTTTGTAAATATGGCCGTCAATCCTAACACTGTATACAGTTTAATTCGAAATAAGAAAGAAAAAAGAGATCAGATAAAGCAAGCATTTTGCAGTTCAAATTGAACAATGTTGCGGCGGCATATTGAGAAAGTTCATGAGTTGTCGCGCTCGTTGTTGTTGCCTCTGAGAGATTTTTTCTCAAAAAATATATAATGTTTAATGTTTCTATGAAATCTTCTGCTCCAATCACGCTACTGGCAACACTCTTCGAAAACGTGACTCCGTGACTTCGTATGCGTGGGTCATTGACCACTTCATATTGAGGTCAACATCTGAGAAATCATTACAACTGTACTCTTACCAGCTATACGACCACCGTGTAAACATACTCGTACATGTTCAGGTCATAATCAAGATTATGATTTGTCTTCCATCTGTCACAGCTGTCATAGAGACACCGTCAGAAGAGAGTGCTTGCATGATAAGGATCACGTATGGTATGTACGAGTATGTAGAACACGAATTTCGCTTAATGACTAAAAGTTATTGCGCAGTTTGGATTCGTCGTTTTACTCTAAGAACTTCACAAAAGGCAATAATATTGTAAATTCAATTTGAACTTTGACACCTGCATGCTGCTGCTTTCTCGCTCTCGCCAGGCCTACTACCGAATTTATCAACAGTCATCTTCGATATTTCTGTGTTCCGAAAACACTTTTCTTTTTGTTATGTTTTATGTTTTGTACCACGAGTAGTTATATCGTCTAAACGGCGACTTGACTTACCTTGTATTTTCTGCGTAACAGATGTGGTGCACCGCCAGGTGGCTGCAGCGGTACCGCTGGCTCTGGCGTCACGGTTTGTACGGGTCGCGGTGGCTTCACTGACAGTTTCTTTAAGCTTGCTATGCGCTTGTCGCACATCAACGACACATCGTCGATCCTTTGCAGCACCTGAAAATGTATAAAGGCACAGTATCATATGTTATTGCTTCTGTTATGACACATGGTACATATGTAGGTATGTATGGATGTAACCATATATAAGGTTTGACGTCAGAAACCATCAGAAGAAGGGTAAACAATCGATATT
Source organism: Conops quadrifasciatus (assembly GCA_949752815.1). Classification (NCBI taxonomy): domain Eukaryota; kingdom Metazoa; phylum Arthropoda; class Insecta; order Diptera; family Conopidae; genus Conops; species Conops quadrifasciatus. The sequence goes on along the minus strand of OX457077.1, from coordinate 10,223,789 downwards.
CTTTTTGAGTGGCAATGAATCGATCAGTTTGCAATAAATCTGCGTCTTTTTTTTTGGTTAATCACAGAATTATGTTGGCATTGGATTATGCTGTAATTGTTTTTTTCAGTGTTGTTATTATTTTGAAGGATATTCTTTTTTTTATGTGTTTATGAGCCGTTTTTTTATACAATTTCGAAATAATCTATAAGTTTACAGAAGATTTCTCTTCGTTTGGTATTCAGTGAACCTCAATCTTTTCAATGTCACGCAAAAGAACATTATAATTATTAAGTTGTTTTATTAATTGCTTCTTCTTTTATGGCTCATATATTAAAGAGTGTCGTCGTTCTTGTAATTTAAAGGAAGAAATTAAGTCCTTCCAACGACTTTTCATTGAAAATTATGTTTCAAAAATGCAGCTTCGTCGTTATACATTTAAAGACAAAGAAGAAATGTGTGAAAAAAACTCTTTAAATTTACAAAAAAAAACCAACCAACCAATAAAATTTTACTGCTAACTTTCTTAATTTTGTGGTTTTTTCTTCTTGCTCTTCTTAAATTTAAGATTTAAATTCACACAAAAAAAAAAAAACACAAATAAAATAAATTGTAATGTTGTGAAAGTAAATGACAAAAAGACAAAACAGAAAAACGAGAAATTAAAATGCAACAAATAACGAATAAGCCACAATGACTAACGATCGACGAACAGCTTACGCAAACATATCGTTCGTTGTGGAAAACGACGTTGACGTTTATCCACGCATGCGTTGCGGCAAGACGGCGACGCATCAGCGTAGTAATCGAATTGCAATTAATGACGTTTTAATTGTGCGTCGCAGCAATCAATCTTTCTGGTTGAGCAGGTGCAGCTCCGGAATTGTGATGGAAGTGGCATCAACAGTATTCAAGTTGGTTGCGCGCATTTGCAGCAAGCAACATTTTGCGTATATTAAATGTAATAAAATTGAAAAATTGTGGAAATTGTGAAAAATGGCAAACAACGAAATGGCACAATATTTGTATACTTTTGCACTAATAAGCACTATTTTCTTCGTAATAAAAGAAAATCAATTGAATCAAAAATATCTTAACAATTTGCTAATTAATTCTTTGGCGTTGAATCAACAGCGTCATCGTCATCGTCATCATCATCGTCATCATCATCAACATCACCATTATAATGATCACGATAATCTTTGAAATTTTTGCTGAATTTTAATTTAGTTAGCTAAAAAGGAAATCGTGGTTAGCAAACATTTTGTTGTTTGCAACGCTTACTTTCTTTATTTTAGCATTTTGGCCCACAGACGCCACCAACACCACCACCACCACCCGGTCAGTTGACATTTTATGCAACGTCTTCAGTTAACCACCCCCCCCCCCCCCTCTCCCGCTCCCACCCCTCTGCACAATTTCTCCACTCCTCATTAAAACACTTTCACTTTTAATATCAAATAGTTTTGTTGTCACTTTTCTAAAATGCTGAAGATGCGCCTGATGGTAGATGCGCATCCTTGTACCACGGCTGGTTAGCACAGTGAAACGCTAGTGTGTGTGTGTGTGTGTGTGTGTGTCGATTATCACAGGCAGTGCCAATGATGCCTGCATAAAACCTATTGAAGCGTCTTTACTCTTAACCTTTTCAGGCGCAGCAAGTGGAGCCGGCTGACAGGCGGTCGTCAGGGATACCATAAGTAAGTATTTTAAGTTGCATTAGAGAGTACCTATTTAAAATATTTCAAATAGTCTTTCAAACTCAAAAAGATCTTAAATATTTATACTTAAAAAATTTCTCTATATAGAGTTTTTAATATTTTTAGGCCTGAAACAGAAAGAAAATTATTCATTTTGGCGAAGAAAATGTTGCTAAAAGATGTTATTTGTGAGCTCATCTGCATATAATTTCAAAAATTTTAATAAGCAACATTTTTAGAAAGAAAAGAAAGAACAATTTGTCAACGAAAAATTGTTATACTCGCACAAAATCTCCATTAAAAGTCGCCAAAAAACTTTTTCACCAATTTTTTTTCATAATTATGTAGGTTTTTGGCTTCATTGGTAACCCTGTTAGTTGGTCCGTCTGTTGGTCCTCTCCTCTCCTCTGTCCCTGTCTCTCAGTTTCCATACTTCTGTGCAGATTTTACATAAAAATATTTGCCATGTTCGTTGCTGCATCTTGTTTTTTCCTTGTACCGTAACATTGTACGGTAATGCATAATAGGAAGTTTAGCGCCCACAAGAAGCCCGAAAGCCAACAACCACCAACATTCAATTGATGCGACTGACTCAATATACCGGTCGCCCAACCTTTGCCAGCAGAAGCAGAAAATCCAAAGATCAATGAACGAAAAATGCAATTTCAAAAGCTGTAGTAGACATGATTGACCTTAGACTTGAAGTGGTAAATTGTCAACGCCAAGAAAAAGCCGTCTTTTCCGAGGGGACCCTTGTGTCATTGCTATTACCAAGGAACAGATGGTTCATTAGACTCTAATTTCCAATAAATAAAGGTAAAGGATGAAACAGCAGAAGCAACATCGAGAAAGCAACTATTATAAAACTTCATTTCTTTTGCCTCAAAGGTACGCGAGTATAACAACAAATTGTTGCCACTATTTTTATCGAAGAAGAAGAAGAAGAAAAAAAAGAAGAAGAAGCATCAATTGTTATTGATGACTGCATTTAAAGTGTGTACAGTGTTAATATGTGTCTTCCGGCAGCCGCCAAGATGCGCCATTGCGACATTACGAATGCTGACCTTTCATGCTGGAAGTGTTGAATACTAGTCGTTTCGGAAATACGAGAGAAGGAAATGCCTTCTTCTTTCTTCCTGGTTTTTTTTGGCAAAATTATTGCAGTTTAACTTTCATATATTACACAATAAAAGCCAAAGCGTGATATATTTGATGAACAAAGAACTCGCCGTAGTAAAACGCCTTAATATAAGCGAACAATAATCGTTTAGTAAACTTGCAATTATGTCTTAAAAAATGCTCAGCCAAAGATATCATCATCTCTTGTACAATTTGTCTTTAAATGTAAACTTAGCAAATTTCGCAGGCGCTTGAAAACGTTGCTTTAAATCAACACTTAAAAATTATCCTGTCTAATAACATTTTGAAATTAACTTGTCGAAGAGTATAACTATTATTTGATTGTTTATTGGTAGTTAAAAAATTTTATGACATACCTACAACGATAAAAGATCGTCTTGCTGCCTCCGCTCAGTCATTATTGCTGTACAGAGGTATAGGTTTTCTTAAATACGTCTGCGCAGAGAGCATCATTTTGCAAATAACGCTTTGAAAGCAAAGCTCAGAATAGTTATCAGCTTTATTGCCATTACTTCAACTACTGTTAGTTGGTTTGTTTTTTTTTTAATTTTCGACTATAAATGAAATGAAGACAAAATTGCAATAAACAACAATCACAATCAACCAACGACGATCTGTTGTGGCCGTGTTGCTGTTGCGTGTTCGAAGAGTTGGAAGATGGCGAAGTTCAAGTTTGATCAATCATAGTGCAATCAACAGCATCCGAATAACAACAACAAATGCAAGTCGTGAATAATATTATTATCATGCTAATGCCAATATTTGATTATAATTACTTGTATTAAATAATAAATTAGGCAGATTTCGAGTATCATTAAAACTTCTTGTCATCAAATTTTTAAAGAGAAAAAAAACGTGCTTGCGAAAAAGTGTTACTTGATTACTGTTATCGTATAATTAGCCACTTTTTTTGGAAATTTTAGTGCTTTCTGAAGAGTGCTTTCTCTGTCTAAAGAGTGATTTACCCGCTCCCCCCCCCCCCAACGTTTGTCATTTCTTTAAAGCGCCGTCGCCAAAATCTTAACTCAGACAACAGATTTTATTTTCAAGATTTCTAGATTTTCGAGATATTCTGAACGACCTTAATATATACGAAAAAACTTGAAGTTTCGGAAAATCTATGTTTGAGGTTATACCCACAAAACATAACATGACGATGCTATAATCTTGAAAACCTTAAAAAAATCCAAAACCAAGAGGATTAAATTGTGTTTTTCGTACATTAAAATTCTTGCAAATTATTATCGAATTTGGGAGCAGACTTTGGCTAAGACCTTTCGAAATAGTCTAGCCTGGTTTCAATTGTAGTTTTTTAGAAGAACAGCCCAAATTAATCGGCTTGGGTTATTGTAGCTACAGAAAAAACATATTTTAAAGCTAAAATATAATTTATTCTACCTTCCTTTCTTCCTTCTATCGTCCTCTAATGTCTTCTTCTATCGTAATTTAACACCAGAAAATGAACCAGAAATTATTCAAAATTATTCATTTGCTGTCATTTCGTAATGCCCGAAAATTAATGGAAGATACTGATAAAGAAATGTATTCACTTCTTTACTTCTCACACAAAAAGTGGAACAAACTAAACACTAATTTTTTTTTTTCTCTTCAGGACAAGGATATCCAGTTTCCAACCGGTAAAGCGAAAAATGGGATGCTAATGGGAAATTTTACGGGAGCAAATACAAAATTTAACAAAAAAAAAAAAAAAAAAAATAAAAACTTGTGCAAAGAAAACAAGCTAAAATTAGCAAAGAACAAATTCTTGCATCTCGTGACTCGATAAACTGGTCCTTGTGACCCATTTCTTTGGCCCCACAAAACCACAAAGAGGCATTTATCGTCAAGCGGCTGCAACTGTGTAGAAGATGAAAATTAATTGTTGCAAAAAGAGCACGCAGGTGTGGGGGAGAGCGAGAGGGGGAGGGGGGAGGTTAATAAAATGCTTTTGAGGACGAGATAATGAAGAAAAACTAATTACAAAAGTGTAAGAAAGCTTCTTTCAGGCTTCAATTTCAGACTCGATGCAGGCGGCGTGGCGTTTATAAATCTTTTCTAACCTCCCCCAACCCCCTTTGCCCAACCGAGTGGTGCTATGTTATTACACTGAGACAGTGGCGAAGTCGAAGAGTCGATGTCGAGTCAAATTTCTAAAAGCCATTATCATTTAACATTACCATTCGACTAAACAATTCAAGTGGGCAGAATCTCCCAAAAAGGGGGCCAAGAAAGAATCTTACCTGGTGACTTAATAAGATACGTAATTTTTTGGATGCTGCCAAAGTCGTCGATTCATACCAAACTCTTCCAGTTATCCAAGAATTTCAGGCAAGAATTTGCAAAACAAAAATGAAAACGTAACACAAAAGGACAGATTGCGATCAACAACAAAGAGATTGTGTAACTGAATCGTTGATATTGACGGGGGGAGGGGCGAATGGGGCAGGCCGGCGAGAATACTGTTCGGCGCGCCGGCAGAAGGCGAGGAGAAATCTGGTTTTTATAGCCGCCATGGATGGATTTAGTGGCGATACTTTTTGCGTATGAAAAACTCTACTCTTAGTTCGAAATTATTATACCGTCGATACAATCGGCTAAGAAATTGTCGTTCTTGGCCAGTTTTTCTGGTTATTTTTCGTATTCTCGTATTTCTTTTTACAGCTGTTACTGGTGACTATGGTTATTGTTGTTGTTGTTGTTGTTGTTGTTTTTGTTCAGTCGATGCAACCAACAACCTGCCCGCGCCTGACGTACTCGACGTCGTTATTCGTTATGAATTCTAGAATCGAACGAATCTACAAGAAAAGTCTAATTTTGCGTTACTTTGCGGTTTCTTTTTTGTTGTTGTTGTTGTTGTTGTTTTTGTGTGGTTGTTTTCTGGTGTTACTGTTGTTTGTTGGCAACCTCGAGCATGTTGTTGGGAGGGTGTCAAATCGAGCACGCGACACCACGCAACAAATCAAGGCAAAGGTGGACCAAAACTGGTAACGGTAACCTCATTTTGCAGTCTGCAAAACACCTGAGTTGACCTTACTTGGGAGTTGTGTTTAGAGATCGATGGTTCATAAATTCAATTTATTACAACACTATTATTAAAGTCATAAATTAGAATGAATGAAACAATGGTTGTCGTCCGTCATGATCGCCCGCAGTAATCTTAAACAATTATACCCGTAAATGTCACTACAAGGTCGTACATTCCTCCATTCAGCTGTTGAAGCTATTTTTTTAAAAGTATTTCGAGGTTTTTAAAGCCTCAGCACTTATTTTGAATAAATTTTGTTCACACTCAATTTAAAAAAGCTCGGTTTTCTTAAGAGTATTCCAAGAAACTAAACACAAAAGTAGCATAGAATTTGTTTATTTAACAAATTGTTAGCAGCTCTTTTAATTACACTAAAGTTTACTTGTTAGTAGTTTCTGAATTGTTTTTCAGAGACTATGAAATTTGTAAAAAATTTAAAAAAAAAATGGAAAATAATATTTATTAAATTTTAGTTTTCTACAAGGCTTTATGGATGTATTGTCTAATAAAATATAAACCATGGTAAAGCTATTGTAATAAAATAAAAGAAAATAACGATTTTAACGCATTAGTTATATTTGTTTGGCTTAGAAAACCATAACCCATTACCTACACTAACCTTTTACCTTCTCCTGTCTTTGGCACTTTTGGCACTTTCGCAAATTATCGAAATTTATCAAATTTAAATTAAAAGAAACCTATTAAGAATAAATTTTCCAGGTATAATTTTGAGAATTTTCATTTTTCGTTGAAGTAAAAAAGATGTTTTCATCATCATTGATTAATTGATTGGTTGTAGCTTCTAAAGTGCAATACATACTTCAATATCTTCTTCCATAACATAAAGAAATAAGGCGAGTAACAGAAGCATGAACGACAACAACAACAACAACAATAAGTTGGAGTAACACTAATAAGCTGATAGCTCGCTCTTAATATTATCACAGCTACAAAACCACACAAGAGAGTTCAGTAGCCGTTTTTGAGTCAAAACATAGTTTTCATATAACAACAAAGTACGATATTACATCAGTGACAACAATACGGTTTTTTGTCCCCCTTCTTGCCTTCATTTATTGCACTTGCATAAAAGGCAATTGTCGTTTCTGGTTTTGGATTTTGTTACGGTCATCATCTACCGTTAGCTATTTCAAAATCTGCAAATGGTTTACATCTATTTTGATAAACGTTATAAGCATGCATGAATATCTTGTGATTACTACAGTGCTACTGGTAGTAATGGTCGGCAGTAATGTCGCATTTTTTAGATTATGCAAGGATGATGGAAGGTACGAGTATTATACCTACAAATATCATTTAGATGATGGCATGAAAACGTCTTAATAATATTGAAATTTTGACAACGAAAAAAGGATCAGAAAATCACCATTTTTTACGAAATAACAATTAAAATTTAATAATTAAAAATTCATTCGAAATAATTGATTACAATTATCAGTGCAGTAAACACTGTAATAAAATTATTTAAGAGATACTATATGACTTGTAGACCACTAACATGCATAGTGCTATGTGTAATGATGCCTAGGTCAATGGACAGATAACGTATAGGTACACAAAACTGCGATGTCTGTAGTGTCAAGCGCTGATTTCACACAACGGCATCGGCAACGACATCGGCAACGACATCGGCATCGACATAGACATCGATCACCATCGAATTTCAGGCCTCTACGAAACGTTGCGTTTTCATATTTTTTTTCTTATCAAATTGCGTATATAGTACTTATACTCACATTAAATTCCAAATTTGCTTTGTGAAAATAGATTTGGAACGCCAGACTGGGACTGGACCAGCGCCGATTGAGGCAATACGTTTGACTCATTGGGTTTTTTTCGGTGTTTGGGATGCTTTGAACAATTTCGAATTCCTTGCAATTGATGATGAATTTAATACACAAACGTTTTCAAACGTATTCTTATACCGTTTTCCGGGTTTTATTATCGTATCGTATCTTAAACTGCGCGTTTTATGATAAGCAAAAAAATAGCCCCAAACAACAACATTGTGCCTGGCCGAAGCAGTTACGAAGCTGCAGCGCGAAGAAAGACTGATTGCATTGAATGTGAATCAGTCCGGCTTGGAATGAAGTGAGAAATGATGAGAGAGAAAAACTCAGAATTACAAAATACATAGTATATACTTGTATGTAAAGTGAAAATAAAATAATATTAAACGAACGAAATCACCATCGAGGCGTATCACCAACATTCTACTGAGCTTCACGCGAAGCTTAAATTAAACTGAAACAGCGCGTTTAATCAGCCAACCTCAGTCGGCAGCAATCAGTCGGTAATCAGTGAATGGATGAATGTAGTTTACAAAATTTATATTTTTAAACTGCGATGCAATAAATTGTCAGCAAGAAAAGAGAAAGAGAGAGAGAGGAGAAGGCTTTATGAATGGCAGCGAGTGATGAGATTTAACGTTCACCGTGAACGGTTTGAAGCAAATTGAATATTCAAAAATGTCCTTGCAAAATTGTTGCATTAATAATTATTCTTTTTCTACCGTTTTTTTATTATCGTATATTCCTCATTTTATCCTCATTATTATTGAAATGTACCCTCGCTAAATACGCCTCTGGCGTTTTATCCATTAAGTACATACTCGCAGTTAGTCGATACAAGAACCTGTCGAACAGTTTTCACCCACGAAAAAAGTCGTTTCAACTTACTTGCGATACCAGTGCCTTCGTTTCCGGTGTTGTACTCTCCAGGAAGATCCTCTTAAACTCACTTGGACTAGATAATTTAAATTCCGATGCTGATGCGATGAAGGCCTGAATCTCCTGCAGGCTCTGTTCGGCGATTTCGGCCGATACCGAACACTTTTCGATGCGTTGCGTAGCAAGCAGTTCGACACCGTTGGCGCACCACTCATTAGCCTGAAAAGAGAAAATTTATGAGAAAAAAGGAGACGATTGTATCGTATACAAATAAACTGTTCAATCTCAACAGAGCGCACTAGCGAGATTTTGGGAAACTCTGGATCTAATCTACTCATATGTACCTTTTCTACTCTCTCCATTAGTTCACGATTTTTGGTAAGTATCTCTAAACGTTTTCCAATGCGCTCCGTAATGATGTCGCAGACCCGCCGCAACTCATCACACTTTGGCTGTACCACCTCCCACGGGTAGACACCGCGTAGACCAATCAATTGTTGACCGGCGGCCATAACTTCGGCAGCGTGTTGTATCGCCACCGCAGCGAGATTTTGGAACTCGACAGTTTCCTGCAGCAAATCATCGACGCGTATGACACTTTCGCCAATTTCAGTCATTTCGGCGATAGCTTGCAAATGAACATCGAAGGCAGCCTAAAAGAGAATGAACTGAATATTAAAATTCCCAAAAAACACAGACACAAATTCTGCTTCTTACCTGCAGCTCTCGAAAATCCTGTTCGAAACGACGCAACTCTAGGCATTGCTGCAAACGATTCCGATGCGTCCGCCAGAACTCGTCGAAGCGTCTCTCTGTCTCCTCCAACTGGACCAAGAGTCTACGATAATCGCGACAGTCGTCATAATGTTGGGCTTTTTTAAATTTATTGGGTTGATGATAAACTATTTGTTGTCGATTTATAATCCCTGCACTGGATCTGTTTGTGTGTGTGTGTGTGTTCATCATCGGTACACGTACACACGTTAATGAGGTTTCAAAAATGATTGATCGATTTGATTTTATGATGGGTTTCAAAGGTTATTTTTAGTTTATACGATATAAACAACATTTAAATCAAGGAGAGAAGACACAAGGAGAGAGAGAGAGAAAAATAGAGAAGGAAACGGAGAGAGAGAGAGAGAGACAACAATATCTGAATGAGCGATGAATAAGAAAGCTTGATGTGAAGAGTTTGAAAGAGGTTGGTTGACGGTTTTTAAGCAAAATTTTGAAAAATATTTGGATAAAATTTATTTTTTAGAAGTTTTAGCAGAAGTTAAAGCCGAGGCATGTGGCATCATCTGGCATGTGACTGTGACTTGAGTGAGTTTTTGAAATTTTGTTTTGAGTGTTCTTTGAGTAGATAATGCTTTGTGATAGCGCTAGTGGTATTTTTTAGTAATAAAAAACAACAAAAAACCAATAGTAAGTAAAAAGTGCTAAAAGGCTAGAGGCACACGGCTAGAGAATTTCGATGGTTGAAAGAACATTTAACAGTAGAACCGATAGCAACAACAACAACAACAACAACAACAACAACGATATAAAATGTAAAACATTGTTTCTTTTAATGAATAGAACTTTTATAAGTTCAAAGTTAATATTTGAGTTAGTTAAGAAATTAATTTTTGATGTAATTTTAAAAAATTAAAAAAACCAATACATATAACATTAAGAGCTTTATATTTTGGCCATAAATTAATACTTAATCATCTGGTGATGAAGGAAAAAGCAGGAATAAGAAATTATCTCAACATGCACTAAACAACCGAAATTCTCGTACTTAAATTAAACAAATCAAATTCAATTAATTGCCATAAGATTAAGATAAAAATTCTCTAATGCAATCAAATGAAGCTGATCAGATCAATTTGTAATGTTTACAACTGTCCGCCGTTAATCCAACATAAATACTTATAACGCAAAAAAAACTAAACGAAATGGTAATAACGACATTGGAGCATATAAAAAAAATTGCAAATTGTACTAAAACTCCGAAAGTAAGTTTTACAGAGTAACAATTAATATTATTGTTGTATTACGAACCCAGTGCAGAGCTATAAAATACGAATATACAATAGAATAGATTATGTTTAAATTATAAAAACCAATTTTAAAGATCAACAGTAAAACAAAAGGAGAGAAAAAAAGAAAGAAAGAAAGAAAGAAAGGCGAACAAGTTGGGAAAGGGCCGAGAAAAAGGTTGTGGGATCGTGGTTTCTTAAAGCTAAGAAACTAATTTCAGCAATTTAAATATACATAATTCAAGAGTAATAATAATACAAATATATATAAGTGTATACAATATATAAGTCTATAATATAAATCTATAATCATGTTTTCGTACGTTGGTACTCTTGTATATATGTTACCTTTCTATAGCGCTAACGTTGCCGGTACGTTCCGAAAACTCTTTAAATTCTTCATTAGACTTAATGTTATTCAATAAGGTTTCACCGTGTTGCGCAGCAGCAAGAATTTCCGCCTGTGAAAACGTTCAAGAATTCAATGTATTGAAAAATTAAATGCATCTGCATTTACATACATAGAACAACAACAACAACAAACCTTTAAACGCTTATAATCATCGCCCTGATCATCCAATAGTTTTTGTGTAGCTTCTACAGAATTCGGAAATTCCGTATCGTGTATGGCTTGTATGAAAATATCTAATTCTGCCGAAACCTGATGAGTTAGACTGGAAAATTTCTCCAAGGACTATATCGAAAACAAAAAAAATTTATTATTATATGAATCATGTCAGACACAATTATTGTCTGCTGTCATTTCCGATGGCGGCAGATCACTTACTATACGTTGCTGTATCCATTCATGATGCGAATAGATTAAGGTACCTCCCATGTCCGTGGTCAGTTGGGCACAATCGATTAACTCATGTAAATCCTGAAGTGTGGAACAAATGACTAGACGAAAACGATACTCGTCTTTGGAGAACTTGGAGCTAACTTCGGAGATGGCCTTCTGAAAGAGACCACACGGTCGTAGCACATAGACGACATGAATGATCCCGGGAAAGTAGATCTACAAAGCAAAAGAATACATTTTTAAAATTCCGTTAAGATTCCATTTAGATGAAAGTAGGTCATTTTGGCAGTAGCGATATTTTATGAAGGCATTTTTTTTCTTTTTCTAAATGAGACATGATCGAGAGATGATCAAGAAGCACAAAAAGGTTTTGCAAGGAATTAAACTTTTGAACTATCATAGTGGATTTTACGTTTAAAGACATTTAAGCAAAAAGAAACAAAGGCACGAAGATAGATAGATAGAACAAAATGAATTTTTTACATACCGAAACTTTTTGCAAGACTGTTTTAACGGAAGTCCATTTATCTTTACGTCGATCAATAATCAAATGGAAGCCAAGATCAGCATCGTGAAGACTAGAATGGAAAAGAAAAGTTTTCAAATTGAACTGAAAGATTTCGAAATCTACTGCGTAATGTAATATGTTGTTTCCATAAAGCGGTTTTGCTTCGGTTTTGCGTAAAACTGGTTTTCTTATCGAAAACCATTATAAAACCAATAAAACTACATTAAAATCGTTGTTGTAAGTTCAGCGTAAAACCAAAAAATATTTCCGTAAAACCAAAAAATATTATTTAGCAGTTTTCAACGCTGTTTCGAAGTTCGAAATACTAGACCTCATAGCATTGTCTCTTCCTATAATATGTTAATATGTTGAAAAGAGATAAATATTGTGCATAAAAACGTTTTATCAAAATAAACAAACAAAACAAAACATTGGTTTTGCATACAACAACAACAACAAGGGACGAAGCCGCGTAAAACCAAAAATATACCAAGTTTTGTTATGTTTTGTTATGTTATGTTATGTTATGTTTTGTTAGTTCGAAAGCCTAAACCAAAATCAATTGTTAGGCTAAACCAAAACCAAAATTTTATGGAAACACCATATAATACTGCGAAGGGCTACTTCTTCTTCTTCTTCTTCTTCTTCTACTCACGATGGCACTGAAGTAAGATATAATATTAATTTTTGGTAATCAGCTTCTTCTAATGTTTGGAAGTTATTATTGTCGGGGAAAATGATCAGAGGACAACCATCCTGACTGCGGCCGCCTGATAAAGAAAACGAAAGGATCTTTATGAATATATTGTATGTGATAAGAATAGCGAGGAATAGCTAAATGACCTGTTATAATGGCATGCTGTGGATGAAGTAAGTCGGCAACATCAGCAATATTCAAAACATTCTCGCTACTGTTCATTGTTGTTGTTGTTGTTGTTGCGGTTATTAAAGCCGCAGTCGGTGCTACCGTTACTGCTGCCGGATTTTTGTGCTCCAAAAGAGAATTTCTTCTCTCCGATGGATATACTATATTTTCCGATAGAGCTTCGGCGGCTATAGGAATTGGCGTTTGTGGGCTATGTTGTTGTTGTTGTTGTTGCTGGTGATGCGATGGCGTTGATGTAACATAAGTTGTGGGTTGTGTAAATGAGGTGGCTGTTGTTGTTGTGGCCGCTAGTTGTAAATCTTGGGGCGGCTTATTGCTATTATTGCTAAGTGCGGCAACGTGGTGGTGCTGGTGTTGTTGTTGTTGTTGGTGTTGTAACATGCCGTTGATACTTCGTGGGTGATGTTGTGATTGTTGTTGTTGTTGTTGTTGTTCCGTGTGCGTATAATCAATCATCGATTGATGCAAAACCGTTTGTACTGAAGAGGCGCTGTTAACAGATGATTGTGACTGTAGCATATAATGACTATGTTGTTGTTGGTGTTGTTGTTGTTGTGAGGTGTTCATAACAATCTCCTGTAGCTCAGCAGATTCCATGTCATTGTCTAATGTGAGAGAAGAGAGAGAGAGAAAGATTTATGAGAACAAGTTGGTGTATGTATTTCGATATTTCAAAAGTTCTGTCTCGTCTTCTGATCTCACAATCTTCGATTGTGTTGTTCTTGAATCTCGTCTCGGAATGCGATAATTGGATTTAATAAATTCTCTGCCCCTGCCCCTCCGAGATTAGAAAACGTGGAAAAAAAAGATATTCTTTCTCACGATCATGTGATCATAAATTAACGGACATGAGAGAACACAAATCGAAGACTTAGCTTGATCAAAATGAACAAGTTTCAATAAAATACACTTTCATTGTGTCAATTTTAGTTAATTATAACGTTAATTAGAAGTAAATAGTTTATTAATAATTATGATTGTTACTAAAGCATCAAGCATCAAGTGATTAGTGAGTCATTTGGTGATGTAAGATTATCGGCTTTATTGCTATCGTCTCTACCGGAGATTTGACAAAGAGCTACGACTTTTTAGTATAGACGAGATCGGGCAAAGTCCAGAAGAAGACGAGATTTTCTCCAAAATAATTTCGTGGAATAAAAACGTTTTTCCTCCACTGTGCAATATATGTACATACATACATACTTCCAATTTAACAGTGTATAATACAGGGTGCTTTACATACATACATCAAATTTCGAAATGAATAATATCTGTAATCGTACCTATACATAATACGAGTACAATACACGTTAGTAATATACAGGGTGCTCCGCATAAGATGCATCAAAAGGTTAGGGCGTGTAGGTTGAGTCGAGACAAGGAAAAAATCTTAGTGCGGGGGGGTTATTTCCCCCCGTTGAGGAGCTAGAGAGGATTTTCTAAAAAAAATTATTTGATTACGATTTCTTTTTGTCTTTACCTAACCTACGCGCTCTAATCTATTGATGCATCTTATGCGGAACACCCTGTATATGAATATCGTGTATTGTACTTGTATTATGTATAGGTACGATTACAGATATCATTCATTTCGAAATTTGATGGACGTACATATGTACGTCGTATATGCAAGAATGACATAGAATGGGCGTAAATATTTTGAATCTACAATAGCATACTATGGCCACGTTATCACAAAACGCATAAGTCTGTACGAGTGTGCATAGTAAAAATATCGTAGTAATATTAACCGTAGTCGTAACTAGATAACAACGTAGCTACGAATATGTTGAACATTTTGATAAGAAATAAAAAGACGAAGAACATTTTTGAAGACCATAATTTGATATTGTATATACAATATTATGTTATCCAAAAACAAGTGACAATTTATACGAGTATTAGGTATTAAAAAAAAATTAAAGAAGTATACTTTAAAACGTGTTTAAAATATATACCAAGTAACCTAAACCTGTGTGACTTTTTCTTCATGAGGATTAACCCGATTTCATGGATTATAACATTTTCGTAATTATCGTAGATAAATTTTAGCGTTTGTTTGTTAAGTGTATTTCTACACGTAATACATTTAATAGTAATAATTTTGATTTAATTTTTTATTAAAATGTCTCCAGATGATCATTATCATAATTTTATTCAAAACGAAATCTCAAGACGTATAAATGTGGGCAAATCTTGGAAAATCACGTTTGTAGATTGTACCATGAAAGTAAGCTTCACTTAAAACTAAAATTAATTACTATATAATATTACCTACACTTAATTATTATAGTACAAATAAAATAAAGCGACTTTTCATTGTTCTTGATAACTTTAATAAAAACTTCACTGGACCATGACATGAAATGAGATGAAAGAAACAATACAACATCATAATCATACATTATCGTAGTAAATATTTTCTAAGGTCATGCTATTTTCTATTTTACACGATTTTTTCTCGTGCGACAGTGTCGCAGTAACGAAAATGAAATCATTGCAAACCGATTTTGAATAACAAAATAAGAATTTTAGTACAAAAAATATGTGCTTTTATCAATTTTTCATACCGTCTTCATCGCCAAAATTACTTAAAACGCTTCCCATAATGCAAAGCGTATTTAACGCCTTCGATTCGCCCACGAGAAGCCCTCTCTCTCTCCCTTTAGTTTTTCAATTAACAAAACAGATCGATCGAGACACAATTCACACAACAGCTGATTTCAATTTATCATTAAATCAATTTATTGATAACCTTATTATATTTTCATCATTAACAAAATTAATAGCAAAAAAATAGCAAAAACGAAAACTGAAATTTTGAAAAATATTTTACTAAAAAATCAATAATAAAACGACGACAGCAACGACAGCAAGAACAAAATTAAAGCGTGCACGTTGGAGACCGATTGAAAATAAACACCTTCGGTGAAGTGATCGCCACTAGCGAGAGAGTCAACATCATTCATCAATCAGCTCAATTTTTGCACTAGCTGCAGCTGAAGAAGCAACAACTGCAACAAAAACAAAAAGAAATAACCTCTCTGCTCCGTGTTGGTAGCACAGAACTTGCTTCTAAAAAAAGTTAATTGAAGACGTCGTTCGCGTTGTACGAAAGAAAGACAAAAGTACTAACGAAGTAATTAAAAGAAAAAGAAGTCTTGGATTGTACTCGTAAGAGAAAGAAAAGAGGTCAAAAGTAAAACAAAAAAAAAAGAAATTTGAGGCATGCAGCAGGGTATCCCAAACTAATTGAGAGATCGTATTAAATTTTGAAATAAAAAAAAAATGTTTTCTCTTAAAAAAGCTTTTTCTATTCTTTCACTCTCTGTGATTTCTTTAACCTTTTTCTCTTAAATGCTCATAAAAAAAAATTTATTTTAAAATGGGGGTGAAATATTAAAAAAAAACAAATTTTATTTGTCTAACTAATATATGTATATGCATATGTATGTACATATGTATATAACTTCTATATTTTGTAAAAAATATAAGTATAAAACCACCAGTCTTCAAAACGAAATTTCTCTGTTTATATTTCAGATATAATACCGAAAATATATACCACAGTTTACCATGACAGGAAAAGTCATGCATCGAATATAGCAGTAGTATATTTTTTTATACTATTTTTTTTATACAAGTTAGAGCGAGCTGATCGGCTGAAAAAACGTAATTCTTATGAAAATAATATCGAAATGTTCGTTTGGGATTTTTTCTTAGTTTTTAAAGGTATTTAAAAATGTCATATTTAAATTAATATTTATACATATTTCATGTTAATATCATGTTATTTTACGTAAAGTACGCTTTACGCAGCTCTTTGCAAAATGTCCCACATTTTTACGAGTCTTATTTTGGGACTCCCTGCATAGAGCGAGAAAGAGGCAGAGAGAATAAAAGAAAACTCTCTGATATTCTTGCAGAAAAACTTAGGAACTTCCTTGTTTCTACGTAGATTAAATGTGCAGTTTCTCTCTCTCTCTGTGTGTGTGTGTTTGTGTGTGTGGGTTTGTGTACTTGCAACTCGGTATCCATGAACAAGCGAAGAAAAATGAATGTAACGACACATCCGCCCGACTGTCTGACGGTAAGTTTTTTTAAGTATTTTCAATTATCACTCACTTAATTCGATTATTTAGTAACTGGATTATCTAAGGTTCAGCAGATGTGGCAACAATTAATTGATCGATTGATTACGAATATTCCGATTTGTATTCGAAAATTGAAATGAATTTCAATTGAATTAATTCATCGCGGAATTCATTAAAAAGTCCCAGACACGAGAAGGCGAGATGCAAGAAGCTGCTGCAAAATGTCAGCGATTAATTAAATTTGAGTTCATTGTTCCTTGGGCCATTTAAAAAAAACCAGAAGAAGAAGACGATTAAAAATCAGCAGCAGACGGTGGATAAAATTAACAAAAAAAAACAATGTCAAGTGAACTTTATTAAAAACTTTCTTAAACTTCTCTCAATGAAAAATACATTTTTAATGTAAAACACTTCCCGCCAAAAGTTCTTTTAAGGAATCCTTTATAAAATATACATATGTATAAAACAATTTTATTTAAAAAAATCTGATGCATGGAACACATGACTTCTTTGTACGACTATTAAATTGAGTTATATGTAAAATTGTACAAAATTTTTGCACCCTTTAAGAAAAGTGCCCCTTCGGCACAATCAATTATAACCAAAATCGGAGGTACACACTTAGAGGTTATAACAGTCCCAAATACAAATAATCAACTTTCTACGGCGAGCCGTTTTTGAGTTATGCGAGATACGTTCATAGTACGTCACGACGAAAATAGTTCTGAAAGAAAAATATTTCTTTCATTTGATGACGAATTTTATTTGACTCTTTTAAATGCAAAAAATACCTAAGCGTACATACATATGTACATACGAGTACATAAAACATCCTAACATATACATACACACGCACTAAACAAATTAGTATGTACTTCATTTACTAATTATTCGTATTTAATTTACTACTAATTCATATTATTGGAGGCCGTCATGTACTGCAGCTTTTTGTCACAGACTTGATAGGCGGCGCCCATGCCAAAACCGGTGCCCAACAAAACTGGCCAAGCTCGACGTCGCAAAAAGCATATCGATACTAGAGAGCCGATCACGAAACCGCTACCGGCTTTGACCACAGCATCGGCATAACAGCGGTCTATAGTATTGTAAAATTCATCTTCATGCAGAGTCAGCTCATCCGTTCGGTGTTCTTGAATTAGGTTTGAATTCTCAATCATGATCGAGATTATACGATATATATAAAAGTCAGTCAGTGTACGATATAGACGACACAAAGGAAAAAGAGTAAAATTTTTTAAAAGTTGAATAGAATTTGTTTATTGACATTCTCATCAAGGAATGTATTTTTGTTTTGAAGAAAATAAATTGAAAAGTAAAAATAAAAATTCTCTACCAAAAGAATAAGAGGAAAATAATGAGTCCAAATTGTTTGGGTTATATCTATCAGTGCCGTAGTAAAAAAGTTGTTACGTTTTAATGTGAGCAAATTTAGAGGTAACACAATTGGTAAATAAAAATATAAGAATATTTCAAACTTAATATTGTTTGAAGTGAAAATTGAAACAATTCAATAAACTGAAAAAATCCATTTATTTATTATTACCTCAATAACTTCTTTATCTTTGCTAAATATAATACTTAACTTAAGTAAATTCCTCAAATACTTAATTATTACTATACACTGTGAAAGGTCTCCAAGTAATTCAGTATGCCTTCCAAAGCAGGATGCTGAATATCCGACTTCCTTGGGAAATTGAAAAAATAAGTACCAATAAATGACCAGAAATTCGCGGAGGGAAGCGGAAAGTCCAGCTTGAAGAGTGTGTGAATTTGAAAGCAAGTACGTAGAGCTTCTACGAATGGCAATTCGTAGCGTATGTTGCGAAACGCTACAAAACATTTATCCATCTTCAGAATACTGGAGCCTAGAAGGAAAATGCGTGGTTTCGCGTCTGAAAAACTCTCCAATTCCGCAATGTATTCTATCGTTCTAATTGTGGACAGTTGCGCTTCGGTAATAGAATAAGGATGGTTCAAAGGTGCGATGAGCGCATGTAGCAATTTTATCAATACCGCTTCTCTGCCATCTAAGGAAGGAAAATTACTTGATGATGTTGGCGATGATGATGAGAAAAACGGAAAATATCTCTATATACCTTTACTTAACGTATTGTCCTTCCTTTTGAAATCTTGCAAGAGTTCCAAGGAAGTTCCATCCTTAAGTTCTGCCTCCATGAGAGTACAAATTTTCTCCATGTAGACACGCCAACGCTGACTAAATGCTGCTTCACTCTTCGGATACATGCCATTGAAATCGATGTTAATCAATTGATGACCAGTTCGTAATGCGTATGCCGGCCAATCATTGAGCAGCTGAGACAAACTCGCGTCCGTTTTGGGATCAATTGCGAAAAGTTGACGTTTGCGATAGCTTAGAGAATTGGTCCACATGTTGATGACATCTTCCCAATCTTCGAATTTGTTACCTTTCAACCATTTCTGAAATCCCTCCATCACTACGAAATGAAATTTGAAATCTCTACATTCACCAACCAACAATAAAGTAGCGTCAATTACCATAATCTTGATTAACGTCTTCATCCATAAACTCATCGCCATCCGTAAATTCATTCTTATTTTTTCGTTTATCGGATGATAAGTTGCTGAGAATGGACTCCACGGTGACCTCTTCAAAATCGTGTAAGGCCATTTTCTTTCTTCGTTTCTTCGCTTTATGAGGTTTAGCATACAGACGACCACCACACCTTTTGCCATCTCTGCGATCAAACCAAGAACGCTGATAATAAAAACGTAATCAAATCAATCTATCTTCTAAATTATAATTATTTTACTATTTAAGCGTTAAGGAATCACTGAAGAGATAGAAAGGCTAGGAAGGGAGTGTTATAATAGTCTCTCCGTCTCTTCAAAGAGTCCGTCCGCTTTTTACAATTTCACAACATACTTTACTTTCAGTTGGGAAATATTGTACAATCTGATCCGCCAGCTGTTCAATTATCCTGGATGTTAGCGGAAGACTGCGTCTGCTGAAGTATTCAATAATTGCAGTTGACATTCTGTGTCGGTCCACTTCGTGCAGCAGCTTTCGATTGACTTTGTATACTTCTTGACATTTCTTCAATTCTGTTGGTATGATATCGGTCAAATTCTATGAAAGCCAAGAAATGTTAAAACGTCGTTAACAACACCATTCTCAAATAACAGATTGCGTGCTAAGCTTTACATAACGATTAATGGCGTCCCCGTTCTGCTCTTTATCTTCGTCCTCCTTATCTTCTTCTTCTTCCTCAGAGCAAGTCGGAGTAGAGAAAGTCGCTAATGAATCTGATCGTCTTTCATATGCAGAAGCGTTTGAGTGGACATCTTTTAACTGTTGCTCTAAGTCCTTTTCGCTGTCTGGTAATACTTGTCCAGGAGATGTTACCTCATCCGATCGGCTCATAGGCCGAGCCCTGTTTTGTCTGACACATCTGCCAATACTACCACCAACACCAACACCATCGCCACTCGATCTCGGTTTCGGTTTCGGCGTATCGAATTCGTGAGTATAATACGCGGTGCTGGTATCGTTTGGACCATTTCTCACTTTCCAGTCCTCGAGAAGAAATTCAAATTCAGCTAATACGCCTAAATTTGTCTTCGGTATTAGTTCCCGAACGTGATCTTTTTCAAAATATTTCAACTGGCGTGCATTTACGTTACATTCTGAAAAAAGGAAAATTTAAAAAAAAATATCAAAGTCTTTTTATTCTATCAATGATTTACAATATTTCATTACCTTTACAACGTTCAAATAAATATTCATAATTATATTGATCAATTTCGCATAAGAGATTGAGGAGATGTTCATCGGAATTGAGTTCAGGCGGTCGCTGAGGAGGTTGAAGAACTGAAATAAGTAAGCAGAGGTGTTTAAAAAATTGAAAAAATGTAGATAAATGTAAGTAAATGCATTTCAATACAAGTGTATAAATCATAACTGTAAAAAAACTTCATCTCGTTTTTTTTTTCTTTCTCTTCTAGCAAATTTTTTTCCGTTGCCCTTTTTTATAAAGATGCCCCGAATATTCGGCTACTATTCGGTATGCGGCCGCTTTTTTTGTATATTCGGTATTTGGCCGAATAATGCGACTTGTCTGGTAGCCCTAGCTATCATCCGTTTAGTATTTCCCTTTGAGGCAACTGTTTCTGTTCTGTTGATTCTGTATATCAGGAATAACTTTCTCGGGTCACGTAAAATCGACCATATATAAGGCACTGCCTTTTCCATAAATCTTTTAAAGCCAACTCGTTCAGCAGGTGAAAATTAAAGATACCACGAATAGTAATCTGGCCGAATACCTAATATTTGGCGACAATCTTGGCCGAATATTCGGCAAAATATTTGTGAATTTTGCGCGAAATATAAGCGAAAGCGTCTCGTTGTGGTGGCTGCGAGGGCGACAGGGCGAGCGTATTTGTTTCATTTGCGAGTAGACCGTGTCGCGACAATATGACGCCATTTAATAAAAATTCGTCTTTTTGGGGATATGATGAGATTTGTAGTGATAAACTGGCTGTAGTTTTCAAGTATTAAAATAATACTTTGCGTTTAAAATAAAAGTATTTTAGAATAATATGTGCATTTTTCCATTATTTAATATTCGGCCGCGGCACTACGTAGTATTCGGCCGAATACCGAATGTGTAAAAAACAAGCCGAATAGTAACCGAATGTTAAAAAACAAGCCGAATAGTAACCGAATGTTAAAAAACAAGCCGAATATTAACCGAATGTTAAAAAACAAGCCGAATATTAACCGAATATTAGTGGCATCTCTATGTAGTGAAAACGGTTCGTTGTTTAAGGCAATAATTTCAATGAATAAATAAAGATTTTTTTTTCATTTCAGATCATTAATATCCGAACAACAATTTCCTTTCAGTGTTAACGGTTTTTTGACGTACATACCTGTCGGTATCTTAGAATCGGTAGAAGTAAAAGTACCGTCATTTTTGCTACCTTTTGCCGACGTAGCAGCAGTAAAAGTAGCATACTGCTCAGCGTGTTTGCTTTTAAGATGGTTTTTCAAAGAAGTTGTAGCTGTAAGCAAACAATAAATATAGCTCAAATTGTGTTTCACCGAAGGACATACTCGTACAATATACAGAATGCGCTGTTCCGCGTATAGGAAACAGAAAAACTAAACCGAAGAGAATACATATGGATGCGTTTATGCTTTTTGTTCCTTACAAATGTCCGCATTCTCTTTTTATAAATGCAATCCTTTTTTTGGCAAACCATTAACGTTATAATTTCGTGTGCGATCAAAACATTCAAGTTGTACGAAAAATTTTGACAACGTTTGACGAAACTCTTTATTTCTTTCTTTTTTAAACGATTTTACTTACTTGCTTTCTTTCCTTTTCCACCTCGCGAGATCTTTTTGTTACACAACAAACACACAGCCAGTTTATTATCTTCACTGCAAATCTCATAATATCTCCAAGTAGGCGATTTTTTTAAAAATTGTGCCATGTTGTCGCGATACTGTCTACTCGCAAATGAAACAAATACGCCCGAAGTAAAACAAAAATGTCCTCGCCCTCGTATCGTAATCGTATCACGACTCGTATCGTAACCTGTATCGTAAAATGCACACATCTTTTGCCGAACATACCTCGCCGAATATTCGGCTAAATTACTATTTGCAGCATCTCTACTTTTTTTACACTAAATTTGACAGTTCTAACTGATTACACAGTAGCATTCCACAAAAAAAAAAAAAAAAACAACAAACAAACAATTGTACAATGTACCTTTTGGTGTGATTGTTAATGTTTTTGTAAGGATTTCCAATCTAAGGTTTTCCAAATCAAGACTGTCTAAATCTATTTTATGCATGAACTTGTAGTGCCTCTTTATGGCAAATATTCTTTTTCTACGAAAACTCTTTTTACGAACTTTACAAGTACTCTTTTGTATGGCATCATCGTATTTAATCAGAGTTACCATCTTTTTTTGGCTGATTCCACCATCTTAAACCTAGAATTTCCTATTTTTATGATATAATGGGTGGGCAGACATGATTAAATTATTGAAAAATATGACAACTTATTTGATGTTTTAAAGAAAAATATATAAAAGACCCCCCCTCCCCACTCTTATATGTCGAATACCGACGGTAGACTACCAAACCAAATTGAAGTAGATTACATAATATTGTCGAGAACTGTGAAAAATTGACCTTCATCAATTACAAATAAGTAATTGATAGTAATAATTTACCTTCATCAATAATATTTTTATTTTCTTCAAAGCCGTCGTAATTGCACTTTTCACTGGAAATTTAGACGTACAAACAGTTAAAATGAAATTCACAAAAATATTGAAGAAAATATTACCGATGGCTTAGTAAACGTGTTTTTGCGGTGTTCATGACGATTTTCGAGCACTTGATACATTGTGCCGCAATTCTTCCATTGTTGTCAACCTTTTTAAAGCCACACCATTGATCATGCATTGGTCGACCTCCTGAAGATGTCGATCGTGATGATTTACCACGCTGTGACATTAATTTTACAAATACGTCTGACATTTTTAGAAGAAAATCAACGAATGACAAGTTGCTTATGCGGCATACTTCCCTTCGCATTATATTTCTACTTGCGCTCTCGCTCTCGCATACATTCATAAGGCGCTAGTAAAAATGTATTAGAAGAAGCTAGAGAAAGAGAGGAGATGAATATATTCGTGCATCTTATCGTGTGAAAATGTATTAGAAGAACCAAGAGAAAGAAAGGAGATGTATATATTCGTGCATCTTATCGCTTTCTCTTGTTTCTTTTATTATTTACACTTTGGCTCGCGCAGGGCTGGCATTCGACAAGAATTTTTGGACCTTGTATGTAGTAGTCTACGTCGAAAACTGTAGAGTACTTTTTTACCTTTCGAAAACCTCAACCTTGTCGAAAACTCTTAAACATTCAAGAATATATACATCTCCTCTCAAGAGGAGAACATTTTTAACAAAAAATTTACTGGAATCAAAAATAAAATTGAAATTCATTCATTTTTCATCAAAAAATCTTTGTAGCGTTCGTTTGTTCTTATTGTAATTGATGAAGGTAAAATTTTCAGAGTTGTCGACAATTTTGTGTATATAATCTACTCCAATTTGGTTTGGTAGTCTACCATAGGTATTCGACATGTAGGTATTCGATATGTCGCCATTTATATGCGCATGTTCCCATCAGATTGCTTCAACCGAAATAAATGAGAACGGGTGAAACATAAGAGTGACAGAATACATATATGTACATATATGCTTTTAACCAAAAATAAGAAAAGTACATACATATATGTATATAAGTACGTATTCGAAACCAGGTGTTACCAGATGTAATATTCAATTTACTTGAAAATTTTTTTAATATTCTTTAATTTAATTAATTTTTTCTATATTCTTTAATTTACTTTATATATTTGGACTATAAGAATAAAATAAATACGTCTAGCTTTTTATTTACTCCGTACCTTTGAGAGCTGGTCTTGATGCTTTCACAATGCTTTCAATATCGAAATCCTCCTTATCTAAGTCCATTTTATGTATTAATTTGTAGTGCCTTTTTATGCAGTAAGTTTTTTTTCCGCATAAAGTTTTCTTGCAAACTCTGCACGTACTCTTTTTTACGGTAGCATCGTATGTAAAAAATTTCGTAATATCAAAAACGTTTGCCATTTTCTAACAAGAATATAGAGAACTTAGTTGCAGTAAAGTAAGTAAAATGAATTCTTTATTATGTATGTATTTAACGAAGTCGTTGGAGAAGTACTGCAGTCATATTTACAGAGCGAGAAAACCGTAGTCAAAGGTACATAATTCTGTATCATGTAAACACGGCGACGGCACATCTACGTTCTATACAGGCACAAACCATACTAAAAGATAGGAAAACGTGTGCAAGCGATACACAACTCAGCCCATACAAAAATCGAGCACTTTTGTGTTCGTCATGAGCTCCGCGGGCTGTTCGTTAAATAAGGCGAGGTTAGGAGAGTGCTTCTCACGCAACTGACATATGTATTTATAATTATACAAAATCCGGTTTAGTTGAAACCTCGAAATTAACCCGCCTGTTTTTTCTTAAAAAAATTGTAAAAAATCTTTAAATATTCTTTTGAACAACACTAAAGAAGCAGCACTCTGAGTCAAAGAGAAAAATTTTTTAGATTAAAAAAGATCCCGAATATGGCCACTTTGACCAAAGAGTACTTTTTCCCCTTCGCCAATCATACCGCGTGTTGTCTCACTCTTTCCTTGTGAGACAATATGCCCCGAACTCTTTTAGTGTCGTTTCATGACTTCTGTAACGATTTTCCACGAAGTTGCACTTGCACGTACACTTTAGTATAATAAAAGGAAAAATATTTCCTATTTATTCAAAAGATATGAAAATATGATACTCACACAAAGTTTCGTCAAAAACAGGGTAAGTTTTTAAAAGATTAGACTTCAACGCCGACTTGCGTCTGCGGTAATTACCCGAACGTTCTCGTGAACTCATTGCCGTACTTTTTTTCTTCCTGACACACACCGTTTCGAAATCTTTAGATTCTTCAAGCGATCTAGTATTTTTCATTGCCTTTCGACGTTCACGGAACCGACGCACACGTTCTGTCGAACTCATTGGAGGTTTTTTATTACCAGATTCTCGTTTCCTTTTCTGACGGTAATCACGGCACTTCTCCGCGTTTGTTTTGACCATTATGCATTAATTACAGTTTAACAAAAACATATTGAAATCTCTAAGAACAAACTGAATAGAATCTCTCTCCCTTTAATGTCATTTCACGACTAACGTGACGATTTTTTTGCGACACTAAAGTTTCACATCAAAACATAAACAATATGAAACTAAGTACAAGACCATACGAAGAAATATAAAATCATTCGAGCAAAAAGTATATATGTACATATGTACATATACATATGTATGTAGGTATGAATATTCGAACAATCCTACGAACATACGAAAAATATTAGTGTCGTTTCACAACTTTTGTTAAGAATTTTTAAGCAACTAAAGAAGTTTCACTTCAAAAACGTTTTGCTTATCGAACACTGTGTATATAATATTGATATAATGTACATAAGAAAGGTACATATATATATACAGGTAACAGCCCCGTACAACACGGTGGTTGCGTCACGAAAAAACGCCGTGTTATGCGAATCCGTGTTAAATGAGACAAAGAACTAAGCAAAAAAAGTACGGAGCTACTAAACTACGGTCCAAAAATTAAGCGCAACGTCTTGGAGAAAAACCGTGTTATAAGAGTACCACGTTGTTTGGGGGTTAACTGTAATTAATTACAACTTCCTTTTGCATAGAAGGGTTATGGCTTGAACAAATCAAAATCGCTTTGGGGCTTCTTATGTTAACAGAGGAAAGAAATAATTTCGTGCAGTGGCCATTGAAGCTTTCAGAATATTTCTTTACGATGTGGAGTCGAAGCCGTGTAAATTGAATGTCTTGCAAATCGAGCGTTGCCTGTACATACTTGCCAACGCCAAATGAACGAGCGCATGCGGACGAGAGTGCGGATGCGGAGAGTTTGCTTTACCGGATGCGGATAATTGATTTTTTATCGATACTAAAAATAATACTTTGCAATACATAGTTCCATTCAACATACTTTTTGATTTAGAAGGTCCCCAATTGACAACTTCAAGCAATACTTCAGTGTTCTCTAACAAATGTGGCTCTACTTTTATACTCGGTACGGCGATTATATTTTGTTGTTGTTTTTCTTTATTTTTTTTGGCCTCTTCATCCAGCTGGAGAAACACACAATATTCAATCGGATGAGCGGATCGAAGGTGAGACTTTAGAGATGTCGTCCCGCGTCCTTTACGTGAATAAACCTTTTTACAAATTGTACACCGTGCGCTCTCAGCATGCACCTCCGTAAAATATTTCCAAATTAAACTGAGCTTGGGTCTCATAATTTATCACATTCGATTTTGTGAAATATACGACAAGAGCACAACCAACACAACACAGCACAAACAATAGTCAAAAGGCACTCAATACCAAAAGGTACTCAATACCAATTAAAATTATATATCCAGTGTTGCTTTTGCTTGCAGCAACCTGAAGTGTTGTTAAGATAATAAAACGTAGTAGAAAAGTCACTAAAATGAAATTGGTTTGCTAGATGCCAAAAACTATTATATATATATATATATATATAATATTATTAGTATTAATCAAATTATGCATAATTGTTTGCAAAATGTTACTCCTATTATTTATTATTCATGGTTGAGTAAAATTTTATTTAACACTAATAAAAAGTATTGGAGTTATTACTCTTTATTCCATACTAGAATATTTCAGCCGATCGTAATATTCTTATATTTATAGTTAGTGGGTGTATTGAAATGCATTTTGGAATATATTAAATTAAATTAATAACGACTTACCCGTACCTTCTCTTCTTCTTCGTTCAAGTTTTTTGTCATACCTCGTTGAGAATTTTTTAAACCAGAATTTTTTAAATATCAATTATTAATTAAATATTAATCTTTTTTATTTTTGCTATTTATAAACCACATATTCTCATAACTTTTATTATTTAATAAAGACACTATTAGAAGTAACACAGGTAAATCTTAAAAAACTAGAAATTTCTCTATGGAAATTGTAAATTGAATTGAACATTTTGTTAGTATTCTGCGCCTCACCACCGTTCATATTGCATTAAACTTAACAATAGGTAAAATTAAAAATAATTATAAATATATGTACCTCTGGCAATTCTATTATCCATTAGAGAAATTTTTGTAATAGCGGGAGAAACAAATTATAAAGAGCAAGTGTCTGCTCTTATATCAACAAGAGAATGGAAATAATCGTAGCCGGAGAGAGTTGTTTACAATGACCCACCGGTAAATTTAACAACACGCAACTGAAGGTCATCATTGTAATTCTGTAAGCTACGGCATTATAGTAAATGTATTCGTTGATGACAAATTGTCTATTTGTCATCGTCAGCTACTTTTACTGTTACCCGTTAACAAGTTAATCAATGGTCGAGTTGAATAGCGTGATCATCAGAGGAGCATGATATAGGTTTTCGAACTGTATTATCTTTATTACGCCAGTAGAATTTACGAAGTGATCTTCCCGTTTTCTGCACACTGCTTCTATCAAGCATAGAGAATAACTGATTAAAAATTCAGATTTTCATATTGTAATAGAAATATGTAGTATGTATACAACTACTGTTCAATCATGTCCACCTTTGTAACAAAGAGACATTTACGCCACTCGCCTACGTTGTATGGTTACACATGCATTTCCTAGAGACCCGAAGTACTTCGAAAAAAAAATTCAGTACGGACTAATTCGATTTACCTTACGCTGTAAGGAAGGTCCGTAAGTAGAAATTAGTAAAATCCATTGGAAAAATCAGTAAAGCCTTAATTAGTCTAGACGTGACGTGACGGGAGATGAATTTAAAAGGCCTTCGAAATATTTACCACTGGGTTAATACAGAGAGCACTCTCTTCGAATTGCGCTCTCACTGCTTTTCTCGTTTCAAGTCTCTCACCGTTGATGTGCTGTTGAATTCAACAAGAGTCCGGTGGTAATAAAATTTGTTGTCAATCTACTAACTAGCGAGTAGTTTGCTCTTCTCAACAGTTCTGCTGTTACAATTTTTTGTGGTTTTAGTTGAAGACGTTGCAGCTACTGAGCATTTGTTGGTTGGTTGGTTGGTTTATGAAAATACGGATACACAAAAGTACTGACAAGTGACTACGAAACGAGTGGGAAAAAGCAATTTCAAAGGAAATTGATTATTTAGTCAAGGATTCACATGTTAACAATCAAAAGTGAGGAATTATTGGATGCGCACATGTTCCACGAAGACGAATTCATTTCTGGTAAGTTTGGAAATGAATGCAAAAATTAATCATATATTTTGAGGTTAAGTTGAACTTTCTACTGAAGACTCGGCAGTGCTGTCCGGAGGCACAGCAAATAGCAACGTCAGCCAAGCCAGCAGTGATGCACAGCTTTTTTCGACACTCTGCGAGATCGACAAAAATAATTATTTGTATCTATTTGAACGCTGCAAAGGTTTGGCCAATTGAATGAATGTTCCTCTAATTAATAACAAGAAAACAAAATAAATACAAGCCATAACATTTCAGCTTATAACATTAATGCTCGTCAGCTACGTTTTCTGGAAAAAGAACATATACGTCGCATCATACCGCTGGACCAAGTGGGCATCATGGCTGAATTCGAGTACTTTCACGGCATTTGGCGTGCACAGTTTCATCAACAGATGAATACGCAGCATGCTCATAACGTACAACCGTTGACGCTGCAGTTACAGTCCGTGGCGCAATCACCACCGCTTGTAGTGACGGCGTCTACTTCATCAAAAGCTGCTAAAACATCGAAGGTCGCCAGAAGTCTTGAACCTGATCCGTCCGAGTCCGAGGCCATTACACCCGTACCGCCGGAAGCGACTGCCGAACTCATGGAAGAAAATTTGGAAAAAGAGGAGTTAACTGCTACCAAATCGGCTGTAAAGCGAAAATATGAGTACAGAAAGCGTTATAAAAATCGAGCGACAACGGGCCGAGTTAACGAAAATGAATACGTAAGAAGAGACCATGGTCGGAAGGAGCTGCTCTCATTGCACTTCCACTATTTCTAGCTTTTAGATGAAATTATCAAGCATGACATGCGCATAATGCGGGAAGAGTACAAGGTGAACGGCATCCTAACGGAACGTGATCGGCGCCGACTGGCAGCAGCCTTAGTGGAATACTTTCAAAAGTATGATATTTACATGTCCAAGGATATCATGGAGAATTTGGCAGTGCAGATATCCAACGTATTCCCAACGGAAAGCAAGGTAAAGGCACTTCACACAACATACTCGTGTATAAACATATCTAAAAAAACTCTTTCTCTAACAGCTCGCCTGGCATGACGATGAAGGTCGTCAACGTCGGGGTCGTTTAACCTTAAAACTCTATAATACTCAACGTAAGAAATTGCGGCGGAAGTATACATATGCTGACAAGGTCGAGACAATGAAATCTAAGAGCAGCGACATGGATGAAACAACGCAAGAGAATTTGTCTTCCAACGAAGATGGTGTGTTGATTAAGATTGGGTCAGCCGAATGGATGGATGGATGGGTTATGCTTACAGCCAAATCTTTATATACTTATAGACAAAGAAGCTGAGCGTTTGCAGGATTGGCTACGCAACAATAAATGCGAGAACAATGATGAAGTAACCCAAATGTGGTATGAGACGGGAAGCTATCGTACCAAACAATTGAAGAAGTACACCACGACACCAAACGGAGAACATTTGGATGAGGTTTTCGAAAAATGGCCAGCCTACAAAAGGCCAATTGGTAATATTTTGGTAGGTTCTTTGTCATTCTTATAAAGTGAAACGATCCTAATCTCACCACAAACAATATCGACATAGTACATATATATAATTTTTTTTTTATACAGATGAACATCGATTTCAATTTTATATATCCTCATAGCGAGAATGTATTCTACGAACGTTGGCCCATCTTTATGGAGAAAATCCATAAGCTCTATAAACTAGAAGTGCGCCTGGATCTTTATGATCGTTATTATAAAAATGAAGATTCTCTAAGTGAAGGTAATAAGTATGTTTATATTAGTATAAAAACAACTGAAATTTATCCGATTTTATCAGAAACGAAACAGTCGATTTTAATACAACTACTGCACGCTATCGTCCGACCTACACGCCCCATCAGTCCCAAGCAGATGGCACGGCGGTACGCTATTGCTGAATCGCAAAATGCCTTCAGCAGAGTTATTGTACATCAAAGCGAAATGGATGATTATTCAGCAGCACAACCCATGATTTTCATTAAAGGGTCCACGTTCAATGTTCAGAAGGTCTTTGTTGCCTTCAGGGACATACGATATGAGCTGAAATTCATGGACGCACTTTATACTTGTTTACAAATCTTTCAGCTTTTCAAGATCGATTTTCCAATGGCTTGCCTCAACTTTTGGACGTTTGTACAAATATATTTTTTTGATATTCAACCAGAACCAGAGATTAACTTGTCTGTAGTCGATCATATTATAAAATTTTTATTATCTTAATCCTGAAGTGAAATAATTTTAAGCCCATTTTAAGTAAATTTAATTGGTGTAGTTTTGTTAACAGCAAAGAGTAATATTGAAAAGGAAATTTCATGTAAATAAATACTCTGATAATATAATAATGGGTATGATATTTCATATTTCGTTTACGATGTGCATAAAAATCTATTCGAATCGGCTGAAAAACCAACTGTTTTTAATCCTTTTTTTTATTTCTTACAAGTCAAGAGAAAAAAACACTACACTACATACACTTTTTGTTTTTATGCCGAAAGGATTTTCTCCTGTCTCCTGATTCTTGAGCCATTGAACAACAACAGGCCTTATTACAAATCCTTGAGGCATTATTACAAAAAAAAAAATTCCGTCTTTATGCCTAAAGATAAATAAGTACACAGGAAAAAATTATACCTAGAAACAATTATTCAAAAATTTGGTTTATGCTTTAAATAAAACAACGACCTTCTTAGATTTTAATCGAGAAACCTATGTTAATACAAAAATAAATGGAATACATATTAAAATGAAAAAAATATTTTAAATTATTAATAAAGTTTATTTTAATTAATTATAAAATAAACTTAAATATAGGCACTAACAACTAAAAGTATTCGGCCTTATATAATAAAATAAATTATATATAAAATAAGAAATATAAAGCAAAATCTTGGTAAAATAAACTACATATGTAATTGCGCATGTACATAACGTACATATTTATATAATTTTAGTGTGTTTTTAAGTAACTTGACTAATTTCTTAGTCGACGAATAACGAATTAGTACTTGAGTCTTGAGGGTCTGGCATGCAAAGAGCACGGCCAAATGATACAAGAGAACGATAGTCATCATAAATCATCATTAGGCAAGATAATCATCATAATAATTAGTATTATTGTCATAAACAAAGTCGCTTTTGTCAGCGAAAATAGTGTTGAAAAAACCATCATAATCACCATGATGGATACGATACCATCAAGGAGAGTAGACAGATGATATTGCAGTCATTATAATAGCCAACATCATCATCATCTGCATCGCCGTCACTGTAAACATGCTTGCTGAATGGTAGACTATACAATCATAAATGCATTCAAAGTTAGCGTAAAGTGACAGTTCCGGATGCGTTGACATGTTGAGATTGAGATTGTTGGGCGAAAAAAAATAACAACAACAACAACCAAGTTATTATCACGAAAGGTCTATTATGATTATATGTATAGTACATACATGCGATCCATACATCTCGTACATAATCACAAACAGTACACACACACTTTGTGGGGCCTGGATTAAGTGTAAATGAAACCCAAGAATCACGCGTTTGACACACTTGTTAGCGGCACCGACAAACCGACCGACGGCACACACAGACTTCTTACACGGTAAAAAAAAAATCCAGTTTCAGTTGATTTTTAAAATAATCGTAGTGTAAAGAATATGAAATTCTTTACCAGTTTTAAGTTAAAATCTACTGAAGTCTTCGCATTTGCATTTAGTTTAGTATTAAAAGATATATAAAAAACCTAAACATCAGATATTTTTATTTTTACAGTGTAGGGAGGAGTTTGTATTGTGCAGAATAAGTATAATAGATAATACTAGTGCATAGATATCGTAGAAAAGTGGTTATTTTAAGACGGTTAACTCCTGCCTTAAGTTTCTAACTGGAAGCTGTTTTTTAAAAAAAAAACCTACTGTAGAAAAAGAAACATTTTCATCTTTTGTACATTATTATTAATTAAGTGTCATAGTAGTGTCATCGTCGTTCCTTACGACGACGTGTTGCAAGAACTTACGATGACGTTTTTTAAATGGGTTGAGCCACGTGAAATTGCGTTTCAGGAAACTGTTCGATTTACACATTTTTAAAAATCTAAAATAATTCTGAATATCCTTAACTTTAAGAAGTTCAAATTTCTTTTTAAAATTCTTTGCACTCTTCCGCTTTTTCTACGTTGATTTTATTTATATTGTATTATAAACTTGCTTTTTATTTTTTATTATTGTACATATATGATAAACACTTCTCGTTCACTTCTTTATTTTAAAATAAATATAAATTAAATCAGAAGTTTTCCATTTTTATATTTATATTTTTTTATATTTTATATTTTCTTATTCCTCCGTTTGTTTTCTATTTCGATTTTATTTATATTGTATTATAAACTTGCGTTTTATTATAAACACTTTTTTTTTCTTTCTTTATTTTAAAATAAATATAAATTAAATCAGAAGTTTTCTATTCTACTTCTTTATACTCGAAACTCTTTTCAGATACTAAAAAATTGTCTTAAAGAGTTTCGCTTTAATTATTGTGAAATTTTATAATCGGTAGACACCGACCGACCGAATTGATTATTGTCCACAAACCATTCATACATTAATACGTTATTAACATTTAAATTTGGTTATATTAACACGCACCTGCGTGGATGACGTCAAAAAATGAATCCTCTTACATTCATTAAGTGACGGCATGAATTTCAATTAGTCGTACTTTAACAGGTAGTATACTTCTAGTTACTAAAAACGTAAAGTTCAATATTGTCAGATTTTCTTCATATATTTTTAGAAAGTTAAAGTTAAATTTATTCATTACACAAGTAAAAACATGTCATCCTTATGTATGTATGTCGCAATTGTAGTGGATTATCTTTTAGAAAAATTTATTAAATTTCGGAGTTCACCAATTTTGTTATATGTTCCCTCTAGAGTATATGTTTATACTCTAAATATATAGTAATATAGAATAGGGTTGAAAACTAGTCATTGCTGTCGTATGACAACATTAATGATTTGATCTCGATCCGTATTTTAGCAAGTGTTTTTTCCTCAGCTGCTTTATAAAGTAAAATAACTTTCCTGTATGTGTGTTGAAATGAAAAAATTAAAAATAATAATACTAATAATAATAATAGTAATGTTTTTAACAATGTTATTCTAGAGTTAATCTCTAACAATGTTAATGTTTTTTGTCTGAAATGCTTCCATTGCTTTCAAATCAAACCGGTACTTTTGGAAGCGCTGCTGAAAACATTACCGCATATGATTCCGATAGTCACGGCTTGATTCGAAATCAAATAGAAGCACTACATCAACGCAAAAATGTTGCTATGTCAGTTTCGAATCGTTCGAGACGTCTCATGCAGACCTCTAGTACATATTTGGAGACTTCTATCCATACACTAAAGGATTATTATAACTGTATAATGCTGGATATGTCTTTATCTCCAAATGTAAGACAGCAAAAGGGCAACAATTCAAAGAAATCCATACTTATTCACATTAAGTGTTTATGTTTTACCGTTTTTTATTACAATATAAAGTAAAACTGGACTTACCAACTCATTGGCGAGACGTAGCACAAGGAAGGTAAGGTGGCCATCAATCATTATAATCAGACTAGACTAGGTTCTTCTTTTTTTTGATACCAGCTTCTTTGTGCTTCTTATAATTAGCATAAATGTATTATTTAGATACTTGTATTATACTATAGACATATGTAGGTACAGTCTATTAGTGGCACTTTTATTATTGTCCATAAAATGGTATTATTAAACGCACTGCACTATTCACAACCACACAATAATAATAGAGGAAACTTTTTGACAAACCAAGAAATGTGACAGTACTAAAAAAAAAGCAAGTGACAGAAAATTTTCTTGCATTCCTTGAAAACAAATGTTTGACAAAGAATAGTAAAAGAGAGAAAGGTAAAAATAATGAATGGCATCAGGGTTGATGCGTTAGAAGTTTTACCATTTTTAGCAAACTCCTCACATTAATTTTTTATAAATTCTTTTATACATATGCGCTATATTAACTTTTGTACTTTTTATAAAATATTTTATCTTATTACTATTTAATGTTTGTACTAATAAATGTAATACATCTTATGGAATGAAAATATTCTTCTAAATAGATAGTAGAGAGCTGCATGAGACGTCATTTTTGCGTCGATGCAGTGCTTCCATTTGATTTCGCACTAAGCCGTGACTATCGGAAGCGTATGTGGCAATGTTTTCAGCAGCGCTTCCAAAAGTCACCGCTTGATTTAAAAGAAAGTGAAAGCATTTCAGACAACCCCTGAAACTTGTAAGACGTCTTGAACAAGCCTTCGAGACTTCTCATGCAGTCCTCTAATGAGGCCCTTAAAAAATTATTGTCTTGACAGACACTTCTGTATCAGATATCTTTAAAACAGATTTTTTCTCAGTTAACAATTTTTTTTTATATGGATGTTTTTGTGTTTCATATGTAAAATCTGTCAGTAGGTTTCGATTGAAATAGTACTGCTCTTATGCTTGTTAATCAATATTTGACTCTTATTTTCATTTATTCCTTTATGAAGGAATCGAGCAACCCTGTAAAAATGATTATCCAGAAAGAGAATATGGAGCAAAAACAACAAACCAATTAGAA
The DNA here is from genome assembly GCA_949752815.1 of Conops quadrifasciatus. Lineage (NCBI taxonomy): Eukaryota > Metazoa > Arthropoda > Insecta > Diptera > Conopidae > Conops > Conops quadrifasciatus. The sequence goes on along the minus strand of OX457077.1, from coordinate 10,188,362 downwards.
GGCGATATATAAGCAGAGAGTGAGAGATATATAGATAGATAAAAAGAGTAAAGAGAGAGAATCCAAAACCCAGAGAGGAGAGAGTAATTAATAGAGAGCTGGATAGAGTTTGAACAACAACAGCAATTTAGCAAAACTTAACCTTTATACGATAACGGAACTCATACGTGCTAACAACATTACGATTTATGTGCATAGAAGAGTATTTATACAAACTATATACATACATATGTATGTATGTACATACTAGAATATATATTTAGTGCGACATTCCGCGGGTCTAAACTACAACTTCCGGTAATAAGAAATGAAGAATTCTTCCTATTTTCCTGTATTTTCACTATATACATACATACATACATATATGTATATTCATAAATTTTAAAAAACTTTTAATACCATTAAACAAACTTTCCAAAATTTGTAAATTTCCGGACGACACTCCATCGAATTTTGACCCTAACCAAATTTGAAAATTAAATACGCCACTTTAGTAGATTCATTAGAATTATTATTAAAGTTGGTGCAGAACTAATTTTATATGCTATGCTTATAATATTCTATCTTTTACTGCTATTATATTACACTACATAGTCGCAATTTTTTTAAATCAAATACAAAAAAAAAAATAAAAAAATCTATGAATAAATAATTGATTTTTCGATTTAGCGGCAAGTTAGACGTGCATAAATTGTTTAATTACGCAGAAAACTAATTTGAATTTACATGAATGAAAAGCATTTTTAATTTAAATATATGACTATAACTATTATACCGTTATTATTATTGCATTATTCCATGTATACATATATTACTAATATTTTACTTTCGAAGCTTTCAAAAGTACTGGCATTCATTAAATTAGCTGTAAATTGGGCCAATGAAAGCGCCAACTGATGCAAATCGGAATGAAATGCAGTGTGCAATAACTACACTTTTTTAGTTTTAGTTGCTTTTAATTTTGTTTTTGTGAAAGTAAAGTACAGACATACATATGTACATATTATAAACCATAACTAATCTCGCTTAGTGCCATAAAACACTAAAAGTTTCCTTAATTAAAAATGGAACATTTTCCAACAACGTTTGGCCCAAAAGTGTCAGAAATGTTTATTCAAAAGTGAAGAAAATTCTTTGCGAAATTCAAGAAAGAACCAGGAAGACGAAGATGAAAAGAATTTTAGAGATAAAGAAAGACAAGAAGAAAAATAAAAAACCGCGAAAAACAGCAGGTGATGGATAACCCACAAGGTGGTAATCCGTTCAGGTTGCAATAGAAATAGTAAAACATGGCATAACATAACACGGTATTGAAAACTTAGCAGATGGGAAGGGGGGTGGAAGAGCGGGGAGGGGGGTTTGAGAGAGAAAAGTTCACGCAAGGTGTGAAAAAGCAATAAACATACATAAACTACAAAATATAATGCAATGAGTCATTCCGGCAGGTAAGTAAGAGCTAAAATATTCAAAATCTTCACTTGTTTATAACGTTAAAGGTTCTCTTACTGTCCATTAGAAAGGCTAAAAAGGGGCCATCGAAAAAGTGTGGCCCCTTTTCATCACTGTAAACATTTTGTGTCACGACAAAAGGGTTATGATAAATGATTTTCGCATATCTCTTATACGAGTATATTCTCATAGCGACAATTGCTGCAACCATTGAACATTGTTGACAGTAGAACTTCGATTCGACTCAATCGAAATATACGAATTTAAAACGATTGACTTTGTGAATATTTCAAAAAGTAATTCAGTTATTGAATAAATGTTAGTTAATCCAGCGGATCTTTATGTGAATATGTCTTTCTATCTAAAAGTATTTCATATTTTTTAAAACATCAAGACTAACTGAGCCGATATACTCAGTTTTTTTAATGAAAAATTAAGTTTTTTAGTTGAATTAAAACAATATAATTTTTCATTTTTCTTTGGATGTAACTTTGGTTTAACTTGGATGTATAAGAAGAAACTATGCGAGGGACAAAAAAAAAAAAATGAAAGTGCATAAAAAACAAAATGTGAAATGAGCATGAAATGTACATGAAATGGAATGAAAAAAAAATACGCAATCAGATGATGAATGAATGCAGTGCTCACTCTATCTCTCAATAATGGTATAACTAGGGCAAAATTTTTTTTCTAGCATTGCCTCTCTTCTCGCCTCTGCCATTGCCATTGCCTCTGCCGCTAATGACAAATTTTGGGTCAAAGTGTCAAAGTATATATTTATATATATATTTTAATAATTAGTATATCTATAATATAAGGATTTTAAAAAGAAAATAATTTATGTTAAGCGAAAAAATTAAATAATGCTTCTATTTTATTGACTAGATTTTCCATAAGCATTTTCCATAAAGTCTTTTTGGACTGGACGTTCCTTTAAATAGTTCTTTAAGAATTTTACTGCACGTATTGAGGTTTATGACAGGAAGAAGAAAATTACGAGGCAACACAAATAAAAACTAATAAAATATTTTGACGTCATTCATTCATACAAAACATACAATACTTCGAATTGATGTTTTTGTTATTTAAGTAATTTAGGGCAAAAGTCACAAAAAATTTTGTAATGAATAAAAAAGTTATGCTTTGTGCTCGAAACGCCCAAAATATTGATTTTTCCAGTCTTCAGAGTACTTTTTTTTAAACAAATTTTACGAAATATTCTTAGAAAGGAAAATTTCCATATATAAAACTTTAGGCATTTGAATATTAACTGACTTTACTTGGGTTAGATTTAAAAAAAAATGCCGAAAAATATTAATACATATAATACTGTTTACTCTTTGGGTACATTAATATTAACATTATTTCTATCTTTACAAATAATTTAAAGCAAATTCTCTGTTTCTTTCAGTGTTGTCATCATCATTCGTTGAAGTGCATTTCTTTGCATTCGATGGAAAATCTGTCATTTTCAAAAAAAAATGCACTCATTGATGTCCATTAGAGGACTGCATGAGACGTCTCGAAGGCTTGTTTAAGACGTCTTACAAGTTTCCGGGGTTGTCTGAAATGCTTTAATTTTCTTTCAAATCAAGCGGTGACTTTTGGAAGCGCTGCTGAAAACATTGCCACATATGCTGCCGACAGTTACGGCTTAATTCGAAATCAAATGGAAGCACTGCATCAACGCAAAAATGTTGCTATGTCAGTTTCGAATCATTCGAGACGTCTCATGCAGCTCTCTAATGTCGATCAGAGAATGAATGCATTAACTCGTATTCAGCACTTTATGATCTAATTCGCAATAACAGAGTGACGTGAATGATTTAATTGCTACAATGATTTCTCACAGTGCAGCCTTAAAGGTACACGGTGCACTCACAGAAGCACTATGAAGAATGGAGGCACTATAAAGTGAAGTAAGTAATTATGTTAATGGCTTGAGCACGTGCAATATTCTTATGTACCTACACGTGCCTGCATTTATTCATACATAAATGCCGACATACTCAGCTTTTTTATGGCTTTGGAGAGTGTGTGTTTAAGAGAGTGTGTGTAAGTGTGTGTGTGTGTGTTTAATTTTGCTGCAACAATTGTTTTTTTTTTGTAATTTCGGTCTACAGACGAGCAGGTCATTCATTCATGGTACATAAAGAAAGCCTTTGGAGAAAAAAAGAAATCAATATATTTAGTAGTCGTCGCTCTTTCAAGAGCGGAGCAGAGCGGAAATGAGTTTTAGAGTTGCTGAGTGTATGACATTGGCAGCAGGTAGAGTTCAAGCAGGTTCATTAGGTTAAGTTTAAGTACTTTTATGTCTAAATTATTATTCCTGAATTCTGGAATATGTACGTATGTATTTACAAAATCTCTAAGACTCACCCGATAATTCATTTGCCTCCAAAGAGTTTTTCCGAAAAGCCTCTTCGGTGCATTGTGGAAATTGCTCAATGGTGGTGGTAATGGCTGTCGTCGTATGTCTTCCGTTGCCGTTAGTGAGGCCAGCACAGGCGTTACCCTGATACGCACCGGCTGGCGCTGGTGCTGGTGCTGTTGCTGTTGCTGCTACCACAGTGCTCGCGGCACTACCCGTCCAATCTGCCTCCATGGCCTTGGAAGCACTTCGCATGAAATGCTCCAAGAAGTTATCAATTTGTTTCTCAATCGAACTTGACGTTGAATTTTCCATAATATTATTGTTGTTTTTTTTCTATTGTTGCCTTTTAGTTTAGCGAATGATTTTAACTTAATTATTTTAACAGCATTTTTTTAATTATTTCTCTGTTTTTTTTGCTTTCATATTTATTATTTATTAATTAATTTAACTTTAATGCAGCGCTTAGAATTTACTTTTGCTTCGATTTTTTTACAAAATAACTTTTATCAAAGTTTTGAAAAATATGTATAAAAGAGGAAATTTTATAAAGATACTAAAAAATATATACATATAACACCAACAAAAACTAAATAAATATATTGAATTTTCTCCTTTTTTAGAAAGCGTTTTTCCGATATACTCGAGTATTACTCGATGTTCTCAAGGTCGTGACCATTTAATTCCTTTTCCCCATTTGAGCTTTCTGCCTTTTCGAGATTGCCCTGAATGGAAAAATTGGCCGGATAAGCCGTTTCTGGCCGAAAGGGTCTAGTAACAGATTTTGCCACTAATGCCACTTTTCTTATTCTCGGGCACTCTCAATTAAAATGAACTCAGCTGTCACTTTTTTCTTGTTCTTGTTGCTTCATTATCTTTTCAGTTGAAGCGCATATATTTTCCACTTTAATGCGCATCAGCGAACATTTTCTTTCTTGTCAGAAAGTAACTTTTTTACTGCTTGAAATAGGTTTTAGATGGTCTTAGAAAGGTATTTTAATGCGATATATTTTCTTCGTAGCGAAAAGTAACAAAAATTCTGCCTTTAACTTGCTATGGTTTAAATAAAATTTTCACACCGATGCGTTTTTTGTTGTTGCCTCTACCGCTGCTACTTAACTTCCGGAAGTCCAAAAATACCGAAAAATGTTCTCTCTTGCTCTCTACACTGTGTTTGTGACTTTTTCACATTTCATTGAATACTTTTAGGCGGGAGAAGTAACCATTGATGAGTAACCATTGCCACCAGCAGCGGTCTAACAAAATGGCTGCAGGTTTCCTGAATGCGCAACCGAGTTTTCCGAGCGTTCAATTAACACTGAAAAAGCCTTTCGCCTTCGGTGCTTTTTTCTTGTGCGGAAAATCTATCTAACGTATGTATGTATGTATGTATGTATGAACATTTGTTGTTATTTGCATTGCGTTTGCGTTGTTGCTGTTGTTGTTGTTGTTTTTGCATAAACTAGTGAATGAGAAGGCCTTGAGAAACCTGACACTCTCTCCCACAATTTTATTGAGAGCGAATGTTGCGAATGCAATGCAGTAGATTTTGATGTTGCTATTTCTTGCATTCTTTACTTGCGAAGCTGATGCTTATTCACTGTGAAAATCTCTTTATACAATACTTGGATTCTGTTGTTCGTGCCAGAGTTCGTCTTGGAACATCCGAAACAGTGTTGTCGCAAATCGTAATCGTAATGTTTCACTACATTTTCCTTTTAAAGACTACGTTCTCACACGAACGTGTTTTTAAGACTAAATTTTTTAAAATAACGAATAAAATCGAATAAAATCTAAAAAATTCGAATAAAATCAAGTAAAATCAAATAAAATCAAATAAAATGAAATAAAATGAAATGAAATGAAATGAAATGAAATGAAATGAAATGAAATGAAATGAAATGAAATGAAATGAAATGAAATGAAATGAAATGAAATGAAATGAAATGAAATGAAATGAAATGAAATGAAATGAAATGAAATGAAATGAAATGAAATGAAATGAAATGAAATGAAATGAAATGAAATGAAATGAAATGAAATGAAATGAAATGAAATGAAATGAAATGAAATGAAATGAAATGAAATGAAATGAAATGAAATGAAATGAAATGAAATGAAATGAAATGAAATGAAATGAAATGAAATGAAATGAAATGAAATGAAATGAAATGAAATGAAATGAAATGAAATGAAATGAAATGAAATGAAATGAAATGAAATGAAATGAAATGAAATGAAATGAAATGAAATGAAATGAAATGAAATGAAATGAAATGAAATGAAATGAAATGAAATGAAATGAAATGAAATGAAATGAAATGAAATGAAATGAAATGAAATGAAATGAAATGAAATGAAATGAAATGAAATGAAATGAAATGAAATGAAATGAAATGAAATGAAATGAAATGAAATGAAATGAAATGAAATGAAATGAAATGAAATGAAATGAAATGAAATGAAATGAAATGAAATGAAATGAAATGAAATGAAATGAAATGAAATGAAATGAAATGAAATGAAATGAAATGAAATGAAATGAAATGAAATGAAATGAAATGAAATGAAATGAAATGAAATGAAATGAAATAAAATGAAAAATTTTTGGAGAATATAACTAATCCCTAAAATGTATATTTCGCCAAGTGTAAAATGCTCAGTTTAACAACAACAACAACCTCTGCTCTCGCTCTCTGAATGGGTGGTGATGGCGAACTCTCACGATGGCAAACTCTGAGCTCTCAAGCAAAATTTCCCCACTTCAAAAACAATGCAATGACAATGACGTACGCGTACATACGTACGAACTCGAATATCGAGTTTGTCTAGTCCAGAAGTTGTTGTCTTTTTCAGTGTGTTGTCATTTCAACGCATCGCATCACATCGCCGGAAAAAATAAGCATGTTCTTTTTTATAAAAAAAAAGCAAATGTAAAAGATTTTTTTTATTTCTGTAGCCTCAACTGATCTCTTTCTTTACTGAAGCTCTTGCTCCATCAAAGCGTCTAAGCAACAGCAACAGCAATATCTGACGTCCATACTGGCATAAAGATTTTAAATAGAATCGCGCAAGTATAGAATATGACGATCCCACGGAGAAGAACATATACTGCAAATACGCACACACACACACACACACGCACACACACACACCGAAAGAAAACTAAAGAAATTTTTATTAACGGCGACTGCCGATAAAATTATGTTCGACTTTTTAATTGAACGGCAAGACGAATCAGTTTCTCGACGTTCGTTTACGGAACAACAGCATTTCTCTCTTGTCGTCAAAAGTCGTTAGTGGCAAAGAAAAAAAATTTTTTTTTAAATAAAAAAGGCAAGAAGAAGTACTTTAGGATTATTTCCGAACACAAATCCTTTGTGTTTTCAACGATAAGCACCATCGGAGACCAACAAAAACAAACGGCAATTGCAAAAACAACGGATAGCAACAACTATTCACAAGAGATAGTCCCTTGAACTTTTGTGTGTTTATTTTGTTTTTGGGCTTTCGCAAGAACAAAGTTTGAAAAGTAAATTTGCAAAAATGAGCAGTAAGTCAGAGTCTTCTTCTATATGTACCGACTAACAAAAGAACAAATTATGAAATCATTAAAGTGAAAAGGCTTAATTTTTTTTTTTTTTTTGAAACCAATAAAAAGAGAAATAAAATTAAGCATTTTATTAATTTTTATTTTGTGATTTTTATAAAAATGAAAAAACAATCTGATGCTTTTGGAAAATCATAAAGCATTTCACATTTTTTGTGAACAAAATGATTTCGTTTTTTCTCATAGAGCTTAGAAACTTACTAAAACGAATAATTTGCAAAGAAGTCGTTGCGTTTTTCTGCACTACCAACCAACAACGCTTTATAAAATTAATCAAGTCATTTTGATTCAACATAATTCAACTCAATCCAGTCCATAGCAAACAACTAATGCAATCAGCAAATCTCTCTCGATGGCAAATATTGTGGCGACCTTAAGTGACCTTCAATAATTTTTATGAAAGCTGCATCTCTATTCTAGCTATTTTTAAACAAATTTTTTTTTGCCGACAGCCGCAGAACATGCGTTAAAGAAGAAACACAAAAAAAGCGGAAAATTGCAACTAAAGGCAATTTTCATGTTCAAATTTGTTTTTGTTTCTTTATTAAATGTAATACATTTATCAAATGTCAACACGCCGTCGGTAAGCTGGTGTTACCGCTTACATGCTGGCCACCCACAACAACAACTCTCACTCAATTTTTTGGAACAGTGAGCTAAATTCATTAAACATTGCCACAAAAAAAAAAAAAACGTAAATAGCTATTTACATATATTTTTGTTTTAAATTAATTTTTTTTTTATTTTTTAATCAAAATTTAAATTTCTTATTTTTTCTTATAAATTTATTTTAAAAAAAAAAGTTTTCAATATTATTGGCACAGCAACAAAGGAAAATCAACAACGAATGTGAAAAAACAAAGAAATCATGTGAAAGTAAAATTCAAATTAAAAAGAATTACACCTTTTTTTTGGTCTACTAAATGTTACTCAAAACGCGTGGGTCATTTTTATAAATTTGTATTCATGCATTTTTTTAGAATCTATAAAGAAAAGAATTCTATTTTGTATGTTGAAAAGAATGCAGTTTTTTTAGTTAAAATACTATTGAAATATATTGCTTCATCTTTATATTTAAAAATTTTAGCAAGAAAAATTTCATTCCGCTGCTACTAATTATATTTTGATAACCATGCTGAAGAAACATTCTGCCGCAACAGTTGGACAATGAATCTTCTTTAGAAAATGACATCTAAAAATAACTTTATAAATTCTCCATAATTCCCACACACTTTCTTAAACCCTTCCCCCCACAGTGTAAAATTCCTTCCTTCAGAACATAAAGTTCAGTATTCATACGCACACAGAAATCAATGTATCTTTATGGTTACGAGTATCTACATACATATATCCAGATATGTACAAGGCACATATGTACGTATAAACTTATACTTGTATACTATATCGTATCAGACGCCTCAGTTACGAATAGAGAACAACAATTTCATTAAAATATAATTTCCAAAAATTCAAAAAAATCAAAAAAAAAAAAAAATAAATAAATACATATTTTTGGATCATTTTTTCTTTATTGTGACACTGGTAACACCAACGTACCCGAACAATTTTGCTAACTCTTAGTATTTCTGCGTTATTTTTAGCGTATTGAATGTAGCAAAAAAGAGACATACATATGTAACGTATGTACGTGAAAAGGAAGAAAATTAAATAAATTTCAACAAGAACTTGTTTTTGCACTTCCGCTGAAGAGCGAAAGTTGAATGCATCAAGGCATCACAGCCCGCCCTTACCTGCTACATTGACTGGCTGTGCCTGAAGAGAAGTGCATCGCAGTTTCTTCAGGAGATTTTATTGTTGATGTATTGATGTTGGCAACAACCAACCAATATTCGACATTCCTAAACTGTAATTAAAAGTTGACGTTGTTGGCAATACTTTAAGGTATATCTGCACATTTGTGCCTATTTGTGGAAAATTTAAATTCTTCGCAGTAAAAATATTTCAAATATAAATTCCTTAATTTTTGCTCCTCAAATCAGGCCTCTACTAAGACGGTAGAGTGTAGTAGATAGACTGCATATATTTTTACTTTTTTATTTTATTTTTTTTAATTTATATATACATATGTATATAAATTATATATCAATATAGTATTATCAATTTAATGGTTAAGTTCAGAACTTTAAAAATCAGCAGTTATAGATTTCTTAAAATATTGTGTATAGAATATATTATGTATGTGCATATAAAATATGTTAAAAACTTTTCTATAATCACTGATTTTCGAAAGTTCTTACCTGAACCATTAAATTGATAATCTTAATTATTATTACGAAATAGTCTTTATCGTCATTCTGTTGCAGTGTACTTCATTCTGTCTAATAAAATAAAATCTTTTGTTTTGATTCCACTTTCTGCTTCATTAAAAGATTTAAAAAAATGTACACACGTCATTTTAAAACAATAAAAACAATTTTTATACTTGTATGTTCCACAGTAACAGTAAAGCATTCGATTATGCTTGTATTTGAGAGAATTTTAAGCTGTCTCAATTGTTCTGAAGCTCTCATTTAAATTAACATAAAATGATGGGCCGATAAAGTATATAATGAAACATAAAATAAATAGACTTTTCAAGATTAGATAAATCTTTTTATCTATTAAATTAGAAGTTTTTGACATTATGATAAGAAGAATTAAAGGACTGTGTTAAATCGAAAAACATTAATTTATTAGTTTATAAATCAGTGTATTGCACATTAAATACATATGTATATGCTATAGGATAAAAGGAAAATTGATTTGACAATGATATTAAAATATTTTTATATTTGCATCAATTAAAAATGTGTATATTTTCTGAATTTTAAGAGAAAAATGTTTATATAGGTTTGGCTATATTGATTGCACAGTTTTCCGGAGACTAAAAACATTCTAAGAATGATTTTATGCAAACATTAAATATAATAAAAATCACATATATTTTCTCTATATGAAAACTTGATGATTTTTGTCACGTTCAAGAGCTTAATGTTCTTGATAAATCTTAATATATCGTACTGTATGTATACTTGTACAATATATAAATTTTAACATTTAAATTTCCCGCAACAATCGTTGAGTATGTGTCTTTTACCTAATGATATCATTAGTCTATAGATATATATTTGAAAAATTATATACATATATACATGTGGTAAGTTTCAAAATTAATTGTATTTATATTTTTCATACTAAAGAATTTATTTTTATTTTAGGAAATTTTGTTCGAAAAACGAAAAAAGAAAAAACCGATTAATCTGAGGAAAAAAGACAAATATTTATATAGAAATCACAAAACACATATTGCAAACATGCGTCTATCCCGCTCATGCCTACGTTTACGCCCACGCCCACCCCCATGCTCTGCTATTTTGACGATGATAGATTATATGAAGAAAATGAAATTTTCTGAAATTTTAAAGCTGTGAATTTGTTAAAACAAAGAAAGGTAGTTGTTTGAAGAACCAATGTATTGACAATAAGAATAACATGTGCCATCCAATTATTATATTGATAATACATACTAAAATTTACAAAAATACTGATAACTAATACTGCTTCAGTATATGTTTATATATGCTAGACCTTTTTACAATAACGCTTATCCGGCTGAGCTAAAATGCATTTAATATACGAATCTTACGAAACTTACTTAATAATCAGATTCAAATTCAAATAAATATGAACATTTTTCTGTAAATATGATTACGAGTTTAATAAACCTTTTTTAAATTTCATATATGGTTTTATTAATTTTATAGATTATTATATTATAGCGGATAAATAATTATTTTTCCAAATTATTTTATAATATAATAAAGATATTATAAAAGCAGTTATTTATGATCATTGGTTATGTGAATCGATTTCTAAAAAAAATATCTTATGCTTTAAAAAAAACAATTTAAATAATGACTGAAATTGTCTAAAAAAAAAATTAAAACAGTTGGGTTTTTTTAACTACTTGACAAAACGGCTATAGTAAAGTGTCTCGCCAATTTGGGTCTAATCATCTCTTGTATTCAACTAAACGTTGAGATATCTCCCAAGATACAGACAGCGACAAAAGTATCCGCACTATATAAATTTCGTCTGACAATAATCATTTCTTATAAATTTTAAGTCATTTAACAACATCTGAAATAGGTAATCAATTTATGTTTGATGATAACATCAATAAGTTTCTAATTTTATGAACTTGAAACTTGTTCTTCTTCTCCTTTCATTTAACATTGACATTTTTAAATTACGCTTATATATAAAAGCTTATTTCACATTTTATCATTAATAATTCCATTATCAGCATTTATAATTAAATGTGATTTTTCAATGCTTTCTTTTTAAAATAATGGCACCTACTTAATACTCGATCTCATCATATAACAATATCATTGCCAACATATCCTTGAAACGAAATATATTAAAAGAAAAAACTAGAAATTAATTGAGCACAACGTTCAGAACGTTGCCGCCAATGCTTTCATTGCTTTCATTCTTAAAGATAAGCGAAAAAAGCGAAATCCACTAGAGTGGCAAAAAATATTGACTGCAAAAATACACATACTTGAACATACACTTTTTACTGTAGCTTGCTGCATGATTTCGAAGCGTGTTGCATCAACAAACGGAATAAATGCGCAAAAATTTAAAAATATCGTAATATTTTTAAAATTTTTCGAAATATTCAAAATTAGAAAATACATATAAAATGTTACCTTGCATCGCTTTATTTCGCGGCGCAAAAATTGAAAGAAAAATGTTTTCAAATCCGTTTCAAATCTTTAATATACTATTTTCTTTATATTTTTCTACAGAGTTTGCGTGGGTGACGTTGACCACAAATGATACCTATTCACTGGGTGCGCTGGTTTTAGGCCATTCCCTGAAGCGGGCCGGCACCGCACATCAGCTGGCTGTATTGGTCACACCCGGTGTATCGGAATCGATGCGCGACAAATTGAAAGACGTGTACAATGTCGTACAAGAAGTCAACGTGCTGGATTCACAAGATGCGGCCAATTTGGCGCTTCTTGCCAGACCTGAGCTAGGCGTAACATTCACAAAATTGCACTGCTGGCGTTTGATGCAATTTGAGAAATGTGTATTTTTGGATTCTGACACACTTGTACGTAGGCGTTCATTAACTTTTGGCAGAGAGTGTACGAGTAAATTAACTAAACAAATCCAATACTGGGTGTAGATAAAAGGCTTGAAGAAGTTTGAAGATTAGTTAAGAAGCGAGCAAGCTATATAATACGTACATATTTTATGCCAGAATCATTGTCTATTTAAAAAATAAAAGCTATATTAAAATTTTAAAAAAATTTTTAGGTATTGCAAAATTGCGATGAGCTCTTTGAGCGTGAGGAACTTTCTGCTGCTCCTGATGTCAGCTGGCCGGATTGCTTCAATTCAGGCGTTTTCGTATTCAGGCCAAGCTTAGAGACATTCAGCAAAATTACCGAGTTTGCTTTAAAGAATGGCAGCTTCGATGGTGGCGATCAGGGTCTGTTGAATTCATACTTCTCAGACTGGGCTCATACGGATATACAGAAGCACTTGCCATTCATCTACAATGTGACCGCTTATGCCTCCTACTGTTACTTGCCGGCTTTCAAACAGTATGTTCGAATGTTTATATGGAATATTATTGCATAAATAATTCAATATTGATGATTTTCTTTGGCATTAAATTTAAAAAAAAAAAAAAATTAATGCAGATTTCAAGATAAAATTAAGATTTTGCATTTTGCTGGCAAAATGAAGCCCTGGTTGATCCAGTTCAACTCACAGAACAAGTCCGCCTGCACACCGTCTGATTACGCACACGCTTCTAATCTAATTCAACTTTGGTGGGACATTTTCTGTGATAATGTACATCCGGAGTTAACATGTGATATGGTAAGTTTCAAAAAAAACATTTTATATGTACCTTTTTTACCTACCAAAACTACTAAAGTATATACGAAATGCAAGATTTTGTTTTAATGTTATTATCTCAACGACTAATTTTGCTAAGCTGCTACTGTATAACGAACGATGTTTAATTTATTAAAGAACGTCTTAACCATTTAACCAAAAACAAAAAACCAAACTACATTGTTTATTTACAAGAAATCAGCAACTGTTAGTGATGAGCATGTTCAGAGTTACGATTTTAAGAATGAGGTAAGAATCGTTCAGATCTATACATATTTTTTAAACCAGGGTTCTATAGAGTTTAATGATGTAGTATGTTCATTTTAGTATACAATTTATTATTTCTCGTGACGTGCACCATTTCTGGAATCTCTTGTACATCACAGCAGAGCAGAATAGTGTTGTAACTAAAAACTTCGTAGACAGAATTGAGGCGAAAATGTCATATTAAATTTTCATTTGCTTTATGAAAGTAGTACTTATGTCACACTTGTTTAAAAACAAATCTTGAGAATTTGTTTTACTTCCTTTAATATTATTTTCATTATTTTTCTCAATGCTTCATTATTATTAATATTATTTGAAATTGAGGCGACGAAAAGTATGTAGTTCTGTTTACGTTTTTCAGTTTACTAATTTATCAAATTTACTTATTTCAAGTATACCTACCCCAAAATCTCTTACCCAATGTTAGCATCACACCCTGTGTACTCTTTAGACGATACTTTCTGCGGGAGCGGAGAGAGTACTCCGAGAAAGCTGAGCGTTGCGTAAACTGTCATGGCCATTGCTTTAGTTAAAAAGCAAACGGAAAAAGCAAATAATCCACACAATAAGATAATTGTTTGAAATTTAATTGCTCCAGATTTAGTAATTGGCCTGTTACGCATTTAATGCAGAAAATATGTTACAGTTTTGTGTAGAAAAATCACTCTTGCGCATTTTCAAATATTTATTTTTTTTAACAACCGTTTCTCATGCAAATATTTAAACAAATATTCCGACCATAAGCGGTTTGTCTAATAGACTGTTAACTCACCACTTTTAATGTCAATAAACAAAAGCCTTTGTTTATTTATTTATTTATTTGTATTAAGAGTTTCGAGTGTAAATTTCATTAAATTAAATGACAGTCAAATGACTTGCCAACGTTTTAAAAGCAAATAATATGATACGGTTAAACTTGAACTAAAATCAAAGTAATGTTTTGCGAGTCTTTAAAAACTGCTTTTGACAGTTGGAGGACGTTCCAATCCTCAAAAAAAAGAGCAGCAACAAAAATTGTCTCTTCTAACTTGAAAAGAGAAAGAGAGAGTTTTATGAAATTCTGACACAATGAATGTCAATCAGCAAATGGTCGTTGTTTTTATGTAATAAAGCAAATATAATATGTAGGTATTTTTTAGTACTCAGTTTTCAGTACTGAATTTTTTAGTACTATATTATTCGTAGGTATTATAGAAGGAAAATTGTGTAGGAAAAAGATTTAACGATTACAGCGGAATTGACTTAGATTTATGTAGATTGAATGATGATATTTTATATTTATTGCATATTAAGCATGATTTTAAATACTATATACTAATATTTATGTAAATTTAATTTTTCAATTGCATTCTGAATTTATGAAAAAAACGAAAAAAAACAAACAAACAAACACATTACTGACATAAAAATTGGCAAGAAAAGAATAGTAGACAGCATTACGAATATGTCTATGTAGCACAACAGCAACAACAACAACAACAACAACAACAAACACAGCAAGATCAACAAATAGATCAGCGAATAGCGCATGAAGAGAAATCATGCATAAAAAATTATGAATACCAATTCGATTTTTATGATCCCTGGCAAGATTACTATGAGAATATGGAGAAGGAAATGCGTGAAGGTAAAGAAGAAGAAGAGGAAGAAGAAGAACAAGAAGAAGAAGAAAAAGAAAAACAAGAAGAAGAAGAAAAGATCCCTCAAAATGTGATTCCATTTGAAGTTACCGAAGATTATACTCTTATACTTGAAGATGAACAAGAAGTAGTCGTCAATAATATGAAAGAATATGAACATGAACATGATCATGTTGTGCATGAACATGAAGAACAAAGGATGGAGGAACATAATGGAAGCTTTGAAGAAAAGCGTGAAGAGAGTGCGTGTCAAGAATGGGTTAATCCTATAACGTGTATTGAAGATGAAAATGACAATGTAACACGAGTACACCACAGTGAAGATGTTACAACAGTAGAGGCTAATTGGGCAGAACCGCCGCCAGAGCAAAGCTATCGACGTGAAGACAACATGCCAATTGAACTTAGAGGCGTTACGTTAGAGGCTTTTGCCACAACGGAATCACAACCACCACAACAACAACAACAACAACAGTGCGGCGCTGAGAAACAAAGTACAAATGAAGATAGAAATGTATTTAATGAAGAATTAGACGTAAAAACACTCGAGAGTGAGACACAAACTGTAGCGAATAATACAGAAATTTGTGCCGAAAAAGAGGTTTGTAGCGCTTTCATTCCGAAACAGTAAGAATTCAAACAAACAAACAAACAAACAAACAAACAAACACACAAACAAGCGGTGGTGCATGTAATCATGACGGTCGGTATGGGTGGTGTCTGTTACTGTTACTTGTACTCGTATGTGTGTGTGTGTGTGTGTGTACATATGCGCCCACTGATGACGCGCGGACCTCAACGATAGAAGGTAGTAGAGCTATCGTATTGTTGTTGCCGCCCATTGCTCATTATCATCACTATCAAATCGCAACATCTTTTCGTAATCATTTTGTATTTGTCTGTTAGCAGAGTATGTTATAGCATATACATACATACATAGTTCATAGTACAACTAAGTATTTACCACATACACACATACATACATACATACATCCATACATACATAAATACATACATACAGAGTATCTGTGTCTCGTTGGATAGTCGTCAGCTCTGCACAATCATCATTGGCATACTTTTTTGTACATCATTCGAATCGATTTTAATATGAAAATCATATTTCGTGAATTTGTATAATTCAGTAATGTTGCATGTTTCTCTCTACTCACTCACTCACATAAAACATATATACATACATGCATACATTCAGCCATACCTACACACACACACACACACACACATGCATACATATGTACATACATACATACATACACACCTGCATCCATGCATTAACATACAAATGCAATATGTACGTATGTAGAATTTCTTCAGATCTTGGGTTCTATCTTCAACATCTCCATATAATCTCATAGTAATCTTTTCAACGGATAATCCACATACGTTGGATCTCTCTCAATTATCTAGAACGTGTAAAAAAACCGAATACTCGTTTATTGTAATTAAATATTCTGTATGGAATATGTTTAATGATAACACATAAATGTCATCCATTATGTACGGATGCATTGATTTATTGTGAAATAGATTTGAGTCTAGAGTATTGTAAGAGAAAATATTATTTAACATTAATAACATTTTAATTTGTTTGTAATCGTTTTTTAGAAAATCCTTAAAAAAAACGAAAAAAGCTATTACTATATAATTTTTTCTAAATGTGCAAATACATAGCGTATCGTATCGTATTAATATGCATTTAATTTAATTCGATAAAAGTGAATCTTTATGTATGTACATATATTTGTTTTATATGCTAAAACTGATTTGTATTCTATCACTTTTATGTATATATTTAAATTTATATTTCATTTAACGTATTTAATTTAAAAAGAATTTTTTTTGAAACACCAAATAAGTTATAAAAAAATTTGTACCCACACAATTTTCACACAGTTTATAACAATTTTTAAAAGCGTAATAAAATCGTAGTAAATAAGAATGTATAATTAATCATAATTAAAACTTGTTGCTCCTATTTGTTAATAAATATGTATATATAATGTATGTACTACATAGTTTTATAATAGGACAGTATTATTTAAAATTGTATTTGCTTAAAAATAGTTTGGAAAAATTTAACTAAATATTCGTTAATCAATTTTAATGGAAAAATACTAACTTACCTGAAAAACGGTTCAATAACCGGGTGAATAACCTGGTGAATATCCTGGTGAATAATTCACCCTAAATAAAGTTTAATTTAGCAATTTTTTATGTTTGGCTCGTAGTTTGGGCCGAAAACTTTGTAGAAACTCTTCCGTTTTTTAGTGCGAAAAAAGGGACTAACTGAAAAATCAAAATTTTCGATTATTATTTTCTATGAATAAAAGAACAAAATCAAAGAAAATCCAAATAAATATCTTCTTTTAGCTTAATTAGTACAATACAACAATTTCATTTATGTATTTATTTTAAAAAAAATTTTTTTTTTTTGCATAATATTTAATTGCATAAAATATTTTACATTGTAATTTTTTGTTTTTCAAAACCTTACTCGTTGTTACGCGCTGAAGTAATTTTGTTATTTTCAATATATTTGTGTTGTAAAATTAGTTGGTATCCACTAACAATTGTTGGAATGTGATTTTGGTTAATCCTTACTAATGTGTCCACTTTTTATTTAACTAATCTAACACTACACTAATCTTCTAATCAATCGAGAAGTATGTAGGTGCATTAATTATTAAAAAAATGATATTATTAAAAAAATTATATATACCTTTTAGTGCCTGCCGAATGACAGAATAAAAATCCGCTTTGTATTTGTGTTTTTTTAGGCTGGTCTCGCTGGTGCATTATCCCAACTACGTTTGGGTCAATCTAAAACTCCCGAGCAGGAGGCCTACGAACAGCTGATGCGTCGTCAGTGTTGGGAATCGGGACAGATTGATTACACCGGCATGGATTCGTTTGACAACATCTGGAAAAAGATAACGCAAACTTTGGAAGCAAAGCCGACATCGACAGAGGAACAGGACAAGTCTGGTAGTTCATAAAGAAGAAACAAAGAAAAGAAAACAAAAAAAAAAAACACAAATACATAAACAACAATAACAACAACAGAACTTACTCTTATATATATCTACGTACTATAGTTTGCATACATACATTTTTCATTATATACAATATTATTGGAAAACAAAACATTTTACGAACACATACGGATTCATACGAATATACATATGTTGGCCGGTGTACACGCCCACACGTACGCCCACCCGCCCACTCGCACGCACAACTTTTATTTAACACTGTGCTAAACGTTCTTCGATGTTAAAGTGTGTTCGTTAGGTCTGTTCGCATTCGACTCTGTTATCGACTTCTGTTATTCTCTCTGTTAAATCGTTGCAGTAGAAAGCCTGTTAACGAGTACGAAGGCTGTGGGTACATACATACATACTGCTTGGGTTTAACGCCCGGCCGCCATAACAAACAGTGCCATATCGTTGTTTATTCGTTACTCTTTAACTAAGCGGACGACTCGTTAGCTCGAACTACGAATCGTATGCACAAGCACACTCGTTGCTCTTTACACTTGTTGTTTGCACAATTTAATTGTCGCGCGTGGGCGTAAATAAATGCTGCATAAAAAGAGAGCATAAAATACTAAACTTCTTTCCCAAATTTCTATAACCGCAGACTGTTTGAACTCGTACAAAATAGTCTGCAAATCATTTCATTATATTGTATTTTGTAGTCTTGTGTTATTTCTGTTTCATGGAAAAATCCAGTGTCACAATGAGATTTCGTTCCTTTTAATTTAAATATCGTCAAGTGTTTTTTTATACATACATAAATATTTTTATTATTATTTATTTCGAATAATTTAAATTGTATTCTGAATGAAATTGTCTTCTTGTTCGTTGCTTTGCGATCAGAGTAAAAGTCTATAAAAATAGAAGATTTCTTTAAGTTTACGTAAGCAAAAAACGAAAACAAAAAACACTCAACATTATTGTAACTTTTGCTTTATTAAAAAAAAAATCTTGATTTGTACTGAACAATTATTTATTGTGTATTTTTTCTTCTACATTCTATGTAGAAATGTATTTATTAATTTTATTAATTAATAAGTGTTCTTTAATTTTTCAGCCTTGAATAATATGTATATTGCTTGTGTGTGTTTTTTTCGAAGACTTTTTAAAGTATTTGTGTTCATTTCAGCAGTGATCGTGTTAAGTGCTCGTCTATCATTTCAATCATTAAATAAATCAAGAAGAGAAAAGGAACCTCAAAGAAAGTTATTTAAAGTGATTTTTTTTGGTGGATGATCTGAGATTTTCAGAGTTTATTTGAAATCTAACAAAACATTCTCAGAAGCCATGTTTTGTAGACAAACGTTTTGAATACGTTATCATATGATATGATATCAAATGCTGTGTGATGGAGTTAACATTTAGTAAAAAAATATTCCATTTTTATCAAGTACTTCACAACCAGTCATCTCAGTTATATAATCATATTAACTGCTATCGTAAAAACCATTTTAATTAAACGCTAAATCAAAGTTCAGCAAAATCAGTCAACAGCGTATTTTTTTTTGCGTACACTTTTCCAATACAAATATCAATAAACGCCACAATATTGCCATTCTTATATCAAATAATTTTTTTTTCTTTTATTTTTAATTTTTTCTTTAAAAAAATTTATAGTTATTTAATTAAAACTAATTTTTAATTAATAATTAATAAATTAATTAATTTTCTTTCCTTATACATTCACATTTAACGTAAAAAAATAATGCAAACTAACATTGTAACGCAACAAGCTTCTAACAACCTGCTTCCAATCCATTAATTTTTATATTGCAGAAGCTTTGGATGTGATCTTAAGAAATCTCTTACTAACCCAAACCGCTTATGCAACGTTAGTGGAGCAACAACAACAGCTTCCAACCGCTGAAAAACCAGCAGCACGCAACCAAACCGACTCTCTTAAAACATATACTACTACAACAAATAAGCAAACGCAGAGCCAAAACCACCACCAACAACAACAACAACAACAGCCACCCCAGCAAAAACAGCATCACTCTATGTTTAGAGCATCTACTACTAGCACTAGTACCAGTACCAGTAACAGAACGAGTGCTACTATTGCTACTGCTACTAAACAGAAAGTGTTCCGTAAATATAAATAACAATTAATGAAGTTGGTTGCGTTTCTTAGCTACAAGCGCTTGTCAAGCGCTTGTGGTTTCGCGATGGAGCATGAGTTCCTGGATTCCAGCTGAAACTTCTGGGAGTAGCTGAGTGCCCTTCAGTTCAGTTAATAAAATAATGTCCATAAAAATCGAATACTTAGTACATTTTAGTACAAAGAAGAAGAATTTTTAAGATAAAACGTAGTAATTTCTAAAAATTTTATGAAAAAATGTTTTTGTCCAAAATGTAAAGGACGATTTTTTTAAAAAAAAAATCCTAGTAGTTTCTAAGAATTTTATGAAAAACTTTTGTTGCAATTTTTACGCACATACAATTTTTGTATATGCTCAAATTCTTTTCTTATGCACATAATATTAATAAATCATTAATAATATTTTGTGTGTTTAATTAAGAAAATATAATCCTTAGTAATATAAGCTGAAATTATTTCCTAAACACATTGTTCGGCTGACGGCTGGGGCGCTCTCTCGCTCACTTTCATTTCTATGAAAGTTCGTTTCTTAAGTCTCTATAATGTTATACCACACTTTAAGAGAGAGAGAGAGAGAAGAAGAAGCAACAGAAGACCATTTTACATAATCTTCGGTTATATAAAATATAGAGATGTAGCCGCCGCAATGTGGGCCAAAGGGCCTTTTAAAGGACAATTTATAAGCTTTAAAGCTGCGCTTTTGAAATTTTTAAGCTCTAACATTCCTTCAACAGCCTCTCTAACAACAAAAACAACAATTAAAACGCTCGCTATATACACTTTATCAAGTTTTCTCACCAAAAAAGTACTTTTACATCCCATTTTTCTCTTCAAACACAACAACACTTACACCAACAACACAACGATGTCAATTTTCGATGACCATCAACATCAATACCAACACCAACATCATCATCATCACCGAAATCATCAATATGATCACCGTTTTTATCAAACAAACAATCAATCTGTAGAGCGCTTATTGACCTCTGCCGACATTGAAGACGGCAAAATCGAGTATGATCCGGCTACCAAGTCGAGTACTCAATATAAGCTTATCGATGGAGGTTACGAAATGCACATCACCACTCCTCAGCCGAACGGCACCATTAAGACTCAGGTCAGAACCTTTTGGGATCCGAAGCCTATGTCGGAGGAGGATATGGCCAACGAGGCGGCTAATAAGAAAACTGTACAGGCGCGCATGGGCAAAGAGATTCGCATCGATAAGAATACCACCATGCTAACGCGCGCTATTGAAGGTGGCTACGAAGAGGTCTACACCACCGTCAATGAAAACGGTACCAAAAGTACACGCACCAAAACTTTCTATGACTCGGTGCCGCAGGAAATCGGCACTGATACTAACACTTCGAGCACTAAAATCGATAAGACCAAAAAAACCAACACCAACATCAACACCAATACCAACACCAACATCAATACCAACACCAATATTAACAAAAACAAGAAGTTGGTCACCCGCAACTCATCGGTTGAGTCAACCGATTCGACCGAGTCGCGTCGCGTGGTGAAAAAGGTACAGCAGCAGCAGCAGCAGGAAGAGCATCAGCAAATGAATACCGTGCAAAACTTGCAGCAGGAACAGAAATCCAGCTTCCAGCATCAGGCCACCTTCGAGGAAACACGTCGCGTTACCGAAAATATCGAATATTCGGAAAATAATCGCACTGTTCGTAAGAACTCGCTGCAGGAGCAAAACATCAAATCGATAACGCAATCCAGCGGCAGTGCCAGCGACAACAAGACCAAAACCAAGAAGAAGGCCAAGTCTTCGATCCCGCCACCGCCGCCAGACTTTATTGAAAATGACAGCACCACCGTCAGCTCGAAGCGTGTACCCGGCGGCGTTGAGTACACTTACTCGACCACTCTGGAATCGGGCAAAACCATCACGACCACCAAAACCGTTTATGCTGAGGAGGAAGTCGAGATGACCGAAGAGGAAATCGAATCGTACAAGAAGACATTGAAAGATGCTGAAAAGCATAAAAATATTAGCACCACCAAGAAGTTGAAATCCCAATCGGGCACCAAGAAGGTGGTGCCGTCCGAGAATCCGGGTGAGGTGACCACCGTCGAGACTATAAAGATTGAAGGCGGCACCGAATATCATTATACAACCGTCACTGCTGCGGGTATAGTCAAGAAGTCCGTGAAGACCGTCTACGATCCGGTTGCGGTTAAATCGAATGCCGAAGATGCCGAGGAGGAGGAGGAGGAGGAGATAGTCGAAGAGTACGAGGAAGAGATTATCGAACCGGGCGAAAAGAATTTCAAAACTATAGAGACCATCAAGCAATTGCCAAAGAAATTTGAAGGTAAATACTCAGAGTATGAATACACTCGTATAAAGAGTGAACAACGAGTATAAATTCGACTCGTTTGCCTGAAATTACATACATATATTCATACTCGTTGTTCTAAAGAACTGCCAAAATATAAAATAATGATGACATTTCAAAATTTTAAATCTTTACAGAGCAAGTTACCATCACTCATGAGAAAAAAGAGAAAACTGTCAAGAAATCCATGATGATCAGTCAATAAATTGCATTATTTCAAGCTGTCTACGTCAACTATTATTCAACATAACCTAAAGACATAACACAACTGTTTATCACTTTGTCTATTTAAACTGAAATTTTCTTAACATTTCTTAAAATCTACCATAAAATCGACTACTAAAATCAATTATGTATGTAAGAAGTATACTGTTATTCACCGAATTTTGTATTGTACTTCGTGGTATATAAAACTAACCTAAAAAAATTGGTATTTATACAATATTGCCGAATTATTATAAACACTTCGTCTTTATTCAATAAAATTTGTTACATTTAAAAAATGTTTCGTTTACTTAATTAGATTTGATTTTTTAACAATAAAAACGGAAAAATGTCTTCTTTCCTTTCTCCTCTTTTTTTCACAATTTTTTCTGTTTAATTATTCTTGCTTTAACCTTCAGCAAGAAACGTATGCCGAATACAAGAACTAATCCAAACAAGGCCACGATAGCGCTTACAAAAGCGATTACATCCAGCAGATAGAACTGATACCATTTCAGGTCCATGCCAGCGGAACGCAGATGCTTCGCTCCTTTATGCCGTATCACATACTCAATCCAATAGATGGCAGTATCGCGTGCCTGCATCGGACGATCGCGAAAGATTTCCGAGACACGCTGCGCGTTTTGCTTGAAGCGCGCATCCTCTATGAGTTGCAACAAAGAAGTCCTTAGAATGACTTCATTAATGGATTGATAGTGTAAACTAAGAGCGTAGCCACTCTTAACAGCTTGGTACATGTTCACATGCTGCAATAAAAAAACGCATGAAAGGTCTCAAGACCTATATACGAGTCTAATACTTCGATGGTATTCCGATGGCACTATTAACCTAACCTGATCACAGTACACTGGAAATCCCAGCAAAGGGATGGCATAGTGAACACCCTCTTGTGTGCCAAAGAGACCGCCATGGGTGATGAACACTTTGACGTTGGGATGGGCTAGTATGTCACTCTGCGGCATCCACTTCTTAACCATAACGTTTTTCGGTAGATCGGGCAGAGTTTCGTTTTCAAATTTCCAGAGAACACGCTGTTGCAGGCTGCTAAAGACGTTCAGGAATACTCGCAGTTTCTCGGTGGGCATGTCCTTACTTTGTACATTACTACCTACAGACAGAGACAGACAGACAGACCATCAGGCATCAGGCAGGCCAAAATGACAGTTATAACATGCTTACCCAAACTGAAATAAATAACGCCATGTGCCGCTTCGTCCATAAATGCGCGTATATCATTGGGTAACTCCTTGGGCGGATAAATGTGCATACCTCCAACAGCTACCATGGTGTCCACAGTGGGCCGCGGCGAAGTTAATGGTGCGAAGCTGTTGTGCAGTAATAGCGAAACATTTTTCTCCATTTGACTAACACTCGGTATGTGTACTGCCGGAATTTTATAGAGCAGAGAATAGATTTTAGTAATGATTAACGGCTGTACCACTCAAACAACAACCCACCTGGTAAATGGGAGAAATATTTCCTAACTAAATCATCCATTTGTGGAAAATATTGATATTCGCGATACAAATCTTCGGCAAATGAGTATACCGAGTTCTTGAGTCGTTCCAAGAAATTCATGCGGTCCGTGAAAGGTATGAACCAATGTGGCACGAACGACCAAGGCGTGATGACGCCCATCGTTTGACTCAAGTAATTCATATTTGACATGGTGCAGACCGTCACCACTGGAATGTTGAACTTATAGGCGAAAGCTAGGGTCGCCTCTTGATAGAACTGCTCCGCAAGAAGCAAATCGAATCGTCCGGCACTTTGCTCCGAACTAAGGTTGATCAACTCCTGAACTTTCGGCTGTTGCAGGGCGTACTCTGTGGTCCTGACGCCGATCACCGTGGTCAAATTTACATAATCCAGAAAGCCCAATTCCGTTAAATCGAATATACTCTTTGCCCCAAATAATGTCAAAACTAAAAAAGAGAGAGAGAGAGAGAGAGAAGATTTTAATTTTATTACTCCTATTTTTTTAAAGTTAAAGCTAATTTTACCGTCACTCCAGAAATCGTATACCGGTACTAAGATTTCCGTATAATTAGAGCCCAGGTTTTGTGCTTCCAGTGAGACCGCCGTAATTGCCGTCACCTTTTTCAGCAATTTTCAATTTTATTTATAATTTAGAATTTAGTTTTTAGTTAGATACTATTGTATGTACTCACTTCATGACCCCGCGCGATGAGATCTTTTATTATTGGTCTTATCATCATAAAATGGCTTTTGCTTGGATACGGCAGTGCTGCTAGAATTCTAGAGCCATCTACCCCCGGCGCTCGTTGGAGGAGCATCAGCCACAGACCGAGTACAGGAAGTATATAGTAAGTACTTTTCAAATTCTGCAAACAGAACACAGAGAGTTTTTCAACATTTTAATATTTTTAATATTATTAAATTTTTCAAATATCAGTTCTTTTTGGATTTAGATCAACTGAAGCTTTGTTGTTTCCTTAATTTTTAAAATGAGAAAACCTTAAATTTCATGCAAGTATTATTATGTATTGCCTAAACGTAGCCTTTAGCCTTTAGCCTTCTCAGCATTTAGCCTTTCAGAAGTTAATTTAGCCTTTACATCAATCACTATCTGGTTTTTTACTATTTCACCATATTTACCATTTTTCTGGTTTCTAAATTCTGTTATTCATTAAACCTTGAAGTTTCAATTTTTTTATATTTTATTACTCTTATGAAGACTGATGATAACTTCATAAACACTTCAGAAAGTTCAAAAGTCTATTTTATACAAAAGTTTTATTTATGCAATATTTTTTCATAAAGATATTTTTGCCTCAGAAAGAATAGCAAATTTTCGAATTGACGTCCTTCGTTATGACACTGACTCTGACTGACTGAAGTATTTCATTAATGCTAAATCTCTTTTAATGCTAATTCATTTTTTTTAAGGCTAGAAACCTTAATTAAAAAATAAATAATATTAGTATTTATTTCATATTCGAGATAAGATGGCGAGATTTTGAAAGACCTGCTATCGCTATCGTTTAATGCCGCTGTATCTACATATATACGTATATGTATATAACACGTAATATCATTACGTTACGTTACGGCTATTATATAGAAATAGCGCATAGCTATAATGACCGGCAACATTATTAATTTCTGACACACTGAACCATTGAAACATCGTTACTAAGATGATATCAATATCATTGTTTTATTATTGAAGAAATGGATTAAATATGCCAACAATACAATACTTATGTATTTACAATTGAATCGGTCATTTCCAAAACAGCATAAGTCATATTTTTTAGAAAATTTTATTTCATCACTTCTTATATGTAACATACTATGAGCTATTTACATATTGACATAATACATATATGTAAAATAATTCTACAGAATATATGCCAAAAATACCTAGAACAAAAATTCTGTGGCTCAAAACAGTAGCGGTTTAAGTCGACCTTAGTAAGAATTGAGTTATAAGTGCTATTTTATTCCTTACATTGCGCTGCTCGAAAAAGGCTAAAACCAAAATGTTTGTTCTCTTTTGAAAACAAAACTTATTTAAAAGAAACATATTCGATTTTCTTCAAGTAAACAGTAACTTTAAATGCTTATTTTCTCGAAATAGCAAATTTAGACTTAAGCGGTTTTGCTGCTTTTTGCCACAGAATTATTAGCTCAATTATGAAAATTTTTCATAACCATTAAAAAAACAGTTTTGCTTAATTTCTGTAGAATAACAATAACTTCATTTATACTGTTTTTGAAATGACCGATTCAATTGAATTATTACCTTTTGTTGAGGTTTTATTTTTATAGCGAAGAGATAAACAATTTAACACTGCGTGGCTACAAAGCACTCTTATCAAGCAAATTAACTTAATATTTTAAATAAAATAGCTTAATTAATTACCATAATAAAAAAATTAAAATCAAGGCCAACTCAAAATGTCGTGGCCAATTCAAATGAAAATACTGCTTGAGAAGTGGAAGGGTAAGACAAAAAGACGTTTGGTCATAATCAGAGATTGATTTCTTAAAGAAAAGTGTTCTATGAAAAAATATTAAAGCTTTTGAAGGAAAAACGATTAAACGAAGGATACCGTCTATACTCCATACTCCAGCTATACTCTATACTCTATACTCTATATACTATAGATGGCATCAACACGCGCATTCATCGGACAATTGCTAAGGATTTTCCATACACCTTGTGCGTTTTGCTTATCTCGAGGATCCTCCATGAGCTGTAACAAAAAAAAACCTTAGTGTCTTTAGTAATCGATTGGAAATATAGACTGGCCCATGGCCGCCCTAAACAGCTTTTTTATTCATATTCAAATTCTAGAATATATTAAAACTGGCTGGTAATTATCCTTATGATATTGCTGTGTGATTATTGTACAGTTTTAGCAAAATGAATGCAGAAATTCAAACATTTATTTCGTATCATATAAATGTTTGAATTTCTGCACAAAACGTAAAAGTTTTTAAATTAAAATCTGCGCAGGATGATTTGTTGGAGTTTATCCAAGAGAAGGACGCCGGTAATGTCATGAACATAAATGTAAATGTTGACCTTTCACCTAATATTTATCGCCATTGCCTACTGGTAAATTAATTAATTTTAATTAAATTAGCCTTGCATTAGGCATTGCAAATATCTAAATATAAAAATTCTACATTCAGGTATATTAATTTAGTATTAGTATATTCAGGTATATTATTTCTTTAGTATTATTACATAAATATTTTATAAATAAATATATAAATACCACTAAAAATTCGGTGGATAAAGTCATTTACATATATAAAATTTTTTACTGAAAATTTTTGAAACAAAATTTTGAGACCAATTTCTGCAGTTTCTGTGTAAGGCTGACTATGCGCTGCTCTCTTTTTATTGTATCTTCTTTTTTTATTGTATCTTCTCTTTTTATTGTATCTTTTCTTTTTGTGAGTAAACTGAAAAGATTATTTTTTGCAGCAACAATAAAAAAGAATACAAAATTCTTTACAGACTTGATATAATTTACCAGAATTTAAAGTAAAGGATATCTGACAATTTGCAGTGCAAATATGAATCATCCGGAAATTGTAGTAACGAAGTATTTAATTTTTTTTTATGTTTGAAATTTAAAAACCTAAGCCTGTTGCACAATTGTACTCTTCCCGTACCGCGGGGGTACAGGTACAACACTTTGGGTGACACTGTTCTTTGAGTAAAGAAGAAAATGCTGCCCATCTCTCTTCAAAAAGCCTGTAAAATTTATGCAATGATGCCAAGCTTTTCTAATAAACGTGAACACGAACCATATGTTACTGACAATGGAAGTTCTATTGAAAAATGGCTATTCCGAATTTCAAAGTTATAAAATCTATTTCGAGGAGAAATTAAAGGAACGGATAGTATACTACAGTATATAGCGAACTTTTATAAAAGTACAAAAATAGTGTGGCACTGCGTCCTTGGTTTATTTTGCATAGTACGAAAAAAAAATCTACTTTCGAGAGGTGGATGCTTTCCGGCTGTTTGCCTGGCAATAAGCTCTTAAAATCAATCTAGAATTTAAAAAAGCTAAAATTAAGATATTCTAGAAGTATGGGCAGCCATATAGTACGTACATACGAGATCCCACGTAATTCCGACAAATGTTAAAAAGAAACAAAGGAAAAGATGAAAAGACTATTTTCCATTTAAAGTTTGCATCAGAAACTTAGTTGAATTTGATAAAATTCTTTAGCTCCAGGCCAGTGAAAGTGATGCAACGGCCGTCTGATCAGATTTTGCTACAGCCTGAACTGCACATGGTCGTGCAACCTGAACACAGAGCTCTCTGACATGCTCTCATCGTCAACAATTTAAACAAATACCAACCGAATACTTTTAGTAGTTTTATAGACAATAAACAATAAACGCGAAATTTTTTATTATTGTCTTCCTCGATATTAACTACAAAAACGATAAATTTAAATCTAGTGTTGCTTCTTTTTGATTGGTCTTCTTCGAATCGATCGAAGCAAAAAATGCACTGCAAACAGTAACAATAACACCATCAAAGAAACTGATATTGCCACAAAAGCGAATACATCCAGAAGATAGAATTGATACCATTTCAGTTCCATGCCAGCAGAACGAAGGTGCTTCGCTCCTTTATGCCGTATTATATACTCAATCCAATAGATGGCAGTTTCGCGTGCCTGCATCGGACGATCGCGAAACACTTCCGATACTCGCTGTACATTCTGCTTGAATCGCGGATTTTGTAAGAGTTGTAACAAAGCATTCTTCAGAATATCTCTGGTAATCGATTGGAAGAATAGACTGAGGCCGTAGCCGCCCTTAACCGCTTTGTTCATGTTCACATGCTGCAATAAAAACATGAACAATGATCACCACAAAACCACAATCGGCGACAGGCGAATTTTGCAATGCTTCTTACCTGATCGCAATAGACTGGAATCCCGAGCATCGGAATTGCATAATGAACTCCTTCTTGTGTGCCAAATAGACCGCCATGGGTGATAAACACTTTGACGTTGGGATGGGCTAGTATATCACTCTGGGGCATCCACTTTTTAACCATAACATTTTCCGGCAGATCGGGTAAGCTTTCATTCTCGAATTTCCAGAGTACCCGTTGCTTGAGACTTGAGAAAACGTCCAGGAATACTTCGAGCTTCTCAATGGGCATGTCTTTGCTTTGAACGTTGCTTCCTATGGAAAACAGACAGAGGTTTTAAGCCATAAAATGGTCAAATATGAAGAGAGAATTTTTATAATCTACAATATATTCTATATATGCACACCCAAACTGAAATAAATAACACCATGTGTGGCTTCATCCATGAAACTCGCGATATCCGTAGGTAACTTTTTGGGCGGATAAATATGAAGACCTCCTACAGGTATCATGGAGTCCACAGTAGGTCGTGGCGTAGTAAGTGGTACATAACTGTTAAGCAGTATTAGCGAAATATTCTTCTCCATTTGACTAACACTCGGAATTTGTACTATTAGAGGAGAAAATATTTAGAGAATTAATAGTTGGCGATCATACAACGGTTAAATACAACAACAACCTGGTAAATGTGAAAAATACTTTCTCACTAAATCATCCATTTGTGGAAAATAAATAAATTCGCGATCAAAATCTTCATACAACGAATAGAATGAGTTCTGTAATCTCTCGAAAAAGCTCATTTGATCCGTGAGAGGCATGAATCCGTGCGGCACGAAGGACCAAGGAGTGACGAAACCCATCATTTGGCTCATGTAATTCTCATAGCCCAGAGTACTGCTAGTGATCACCGGAATGTTGTACTTATAAGCGAAAGCTAGAAAAGCATCGTGATAAAATTGCTCCGAGAGAAGAAGATCGAAACGACGCCGCCCTTTACTGTCTACGGGGCTGGCATTAATTAGCTTTTGCACTTCCGGTTGCTGTAATGCATACTCTGTGGTTTTGAGACCAATCACATTCATCATGGCGAGGAAGTCGAAGTAAGTCATCCTTGTCAATTCGAATAAACTGTCAGCATTATTCAGTTCCATGACTATGAAAAACTTGTGAGTACGTACATACGACAAGTATATTGTTTTTTAGGCTGTAGTAAAGAAATACTTACCGTCTTTCCAGAAATCATAGACGGGCTCTATGAGTATTTCGGTATAATTATGACCAAGTTGAAGGTGATTCAGAGAGAGTCCTGTAATAGCTGTCACCTGGTATGCAATATATTATATTGTACATGAACATATTATAAGAACCCTACACTACCTCATGTCCTTTTTTGATAAGTTCTTCAATCAGGGCGTTTTTCATCATGAAGTGACTTTTGCCTGGATATGGAAAGGTGACCAAAATCTTGGAACTCTGAACTTTTGGTACACAATTGGACAACAATGCAAAGGTCAATAATGTAAGGCAAAAATATTTTAAATTCTGAAAAATGGTGAAAAGATTATAACATCGTTTAAGAAAATATGCTGACGGTTTCTTTAGGGAGGGTTATTTATCATCTTGCTAAAGAAGTGTCTTTAATGTTTTAAAGATTAAAGTAAACAGGATATCCATACATAAATAAGGACTGAGTACCTGCATGTGCAATAATTTTTTATAGTAAATTAAACTTCTAAATTATGAAAACGATAATTTCTATTTGGTAGAGAATCCTTGTAGATCCAGATTAGAGTCTACAGATTTTTAATATTGTTATCCTTTTTCAAAAATCCTTATCCTTATATTTGTACCATTTCAAAAACACTTTGGTGAAACTGTTGTACTAAATATTTTTTTCACTGAACAATATTTTAAATTTTTTTTTAAATTAAAACAAATTGGTTTAATATATTTTCTAAATCATTCAGAAGACGTTGTTGTCCTCCATAGATTTTGTTGAAGACTGCCTGATGACTGGCGAAAGTCTTTATTTTTCTAGACAACTATTTTTGTCTGTTGTTTAATGTGAGCTCTGCAGTGAGATTTATTTATTTTAAAGAAAATATTTCGACTGATTACTACTAGAACTTTTTTTCTTGGGATAATAAATATGCCTAAAACACGCGGACTTAACGGAAGCTCGTACTTTAAAGTTATCAGAAATTAAACAAAAACGTTTTACAAGGTTTGCACACTACTCTATTTACACGATTTTGTTTTTACAGAGATGACAGAGATATATTATACTAAATAATTTCCACTAAGTCTAGTGGTAGATACTAAGTAGTATCTATAAAAACCTAATGTAATATAAACCAAAGAAAGAGGATACATCGTTTCTTATAATAAATTTTAATAAAAAATCCATGATTTGATAGTAGAAGTTTACTACACCTTCCTCAATTGTAGTTCAGAATATTTCAATTCAATTTCAGAATTTTTCAATTGTATTTCAGAATTTTTCAATTCAATTTCAGAATTTTTCAATTGTATTTCAGAACTTTTGAATTTAATTTCAGAATCTTTCAATTCAATTTTAGAATTTTTTAAATCTATTTCAGAATTTTTCAATTCAATTTCAGAATTTTTCAATTCAACTTTAGAATTTTTTAATTCAATTTCAGAATTTTTGAATTTAATTTCAGAATTTTTCAATTCAATTTTCAATTCAATTCAATTTCAGAATTTTTCAATTCTATTTAAGAATTTTTCAATTCTATTTAAGAATTTTTCAATTGTATTTCAGAATTTTTGAATTCAATTTCAGAATTTTTCAATTGTATTTCAGAATTTTTCAATTCAATTTCAGAATTTTTCAACTCAATTTTAGAATTTTTCAATTCAATTTCAGAATTTTTCAATTCAAGTTCAAAATTTTTCAATTCTATTTCAGAATTTTTCAATTCAATTTTAGAATTTTTCAATTCAATTTCAGAATTTTTGAATTTAATTTCAGAATTTTTCAATTCAATTTTAGAATTTTTCAATTCTATTTAGAATTTTTCAATTCAATTTCAAAATTTTTCAATTCTATTTCAGAATTTTTCAATTCAATTTCAGAATTTTTCAATTCAAAAGAAATTTGTTGAATTTTTTGTAAATGCTAAGGTTGTGATTTTCAGTACAAGTGGGTAAGGTAAGGCAACAGATACTGAAGTGTGGTATCTACGAATATAAACTTGGAAGTTTATCCAACCAATTTTGTTTCATTATCATTGAATCCACGCGATAAGTTTCTAAGCGCGTCGTCTACTTGTGTGTGTGTGGTTACCATGGAATCATAAATGTCCATATACGTATTACGCAAAATAAAACACAAGATCTTTTCTTGGATTAAGAGGAAAAAGCAACTTTATTTAGCAGAAGAAGAATATTGTTATTTTTTTACAAAATAAAGAAAAAAATAAACAATCTTATAATTATTTATTATTATCAATTAGATAACATTATATTCTTAAAATTTATGAGTCATGAACGGGTTAGTTAGTTAGTTAGTTCGCTAGAGAAATGAATGGATGAATATTAAGTGCTTAGTATTGTAGTAAGTAGAGTTACCGTTAGCGGTTGAAGGATTAATTAAGACGCTAAACTTATTTTACAAGAGTTGCACAATTTTATGGACATGTCGTGGTACAATATTTTGCTGCTGATGCGATAAATGCAACCTTACATACATACGTACGTACGCACTACGTAACATACCAAGCTATAGAACATATAATAGATTTCTATTATAATATATGTACGAGTACCTTCAACTCTATGATACGTATAACCATAATCTATATATACATATACAAATTGTATATATATATACATATATCGATTCGATTCCAGATCTATGTAGATTCGTTAGAATTTATAAATATTTCGATATATAATATTTCTGTATCAAACGGCCCGATTTCTTCTTCAGTATACAAAATTTTATTAACTGCTAATCATTGAAGTTTGAATTCTGCGGAGAGACTCGTGGATAAAGCTGTGGATAGAAAAAATTGCATTCAAGACTTTTATGCGAAGCACAATTTTTGTTGTACTGTATACTTGCCCCCAAAAGATTGCGTGGCACATAACCTTCTTCGTTGTCTTCATTCTTGGCCCACCACCACTCGCTTTCGGCGTCGTCGCCTTTCCGCAAGATAATCAGACGTTCGTTGACGTCAAATGTGAGCTCGTCACTGTTCTGCGCTTCGTACGAAAAGACTGCGTAAACTTCACCGCCGTGAAGTATACCGAGTTTTTCTTGAATACCTTGAAGTTAATAAAACGGACGAAGTCAACACTCGAAGCCGGTTGCTCTTAGCCAAACGATACTTACTATACAAATACTCGGAACAACCGTCGAAGCCTTCTTCATCCTCTTCACACTTCTCGGCCGGTGTCTCATGATCCGACAGCGTTGAAGCGAACAAGCAGGCGCCATTCTCTACAAGAAACTTCACCATCGATAGATTATTGCAACTGGCGGCACAGTGTAGCGGTGTCCAACCGTCCGAGTCCTGAGCGTTGACATCGCAGCCGAATTCCACCAGAAACCTGCGCAGAAGAGAAATTGTTTTAAATTGAGCGTGATCGCTCTCGAGACAAATAAAACACGCTTTCAACCGACTTGACGATATCGAAGTGGCCCGCGCAGATGGCATTATGCAGCGCCGTGATGCCCTCATCGTTGGCGGCACTCGGATTGGCCACCTGCATGGCCGTCTTTTTCACCAGTTCCAGTTCTCCTTCCAGGCTAGCATCGAGCAGCAGAGCCAGCGGATCGAAACTGACGCGGCGCGTTAGCTTTGGTTTGCCGCCGCCGCCGGCAGCATTCGAAGTTGTGCTCAGCCGCGCACGACGCTTAAGACTATCCGGCGATTTGTCTGAGGCAGAGCCGTCCATTTTGTCTGGCTCGTCTACACCCGACGAGAGAACGCTGTTCGGCGAGCTTTGAGCTGGTGGCGGTGAAGATTGTGGCGTGTCCGCTGCAGGCGCAGTTGCAGCGCGATTGTCATCCACAGTCTGCGCGTTACTACTGATGCCGTTGCTGGCGCCGCCGCCGCCGCCTTTGTTCTGTTGGCTCGAGTTCTGGTCCAAGTCGGCAAAAAGGAAGGCAGAAGCTGCGGGCAGCTCGATTTTTCGTGTGATCTGCTGCGGCAGTTTGGTGCTGGCGGTGTTGCTGCGCAGACGCGGTTGCTCGGACATCGGCTGCTTGCGAATGGTGAGCGGCTTTGCCTTGATCGGTAGGTTGTCGTTGATGCTGAGACTTTGGAGCGCAAGCGAAATGGGCGGCTGTGGTGCTTCGTTGTTGGAGAGAGAGGACTTCTTCGGAGTATCAGCGGAGCCGGCGAACGATGAGGCCGCTTCGAGGGATGGAGACAATTTACTCGGTTTCGGCGGCAGGGCGGGGCGGTCTGGATGGCTGGCAGGGGCGCTGGCAGTACCGGCGGCAGCAGCTACAGCGGTACTAGTGGCAATGACCACGTTGGGGGCGACGCGATTGACCTTCGGACTGTAAGTGATCATTTTGGGAATGGCGCTGGTGACCGAGGTGGGCGCCACACTGCTGATGGGTTTGCGTGGCGGCACCACCAGATTGCCGCACGGCAGCTGCTGCAGCGGTTTCGGCTTCACCAACAGTGAGTGAGGGTTGTCGCTGGTGGCGGCGGCGTTGGAGCAGGGCGCCTGTGGAACGGGCGGACTGTGTGCGCTGGTGGCGGGAATGCCGGTAGCTACGGATTTGTTAGCCGTGCCGAGCGGCATGCTGTGCACCGTCAGCTGCTGGGTGCTCTTTTCCGAGAGGGTCTCGCTGGTGACTGCCGCGTCGGGTGGCTTTTCATGGTGCTCGGTGTGGTCTTTTGTGGTTGTTGCTGCTGCTGCTGCTGCGCTCAAATGATCCGCGGCGGTCGAGCCATTACAGGATTTTGCCGCCTTCGCGCTTAGAGAAGACGCTTGCGCTGTGCCGCCCATAATGCTTTTAGGTATTTTGCTGCTCGCCAAAACCGTGGCAGGATTAGTGGAAAAGGGTCCATCGATGTGATTGTTGTTGTTGTTGGTGTTGTTGTTGTTGTTGAAGTTATCGTTAGCGGCAGCGGCCGCCGCAGCTGCTGCTGCTGCAGCTCGCAACCTGTCAAGATCTCGTTTTTTCGGACCGACTTCGGCGTAGATGTGTTGAATGTTGTCCGGTTCCGGTTCTTTTTGCTGCTGTTGCTGTTGCTGTTGCTGCTGTTGTTCTGCGGCCTTTGCCGAGGCCGTTATGGTCGCCGTCAGCATCTTCTTGGCCAATTTCGATTCATCACTTTCGGCACCGCTGAAGAAGTGCTGATTTGGGTTCTGGTTCTGATGCTGGTTCTGGATGTTGTTGCCGACGAGGTGCGCGTTGCTGTGCGCCAAGTTGAGCTTGACATGGGTCAGGTCCTGTATCAGCTGGTTCTGCTGATTGGTGTTGGCCGTGGCGGCGGCATGCTTCAGCAGGTTGCCGGCGCCCAGGTAGGCCGCCGTCGAGGTTATGGTCGACTTTTGGGGCGTGTGAATGTAGGGCTCCACGGCGGCCACGTTGCCCCCGCGAGCAATGTTGCGGCTTTGTTCGCGGGCGATGATATTCGAAAATTTGGCAGTCTGTTGTTGCTGCGGCTGTTGTTGTTGTTGTTGTTGGTGTTGGTGTTTGCTGATTGGTTGTGGTTGTTGTTGTTGTTGTTGTTGCTGTTGTTTTTGCAGCAATTGCTGTTTGAGAGCGGCAACACCCTGCGTTGCCTGGTTGTTGCCGCCTTTGTTATTGTTGTTGTTGTGATAACCCGCTGAATTCGCATCCGTTTTAAAAGATTGCGACGACGGCTGTTGTTGTTGCTGCTGTTTGTGCTGCATTTGTTGCTGCTGTTGCAAGTGATGTTGCTGTTGATTCTGGTGCTGTTGCTGTTGCTGCAGCTGCTGCTGCTTTTGCTGCATTTGTTGCTGCTGTTGCTGTTGTGTGAGCAACAACTGCTGCTGCTGCATTTGAAGGCTTTGTGCTTGCGCTGCTGTGGTCTGAATGTTGGCAGCTTTCTTACGTTGCAGCCTCGTCTGCAGCTCGTAGATACGTTGGTCCACCGAACGCAACTCGGCCTGCCGCTGCTGCAGCGCTTCACGCTGCAGATGGAGGCGTGCATCCTGTTGCAAAGTCAGCTGATTGCGGTACTGAAAAATTTGGGGGAGGGAAAAGAGAAGGGCGTGTTACGTGCGTCGACGACCAGGCTCGTGCCATCCATACTCACTATTAATTCGCGTCTTAGCTTTTCCAGTTCTCGCGATGCCTGCGGCGGCAGCTGTTGTTGTGCGGCACCATTGGAGCCTGCCAAGAGATTCAATGGACAACGACGATCCCGCCTCAAGTCCTCCAGCTGTCGAGTGAGAGCCTCAACCTTGGCCACAGCCAGACTGAGTTCCTTCTCTTTTTCACTGAAAAGAGCTCGAATGGAATCGAGATCATTGCCTAAAAAAGTATACGCGAGAGAGAGAGAGAGATAGAGCAGAGAAACGGTTAAGGGTTGAGAACAGAATTCATTAAAGTATGATTTCGGTGTTATTGAAAATTATATAAAATAGTTTTGATCAGAGAAAATGAAAGATCGAGAAAGCGCGATGGGATTATGTTTTGAGAGCATAACGGGTGCGCAGAATACGGCCCAACATACCGACATAAAAGATGGCGCACGCTGTATACAAGTCCGTTTGTCCGTATTCTCTGAAGAAATTATGTGTCATATAAAGAAAAATTCGAGCTCTCCCCCAAGAGTGGGTCGCACTTTTTGGGTCCGTCTCTCGTTTCACGAGCTCGTCTTGACCGAAGAGTCCTTGAGGGTTCAATTCGTCTTGCTTGGTGGTGCATCGTAAATTATTTTAAAAGCGAAGCGCATTTCTCCATCGATAACGTGAGGAAGAATTCATCTCGTCGTTGCCAGACTGATGGCTCCATCATCAGTTCGCGTCAATTCGGTCACGTTCGTGATTAAATGTCAAACAGTGCTAGTGTCTGATGGCATGTGTTCCTCCTTTTGACACTATACTTAATTCAATAATAGCAAAATTTATTGAAAATGACAGCTGGAAGGATTCACTTTATTGAAAAGCGCCGGCATGGCGTTGAGAGAGAGCCAGAGGGAGAGAGCCTGAAGCCACTGCCTGAACCTCGATGGTTGTTGAAAGAGAATTTACAAGAAGGCATTTTGTTGTTGCTGCCGCCCACCAGCAATGCCATGTGCAAACACTGAGCGAGAGACAGAGCAGGAGAGAAGCAAGGACGCGCTGAAATACATACTTAAAATATTAAAGGCAAAATAATATAATAAATTAAGCAATCCTCAAAGTCGTTGGACACACACACAGACAGACAGACAGAGACAGAATGATTGATTGAAGGTCTTTGGGGACGACGGACGGACATACTCGTAAAATGCATTCTTTCTTTTCGCTGAACTGTTTGCGAAATGGATGATAGCAGTTGTTTGCCAACGGTTGTTGTTGCTGTGGTTGCTGTCATCGTCAGCATTACAACCAATGTCGTTAGTCACCTGATGCCCTAACCTCACTTATGTATGTAGCTTAGCTGTTGGCTGTTAGTAGTGGCCTTAGGTACACAAGTAACGTGGGCACACTCACTCAACGTAACGTTATAAGTCTTCTGCAAATCCACTTGACCTCTTAACGCACGCAAGCGACGCAGTTTGGACTCCTGCGCCTCGACGCGCTCCCGCAGTCGTCGCAGACGCTCGCCCTCCGCGCTGGCCACCGCATTGCGCACCTCCTGCGACTTGAGGAAGCGTAAGCGTTGCTCCTTCGTCGCCAGCAGTTGATGTTGTGAGTCGATTTGTTGTTGTTGTCGCAATGCCATCGCCCTTAATTCGGCTGACGTCAGCCTGCCAGGCACCTGAAAGAAAGATTAGGAGAGCATGAGCATAAGCATGAGGAGGAGGAGGAGGAGGAGCAGGCAGCGCCAACCAAAAAAAAACAAGAAACTTTCGAAAGAGAATAAACAAAAAAAAGGGAGAAAGAAATAAATGCAAATTTGAATAACAAAGTCATTTTGAAGGCAGACAAGAAAAAACGGAGTTAGCCTGCTGAATGATGGATGGTTGGAAGGAAGGAAGGGAGGAAGGGACGGCTGTAAATTAAGGCAGAAAGGGTGGTAACCGTTACGCGACAGAAGGTCAAAGTCGCTGGAGGGAAATCAGGTGCTTGCTGCCAGAAAAACAAATTAATTGGCAGCAGCTGTCAGTGTCAGCGCAATTTTTGTTTTTTTTTTTTGTTTTTGACATAATACTGGCTGTTGTGAGCAGGCTGTTGTTTTTGTTTTTACAGTTGTTTTTGTTGTTACGTTCTCGTGTCAGACTTACATTTAAGCGCGGTTCGGCCGTAACGACCAAATTCGCCGCGGAGGAGCCAGAAGTCGACACCGCAACGACAGCATTGCGTCGCGTTGTTGGCAAAACGTTGGGCGGAAATTTTGGCAGAGTGTTCGACACCGGACGACAAACGCAAGTCAACATTTTTTCGGCTGTATTACGTTTATAACAATCGCATGTAATAATAATAATAACACGATACGATGCGGTTGCGTGATTTTAGAGTAAAAGAATTCAATTCGATCAAGCAATGAATTTATATTTTTTTTAATAATTATGTTTTGTGTATGTATGTATGTATTTATTAAAATTTTTTTTTGCAAGTTTTTTCTTTAACTTTACCAAATTTATATGATATAAAATTAATTTATAACAGTTCTAGAGTTGCTTTATTTTCGTTGACATAAACTGCGTAAAAATTATTGTATTTTTTTGTGATTTTTTTTTTTTTTGTGGTTTTTTTATTTACACAGGCCGACAAAAAGTGGCTAAATTTTTGTTAATAAAAATTAAATCCAAAAAATAATAATTAATATGTAATAAAATAATATTAATTATCTAAAAAATAATTAATCCAAAAAATAAAAATAATAATTTGGATAAAATGGAATCCAAACTCAAAATAAAATGTTCTCCATCAACCGATATACATAAAGTGTTTTCGAGATATCATGCATGCTAATGTGCCAAAAGCATGGTATTTCCTTATGCTAGACATAATATTTCTCCATGAAATTTCTCTTCCGCCCTTCAGTATAAAGCGCTTAACTGGGGTGAAGAGTTCAAAGAGAGAACAATCGACACCAAAATTTCCTAAGGTTTTTAAGGTTTTCACGGAAGGAACGTTCCGTCTTACGTACGTTCTTTCGTAAGAAGTTGAAGGTTCAAAATTAGAAAGTTTAAAATGGCGTATTCATTAAATTCATTTGAATTATATTGAAGGCAGAAGGTCATTAAAGCCTTCTATTTTCCAGTTTAATCGCTCGGAAATTTTAATCCTCACAAGTACGGTATATAAGTATATACTCGTTTTTTGGACGAAGACGAAGAAGGTGACCACGTGATTTAAAATAACCTCAAATTTGGCCAAAAATTCGCATATTCCTGCACATTCCGTGTAGGATATCTCGTAAACATAAAGAGGTGATAAAGTCGTATTGTTGAGTTGTTTTGGTTAAAAAAGTGTTAGCAAAATTGTATGAAAAATCGTACTATGTATTTTCTTTTCGCAAATTTAGCGTTTAATTTATTTCACATTTAAAGTTTTTAATTTTTTACGGTTATGAACTTTTATTTTATTTTCTTTTCTTTTCTTTTCTTTTTTTTCCTTTAAGTTGTCTTTTGCATTGGTCTTCAATTACTTTTAAATGGCTTTATTTTTATTTTACTTTACCATTTATTGGCTTTTATGACTTTTTCCTCTTCTTCTTCCGCTCTGCCAGTGTACATATGTATGTATTATATAACTTTCTTATTCTTCTTCTCTTCTTGTACTCTATTTATACTAATCATTTCAATCTTTTCGTTGTAATTTCTTTAAACAATTTGATTTGATTTTTACAAAAAATGTGCAGCTTTTTTTTTTGTTTCACTTTCACACGGTCATCGTTGTTGTTGTTGTTGTTGTTGCTGCTGTGGTCGTTTTTGTAAGTTTTCGCTTTGAGTGTCTTTAGCAGTCGAATTTTATACTTTGCAAAAATTGCATAAAGTTTTTCAATTACGATAGTAAGTGTTCACATCATCATCATCATCATCATCAACCTTTCCTTTCTTTTTGCTTTTTTTTTCTCAAGCGGTGAAGCTTGAACTTCTTCGGAATGAAATTGAATGAAACTAAACGAAACTGAAGTGATGCGACCAGAACCACTTACCATCATCATCGGGCAAGTAAGTTGTTGTTGTTGTTGTTGTTGTTGTTGTGGCTGTTAGTGTCATTATTGTTTTTTGATTGTGTGTGTGTGTAACGTAGTTTATCGTCAATGTTATTGACAACACACGGCGCTAGCAACAACAACAAGCACAACAACGAGGCAGTTTATTTTTGTTGTCTTTCAATTTCAATAGCAGCCCTTCAACAGTACTTCATAGCTGTTGTTGTTGTTGTTGTTGTTGTTTCAGCAGTTACCTCTGAAGCTTTGAAGGTTTTTTCTGTTGTGGACGGCATCTGCTATCTCCTTTGTTGCTATCCTCCACAAGCCCGGCGTTGCCAACAGCAACGCAGTTAAACGCGCTGGCGATTGTTGTTAAATAAAATGAATATTGATTGCCAAACATTTTATTATTTCATTTAACAGTATACAATAACATCATACACACACACACATACGTACATACATACAACAAACAGTGTAAATGGCATAGAATATAGCTCAAGTTCAAAAAGTCCTTGACGAGTCCTTTCTAAATTCTCTTTTTCTAAGTTTTATACCTGATGGCCTTTTTTTAATGATACTCTATGTTTCGTTAATGTTGTTGTTGTTGTTGTTGTTGTGCTAAACTATTAAACACTAACAGAAACCAACCTTTTTCTGTGGGAGTGTGTGTGTGTGTGTGTGTGTGTGTTGGTAGTCAGACCGCCCCAACAACCACCCTTCGATGGTAAGAAAAAGTCGAAAAAACTGAAAAAGATAATGAGAGCGAATGGAGTCGTTAATGGATTTTATAATTCATGCAAATACAGGGTGTTGTCAAAAAAAACTTAAGAACAGAAAATGACGCATCAGTGAAGAATATTCGTTAAGTTTTCCGGCAGACAAAGGGATCGGTTTGTCCCCTTTTCAGCAAACTTCACAGACGAGGACAACTTTGATGAGCTACTAAAGATCCTAATACTCCTTCCTACAATCCTGCCAACGGAGAAGAACGGTCATGAAGTCAACCGATAATCAATTATTCTAGTAATAACTGTTATTTTTAGTAATATGTAACATACTACAGGGTGCGTCATCTTTTATGTCGGTATGTGAACATGTGTCGGTTTTGGACATATTTATTCAAATCAATTGGTTGATTGAATGTTAAAGTTATTCAATATTTACATACCGACATAAAAGTTGGCGCACCCTGTATAAAATAGTCTAATATTTCTGCACAAGAAATTCTAAACCAACCATTCTTTTGGCGCATTAAAAAATAAAGCTGGCAAAAATGACAGCGAAAATCAATTAATAGCGTACTTTTAAATAACACTATAGCATGGAATTGCGGTTATTAAAGCTCAAAGACGACAGACACAACGCAATCAATGTAATCATAATAAAAGGAGAATATATTGATAAATAAATACGGCGTTCAGAACGAACAGTGCTGCCCTCAGATATTCCACATTTCAGGTCGCATCAAGTGACCCCAATTTTTATGCGAGGCATGATTGATAACTTGCTGTCTTTGAGAGCAACACTAACGTTTAATCTGTAAATCATGCTGTCAAACGGTGATTTATTTATTTTAGCAATGCTTGGAAATGACTTACGAGTGGTGGGTAATAGGGAGGGGAGGGGAGGGAAGGGAGGGCGGGCTGAATTGTGAACAGTGTTCAAATATTTATAATTGATTTATGGTGAAAGTGCAGCATCGATTTTGGGATGAGTGGGATTAAGCGCAATTAGAAGCAGTTTGCTCAGTTAAAATTTTTAAAAATTGTTAAATTGTTTAAATTTTTGCTATGCAATATAACAAATTAGTAAAAAAAAATATATCCTAAATATATTTATAATCTAAAATATGTACAATATTTTGTTAAAAAAACAGTCTAAATATTGTACAAAATAAAAAAAATAGAAATACTTTTGAATCAAATGCAGGATTTGACCTTGCCCCCCAACTTCATCGGCGCATGTAATATGTTTAGCTAAGAATTACGTGTAGAAAAGAACTCATTCAAGGATCAGAGCAATTAATTTATCACACCCAAAATTCGTTCTAATTTCGCAATTTTAGCGGCGAGGGCTCGTACTCGTGCTCAACTCATGCAAGAGTTCAACCGCGCGCTAAACTACGTATTTAGGTACATGCCAGAGCACGAACAACTAACCGCACAAAAAAAGCGACCTCATGAGAAGGGTTAATCAGCGACCTAAAACCTAGCATTCAGCAAAGTGTGCAAGCGCAATTGAGACTCTTTGGAGCATGCAGCCGTATGCAAAAAACCAAGTTGTTCATTTGCGGAGCTACTCGCAGTTCGTTGACTAAAAAAGTGTTGCTCTGAATGTTGAATGCACGCGAGAAGGTCTTCTAAAGTAAATACATGCAGTGGCACCTGCTGATACAAGGTCTGGCATAAGCACGAGTAGCTGCCGTCCTCAAACTGCATTTTTTTAAATGCATTTTTTTCTGCATTCTAAATAATATGCGAAAATTTCGACAGAATGACCCCGATACGATTTGTTTGTTGGGTTTTTTTTTTAGAGTGTAGAATAATATTATATTAAATAATAGTTCGTGAATTCGCGTGAAAATTTCCTCATACTTTTTGATCATACATCTCTCATTCACAACGCGCTTATCTTCAGCTTTTTAGTAACATGAAAAGCATGTTTTCCGAAACATTCACATTATACCATGGAAGACCGTGGAACCATCGTTTCAGACCAAAATCCTTGTTTCCTTTGCACTCTCGTTCGCTTCGTTCTCCCTGCCTCCCTCCATCCCTCCATCCCTCCACCAACATTCTCTTGGTAGACTAAGCTTCCTATCTTGCATTCATTTACTGTCATTTATTAAAATTATTATCATTAAAGTATTTCCCATTTTTTTTTTACATTTTCCTTTTTACAAATTTCTTTATTAAATCTCTTCCACTCTTCGAAATTAAACCACGATCCTCTTTCGTTCTTCGTAATAACTTAATCCTCTCCGGGATGGATAATTTTCTGGTAATAAAATGGAAAAGGACACTGTTGTTACACTTTTCTCTCGTTCCATGAAATGAACAGAATTGAAAGAGTATAAGGATATACTTACGAGTATGTACTCGTATCATGTTGAAGGATATACCTTAAATTCACAAACTATAGAAATATTAAAAAGTCTACAATTTTTTTCCCAAAAAGTGGTAAAATTTTTTTCTACAAATTATTAATACGTTTTATTATTAATTATATTCTCGCCGAGAATCTTTAAAAATTCTTCTTCTCTTTATTTAGGTACAAGTACTTTTCAGTGTCTCTATAGTGTCTCTCTCAACCATTTCTGTACTGAATTTTCATCAAATTGAAAGAACTCTTTATAACTTGATATCTTGAAATCTTATTATAATAGAAATTATGTTTTTTATATTTCAATTTTCAACGAGTATGTATCATCAAAGTTTAAAACAACAAAAATCTAAAATAAATCTTCATTTAACTCTTTTAACTCCGAAATGATTGCAAAAAGTCCGAACTATAATATTATTATGATTATATTTTCTGAACAATTGTAATACTTTTTAGGTATTCCTTCCTTTTTTAATATCAAGGAATTATTTCAACCCTTTACTTTGAATTTACTTTGAAGGTAAACTCAGTCCATTTCTTCAAAAAAATGGATTTATTGCTGGGAAACATTTTACGCTTTGTCCTTTCTTCTTATTTTAATCGAATTTAAAGACCAATTTCTTTTTTTCAAAAAATAAGTTGATTGCGTTTAAAATGGTATGAATATTTATAGTATGAATATAATAGTATGAATATTTTGGTTTAAACAAAAATTTACGCTTTTGGGCACTTTCAAAATGAACGGCTTATTCATTATTGATTTATACAAAGAATTTACTCTTTAAGAATTTAAACGAATTTTTCGCATTGTCCTATCTCTTTTATATTAATCCAATTTAAAAACCAATTTCTTCCTATCAAAAGAATTTAATTGTAATTACAGTTCATTACAATTTAATTTTGATTTTGAT
This sequence comes from Conops quadrifasciatus, assembly GCA_949752815.1. Taxonomy (NCBI): domain Eukaryota; kingdom Metazoa; phylum Arthropoda; class Insecta; order Diptera; family Conopidae; genus Conops; species Conops quadrifasciatus. The sequence continues at coordinate 10,143,690 of OX457077.1, read as the reverse complement.
TTTAACATAAATGGACCTCGTTCGCTTTCAAAATAAACGGCTTATTCCATTGATTTGTATTTACGTTTTTGTGAAGATACGAGTATGTTTGTATAAAAGTACATACGTTTATTTTTTCTGGTCTTAATTTGTGATATTGCAAGCAAGAATTAAATCGAATCGTACTTGATATTTTATTAATTATTTCATCCAATCCATTTTATTCTTTGAATTAAGCCATTGAATATTCCACTTTATTTACTTTGTTCGGAAACGTTTCAATCAAACAAAAACAACACTATCATTATTTTATCATTTTTATTTATTATCAGAGAGATAATTAGTTGATTAATTGCTCAAATCAAAAGCAAAATATTTAAAAAAAATAATATAAAAATATCAATAATAAATAATGGTGAAGGTTAAGATTGAGTTAATAGTACGATAATAGTAATAATAATAATACCAAAATCCATTGGAAAAGGATTTACTATTTGTTGGACAAAATATTGTATTTAGTTTTATATTTTGTTATTTCGCTTTAGCAGCGAAAGTGAAAGAAAAATATAAAACCGAAATCACAACAAATGAAAATTGAAAGGATCATGAATAAAATAATTGCGCAAATGCATAGAAAATGCAAACTTTCACATTGAAAATATCAATGTTTTTCTGTTGTACGAACACGAATTTCTTTTCTGAAGTTTTTCGGTTACAGTCGAGATTTTGAGATTTCTCGAGAAACGCCTCGATGATCGAGAATCGAGGAGAATCTCGTGCAAATTTATTAATTTTGAGTGATGATATTTATTTGTGTACAACAAAAATCAACTTGGAAAGAAAAATTTACAAATGCAAACTTTTTTTCTCTCAGTGCCTTCGGCACTCATGACATGTTGCTGCAGCAGCTCAGCGCTGGAGGCAATGGAGGCGTGGAAAAAGAAAGTGGTGGTGTGTGTGTGTGTGTGTTTGGGTGAAAGGTTACTGTGCATATATGCATACTCCCAGCCAGCATAAAACGGTGCACGGTGCTCTTTTAAAGTTGTCCGTTGCATCTTCATTAGTTTTTAACAAAAACAAAGTCAGTCTTTAGCAGAGCATTCTTCATGCTTTTCATGCAAGGATGGTTTTTATTTTTTTATTATTTAGCTGCAGGCGACGAACAAAAACGAAAGTACATAAAGATCAAAACAAAAAGCAGCACAAAAATAAACACAAAACAAACAAAAGAGAGACAAGGAAAAGAATTTTATTTATTAAAAAAAAAAAAAAAAAAAATTTTTATATTTATATTTATTTACTAAAAAACAGTTACAAACTACAAAACCACAAGAAACAAAAGAGAAAACAGAGAAACAGAAACCAAAAGAGAGAAAAAACCACACACACACACTCTCTCTCTCTCTCTCTCTCACTCTCTCTTATCAATTAACATAAAAAGCTTCAAAGTCAAACGCAAGAAAGGCAGTAAACTGACTTTCTCACTGACAATTTAATGCATTGACGCCGTTCTAACGAGCCGCGCCGCCGTCAATTTGTGCTCATTAAAAAAACGCTTTGAGCGGAATGCATGCAGTAGCTGCTGCAGGCAGTACATAGTTGGTAGCTCCATCACTTGCTGCTGCTGCCGTCACAAGTTTGAACTCGTGTGTATGTATGTACATATGTGTGTATATTGATTTGAAAGTCAACAAAGGCGGGCGGGCGGGCGCACATACAGCAACAAACACAATCACCATAACAACCAGAACAACCAAAACAATTCAAGGCGGCAACTCTTTCTCTGGCTTTACGATGCGTCTCATTGCATGCAGATGAAATAATACACGCCGATAGTATGGAATGGTATCGGTATCGGTATGAAATGGTATCGCTATGGTATCGGTATCGTATGGTATTCTCGTATCTGTGCCGCCTTTAGCGCGCTCAGCTGTTGCACACGCCGCGCGCTGTGTTTAAAATTCCAGACGGCCAATGATTTGCACGCCTGTCTGTCTGTCTGTCTGTCTGTCTGTCTGTCTGTCTGTCTGTCTGTCTGTCTGTCTGTCTGTCTGTCTGTCTGTCTGTCTGTCTGTCTGGCTGTCTGCCTGTCTGTCTGCCTGTCTGGCTGTCTGCCTGTCTGCCTGCCTCTCTGTCCGGCAATTGTACGTTTTTGTTGGTTAACGTTAATGTTGCTGTTTCTTTTTATACCTAAATTAATACAATATAACTTTTTTTATACGCTTTTAATTATTACTGTCTATGCAGATTTTGGTTTGTTTTTTTTTTATTGACACTTTTGTTGTTAAACGTATCTTGATATATATTATACTCGTTAAAGTAAAAAAGTGAAACGTTGACCGTCGTCGTCTTCACTCTTCTGGCAAGCAATCGGACCCAACCGCACGCTAAGCGCAACGCACACACACACACACTAGTCGTCCCCGCGTCGGTGACCAAATCGTGCGAAAGTCGAAATTCAACTGAAACGAACTACTCCGGAATCTCGTCCGCGATTGCATGCACTGTACTCGTCGTATCAGCATGATGAACAGTCCAAAAAACAGCAAACAAAAAACGAGACGAAAGGACGGTACGGTACGGTACGGTCGGTAGCTGCTTCGCTCTTTCGGCAAACAACAGACAGGGTTGCCACTGTCTGCGCAAGTACAGAATTATTATTGCGTCGTCGGGCGGTAGATGGATTTGAATTTGTATGCGCTCCGTTTGTGACAAGCATGAAGAGATGCATGCAATCAGGCGGCCCAGGATGACGGTGAGGGCGCCGACAACCGCAACAACAACAACAACAACAACAACAAAAAACAGCCGCAACAACAACGACGATGATAATGTTGACGTTGACGGTGACAATGACGTTGACGAGGACGCTCACAAAAACGGCGACGATGATAATGATGTTGACGTTGACGTTGACGCTCAACAAAACGGCGACGACGACGACGACGACGACAACGTCCGCGATTGTGTGATGACGATTGTGCTGACAGTCAAGCCAACAGCGCAGCAGTCTCCCTGCAGAGTTGCCAACGCGTTGGGCCGCGCTGAAGTAATCAAAGTTATTGTTACTAATTTCGGATATTCGATTGTTTGAACGGTTCGTTTGCAAACAGTGGCGCCTTCTGACAGGTGTCAGCAGCCGCAGTTAATCATAGTCAGACATGCAGTGACTTTTTTTCATCATCATCAGCTGGCTTTGCCAACACTTCTTCTTGCTGATAATGAAAAAATGCATTTGGCCATGAAACGCAAGTAGAGAGAAATTGTTGGCAGACAAAATGATTGGTCGCGATTGGTGGCAACAATATGATAAAGTACCTACGATTAAGCCAGGAAGCGAGTTGATGACGGCTGGTGACAGACAGTACAGTGGTCAGTCAGTTCAGTTCGCACATGTCGTCAGTCAGGCGAAATGATCGTCGTTGTTCTTTTGTCCCGTTTAAGCGACGCCCTGCGACCCTGCGTCACCTTCCTTTGTCTTTAATTACACTCAAATACAAAACAAGACAATTATGTCTGTCTGTCTGTCTAACCGTTGCGCAGTAAGCGAGGACTAAAATCGTACCAACATTTTCGATTTTATTCTGCAAAATTTTAGCTTGATGAATAAAATATCTACAGGTTGCGCCATCTTTTATGTCGGTATATAAATATTGAATAACTTTAAAAAAAAACAAAAATACTAATTTTCGATATATGAGCTATTTTTATTTAATTTGATGCTTTACAATTTATTTGAACTAGTTTTTGAATACAACATCAATCAAGTGGCCGCTGCCTCTATAGGCCAAAGCAAAATCCGCCCTTTTTCACATCACTTTTTTGAGCATTACTATTTCGGCGCGCTGTTTCGGTGTGAATCACTATTCATGGATTCATGGTTATTGTACTGAATTGATGTTTCAAAAACATGTTTCAGTTCAAGTCAATCGAAGTTGATAAATTTTAATTATTTAATGTTTACATACCGACATAAAAGGTGGCGCACCCGTTACTTACTCTTAGTTGATAGCGAAAAACAAACATTTCGCCGACATTTAACAACGGATAACAACTAGTAACAGCAACAACAACAACATGCAATAAAACTACTGCACAATAAGAACAAAAAAAAAAAAAAACACAGCAACAAAATGGCTTAATTAACATTCCGCGAATTGTAGCCAAAGCTGCTCAGAGAACTCAATAAAAAAAAAGCGTCTTCAAATAAAACGATAGTCGCGCAATTTAATTGCACCAACACATTTACAGATAGTACATATACTAAATACACGCGAATAACAAGTGTATGGGTATGTTTAAATGGTGTGTGTGCCATCATATTCACATGTAAATACATTACATCGTATATGTATGTACTTATGTATATACATATGTACATTTGTGTAGACTGCATTTGTGTAGAAATGTTCACTGTACCGAAGTGTCCTTCAGTTTAAATAAATAAGGTTTGCGCTTTTCCTCTCTTTTCTTGTCGTCCTCTTTCGCGATACTTACAATTTCTTCCAAATTGTTCGACGGCTCCTTCATACCATGACGTCAATATCAGGAAATATCTGCAATTAAAGTGAAAGGAACAAATCAATTCCTCAATTTAAGTAAGAAGTTCTTAAAGAAATAGATTAAATTTTATTTCAAAATCTATTTCCAAGCTTAATTGCTTCCCGCTTTTTATTACGGTCCGATAAAACACCGGAAGTTCGGTTTTTCTGCTCCGCCCATTTTTAGTGTTTATAATTGCTTCAATATTTCAATATAATCTAATCTACTTCGCTTTCAAAAGTTTTTGTACGAAAAGTGCTGTGTGTATCGTATTCGAAACAATTTTAATGGTCCCGCAAATTTATTTTAAAGCTTTGCCCCTGAGCTCGCCTAATAAATCATTTAGTATCCTTTTCCGCTTAAGGTCACCCCATGCCACGCCACGCCAGCCGACTTCGTATAACAATGGAAGCCCTAAATAAATGCTAAATGCTAAAGGAGCTCGGTACTGTCTGTTACATGCTAAATAGATACATTCATTTAACATATATGTATATATATATACGAGTACATACATACAGACAACATAGTTGTGTGAAAATATCGTTAGCTTCAATACAGAAAAGACTATGTATGGTAGACTTGTCGTTTGTTTGGTAGATGTAACGGGTGCACCATCTTTTATGACGGTATGTAAACATTGAATAACTTTAACTTTTATCAACTCGATTGACTTGAGTAAAGCTTGTTTTTGAGAAGTCATTGTAGTAAAATTTGAAACATGAATCGCTTCACACCCAAACAACGCTCCATAATAGTGAGGCTCGAAAAAGTGATGGAAAACGCAGTAAAAGGGCCACATTTTGTTTTGGCCTTTAGAGGCGGCCACTTGATTGATGGATGTTGCATTCAAAAACTAGACCAAATAAATTGTAATGGACCAAATTTTAATAAAATTGTGTAGTCAGATATCGAAAATAGTTTTTTTTTAAGTTGTTCAATATTCACATATCGACATAAAAGATGGCGCACCCGTTACATCTACCAAACAAACGACAAGTACAGGTACTGAAGAAGAAAGGAAAGAAGGAAAAAAGGAAGGAAGAAAAAAAGGACGCATCTAAGTTTGCTTCATATTCTAAAATCCTGGCCTGCATGAAGCGTCGCCGTCGCCGCAAAGTGTTCTTTGATTCAATTCAATTGGGATACATTTTTTGTGTTGTTGTTGTTGTTCTACATTTTTAGCACTTTTACCTTCCAACCAAACAACCAACAGGTAGGTGTGGTGTACCTCGGTACCTTAACCACATCCTCTCGTCGTCGGTGTCGGCGATGTTTCCTACACTCAAGGGGATAATGGTAATGACGATGATGATGAATAGAATGAAAATGAGGCAAGACTGCTAAGTAGAACATCTTCGGAAAGTCATTAAAATTGAGATTTTGCAGCTTCTGCTTTTATCTTTTCCTTCTCTTCCGCTTGCTTCTCCTTCTCCTCCTGCTCCTCCACTATTTTTTTCTAGCTTGTATCGTAGAAGCAGACAAGAATGAATGCTATGAATGTAACTTGTTGAGTACGCCTTGTGTTAAAGAATGCAGATAAAAACTTGTTCTTGTTCCATTTATCGTGTGTTGAGGAGGAAGAAGGAAGAAGAGGAAAAAGAAGAAGTGTCATAAATGTGTCCCTGTGTACACACCTTTATATACATATATCGTATGATATGATAGACGTGGGACACAAATGGGGCACGATAAGTAACAATTAGTTATTTAATGTCATTACGCAAAACGCATTGACGCGGTACATGAGGCATGAAGGCCCCCTGAAGTACACAAATCAGTACTCATTCAGTACTCGTACTTTTTCTAAAGACTTTTCATCCACGTCCGTACATATATGTATGTATGTATTGCAGCATTTGATAGAGGGAGAAAGAGATGGATACTGTGGCATTCAATTATATTCTAATTCGATGTTGATAAAAGAGATGCACATAATTCGAATGGACCGGCTGAAGCTTGTAAGGAGAGGAATTTCTTTTAATAACTGGAATCGACACTTAAGAGTACCTCAAATGTACATACGAGTGCGTATGAATACGTACAATTAGAGACAATTACAAAACGTTAATTACGAGTATAATGAGTTTGCTTCCGTTGATCCATACAAAATCTAGTATTAGACTACTTTCGAATGTTCGGTTCGGTGGAATTAAAAACTAAATACTTTCCCAATTACGGTAACGGTCGGTAGTAGTCGGTCTGTGGGTCGGTGCAGAAGTCATAAGCTGGAATCATACAGAAAGATAGATGCCTTCCTGTCAACGGGATCAAACTGCATTCGAGCGCCGTTCACTTCAAAGAGTGCAATCATAACAAATTACGTTTAATTAAAGTAACCGAACCGACGAACAACTCGCTCGCTCGCTGACTCCAACTGTTGGGCCCGGCCGGCTTCCTGTCCTGAGCGACAAGTTCGGAACTCTAGGCAGAAGGCGCGCGCGCACTCGCAAACGACTGACTGCTGGCGGACTAGTCGCGTTGCCGCTTGCGATTGCAGCGTTGGCGGCGGTGGCGGTGGCGGTGGCGGAGACGGCGACGGCCAATGGCAATTGCGACGAAAACGAATGCTTTAAATATAGCAATCAAGCACGAACTGCATGACAGACAACAGCAACGAGAACAAATTACTATATCGCAACAAATAAGAGCAGATCGGCAGATCGCTAGATCTGTGTGGAGGTAGGGATGGATACGACGCTGCGACGAGTAGATAGATAGACGAGCTGAGTAGGTAGTTAGTTAGGTACGAGGTAGGTGCGAGCAGGCAGCATTATTCCCACAGCAGTCTTCTGCCGCCGCCGCCAGCACGAAGGAAGTAACGAAAGGCGAGCCCACCACAACATACTCACCACACACTCGCTTAGAGTTATGCACACCACGACGGCACTCCAACGCGGCGCAGTGCTTGGAGCTTGGGTGCCGCCGCCGCGTACTCACTGCACATAAATAACTATTCATCCAGAACTTGACAGCAGCAGCAACAACGACAACAACAACAACAACAATAGCAAAGCGAGCAAACAACACAAGAAGAAACAATTTTGAGAAACGCGAAAAATCAGTGGGAAGCAGACAGACGCTGTCGGTCTGAAACGATTCACTTCATGGAGCATAACAGTGTCGGGAGAGAGAGGAGAGACTGCTGCTGGGCCCCTTTTCTCAGGAATTACTCGTAAAAACCGACACAAAAAATATAAAAAAAACCAACATAATTCCATGGATATGACATTCCGTTTTTTTTGGAATGATCGTAGATAATGTTTTTGGAAGAAGGTTCGTTCGTCAAGACCGCACCCAAAAAAAATTATTCTCCTCAAAATCGTCACCATCATCAATGGCATTTTTGAAGACGCTAAACAAACAAATAAATGCAGTAGTAGAAAAAGTAAACTCCGAAAAAATATATTGTTAGCTTAGAATAAGAAAAATTTAGTAACTGACCTTACGTTAGAGCCAGATTCGGTGATTGCGGCACAGCCGCGAAATGTAACGCATGCGTATCGTTTCGAAGCACCTGCTGGCCGCTCGCTGGTCGCTGCACGTCGTAGTCCAGATATTTAGATCTTCGCCAACACAAACACACACACACTCGGTCGTACACAAACGCGTACACAATGAATTTTTGTTGAGCTTCCACAACGGATGGACGGACGGATGGACGGACGGGACGAAACGTTCGATTGACCAAGCGAAATCGGCCGCGAAAGTAGCCGCGCGAAGTAAGCACAAGAGTAAGGCCTGTAAGGAATTCGTATAGTAGTGCAGTTGGTATGTGTGCCGACGCGTCTGACGCGACTAAAAGCGGAAAAATTTAATTTTTTTTGGTATTTTGTGGAGTTTTTAGTTTTAGTTTTTGTTTTCTGCTGAAAATTACTTCGTTTACAGCGTAACACGACCGCGCCGCGCAAACTTTAAGCGTGGAATGCGAAGAGACAGGGTAAAACCGGAATGGACGGATTCGACGTTTCGCTGCAGCAGCAGCAGTGATGTCGAGTAGTGGCGGCAGCTGCTGCGCACTCGCTCGCCGCAACGGAGCGACTCGATTGTATTTGGCTGAATGGTGGTGGTCAGTTGGCACGACGGTTGGCTGATTCGGTTGGTTGGTTGGTTGCTTGGCTGGCCTGGGCTGGTTGCTAGTTCCGTTGATGGGTTGTTTGACTGTTAGTTCCGTTGCTTGTTCGCTGCTCTCCACTCGCTGCTTGTTGTTGGTAACTTAAGATCTCACCAAGTTAAGCAGATATTATGATACCTGGTACGATGATTCGATACTCGTTTTCCTTTACGAGAGCATGTACATATTTGAACACAACGACGACGACGACTCGCCGTTACGCTTCATGACGCGAATCTTGCCCGTGCACACACACCGGTTGGTGATCGTCACTCGTTTGACTTGGTTGGCCGTCGTTTGGTGTGAGAATGGCCGATTGACTGAACAGTTATTGGATTACCTGAATGCTTGACTGATTGTCAATACTTGTCGCAATCAAACTGCTAGAAGTCAGTTTATTGCACGAAACGAACATTCATGAATGGTTTCCGCGATGTACATTTTCTTACACGCACGCAGAAAGCCGTTTCTTTCACTTAGCAATTTATTAGATTTTCTTTTAAGCCAGAAGAAATCATTTTTTCTGGATAATTTCTGCTCATACACGTAGGCACGCACGCTTTTGTGTTTTCTTCCTTATTAAAATAATAACAACAATTCACTTCTCTGTTATCTCTGCATAAATAACTTTTCATTTAGTACTTTATCAACTTCTTGCCTTTTCTGAACTTTTATTATAAGATAAAAATCATATTTTAATAATTTGTTGGCTAGATTAGAAAACACGTCCGCAAGCAGTTCAAATCGCTGGAAAACTGCCTTCCATGATATTCACCATGAATTTTCATTGATTGCGCGTACTCTTCGCCTCTCGCTCACTCACGTACATACAGATGCCATCAATCTGCCGCTTATGATCGTGTCTTACCTGTCAGTCTGTTACCTGTTTGTGCTCCGTCCTTCTGTGCTTACATTGCTCACCTGTTTTACGCGATCACGAGATTGCCGTCTTTCTCGCACGAACTTTTCAAAAGCGTGGCTGAGCTGCCAACTTGTTAGTATGTTTGGTTTCGAATAAAGTTTAATACATTTGTAGTTATAATATAAAAGATGGTTTCTGGTACTTAATTTTAATTTTAAGGTACAAAATAAACCTTATATATTTATATTTAGATTCCAATTCGTTCGACCTTTTTTCCTGAAAATTTATTTTAATTGGCGTGGCGCAATTGGCTAGCGTGTTCGTTTGTTAACCGAAAAAGGTTGGTGGTTCGAGCCCACCCGGGGCCGGATGCTGAAATTTTTAGAATTATTTTTAGAAAATTTTTTATTTTTAGAAAATTAACCCTTATTTATTTATTATTAAACTAACTGGAGTGACTGATTGATTGATTCTGTTGTTTATTTGAAAGTTTTGTAGCGACTGGATTCTGTTGCTTATTTGAAAGTTTTGTAGCGACTGGATTCTGTTGCTTATTTTAAAGTTTTATAGATACTGAAACAATTTTTAAGTAATGGGCTTAAGAGACAGTGGATTCATTATATCCAGAATACTTGTTGTCAAGTTAGATAATGCACAAACCGAGCGTGGGACATTCTACAATACAGGAAACAGATGATTTCTACTACTGTACATTTAAAACTATGACTTTGATAAAACTTACAATGAAAACAGATGGCGTGATTAGCAAAGTTAGAAGAGGAAATAAGAAAGTAAGGTAAGTGGAAAACTGTTTCGCCTTCGCCTTTTAATGGCAAAAACAAGCTACCAAATAAATAAGCTTTTTTCAACTCTTATAAAAAATGTTAAGTGTTAATTTCGAATATTTACCTTAAATTAATTACAGGTAAAAAAATTTTAACTTTTATTGAAAAGAATGCATATATCGTATTAATAGCTTTAGAACTAATAAAAAGGGACTAAATAGAAAGGTAAATAAAAAGGGGGAATAAATAAAAAGAGGAAAAGGCGATATCAACACTTTTTTAACCACCAAAAGGAGTGATGTAATTTCTTGATTAAAAATTACAAAAATGTTTACATATTCGCATTATCTCTCGGTTAAGATTGGAAAAGCTGTATGAAGCAAGAATTTCTTCTCTTTTTACTTTTCTTCTATTAACAAAATTTGATTTTTCCTTCAGGGTCAGCAAAAGAAGACCTTTTCTTCAGGTTATACATAAACACACACACACACACATTCATAAAATATGGACATATGTATGTATGCATAATTTTCATAAAATCAATGACATCACAAACGAAATGTTTGTAAGCAAAGCTTTTTGTGACGAAAGAGCAATACAAATTCAAATCTTCATCCTTAATTCTATCACTTACTTCCTTTTTCTGGTTTGCTCTCTCTCTCTCTCTCTTTCTGTATTTTCTTATACGAGTATATTTCTTCAAACAATAAAAACTCTGTTGGATTGTGTTGAAATTGTTGAAATGTAAGAGAATCCGTAACCACAAATTGTGCGAACACCGCCGAGCACGAACGACAACAACGCCGCGTCGTACCGAACGGATGTCGGTCGGCCTCCAAGAATGTAGCGAGAATGTGCCGCCTCCCCCAAAAGAGAGTCGGCCGGCCGGGCCGACAAGGCTTTCACGGAATTCAGTGAAATTCAGTCCGTTGAAGTCAGTGCTTCGGGCAGCGTCGACAACGTCGTATAGAGAGCGCGTAAAGGCTAACGTCGAACGGCTAAAATTCATATTCTTAGAAATATCATTTCTTGTTTATTTTCTGTTAATTGTGTTTAAATATAGATAGTTAGTTATTCTGAAAAAAGCAACATTTATAAAGAGAAAAAGAACTAACAAACAAAAATACGGAACGTGAAAGAAAGTCTTCTCAACGAGGCCTCCTTTCTTTAAAGTGCCGCGCCGCGCCGCGCCGCGCCATCTTTTCAATGGTAAGGAAGCGACAAGAAAAAAAGGAGGCTGTGCTCCGTAGTTTTATTGCTGTTGTTGTTGTTGTTGTTGTTATTATTCTTGGACTTCATTCAATTATTGAAAATATTTACTCTGCCTCGTGGCAGCATTTTGTTGTTTGTGATCGACTCGCTTACACTGTAAGAGAAATATGGCATCATACACTTGGAGAAAAAGTCTTTCAGGCTTAGCATCTGTCAGTGGCGCGCAATCGAGATGTCTCACTGACAGCTCTTACAACGCTTCGTGCCAGAAGAAGCAAACGTTACGGACAAACAACCATTAGTAACTAAATTAATTATAACACATTTTTGTGGTCTTATTTGAACATAATAAATTTGCAGAATCTTTCTTTAAATCTACACGATTCGTGCTGTAGTATTTAACGCTGTTAACGCTGTTGACTGGACTGCTTTGATCGTTCTTCAGATTCAGACGATTCAATTGGTCGCCGCCTGCACCCTAAGGGTGCCTGACTGGCGTTGTCTTATGAATAGCAAACAGATGCAAACAAACAATGGTTACAACGAGGGTGAACCCAATTATCTTGCCCTGTATCCCTTAAAAGCCTTAACCATTAAGCTTTTTGGAGATTTAGCTAATTCTGATCTTTCTGTGAAAGATTTTCTCGTCAGACAAATGACAATTATGTACATTAAAAGTAACATATCGCATGCGGTAAGCGATTATCGGTTTTTAGTGGAAATGTTTTTCATAATGATTTTTAGTTTTTTAAAGAAAAAGTAGTTTTAAAGAAAGACATTAGACAATTTGGACGAGTATATTACCAAATCTTATTGAACTTTCTTGAAATTAACAAAATTTTTTATAAGTTTTTTTTTTATTTTTTTTAAAATTTTTTTAATTTTTTTTTTTAATTTTTTAAAATTTTAAAAAATTTGTTTTTAATTTTTTTAATTTTTTTTTTTTTTATTTTTTTCTTATATTGTTTACTATGTAGTGTCTAAAAAAATTCTTGAGCATCTTTGCGTGTTCGCAATGTTAAATTTTGAATTTTGAAAATCAATGATAAAAACTAATAATAAATTACAGGCAATATAAGAGAGAGAGAGAGAGAGCAGTAGACTCTGCAATAAGAAAAACTGCAATAACAAAAAACCAAAAATTGTTTCGCTTTTTGAGGGGTTGTTTTAAGGGGGTTGCTTACGAGTGCGGACCCTCTTCCTGCCTGCTTTTCAATGTTTTCCATTTCATAATTTTTTATTATACGTGTATAGACCTTCTAAAATATCTTAACTGAAATTACTCCCAAAGATTTTAAGCCAAAATCATTTTCCTGTTTCAATTCGTTATTAAAATTTTTTTGTATGAATTCGTTGTTCTTTTCTTTTCTCTCTTGATCTGCCGCACTTTTTTCTCGTCGTCGTCGTCGTCGTCGTCGTCGTCTTTTTCTTTCTTTTTTTTTTTGTGTGATAATTTTATTTTCCTTTAAAATTGGTTACTACGAGTATTTTATTTCATTTTCATGCTCATCATGATGATGATTTTCATAACGTACGTAGTAAGAAATTCGTTTCTTAAAGCAGAGAAAATATATGTCTTTATTTTGCATCTTTTGTAACGCAAATAGCTGGAGAAGTACCTGATTAAAATAATCATATTTACGCAATAAAGCGAACAAACAAATAAAGAAAGGAAAGAAAAGAAAAGGAAAGGGGAAAAATAGCTTTAGTGCGAGTAAATTCACTAAAAGCTACACAGCGCAGGCAGACGGACTCCTTGAAAACAAAAATCGTAATTAAAAGGAAAACATATTTTCTTCTCTGATTATTACGAAAAATTCTATAAAATAATTGCATTTTCATTTTAAATTTTTATGTTTTTAAACTTCAACAAATCAGACTCTATAGTAAAAAAAGCGAAGAATGCGTTTTTAAGAAGAACTCTTAAACATTATTCTTTAATATAATAATATTGCCGTATGTCTCTCCATTCGCCAATATGTTTCCTTTTCCTTTTGATAGGTTCGACCGGCCTACGGTCTATCAATCTAGAAGATTTCAATGTTACCAGAACTTTAGCAGACAAAGTTTTGAAAACGAAAAGTTGCTCACTTTTAACTTCATTCCATCGAAAATGAAACTTCCGAGAAAGTCACACACGCGTCACTTATGTTACAAGGAAATGACATTTTAAAGTTTTGCTCCGAACATATCGTCGTTTTTGACACACCAACTGACGACGACCTTGCAGAACAAAAAAAAGTTAAAAAAAATTAATCAAACGAAAACCAACAAACGGCCCTTTCGAAGAAGTGCTATGTTTAGTTTGTAAGAACCTTTTAACCTTTCAAACTCGATCACGAGAGAAACTTAACGAACAGAACCTCCGTAGGATGAAGATAGAGAACAGAACCTTAATGCATTAGACCTTACCGTAGACCATTTTCCCCCCGTAAACTTCCGTACCTTCCAAATGATCAGTAGAGAATCTTTACGTAAAGACACTTAATGTAGATAGAGAACCTTCACGGACCTTGCTGTCGAAAACCGTTGCATAGACAACGTTCTGTTCGGTGAAGATTTAAATTTATTTTTATTAAGATTTAAAATGAATGTGGACCTCCTTCCTTTACGAAGAGGACCCACCCGCCCATCAAAAACTTTCCCATAGAGAACTTCGAGTGAGTTTCAAGGCTTGAACAGCTTGAAGAAATAGAGTTAATTCAAAAGTAGACAATTTTATACTGACACAAGAAACTTTTCAGCTTGCTATTTTTATGAAATTCAAATTAAACAATTTTTTGTTGAAATTTTAATGGAACTGATATAGCATATTTTTGCTATTCATTTCTCAATTCCTTTCAGTCTTCAATTTATCCTTTTCTAAAATTATTTTTCATATTTTATTGTAACTATTTTATCGTAATTTTTGTATTATTTGGTGCTAATGGCAAAATGGGCGATAAACTTTTGAAATCAAATGAATAATGTACATACATATCTTCTAGTATACATACATATATATTGTATGTACATACTCTTATACAGACGTATGTACAGACTTATTAAAGCTCTGTTGTACATTTCGTATACACTCGTAGCTAAACTAAAAGTTCTTTGCAAGCAAACAAGCAAAATCTAAACAAAAGAATCGCAAAGATTTTAGTTATTTTTAGGTTTCACGAATTATTTTTCGAGGGGAAAAATATGATAAAGTTGATTCTTACCACATGGTTTGCAAGCGGAACAATTTTTATTATCGTAATTAATTTTCTTTTTATGCATAAATTGAAAATTCAATGCGAATTTTAATAATCAATATACAGGAAAATCGTATAAATTGATTTAGTTTCTTCCATAAAAGAGGAAAATTATTTAATCGATTATTTAAATAAAAAAACTTTAAGAAAGAAGAAGCAAGAAGAAGAGGAAGAAGACGAAGGGAAATATATGTATATCAAAACTGGCATGTGGCAAAACTGTCAAAACTAAATTTGACTTTGTTTGATTTGTTTTGACAGTTCAGCAACTCAGTTTCAGTTCAATCATGTAGACTTTTAGTGAAATGAATAATGCTGCCGCTATTTACACGTTATGACGGATATATACGACAGCTACTCGTACATACGACAGGCGCAACGTGCAGCTACTACATTCAGCAGGAACAATTCAAAATTCAGTAGTCAGAAATTCCCTTTTGGCATAAATTATAAAAAGTTAAATTAAAAACTGTCACTACCAGAGAATCTACATACTCGTACATAGTTCATTAACAGTAAACTAAGAGAACAGCTGTTGTTAACAGAGAAACTATTGTTATTAGAATGGAATCTGCATATTCCATTCTTAGTTTTCTTAGAATAACTGATTTTTTTACACAAACAAATTTTTTACATCATCAGCAGAGATTTACGGTAAGAGATAAATAAATAGTTGCATTCAGCGTACACTGAGCCAAAAACCAGCCTTTGTCGCCGTTTATTCTAGCACGATTTGGCAATTGTTTTATTGAAAAAAGTTAGTAATAGGATATAATTAAGCCTGATAAATATTACTTTTATTATGAGTCGTCCAGTCGACATTTATGATTTCGTCGATATTTGCCAAATGGCCACCACGACCACGTCTACAGACATCAATTCAAAAATCAAAATTTTAAATTCTTCAATTCTTGCAAGCAACACCGGATTTTACCTAATATTTTTCATTTACAGACTGTTACAGTTTGGCGCGAAAAATGAAAATTTTTTGTATTAAATGTGAAAAATTGATAACTTTTTCTATTAACAAACAGAAAATTGAATATATTTCGTTTAGCAGCAATTTTATTAATAAAAAATTGCTATTTTGGGAGAGGAACTATTTGTTATAGCATACACTGTGTTGTGCGTTAACAGCTTATAAATTCTCTCTCTCTCTCTTCGCTGCATCTGGGAAAGTTTCTAGAACTAACAGAGCAATCATTGCATTTATCACACAAATTAACAGAGAAACTGCTGCAGTATAAGAAATGAACTGAACAAATTGCCTCTAATAACTTTTTTGTCGTAGAGAAATATCAATGAAATGGCCATTTATCATGTCTGCCTGCATACACTCTGGTCATAATGTTTGAAGATAGTAAAATGTATTTTTAATGATAAATTTTTGTTCTCGAGGTGTTTATTATACTGAGAATTATTTTAAAAATAGCCATGATTTGATCACTTTTACGACGACCTCTAAAGAGCAGAATGAGCATTTGTATGGTTCCTTTTATATTAATTTAATGTTTATGACAACTGAAATTATTAGAAGTGAAAAATCTTTATTTTAATATGTTTTATTATTATGTACATAAATTGAGTAAAAAAATTGCTATAAATTACGCTCAGTTTGCAAGAGAAAATATAACGACTTTTGTGTGTATGTATATAGATAATAAAAATTGACCGTGAATAAATTAAGTGAGATTTTAAAAATCAAACAGCAACAAAAAAAAATGCACTATTGTTAATGTCAATCAATCATAAGACACTTTGGCAAAACGAAACTAGAATTTCGCAAAATTCATATAAATTTTGTACTTATTTTATTATTTTCTTAATGATCATGGCCTATATATAATCAACTGTGTGCTTGTGTAGGTGTGTGTGTGTGTGTGTGTGTTTGTGTGATGTATAAATATAGCTGCTTCTTCGAATTCAAAATGTTTCCCATATATTCAATGCTTGGTAATTTTTTGGTTTTTAATTTAATTTGCAGAAAAAGAAAATCAGTTTTTTTTATACTGCATTATCGATTCTCCGCATCTTGACAAATCATTAACATCAAACATCTTACATTGCTTGGCAGTGAAAAAAGTGGCAATACTTTATGCTTCGTTACGTGTTAAGAGCATCCAATTTGTCTTTTTGTCTCCACCAAAATCTCAGAATGCGTCGGTGCGCTGAGATGTTGCTGACGCTGCTGATGCTGGATGTTATAAATTTCCAGCCATTCATTGTTTAGCGTAGTTGAGCTGGCGGTGGATGGAAATTCTTGATTGTCAGATTGTGTGAATTGAAGCAGAAGGAGCTTTTGTTGGCGCTGCCAGCTCATGCTTGAAAACTGTCCCGAATGTGAGCGGAATGAATTTTGCGTGAACGTTTGTTGACGGTGACGTTATCGTATATGTACGATAGAGAGCGAGAGAGAGAGTACGTATGTACATTTGCAATCAATTGATGTCTTTAGGACAACACACACGACTCATGCATGACATTTCTCGTTTCGTATATGAATAATTCGATGAGAGAATTATTGATGGCTCTTTAGTGAAATTATGAGAGAATATTTGTTAGCTGCAATTAAACGCATTTAGCTTTTACTATATGTATATGCAAGAACATACATAAAAACACATTTATTTCCAAAAACATGTATTAAGTTTTAGCCAAAAAAGTTTGGAGTACAAAAATGGTTTTCTTCCTATAATCGCAATTGTTCGAAACTCACATGCCGGAACTTTCCCATGCACTGATTCATAAACGAATTGTCATGAAAGAATTTTAAGTTTGCTGGAAGGTGATTTGAAGTGATGTGATATGATGTGATGTGATGTGATGTGATGCGATGGTGCTGAAGGTGACAATGATGATATTGCCCTGCTGTTAAAAATGCTGATGCTCTGAACGTGAGGTTATTTGTTATGCTAAAGCCTTTTAAAAGGCTAGTAAGAGTATCTTTTCTGCTTCTCTCTCTCTCTCCCCCTCTTCTTCCTGTTTATCACTCACTATTCGCACGATTCAATATCATCAGTACTATAGTTATCGTAGTGAATTGAATACGTACAATTCAATTTCACGCTTGATGCAACAAACACACTTGATGCAGTAGCAGCAGCAGCAAAATCAGTAGAATCAATAGCGACCACAGCAGCAGCAACAGCAGCAGTAGAGGCTTCCTCCTTTTGTTCCTCAAGAATTGCTTGCTTGAT
Source organism: Conops quadrifasciatus (assembly GCA_949752815.1). Lineage (NCBI taxonomy): Eukaryota > Metazoa > Arthropoda > Insecta > Diptera > Conopidae > Conops > Conops quadrifasciatus. The sequence continues at coordinate 10,125,760 of OX457077.1, read as the reverse complement.
ACTCATTGTTTTTTTCTTCATGATGATGCTATGTTTTTTTTGTGTCATGCTATCAGTGGCAAGAGATATTATTGTCTTCCTATTGTTGTTGTCATTTTTATGGTCGCTTTTATTTGTGCCATACTTGGTTGGATACTTCAGAGTGGCAACAAAAAACCGAATGAACGATGAATCAACGAGTCAATAAACGCTAGCAGAAGGTTACAATGAAAGAATCAATGGATCTTTCTGTTGGAGTGATGGAAAATGTTAGTGTAAAAGTGATGCGTGAAAAATGTTTTGCTATCAGACAATTTCGAAGACTCATGCAAGACTTCCACGGATGGTGAAAGGAAGGAATGTAAATTAACTTAACCTACATGTGTACGAGTGTATATTGTTTTGAACTTAACGAGGTTGTCCTGTCTGGAGAGAATACTTCTTATATGGTGTTTTCATTAAGCGGTTTTGCTTCGGTTTAGCGCAAAACTGGTTTTCGCAGCGAAAACCATGGTTCCAAAACCAATAAATCTCCATTGAATTCAGCGCAAAACCAAAAAAATACTTTCTGGTTTTAGCAGTTTTCAACACTGTTTCGAAATTCGAAAACTAGACGCCATAGCCTTGTCTCTTTCTATAGAGTAATATGGTAGAAATAGATAAATATTTTACACAAAAATATTCTATCAAAATTAACGAACAAAACAAAACAAAACATTAGTTTTACCCACAACAAAAACAACAACATCAAGGGGACGAAACCCAGCAAAACCAAAAATAAAACCAGTTTTGTATGGAAACACTTGACCGATATTCGAAAGCCTAAACCAAAACCAAAACCCTTTTATGGAAACACCATATTTCTTTTCTTTCTTTCTTAATTGCTTTCAAATTAAATTTAACAATCTGTAAAATTAATTTTTAAAGAGTTACAATCATTCAGAAATTTTCAAAAGGAAAATTCGTATTTTTTTGTCGCTTTTTTTTTGTTTCTTTGTTTTCTGTTTATGTTTTTAATCAAAGAGTGGTTGGTCAGCTTGATTTTAGCCAACAACGTGGTTACCACCTACAATTCATTGCTTTGCCTGAAGCGACAACAACAACAACAACAACTAGTATTTAATAGAGAGACATAGGTACATACATATGTAGCCTAACATAAAAGCCTTTTCGAGCGTTCATCTCGAACACATGGTCCTCCGCCTCTTTCAATACAAATAAGAACGCCCAAACCAAGCACCGCTGCTTGTCGCCAAAATACAAATACACCGCCACTTTTTCCCCCTTTCTTTTTGTGTCCACTTGACTGATTTTGCTGTTGTTGTTTTTTTTTTTTTTTGTATGAAAAGTGTACACTTTTGATGCAGTATGTTTTTTCTCTTACTTTACAAAAGCTTTCACAAGAACAAAGGCTTTGTTGACTTTCCTGTTTCGTGTTAGTCTTGTTTTTGTTTTGCTGTTGCTTTGAATTTTCCTCTTCCTCTTTCTATCTCTCTCCGGAAACTTTCTTTTTTATTTGACGTTAGCTTTCGTTCTTGGGCAATTCTCTGAAGGCGGTTTTTTTTTCTACGGCTGAAATTCTCAACACCTGTTGATACGAGGTCTGGGTTTCTTTCTTTCTATACCTTCATCGGATTTTGAAGGTTTTCATTCTTTTATTTAAACTTTCGTTTGAATTTTGTGTGAAGCCTTTTCTTTACACAAAGCAAATTTGAATTAGCACGGTTTAATTTGACACACGGTAAAGTAGCATAAATAGAATCATATGTTAACAATTGGATTAAGATTCATACAATTTTGTAAACGCTCCTAAAAGGAGTCACTTAAATCATTTAAATAAATACTCGTAAATAAATAAACTCAAGAGATTAATTGCAGGAGAAATTTAAGACGATATAAAGTTGAAGGCTAAAGTAGGAGAGACGAGATGAAATGAGATTTATTAAATGCTCCATTTGATGAATTGATAAATTTGATGAATTGAATGAAATATGTTCAGGCCGGTGGAGAAATTTGAAACTCTGGAACTGGAATTACTGCGTTTAATGAAAATGTGTACCTACATACTTCTTGTTCCTTTTCCTTATTATTTTTCAGTCATTAACTTAAGTGTGTACTCAATGGTACCAAAGTAATGAGTTTGCACAAATTTCCATTAAGTTAATGAGTTTTTTTTAATTAAGATATTAAAAGATCATTTAGGAAACCTAAAGACAGCTTTAGGAGCGGGAGAAGTTTTTCATACTGTGGCACTGTTGCTATTTAAAAAAGCTGTGCAATTTGGTGTAAAGAATCCACAAAGAAAAAACCTGCAAAATAACCCTTGATAACTTGATATTTTTCCTTCATAACCTTTCACCAAAATGTGAAGGTCTACCAAAAATCATATGGTTTTACGCGGTATTCGTGTACTCCTCCTTAAACCGTTTTATACACGATTTAATATCAGTTACAGCCATATAAAGAACCATTTTAAAAACCATATAAGGGTGAAATTTCAGGAGAAACTCAAATAAGTTAATTGATACTCTTAAGTATTGTATACATATACAAAAACTAAATATATTTATTTAGTATTTATTTATTTATTTTATTTAGATTTATTCCGTTATACATACATGTCGTATGTCTTATACAAATATTTGGGTATGTGGGCACCCTTTTACTATCTTCACACAATTTTTGTAATTTACAGGTCTATTCTCGATGTCAAGTTTCTTGACAATTTCAAAAATCTTTACTAACGAACGAGTTAACGTAGTAAAATCGACAAAAAAACACTCTGAAAATTCACAAAAGTACAATATAATGTGAACACTTCTGCTGCAAAGCTTTTCAGGGTTGCCAGCCCGTTCAACGCTTTTGTTTTCTTAAATTTGTTAAATTGTTTGGCAACAATGAAATTGTATACTAATTAGTTATTTAATTTTTGTATTTAAAAAGACACAATACAGCCGTACTTTATCCGTACGATACAAGTCAATATTTTAAAGCAAAAAAAGAAAAAAAATAGTTATATATTTATTTATTACCATATTTATTTACATATTTATGTCAACTCTTCGTGTTAATTTGCAATTTGCGGTGATTCCGCTGTCCATTACGACCTACACGCTTCCGGGTAGAAAGCACGCTTCCTGTTGAGTTCTCGATGAATTACTCGGTCAGCGAGACTCGTTACCTTGAGTATTAAAAGGAACAATAGCCTCGATTAACGCTAAGGGTGCCTCATTCGATAATGTCCAGTTAGTGACGAAATCAAATTAACTATCGTCGGTTTTTTCAGTTGAAACAACTGAACAGCTCTTTTAAAGTAAATAAAAAAGAGAAGTAAGGTACAAGAGAATGTAGGCAGGAGAAGGAGGGAAGGAAGGAAGGAAGGAGGGAGAAACATGCTTTAGTGTTGTGTGATACTATTGTTCTTCTGAGATTTCCTCCATGAACTGGTTTGCCCCGGTCTTACCAACCACCAGCTATTAACTGCCACCTATAGAACCGACAGAACCGACGGAACCGACAGACCGCAAAGAGTATTATTTGCATTAACACTTGCCACAATGCTTCCATTTTCCTCACATTCCGTTTTTTACCTTCATTTGCTCATATTTTTTATCACTTTGCATACTTTAAATGGAGGTAAAAAAGTGTCTTCAATCGGAAGGGCCGACGTCTGTACGTGGTTGTTGAGGAATGGTATTCGGTTGATGGTTGTTACTAATGAAAATGTCGCTCATTCTCTTGTACAGTGTTGGATTTTATTAGTTTTGCATAGATTTTATTTTTTATTCTCATTCTCACGGTAAATACTCTCTCATGGCGAAAGGAAAAATTTTTTATTGCAATTCGTCGTTGTCTTTAATTTAATTTAGAAAACATCTGCTTGATTGACAACGAATTTCTGACACATGAAATGGACGCTGACACACAAAATGGCTGTTGGACACATCAAATGGACACAGAACACAGAACTGAAAATATTGGACCTTATGTTGGACGACATTCATTAGGTTTTATTTCATTTTCATTCAAGCTTATTGCGAACATAATCGTAAAAAAAATTAGGTACCCATAAAAATTGGAAAAGAAAAAAAAAGGAAAATTGATGGGTTTATTGTTTTGTGGGTGAAGAAGATTATATAAAAAACCAATAAAAACGACTAGGGCGGTCTAACGTTTAATAAAAGTTTATAACGAATGAATTGCGAGATTGTACAATATATACCATACTATTTATTTTCTTCAATGCATATGCTATACACATACTTTTATATTTTTACTTTAAATTTTTGCTGTAAAATCAATCTTACTTCCAGAAAAATTTTTTAAAGTAGGTACATCGATTTTAAGCTCTCTATAATCTGCTGAAATCGGCTTTTTGTACTCGACTTTTACTCATGTACCAGGATACCACGGTAATATATGGTACCTCCGTTACAAAAATTATAAATATTTCTAAATCTAAAACAATATTCAAACAAAAACTATGACCAACAGGCTGGGTTGTCATGTCGAATGCTTTGTCGAGTTTTCGACATTTTCGACATGTCGAATACCTACGGTATTCCTACTACCAAGCCAAATTGGAGTAGATTACACAAAATTGTCGAAAACTCTGAAGAATATACCTTCATCAATTACAATAAGAACAAACGAACGCTACAAAGATTTTTGGATGAAAAATACATGAATTTCAATTTTATTTATGAGTCCAGTCCAGTAATTTCTTTGTGAAAAAATGGAACATTTATGGAATGACAATGAATTTTATTCATTCAAAGTGCTGAGTCTGGATCGTCTCTTATTTCGATGTCATCAGGCTATTCCTGTATTATTCTTGTAATAAAAAAACGATATTTGTATTCTTTGCATTCTTTAAGTTCTGGAATGTTGGAGAGTTTTCGACAAGGTTGAGGTTTTCGACATGTAAAAAAGTACTCTACAGTTTTTGTAGACTTTACGTAGACAAGGTCCGAAAATTCTTGTCGAATGCCAACCCTGCCAACAGATCTATTCTCGCAGTCAAGTTCTTAGTTGACAACGCTACTTGTCAAGTTTTCTACAGATCTTGATACCTAACAAGAACATAATAAATCACAATAAAAGTGAAGTACCTATACTTAGAAAGAGGTGCAAAATTCAGAAGGCGTGGTAGCAGCATCTTTTGCGCAGAATGTTGCTATTTTAATGTTTTCTTCTTTATTTTCATTAAAAATTTTCTATGATCTATTTTTATATTGTTTTGACCTAATTTCTTAAAGCTGTGTAATTTTTTTTTTGCCAAGTTTTTTTTTTGTCATTTGTTTGTGGTGCACATAATGATGATGATAATGTTTATTCAGTAAAAAATTGGGCAAATTTTTTTATTTTAAGGAAGTGGTTATTTTTTATTTTTCTATTTCTCTTTCATAAGATTTCATAAATTTTTTAAGTTTGCTTGAGTTCTCATCATGATCTTGTTCAGGCAGCATCCATTTTTGTAGTAAGAATTTTTTGAATTCATTCAGAAATAATGATAGGTAATGATAATCCAAGGAAACAACTAATTTTATTCTGTGTCTTTTGTTTTCTTTTCTCTTTCAGTCTCATAATCTACAAAAACGCATCTACGCATCTTCAACAGAATCAGTTCAAAGAAAGAAGAACAAAACGGGAACAAATCAATTCATCAAAGAATTTTATTAAAAGTGATATTAAAATAGAATTTATATACAGAAATGAGTACATAGTATAGTCAGTCTTAACGGATAGAATAAAAACAGAAAACAAACACCAAAATTTCCAAAGTTTTAAGAACTTTGGCAACCACAACAACAACAATAAAAATCAAAACCCCCCAAAAGAAAACCAACTGAAAAGGGCGAAAAATGGCCGACGATCATTCGCCAATGTGTTTGCAGAAGAAAACACGCAGCGCCTCGATTTGCGCCACGACCGGAAGCATCGAGCACGCTTTACAAAATCTGCCCTCAGGCAACGCCACACCCGAGGGCGGAGGCACGCCCAGTTATCGCAGACGTCGGCCCGCGACCAGGACGCAGAGTGCACGCATCTCGGCCACCGGTGCCAGATCGGTGAGTGATGCTCGATCGTGAGCAGATTTTCTTTTTATGCCAAAATTAAACCATGACACAGAACGAAAGAAGAAGAAGAAGAAGAAATCTTTTGAATTTTTTGTTCCAAAAAAAAAATTACGACTCACCAAAGAAGATGATGACGCACTAAAGATTTCAACGCAAACGAACATAAACAAATCTCTTGAAACGCATTTCACTTCTCAAGCAATCAACAGATTCACCAACCAACCAACCAATCAACCAACCGAGGAGACCAACAAAAAACGGGGGATCTTTCGAGATCAATGACTCTAGCTTCTCCTTGGTTTCATTTTCGTATTTATTAATAGAATTCAATTATTTTAAAATTTCATTGCGTTCCATTCGGTTGCGTCGTGTTGGTGCAGCCGTTGCCATATTTTATGGATTGCTCTTGCTGCCGTACGTACATACATACATATCAAGAAGACTCGACGGCCCTGCTAACCCTTCCTTGGTCCTTGTTTTGTGTTACATTTTATTTAATGTGTTTTGGAATTGTTTGATCCTCAAAGGGCTCAGAGAACCCTGCGGAACCAGCACCCGGCACCCAGCTTTCAGCGCATCACAAGGTTCTAACTAACAAGGTCCTGTTTTCAGCGCTGGAGATAAAATGAATATGTTGCGTACAGCGTAATCCCTTTGCGTAATTTTTGTGCGGCTTTATTGCTTTATAATTACTTTTAATTCTGCATCTCGGAGACTCCGAGACACCAGAGGAACAAATTGGATTCATGTAGACCGACACTGACTGACCGAGACACCGACACAGTTACGGCCAACATTGTGTGTCAATGAGTTTTCAACAACAACAGCAAGAAAAAACCTTCTTCATTAAAACTTCAGCCTGAAAAATTGGGCTTTTAGAATAATCGAATCGGAATAAATGGAGTTTTTGTTTGGACGACAAATTGATACATTTAGATTTTAATAAATTGGTTAAAATGTGCCTTTGTATAATCGAGGTATGGCCGCCTCTACCAATGTGAGACCTCGTACGCAGCATAATAACGAATCTTACTTTGACATTTAAGCTTTTCAGCCAATATTCGAACTAAAGAGGAACTTAATTATTTTCATCATAAAATTATATTTCGCTTTATGGATTTTATATATTTATAAAATATGTGTATAATATATTTAGTGAATGGATTTACAGCTTTTCAATCAATTTATTTTGTCTAAAAAGTCTAAAAAAATAAATGAAAAACATTTGAATACCCGAAGGGTGATACGCATATGCCCCGTAGGAAATTTGAGATCACTTACGGCATAATTAGCTCCGTAATTACTTGCAATATACGATAATAAATGGTTTTTACTGGATACATTTTTTATAGTTCATTATTATACAATGCATTATTCTCAAACTTCAAATAATGCAGAAGGCTTTTTTTTATTAAGCCTTCATAAGGTTTAAAAAGTCCCGCTTATAACTTTAGTTTAAGATAATAAGGCTGACGGTGCGGAATAAACCGCATAGAGGAAGGAATAAATAAACTGTTTATTGCCTGAAAAGTCAAAATTTAGGGAAAATTTAATTTATATAAAGTAAATTATGCGCGTTGGTGCAAGATGGAAAGTGGTTTTTCCATCTTCTGCGCTCTTCCACTACACACACTATACATACGTATACGTATTTGTATGCAGTTTTATATACATATGTATGTGTGTCATATACGTGTGTGCGTGGTAGCGGCTGAATCCAGTCGAAAATTGTGCTTGCCGAATCGATTACGAAAGGAAGTACCACAAGTATACATATATCAAAAGTTCTTCCGACCTGAATTACCGTTACCGTTGCTTTGTAATCGAATCGGAATCGAAATTTTGCTTAAAACGCAGTCGACCGAGATTTATTTTTTTCTATTTTGGCCCCCTGCCCCCCTTTCCTGCTTATCGTTCGCCAACCAAACTTGGTTGAGGTTTAAGCGGCAAAGCATTGAAGACTACGGCTTTCATTTGGTATTGTTTTTGGCCCCAATAAGACCATAAAATTTACAAAGTTTTCATATTGGCTTAATAAAGAAAAAAAGAAAGTTTCTTTTTCTTTCTCGCTTCTCGGACCTCATCCTCATTGTGAGAACCTTCGAAACAATGCCGAGTACGAGAACAAGAACTTTCTACTCTGCTGAACATCAACAAAGTGACGTCGTGGCAGATTGTATACGTCTTGGGGCACTTGTCTAGTGTCATCATGACACCGTTTTGCATCACCTATACCAACACACACACACACATGCACACTCACGCTCAGTCTTACACGCTCATACTTTCATAGAGACACATAGAGACACAGACGCACAGCCATTCATTCTCGGAACCAACCATGCATGTACATACATACATACATACATACATATATACATACAAATAAATACACTTAGACCAACTTGATCGCTCTTAAAATATTTTCTTTTTTGAATTAAGCCATAAAAAGCGACCAAGTTGGTTGTCTGTTCTTCTCGGTGTGGCTGTGTTCGGTTCTCCAACGTTGTCATGTTGTCATGTGTGTATGTATGTGTGTAACCACAAATGAGTGTCCTTAAATATGATTGTGTCGCTGTGTGTACACATATGAATAGACTTGGATACAGATCGTTTGAGTATTTCAGCGATGCCGGCACAAAGAAAAGTCAGTGTTCTTTCCTCTTTCTTTGTGTGTCTATCTTCTCTCCGTCCTTATTCCTTACATGGTATATATATATGTACGTCTGTCGTGTTCTTAAAACCAATTTTACTTTGCGGCATACCACACACACAAACACACAAACCTATTGTCTTTTATTATCTCCATTACCATTGCGCCCAAACATACACAGACACACACACACATACCTACGTGCCATCTTCATCTAGACGACTTCTTCTCTCTGGTAAAGTCAATCAACACAAGGCTGGAATGCTTGTTCATTCAATCATCATCATCATCATCATTATCATGCGTTGTTCCATGTCACTAATACGATTATGTATTGTAAATGGCGGAATGACAGTTACTTGTCAGATCACATTTTCTTCTCATGCTGCTATTGTCTGTCATTATAGTGTGTGTGTGTGTGTGTGTGTGTGTGTGTGTGTGTGTGTGTGTGTGTGCGTGGGATGGTACTGTTATAAACAGAACACATCGATAAAGTGATTCACATTCATCAAAAAAAAAAAATGAAGAACATGATGTTAATAACAGAGTCATTTAAAAGAGTCATTTAACAGAGTCATTCAACAGAGTAAAAAAACAGAGTCATTTAACGGTCATTTAACAGAGTCAATTAACAGAGTTATATAACAGAGTAATTTAACAGGGTAATTTAACAAAGTCACTTAACAGAGCCATTTAACAGAGTCATTAAACAGAGTCACTTAACGGAGTCATTTAACAGGGTAATTTAACAAAGTCACTTAACAGAGCCATTTAACAGAGTCATTAAACAGAGTCATTTAACGGAGTCATTTAACAGAGTCATTTAACAGAGTCATTTAACAGAGTCATTTAACAGAGTCATTTGACGGATCCATTTAACAGAGTCATTAAACAGAGTAATTTAACAGGGTCATTTAACAGATTCATTTAACATGGTCATTTCGATTCCTAACACATTGTTCACATTGACGTACATACATACATTCTTATTGTAAGCTCACGAAAAAGATTTCTAATTAATTTTATTGAAAAAATATTCTTAGGTGGGGTGAGAGAGAGAGAGAGAGAGAGACAGAAGTTTTCAAAGCCGTCAGATTTAGTACTTTTCATTGCGAATTTTGTTCTCTTTGGAAACGTAAGAAAAGATCTAAATTTAATCTAACGTTCACTATCATTATCGAAGCCTTTAAGTCTTGAAGTGAACAAAAAAAAAAGAAACCTATAACTTGACACGTGACGCTGGACACTTGACCTCGCGATTTACCTCCCTCCTGACCTCTGCTTATTTACTCTATACCTACATCTGTCATTTATTATCATTCATTCTCTCTGAAGAAGAATGAAGAATTCGATTGTTGGAATTCTCTCTCGATTGTTCGATGAAGTCTTTGTGAATTGCTGAATTAAACTTGTACAGCTTCGACATTACAACTATAAGAATATACCTAACGTTGAGTCATGAAAAGGGTGAAAAATTAAATCCTTAATACTCGTAAATCTATGTATGTATGTATATCCTTTAATGTTCGAAACCGAGCGAAATTTTCATCACAGTATATTTAAGAAAAAACCACTTAATTACGTGTAGAGACGAGTATATAATTGACTACTGCGTTAATGATAGACACTAACCATGCGCCGAAGACAGACAGATATGAAAATTCTATTGCAAAACGTTTCAGAATCTTCTTTCTTTCTCATCTCCTCTTTGTTGTTTCGTTGCTGTGTCTTTTCGCAGATTCGACGGAAAGCACAAACTCAACAGCAGCCGCAATTGCAGCAACCGAATCTGCAGCAGACAAGATCGTACTGTACGAGCGAACCGCGGCTCAGCGAAACGGAAACGCCACCACAACGCCGGAAACTTTCACAGAGGAGACCACAACAAAATGGTGAGTAGAAGAAGATATCTATATCGGTAGGTATGTATGTATAAGTGTAGTCGCTGTTGTATAGCTGTATGTCCGCTTTTAATTTATGACAAAATAACGTGTTGGTTTACTATAAAATCCTTACAAAAATAACCTTTTATAGTTTGATTCTGAAAATAATAGCCCCTTTTATTGTTCCTCTTCCCTTTTGGCACAATTTCTAGTCCTTAATCGTTACACACTATACACTAAACACTATATCCCTCTCTTTCGAACACAAACGAGCTCTTCAAATTCAGTTCTTCAATTCAAATTCAATTCATTCAATTTGTTATAACGATATAATGATACTCATAAATCTTACACTCCAGCTCATTTTCTCATACACTCATACACACAAGTATTCTCATATCCACATGCATAGCTTCATCCTTTAATCCTTCGAGTTCGAAGTTCAATGAACGCAAGTTCATTATTGTGCGAGTATATAAAAAAAGATGCTCATAATGAGACAGAATTATTCAAAATAGTAACAAGAAAAATATTGCGGTCGTCATCATAATCACCGCGCTGTTATCGTGAAAAGTGACACGACATCCAAACATCATCGTTTGCGGCTATACTCACTCGGGCATCGTTGACCCACAGTCGCTTTACTCTCTTACATACGGACACACACAAACACCCACTCTCTCTCCCGCTCTAGTTGACACGCAGGGGCGGTTGTGACATACGAGTATGTGTTGTTGTGTTCTTGTTGCTTATGTTTTTAAGAAAACAGAAGTGAATGACGTATGATATATCACCAACGTGTCTGAAACTTGCTGACTCTGTCGATGACAATTTCATACAAATGGCCAGACAGAGTGTCATGCATGAACTTTAGGACTGTTGGTTGGTTTCATTCTCTCCCCCACACGCCCATTTCTATAATGGTTGGGCGACTATTATGTTCGTGCTGCTTACCTTTATCGAAATAGGCCGTGAATGCATTATTCATTTTAACAAACTTATTTTTAGCCCTATACAAAGCGCTAAAATATACGATACTGAATAAACTACTTCTGAGTAAATATAATGCAAATGTTTCCTGATAATGATCTTATCCACAACAACAAACATAAACGACTTAAGCGAGTAAAATAAATTTGATATAATAATTATTAAGACAAAAACTTTATTTAATGTAATCGTCTAAAAAAGTATTCTGAAAAAATGTTCCAGAAAATAGGTCAAGTGACTAAAATTAAATATAGTATACCGGAAGGTTTTTTTGACCTTCCTGAAAATGGCTTTTTAGAAACAGCTACCTTTTAACTAATAAAACTTTTGACTAATGTTATACATATTTCCTAACTTTCGTGGTTCTTTCAGCTCACAGAAAATCCAATGCCTTCCTCGATGTACCTTCCACGCAAATGCATCATTTACGCGTCAGTGACGATGATGAAGATTTAGACAGACTGCGCACATTTAGCTCTTCGAAAGGTGGTAAGTGAAAGAGGGCCGCGGCCGTGGAAATAATTTAAGTTATTCCAGCACATGCCAAAACAATTATTGCACACGAGTATAATTAAAATAATAACCAGCATCAGAATGGCAAAAATAATCGTTGCCAATTCAGTTGCTCGGCCATGGCGAAATGTCAAGTGAGAGATTTATTGCCTCTCTCCGGCGCTCTGCACGCGCTCATGCTCTCTTAAAGGTGCATGCGAGCATGCGAGTATGGCCAACATTATTATGGATTGTGTGTATGCACGTAGAGTGTAGCGTAAAGCATGAGGCATGCACAATTTCGCGTAAGCTTTATGGAATTTCAATACAAACGTTAAAAACCGTTTAAATAAAGAGCTCCTTTTCGCATTTTAATGAGATGTTACCCGCACTTGCGTTTGATAGACGCTGATGAGTCTCACACACGAAGGTAGAAATATGATTGAAATATTAAAATTTGAAAAATAAAATTACAAAAATTATGCAAATTTTGTAGGTTTGAATTTACTCTGACTATTAGTGGCGCAGTGGTGTTCAATTATAATTTTTTTAAGTAATTATTTTACAATATCATTATTAATATTCAGTTTTTATTTTGCTAGAGGTTATTATTACACCAAAATTTGACATTTTAACTGCATTTTACATTTTTTACCTTCAAAATACTCTTTAAAAACTAAACTCTTAACTCTTTAGAAACTAAAAATAAAGTATAAAAGGCAAAGCTTTTGTTGAGGAAAAGACTTATTTACGCATTCTTTGAAATTCGAGTAGTAGAAAAGAGGAAGGATTAAAGAAATTTGTAGTACAAAAACATCGCTACTTAATTCACAAACTTAAAGCTTAATTTTCAAGAAAAATCGTTAAACTCTCATTATCGTCCGGAAAATTAAAGATATAAAAAATTATTTCCTTAAAATTACAGAAGGTAACAATGAAAATGTTTATAAAAAAGGGCGGTCAATCAAAAAGTTTAATGTTTTTTTTCGTTATTATTACTCACAATTAATAGATAAACAAAATTTTCATTTCTGGCCTTGAGTAAAAATGAATGAAAATTACTCAATATAGTAAACATTTTGTATAAATTCTTTTTCTTTTGTATTTATATAAATTTTCTTTTTTTTTACGCTTCTTGTTTTATACAAATTTCACCTTCACCGGAAAAACCATCCCGATTTTGATTGCTTTCTCGTCGTCGACTAAACAAAAAATAGGTACTCTGTGGTTTGTTTGTTCGTATTTTACTTTTAAAGTTGTTTTATTATTTTTATAAACAAAATTGATGTCCTCATTGTGGTAAATCCTGTTTCTCTCTCTCTCTCTCTCTCTTTCCCTGATTTTCTTCTCTTAGTTTAACCCTTTTAAATGTAATTAATCACTTTTTTAACGGCTGCTCCAGCTGCAGCTTCTGCTCGTTGCTACGAGCACTACGAGTACTACTCGCTACTCCACTCGTTATTTCTGTGAATGTAAAGTAATGGTCGGTACTCGTCGAAGATTGATTGTGGAATGTCTTTTTTCGCCTTAGCCGGAGCTCTTTGGAATCTTACAACTCGTTGGTTTTTAATTGATTGCTTAATTAATGATTTGCTGATGGATTTTCGATTGGTACAAAGAAAATTCTTCTCCGTTTTATGATTCTCCGTTTTATCAAAAAGCAATCAAGCCTTGAGTAATGAAAAAAACAAAAAGAATCAAGTGATAAAAATGCAAAAAACGCTTTTTAAATAAGAATATTACAAATAATACACTACAAATAAAAAATAATATAAACAAAAATAATATAAACAAAACAAACAATAAATCTAAATGCTGGCAAAATAAGAGCGACCAAACAAAAGTAAGAAATTATATTCCTTTAATATAAACAAGTAATAAATTTAAATTATTCATTCTTTCTGCAGTCAGAAGCAGTTGAAATAAAAACAAAAAAAACCGAATGGTAGCAAAAAAAAAAAAAAAATCTGAAACATAAACAAAAATGTTTTGCAATATGTATAAGCAATAATATTTAAATAAAATAAATTGCCTTGAATTTAAACCGAAACATATTAATTCGATTTTTATTTTATACACAATAAATGATAGTTTATTGCTATTTTTATACTTTTCATTGTATTTTTATTGTTTTTATTTTTTTAAATATATTAAATCAAAATCGTTTAAATTAATTTCTTTTGAACAGAAAGAAAAAAGTCGAACATAAACTTAACTTGAGAAGAAATCCAATGTACTATATTTGTGACGTAATGATATAAACATGTTAAATGAACAATATAGAACCTTACAAAATATTGTTAATGAAAAATGTATTGAAATTTGTCTAAATGTAAATTTGCATTTCTTACATTATTATTGAGGTCAAAGGTCAAAGAAATGTATACTCATGCATGTCGCATGCATGCTTTTGGCAAATACGACTCAAATTATTAACATGATATGATTATGAAATATGCAGAGCAGGCCAGCCCTACATGAAGAATAGAAATCTGTATGAATGCACGCAATGTGTGCGTGTGTAAACGCTTAAGAGTGCATGACAGCACTATATGTGTGTGTGTGTGTTGTGCATGCACAACAAACATTCTACAACAACGATTAACTCTCTTTACATAATTTCTTTTTCGTCGTTATTGTTGGCGGCTCCGTTGTTGATGGCATCCCTGCAGCCAAAATTACTATTCGTTAAAAAACTAACGAACAGGTTTAGTTTCCATCCAGAGCATCATTGGCTTCCGCTTCATGATAGAGAAGAAAAAGTGGCCACAAGGATTTTCTCCAAATTCCGGCAACGGCCGCACAAGTTTTCTTGTAAATAAATACCTGACTATTTTTAGTGCGACAATCTCAGAACGATTTATTAGCAAACATCACTATACGGTTTATTTAAAAAGTTAATAAACGTTTGTATAGTAAATCCCAAATCTGTAAAAGATTCTTTTCAGGTTACAAACTGGGAACATTTTTTAGTAGTACGGTTGATTTTTTAATCTTATTACATTGAAATTTAGGCTTTTTATCGAGAGTTCTACAACAATGGAGTTAAAGCGTTTGTTGATAATTTCGCTGCAGGGATTGTTCTGGATGGCGGTTGTTATTGTTGCTGTACTATTCGTATAAGTTTTGTTTTTTGTCGTATCGTAGCTCTCTCTTTAAAAATTAGAGAATTTTCTATACTTGTACAGATTTTTTTATTTTTGGTTTTTTGGATTTAAAAGACTAAATGAAATAAATGTCTTCAGTCTGAACGTTTTGCCCACGAGCAAAGCTTGTTGTTGAATTACTATTTTTTGCTCTGACAGCAGCAGTCTTTGCTTTGATTAATTTGTGCAAGTTTGCCGTACTTTTTAATGGTAATCATTGCACAAATGCATTTGATTTCTTTGTTCCTTTTTTTGCTTAAAGAGAACCCTTTAAAAACCAATACAAAATTCAATTTCAATTTCAATTCACTTTGATTGATTTTAATTGCAGCGATTTCGATCGCCGCAATAAAACCATGTTTTTGCGTTTTCGAGTACTTACGTAGCGTTATTACAATCAACGCTTTATTCACATTCAGATTTTCCAGCCATACTTTTTTGTTGTATCCAGTCACGTAATTTTGTTGTACGTTCAATATATGTATCTTACTTTTCAGGTGTTATAAATCGTGGTGATTCATTTCGACGACGACGCTCGCGCAGCAACAGTCTGGCACCACTCAGTCCGGTACATCCGCGTGCCGGAGGCTTTTGCGGCGGCGGCGGCGGTGTCGGTGTCGGTGTCGGTGACAGTGGTGGCACACACGCGGGCTTGGATCAAAATTCACACAATAGCCGTCAACAACAGCAACAACAACAGCAGCAACAACAAGTTGAAGTGTATCGTGTAGTGATGCTGGGCTCATCAGGGGTGGGCAAGCAGGCATTGGTGTCACAGTTTCAAACTTCGGATTGCATCAATGCTTACGATGGTCCCGGTGAGTTATTTGTGGTGTGAAAAAAGTGGCCGTAGTGACCGCTTTTTGCGTTAAACAATACACTCAAGATTTAGCTGGAATTTTGGTCGATTTTAATCGAATACTAAAGTTTAATTGAAACACTATTATCAATTATATTCGTCGGTTAACATTTTATGTATTATCAGCGGAATTTCATGCGCTGGTAATTGATCAAACATATTTTCTGTAAACTCACACACGCACACACACATTTCCTATATCCATACCTCAATCAAAATTCGTTCACATAATTTCAATCTTTTTTCTCTCTTTCCGATGTATTTCCGATCGGATTTCTCAGAATCCGATGTATCCGAACAGAATATATCCATAATTCTTAATGGCATCGAATCGGAGTTGAAGTTTATCACAGAGCATCATGACGAAAAGGTGAGTGAGTACATGAGAGTACGAGTATGATTCAATGAATGTGTACCCAAAAACTACACAAATTCTCATTGATTTACTAATGAATCTTTTGATTAAAACCAACATTATCAATGCCAACATTATCAAGTTTAGATGTCAACTCGTAAACTTGTGTAAAGTTCGAACCAGCGAGTACACACGAGTAACGAGTAGAAGGCACAGAGAGCTGGGTTGTCATGTCGAATACTTTGTCGAGTTTTCGACATTTTCGACATGTCGAATGAATACCTGCGGTATTCCTACTACCAAACCAAATTGGAGTAGATTACACAAAATTGTCGAAAACTTGTCGAAAAAATTTACCTTTATCAATTGCAATCAGAACAAACGAACGCCACAAAGATTGTTCGATGAAAATTACATGAATTTCAATTTTATTTATGAGTCCAGTCCAGTAATTTCTTTGTGAAAAAATGGAATATTAATGAGACGACAATGAATTTTATACATTCAAAGTGCTGATTCTTGATCGTCACTTATTTCGATGTCATCAGACTCTTTCTCTATTATTCTTTTAATAAAAAACGATATTTGTATTCTTTGCATTCTTTAAATTCTTGAATGTTTAAGAGTTTTCGACAAGGTTGGGTCTTTCGACATGTAGAAAAGTACTCTACACTTTTCGACGTAGGCTACACACACGCTCCAAAAATTCTTCAGTCGAATGCCAACCCTGACAGAGAGTTAGTTTTAGCATTGTTGTTGTTCCTGTAAGCCTTTTGTGATGCTCTCTATGTACTAAAAATTAATTGTTTCCAGTAAAACCATAATTATAAAAGTTTTAACGTTATCAAAACATCCGCATCCGCCTTCCGATTCGGAGTTTAGTATCGCATGAATACGTGGTAACAGTTTACAAGCTATTACGCTGTGTAGTCAGTGGACTGGCTTCATTAAAAACAGTTTAGAAAACTGTTTTACAACAACAACAACAACCATCAACCACTAACACACTACTTCAATAAAAAGTGGGGGGGGGGGGGGGGGGGGTAAAGGAACGAACACACATCAAAAAGACCGCACAAGCACAAAAATAACAACAACAACAATAAAATACCCCGCAAACAATATAATCCTTAAATTTAAACTTTTCGGAAAAACTTTTGGCAAAACAAAACGCCAATTTACGCGAATTATTGTGGAAAAAAAATAAAAAACTTTCGCAGGAATGTCTGTTTGTCGACAAATCAAATCAAAAATCTATCGAGAGGGCGGCAGAGGAATAAGAATAAAATTCTTGTTCTTCTTCACACTTCTTCACACTTTAAAAATCTTTAAGCCTTTTTATATTAACTCTATCAAGTCTCTTTCTTGTTTTTAAACAAAAAAAAAAGAACATAAGCTGAATGAATTCAAACATTATGAGGTTGATGATGATGATGATGTTGTTGTTGATCTTTATTATTACTATTAATACGAGTATTTGCATTATCATTATTATGGGACTGGTGTGGTGCTGTTGTTGTTGTTGCTGTTTCTGCTTTTGCGCTGATATTAAAAATGAAAGCCTAGATCATCCTTTGAAGAGTTATCCCTCATTTTCAGAGGAAGAACCTGAAAACATACCTACAAAATAATTATAATAGAAGGGAAATGATGACGAAGGGAAAGACAGACAAAGTGAATTAATTTGCAGTTTTGTTAGTTTTAACTTAAGCATAAAAATGCTAAAGTAGCAGTTATTTTGTTTTTAAATATTCAGTTGAATCATTTGATAATTGAATCATTTCAAAATGAATCATTTTTCTTAAGGTTTTTTGTACTCCAGCGCAAGAAAGTACATTGAGCTTGAGAAGGCTGTAACACGATACTTTATCTAGTTATCTTGTTATCTAGTACTTATTAATCTCTATTAAAGGAAGAAAGACTTAAAAAACGTTATGCAAAGTTAAGGTTTATAATAAAATGAGATCAATTAACAATTCTTCTAACAACAAATACTAAAAGAAAGTGTGCTGTAAAATTGAAAGTTTCATTAGATCTATTAAGTTTTACTATCAAGATATAACAATACCTGACAACACACTTACACGTTTAAATATATACACGTTTACGCAAACAGGCAACAAATACACACACAGACACACACACGTATTCATTTTAAAATAAAGCGAAGCTTATTTTGTTTGTTTAGTTGCTTTCTAACTGATTGAAATCCATTAATGAGCCTCTGAGCTCACGATTTTATTGCAATTCTGGTTGCGTTAGAATATGCTAATATGTTTACTCGTTGCTCTCCCTCTCCCCCGCCTTCCCCATCACTTTAGTGGTGGTGATGGTGAATCATAGCCGATAATAAGGACATCTCAGTCGCCTCGTAATTAAAAGCTTATGTTAACTCGTAACGTAACCAACTGCCAAACACATGAGTTGAAAACCCTCACCCTCTGCCGACAGCGTCCGAAAAGAGCATTCGTCATACCCGTAGGAAAATGTGCGAGAATTTGCGAGCAACAAATAATAATAAACAAATACGTATTATTCAAAAATACTAAGCTTAAAAGTTGCTGTTTGAATTTTTTAATCTTACCGACAAAAAAAAAATTATACAAACAATTTAGACCGTATTTAGACAACATAGCTTTAGACATGGCCTTCGGATATAATTCAAAGCAAAATTAAATAGACTTTAGACACGCCTTAGAACTCACTTTTAATATATTACAATTTTCTAATATATTTCATTAGAAAAGGTTTCGGTTTATGTGACTTACATTTGAATAATAAATAATAGATATCAGAATTTTATAAAAATATTTAGGTTTAGAAAGGTTTATTAAATTTAAACTAAATTTAAATTTAAGGTTTCTTAGTTCTTATTAAAAAATTACTAATAATTTGATTTTTAATTTATAATTAATGAACTCTTTAAATTAGTGTGGTCTTTCGTTGTAGGAAGAGCTGGAGAAAGCGGATGCTTTTGTAGTTGTCTACTCGTGCGTTGACAAGGAGTCATTTACACGCGCCAAACAAACTCTATCGCGCTTGCAAGACATGGATTTACTGCGAACTCGTCCCGTAATTCTTGTGGCGAATAAAATCGATTTGGCGCGCTCTCGAGCAGTTTCAGCACAGGGTGAGTACTCTCTACATGCACACGCACACATACATACATTCGTGTATTATTAACTATGTGAGAGGAAAGGTGGGTCGGTTTGGTTACGTTTCTCTCGTTGCAAACGAGTCCCTCTCGACAACTGGCGCGGTAGAATGAATGAAGTGGCGTGGAGTTATGGCGTAGCTCGCGAAGAGCTTCCAACAAGCGGAAGTTCTGGCGTAGTAAAGCGTTTTAAAAAACAAGTAAAGCGTACCGTATATGTTGCATACATTAAGGCGCAAAAACTGTAGTACAAACATATGTGAGTATGCATACATACTGACAAGCTCTTTGCGTCCTTGCTTCAGGCAGAAGTTGGTTCGTCAACCGAGCTTCTCTCAAGTCAACCGATTCAAATTAATCTTAAAGAATTTTAAGAAACGTTTAAAATTAAAATAATATAAATTTCACTCCTAAAGGGGTTGGCTTGTATGTTGTAAAACGCATCAAAACCCATTCCTTTTTTATTTTAAAGCTTTATTGTAAATATCGATTGATTAAAATTAAATTAAGTTCGATTTTAATGAATTTAAATTATGTGTTAAAAAAAATAATTTAAAAAAATGAAATTATCTGAAATGGTGGCTATTGTTGCCGCAACGATGAATAACGCATCATTAGACTTTCAATATCGCATCATTCGTTTTTCAAAATAATATATTCATACATTTTAAAAATAAAAAAAATTACACAATATGTTAAAAATTCGCTCCGTTTTTGATAAATATCGCCTTATTAGACATTCAAAATAATATATTCATACATTTTAAAAATAAAAAAAAACTATACAATATGTTAAAAATTTGCTCCTTTTTTCTTCTTCATTTTTCTTCTTTAGACGGAAAATGTGTAGCGTGCACATTCGGAGCAAAATTCATAGAAGTATCGGTTGGCATCAATCATAACTGCGATGAGCTTTTGGCGGGCACTTTAACTCAGATTCGTTTGAAGAAAGATCACAATATGTTACAAGTAAGTTTGTTTTTTTATATTTCGTTGCATAATATTTTAAGTATTATTATAAATGTTTTTGTTATTTATTAGCTGCTTAAGTTTGGCTTTCGGCTTTTGGCGTTAATTATTTTTATTAGTTTCTTAAGACAGAATAAAAATAGTTCCATTATTTATGGGTTTTGTGTTTTAACGAAAAGTTTTACATTATAAGCTCATTAAAAAAAAAAACAAATCATCATCATCATCTTTAGGTGATATTAAAATTTAAATTTTTAATTTTTGTTTAAAATTTAATCGCACTCAAGTAAACACAAAAAACAGAAATACAACAACATTTTCAAAAATATTAAACTTCGCTTTAGCCACAAACAGCTGATTCCTCAAAAAGTCACTTGAAAAAAACGAAAGATAAAAATAAAGAGAAAAAAGTCGATATCGAAGGTGAAAAAAGTGTTAATGAGAAAAATTGCGGCCACCTGGTAAGTATATACTATATACTATATACTATACAGTGTTCGTAACACCCTGCTCCTTCGCTTCCAACCCTCAGGATATACCCTCAGTAATCCTTTAGCTGAGGCTAAAATTAGAAAATTAAATTTGAAAATAATTTATTTGAATTTAAATATTTGAACTCTTAACTGATGCTTAGTGTTTCATACCTGCCCTTCCCCTGAGTATATGGGAGAGTTTTGCACTTACTTCCCTTGACCCTCTCCCCGCTCAATAAACATTTTACTCTCACAAAATATTGTTATGATTTTAATAATAGTTGAATACATACAACGAACCCACAAAAGCCAACAACAAATACAAAATAAAACTTTTCTAGAATTTTCTAGTAAAAATGTTCCACCACAAAACATTTCAACTTCACGTTCCGCATTTCCACACAATTTCATTATCATCAACACGATTATCATTATTAGCACCAACATCACCGACGTAGCAGCCGCCGCAGCAGCAGCAACGCAGCTCTAGCTTTTTAAATTCCTTGCATTTATTCTCGTGGTTTTTGTTAATTATTTTTTATTTGCAAAATATTAAATGCATGCAAATTTCCTCTGTTTTTATTTGGTATATCCTTACAATGTTGCACGGTATTTAGCCATTATTAAAGACTATAAAACTTGCCCTCTGCTTTCATTTTTATTTTGATATGGTCCATAAGAAATTACTGCTCCGGAACTTGTTTTAAACTCTTTGTAACAACCAGCTAAACTGAAGATTGTTGAGCATTATGTAAAACATAATGTAAAAAAAAAACTAAAGTGTTGTAAAAATAAAGGACTTAATCGAAAAAAAAATAATAGATAAAGAAATATTTCTGCTTTCCTTCCTTCCTTCCGTCCCTTTTTGTTATTCTTTAAGCATCGAGAAGTACTCTTTGTGCAACACAATAGACAGTTTGTTCATTTATTTTCCTCTAAAGGGTCGATTTTTCTGCCTCTGATTTGTTTGTCGATCAACCCTTTTATTAGCAGAGCATTTTCTTCTCTGATTTTATATTTAGATTATCTGCTCGCGTATTTATCTGCCAATCAAACCGCCGTCAATCTAACCCCTTTTATTTGATTTGACCCATTTTACCTCTTGACCGTTTCACTGCTTCTGGAAATCAATATTAATTGAGAAGTCTTTAAAGGGTATTTTTTCAAAAGTTTTTGACAATACAATAAGCCTACTACATTAATGCTTTAAAAATATCTTTCATTCGCATCAATTTTTTTTTTCGTCTCTACAGGGCCATCGTGAGAGCTCGCCCCAGCCGCATTGGTATAAAAGCCGTAGCGTCGTTTTGGCCAGCATGAAGGCTCGTCAGATGCTTACCTGGATTCTGGGAAAAGAAGACTCAAAGTTTAAACATTGTGAAAATTTACAAGTCTTGTAAATGTGAAACAAAAGGAAAGCGTGAATGAATGGAATGGAATGGAGTGGAATGGAATTGTAATGGAATGGCATGGGTGGTAATGCATGAATGAGAGGAAATAATATAAAATAAAAATTATCAATTTTAAAGAAGTTATTGGTCAAATTAAAGATGAAAGAATGAAAGAAGAGAAATAAATTTACATAACACCAAACACGCGTAAATATTAAAATATACAATATTCATGAGGTACATATTTATTGTACTAAATGTTCATGAAACTCAGTTTGTATTGTTGCATGATATTATTATGATTACTGCATTGAATTATCAATTTTAAACTCTTCTCGTGATTGAAAATGTCTCTTTCTGAGAGCGATTTATTTCTTTCGGTTGGTAATTTCCCTTTTTAATTTTATATTTTATTAAAGGTTATCCAGAATAATATTTTGTTGCTTTTATGGGCAACAAAAAAAATTATCTTCTTACAGCGACTTTTGCTTTTTGCTTTTTCAACCTTTTTCATTCAATTCGGATTCATCTCTGAGTTGTGTTGTAGTCGTATTAAGAAATTGTGGCCCTGATTAGCCCTCATCGCCTATGACTATGTTTAGTCGCTGAGACAATAACAACTCCTTCCTGTCAATCTGTTTGTGTGGCTGTCTCTTTCATTGAGTTTGAGCTTTTAAGAAGAATCATGTTTTCAAATTTGTTTTTCATTTAAAAATATATTTTATATAATATAATAATAATTATTGATCATTAGCAATGCATTAAAATTAGCATTTCTCGAGGTAAGAGTAATTAAATATACATAACATACAAATGTATGTACTTCAAATTTGTAAAGACACAACATGTGTTTATTTACAATTAATTCTTAAGGAACTATTTACAAAAATTGTGTAAGGATCATAAGAAAACAATTTTTGGGGGAAAAAGGTTTCCATTTATAAAATATCTATTTGTCTATATATCTTATATTATATGAAATATGGAAAATTTTAAATAAAAGTGATATAAAACTATTTATCACGAAATGTTTAAACTGATAATCAAATTAAATCAAAACAAATCAAGTTAAAAACGAAAGAACCAACATTAGAAATAAAAAGTAAATAACTAAGACAAAACAATATATGTACATACATATATTAAAAAAATTATAAAATTATTACAAAAAAATATGTAAATTGTTAAGAAATAATTTTGTAAATAAGTAAAAATTACATAATTTTTTAAAGAGTGATTTATTTAAAATTGATGGATGTTTAATGTCATTTCGGAAAACAAATTAAACTATAATTATTTTGTTTTTGTTTAGGAAGTTTTTTAGGAATTTAAAATAATTATCGTAATTAATAAAACGTAATTATTTCTACGCTAAACATAATCAAATCGACTACCGAATTGCAGAAGCGACTTCCAAGAATAAATATTTATTTCAGTTTCTAAGGATTCAGTTTCAGTTTCTAGTTAAGGATACGAATTTATCTTACTTCCAATCGAAATCTATAAGGACCAATTAAACACATCTTTCTAAAATGTACAACAATGTTTTTTTCATTTCCTCAAAACATATAATCCTTTTACGTGTGTCTAATTTATATAGTTTTTCCATCAAAATATTTCTTGAATATTAACGATTATTTCTATTAATTAATGAGCACACAGTTTAATTATGCAATTAAATTAATTATTTTATTATAAGAGAATTTTTAAATTGATCTTTTTAAGGACTATGTTGAAATAGATTACATGAATAAACTTTTCTACCGATTACTAGAAATATTTAGCTTATTCTTTAATATGCATCCATTATTTGCGTAATTAAGATAATTGTCATGTTTAATTGTAAAAATAACGCAATTAAGATGTATGTTATTACACTAACCAACATAAACTCACAAAAATTAAGTGTAATATAATAAAATTAATAAATATAAATATTCTCGAAATATGCATATTTAATAAGGTGCAATAAGAGCTCTTATGTCTCTATGACTCAGACGAATGGTTTCGTTATTAATTACCCCAAGTTATTTTAATCTATGCATGTATATTATAAGTTTTTTTAAACGTTTTAAAAATATTTATAAGTGCTGTACTTAAATAAAATTGTATTTTTTGTGTCTTCCGTTTTAAAGTCTCTGTAATAATACGATAATTGAGAAAAGTAATGAAAAAGGAACCAATCCCAAATTTTGAAAATATACATATTCATTTAAAACCTACAGTTTGTGGAGTTATTTGTTTCAATTTAAAAAAAAAAAATTCAAGTTGTGTTTGAATGGAGAAGTGTAGAGAGTATGAAGAGTCTATCACAAAATAAATTATTAAAGCAATTGATTAATTTAATTTTGATTAATGCAATATCAAAGTACAATTAATGATTAGTCATTTTCAACAAACTTCAGAATTCTTTTGAATTCTGTAGTAATCAATGTAGAAGGCAGAACGAATAAGAATTTCGCATATTGTTAAAACGTTACGTCGTGAGGGGGGCGAGGTGGATTGTTAAACCACTAAACTGTTACTTCAGTTTAGCTCAGACATAAATCTGAGAACCAGATGCTTACCCAATAAAATTCAGGAGTAAAAAACTTTTAAGACTAAATGAATTTTTTCATCTGATCAGAATTATCGCTACAAACAATTCTCAGCTCTTAAGGGCACTTTCGGCCCCGTATGAATAGGCCCTTGTGCGGGATTTATTACAATATACAACCCTGCAATTTCGTATTCATTTTATTCATTTAGCATTGCCAGCCATACATTTAAATAGATTTTATTATCACTATTAGCATAATTTTCACTTTCGAGTAAATAATAATAGATTATGTCAGTTTCATAAAATATTGTATATAAATATATTAAAATTGACATGTTTTACAATGATAATATAGTTTTATTACAAACAGTGAAAAACATTCGCATTCAGTACGGTACTTATCATGGAATTGTTATCAATTGAACATTTTAAAGTTTTTAAAAAACAAAAAACGCAAGAAAATAAACTATTATCACTGTGATTACAAACTACAAAACTACTACTAAACGAATGTCTCGTTATAATACTAAGACACTTATTTTATCTCGTGACCTACTTTTCTGTAGACCTTCCCCTTCTTCGCCCTTCCATGAGTCTATACATTGCAATGTAGTCATTTAAATTTAAATTTAAATTTACCATCCGTCATTTAAATTAGTATTTCGTCAGATGCTGAAATCCCGTGATGACCTATAAAAAAATATTATTTCCATCTTGAAAGTGTTTTTGTTTTACTTAACAGTTATCATTTGATGAAAATTGAATAATAGCAATTAATAGTGTCAACAAAATTTGCTTAAACGAAAAGTGTATAAATATTATGCAAGTGCTAAGTTACTATTATTGTCTGCCAAATACGAGAATAATATTGAATAAAATTCTATACAAATTTTAATATAAACACAGTAAGAACAATTTAAGCATTAAAGTTCTTTATTAATTTAAGAAAGTAAGCGGTAATAAATGAGAACAGTTGTTAAAACTAACACTTCAAGTCAATGTAAATTAATTTTTCTTGAATAAAAAATGTTTTGTATCAGTCCCGAATCAATTAGCAACGTTTTAATTAATGATAATTACAAAAGTGCGTCTCTTGTGTAAGAAGAGGGATGATTTCAGTGATTATTTCTATAAAGCAGAATTCAGAAATTAGAAAACATTATTATTTGTGAGACCGCGAGCTTGTAAAGACTAAAAGCTATTGCATTTGGGATTACAAATATCGTAAATACAATACATTTAATTGGATATTATTTCTGGCAGAAGGCAACAAAAAATTATTCAAGATGATAAGTGTGAGTTTAAAAATCTAATATACAAATAAATATCCTTCATAGCCTCATTTCTTTCTTTCTTTCAGTATGTTATTAAATTACATGTGTGTTGCATTTTGGTAATACTTTTCCAACATTTATTACACATCATTGCCGAAACGACACCGTCAGCGATCAGCAATCGAATATCTAAAAAAAATATTCTACAAGTTTTACGATTTCAACGGCAGGCAAATTGTTTTCTCTCCTCAACCGAAAATGCCATAATTAATATTAATCCAGCAACACTTGGTAACAATCAACACTTTACAAAAGCAGAAAATAATTCGTTGAAGAAGCAGAGCTTGTCATTTCCTATAGAGAAAAGAGATATAAATGATTTCAAAACGGACAAGAATTATGACGATTTAGAAGCGGCAGAAATAAATTTGTTTCGGCCATTATTTCAGTACCGTTTAGCTTACGGAAAACAAGTAAGAAATACGCAACATCGGCAACTTGGTTATAATTATGTGTAATTTCTCATGATATATTTTGTGATATTATCAGATTATAAGTGATGTAAAAGACAAACATAAGGAGAACACGCACATGTAATAAAAGAGAGCACTTAATTTCAAATGGAATCTTAATATCAAGAGGTTTCTTAATATCAAGAGGTTTCTTATTAAAAAATATTTCAAGAGATATGTATTCATATATATATTCATATATTTCAACAACAAAAACTTGGCCATGGGCGCCATAAGGAATTATTCTTGCACGAGCTTTTCAATGGTATATAGAAATCTCGTTCCATAATATTATTAGTTTTTCGCCTCGGAGTAACCCTGTTCGTCTTTGAGTATTAATTTGACAATTTAGGTACATTGCTAATTCCACGTCTGATTGCTTCATTGGGTTTGTGGACGGGCCTATTATTTTTTAAGAAAAGTTAAGTAAACTAAAATATTTCTATAAACCGGACTGTAAGTTATAATGCAAAAATAAAATAAAAACCACTGTTTATATCGTTTTCTCAGCTTCTGTGACATATATGTATAGAGAATCGAGAAGTCTAAAAAAGGAAATTGATTAAATAATAAACAAGAAAAAAGGTGTTTTTTCATGTTATTTATTTTACTCGTGAAGAAAAGAAAGGAAAAACTAACAGGTTATATTATATACTCAAGCTGAGTATTAAATAATTGTGAAATTTGAACGAAAACTATAACGCAAAAAAATTGAAGTTTTGCTAAAAATCGGTTTTGTGTAGTTACTACATAGTCACCGAATCATGTCGGACGAGGAATCGTTTGTTATACTTGGCAGTTCACCGACACCCTCACTAACACAAGAACCGAAGTGGACAGTGGATGGTGGCTCCTTTCGTTCGTTGGATCAAAGTACAAGAGAACTTATGAGTCGCGAACTGACCAGGTCCGAACAGATATGGTCGTTAAATAACTCCGTCACACCAACAAATGGCGAAGCGACATCGCCAAAACAACACAATGACAGCATTGCAGATAACGGCAAGAAGGAGAATACGCAGATCAGTGACGAAAGCAAAACTGCTGAATCGAGCAAACAACAGGAGTCTGGCTTTGTTGGATGTGAACCGACCCAGTCCGAAATACAGTTATGGTCATTAAGTAGCTCAGGCCAACACAAAAATAATGAAGCGACACCAACACAAGGCCACGACTTGATTGCAAATGACAACAGAAACGAAAATCCTGAACAACCGAAACTCGGCATCAACAACAGCAGCACAAGCAGCAGCAACACAAGCGGGTCATCTTCGTTGGGTGTGACTAGTAAAGGTTCATTGGCCGCCAGCTTCATTCTGGGAGAAGTGAATGCAGATGTACTAAAGGTAAGCCAGTTGTTGGCTTTGAAAACTGTGGCTAAAATTATTTATAATTACGAGTATTCTGCAGACGAGCGTCTATTCTCAGTTCCCCAGCATTTGCTCAATGGAAGCGTGTGCCGAGGATGTCGTCAAACTGCAGAACCTTATGTCAGAGTATGTAGAACTTAAAAGTAAGTAGTGAGATTAATAGCAAGCATTCTACAGAAATTTAAAACTCAAATCTCTTGCTATACATAATTACAATTAAATAAGACACCTTGACCAAAGTTAACACTACAATGAAGCAGTTTTACCAGAAAACGCAGCAGTGGAAGGATGACATGCATCGCTCGGAGCAAAATTACCAACTGCAATTGGAAGAATGCCAGAGACAAATATTAATGGTATATGCATTTTTCAATCAGTCAATTTATAATCTATAAAACTTATGGCTGCAGCTTCGTGATGAAAATGTGGAACTCAGTCGCGATCTAAACAACAAAATGAATCAGATTTCCATTACTGAATCTTTGCGTAAGAAAGATTACGATGAATTGGTGCAAAGTGTGTCGGAGAAAAAAGCTATTATAGAAAATATGCGCGTGCAAATTGCCAAATTAGAACAACAACAATTGGTAGTAAGTTCGGACTGTAGCAAAGTAATCCAGAAATTCTCAGTCTTCTCTTTTTTTTATCCTTTAAGTCCTTTGAAGGCATACCCAAAAACATCACAAAGGATTCTAAAGAAAAGCCCTATTATATTGACCGCATCGAACATGAACGTATTGTTAAAGATTTCCAGCATCAACTCTCTGAATTGCTTGCTCAAAATTTAGATCTGCAAGATGTGGTAACTAACAAGTACTTCCACGTTATTTCAAAACTTAAATTATTACTTTTCTTTTTTTGTTTTATTAGCAAAAACAATATATTGACGAAATTAGTTGTCTTAAAGTAAATCTGGCTGCTGCTGAAGAGTTAATGAAACAACATAAATCTGAAATAAATTTATTGAAAATACAGAAGATGAAAGATTCTGACGAATTTGACAAATTTAGAACCGAACGTGCCCAAATCAAAGAAGAATTGGCACTACTGAGTCAACAACTTGATGTTTATAAACACGATTTCGAAGTGGAACGTGTCTCACGACAGAATTTAGCGGGGGAAAAGGATCAACTCCTGCAGGACCTGCGTATGCTACAACGTAAAAATCATGAATTAATTGAGGAGGCGCAGCGACAGTATGAAGCGATGGAAGAGCAGCGTGCACAGGTCGCTTCGGCTAAGCCTTCCGCCAAAGTAAGTTATTATTCGCCTACTTGTAGTCGTAATTGGGCTCTTCTCAAAACTCTAAAGCTCAAAACGCCACTGATACGATGACGATATATTGCCATTAATCGACATAATGAAATAAATGTTTATAATTTAATTAAAAATATTTTCATTCTTCCCAAAGGTTTCGTCCTCACCTTCCGAGAATGCAGAGTGTCCAATCTGTTCTAAAGTATTTAAAAATTTAGACATTCTTCAAAGTCACGTCAATGATTGTTTGGATAAGAACTGAATGAAATTTGTACAACCTGAACCAAGTATTGTTTTAAAAAAACGAAAGTATATATCTCACATTCTTTATCCTCTAACTCTCATTAAACGATGTACATAAATGATTACTTTGAAGAAATTACTAACAACGCGTAATATTTATCTTCCTTAATGTACTATTCCTGATACAGCTTCGGCAATGTATACGGAGTACAAATGATAACTACAGTAGTATAATAATACTAAATGCCTTTTCATTTCTTATACAATAATAATTGGACTTTTTAAATTGGACTATTTAAAATCATGAAAATAATATTTTATGTACATAGGAAAAGTGTAATTATATTGAAAGCAAAGTTAAAAGACTTCTCCCTTTCACTTTTTTAATTTTTACTTTCGCCATCATTGAAAAAGTTATTTTTCGTTTGTTAATTACGAATTAAAACTATACATACATACATATATGAAAAGTATCTGTAGATTAAACACCAAGAATGGATAGAAGGAAATACGTTCCATTATTAGAAGCATATTAATTTTATTCATTGTTAAAATTAATCAATATTAAATAAAATCAAACTAAAAAAGATTTTTCTTTACAAAAGAAGTTTGTTTTCTGTCTTAAAGTGTATGGATTTTCTGTATTAAAGTGTGAAAACTTGTACTGATACTGAGATACCAACTGATACCAACCGGGCATTTGCCTGTATTATTGTTATTTCAGTGATGAGGACACTTCTTTTTTTTATTTTTGTCAATTTATTTTTAAATCATGAATACTACAAAACAGGCATACATTGTATGTACATACGTGCAAATATTAATTTAAAGTCGTCAAGTTTTGTCGTTGGATTGAAACTTAGTCGCTGAATTCTTACAGATATTTTCGGGTCCATATTTTTGAACTGCAGTTACTACGAGTATATCCATGCTTATTAGAAAATGAAATTTTTTAGTTTTTTAATTATGTATAATAATTTCTTTTAAATTTTTGGATATTGCCAAAAATTCGTAAAAAACTTAGTATTAATTAATATTTATTTAGATCGTCGTTATTAAGAAAATTATACGATGTACGAGTATGTATTTTTTTAGTTCGATTCCTGTGTAGGTATAAAACTATTGTCTCCTTCGGTCAATGTTAATACACGATCTCTTTATATTGTTCGCTTCACGTGAATCTATTCACAAATCCTGTCATTCGTCAGTCGTCCTCGTTATTCAGTTTCGTTACTACGCTGCGAACCTTTTGTATGACCACTTTCATGTGCTCATATTTGCCCGTTGAATCGGGCAAATTTTCGAAGAAGATAACGTCACTGACTCCCTCCTTGAATTTGTCTCCGGTTGGTAGTTTGTCGTATGGTGAAAATTTTAAGATTGGTGTGCCCATATGCGACTCCTTGATGACGTTCTGATCGAGTGATGGCGTAGTTGGTTTCGGCGTAGCGGACGTCGCGCAAGGCGCCTCCTCAATTTTGCTTTCTACTACATTTACAATTTCTGTAATACTTTCTTGTGTTGTTTCCAAATCGTGAACTTCCTCAATGGCTGATTCTTCGATAGGCTCAGTTGAATTCGAGGTTTGGGCCTCTAATTCCTGTAACAATTTCAAATGCTTAGCCTCTAAGTCTTCCAGTGTTGGCGATTGAGAACGTTCTTCAGAGGTAACTGTCGATCCGATTTCATCTGGTTGTGGCGTTGCTGGTGGAGGTGCAGGAATTTCTTTTGGCTGCTGATCTTCTTCTGGTGGCGGCGGTCTGCTGAATTCAGGATTTATCAGAGGCTCAGAATCTTCAATGTCCATATCAGCCACTTCGAAAGATGTTGAATCATTGAGTGCATTAGGCCGGTTTGACGGTGAATTAGCGGCAGGCATATCGACTAGCTTCTTGCGTTTATAACCTTTAGTAATATTATCGCCGAGAGTTTTAATGAATTCTTCTTTGAAGTGCAAATAATTCAGAGGCGGCACATTGTGGTGCTTGTAATCCTGTAAGTGCAAGAAAAGGTTAATCCCAACAAAGGATATGCATAAGGAGAAAGAGAAAAAAACTTTAGTTTGCTTATTGCCTGACTTACATCAAAGAAGTTCTTTCCAGGATCAACATTGAACCCCGGAAAACCCACAATTTTGGAAACATCGTATTTATGATTCAAAGCATCAACTTCACCCTCGTCTTCATCAGGTTTTAGCACAGGATTTCCCTGAAAATATACGGAAAAGCCGTTCAATCAAGATTTCTGTCCCGCACTTCCGCTCAAAACGCAGCATCACCCGTATTGCCCGAAGCTTACCTCCGAGTTGAATAGCATGATACCCGACTGCGTCACTTTTGCTTCCTCCAGCCAGCCCGGAGGGTAGCCCAAGACTCGCATGCGATAGAAGAAAAACGGCAACTCTCCCGGTCTCAAATTGAGAGCACTCTGGAGTTTGTCACTTATCACACCCGGACGAATGTGTGCGAACCGTTGTTTAGCATCGACATGGTAGCGGTCGACCTTTGAGCCGAGTGCTTTCTTTGCCTTCGAAATGCGTTTAAGATTGCGCGGCTTCTGACATTCACGAATAGAATGATCTGTGGAGCCGCAGTTAAAGCAGCTTCCGGTGGCTCGAACGCGTTTACACTCATCCTGGGAATTTTTTTTACTTTTCTGTATTGATTCTTCATCGAGTACATCTTTAATACTGCGCTTGTAGGAAGGCACCCTAATCGTATCCAGTTTTTCAGCAGGATCCGTGTCGATCGTAAAGAGCTCACTCAAACCGGTGAGATCTGGAGACTGTTCTTTTTGCGGGGCGTGTATGGTGCCTGGAGCGTATGTTTCAGTAATTTTCGGCTCAGTATTGGAGGGTTCTAACTCTGATAGGGCGGTTGAAGTGAGCGAGCGAAATGCTTCCAAGCAGATACCATTATCGTTTATTGGCTTACAAACAATATCAATAAATTCATTTTCATTCTGCTCTAGCGCGCTTTTCAGTGCTACCATAATCGTGTTTCCAATCTGTTGGAATACTTCCTTCTTGTGAAATTTTATTTCGAAAAGTAATAGTCCATTCGTCGAATCGCTGGCCTTGGATGTGCTGACATCTACAATTTCCACAGACTCATCAATGGTTTTGTTATCTTCAATTTCTCCTTCCTCATTGGATGAATGAATGCTGTGGCTTTCAATGTTGTCGTCATTATCTGAATCTTGAATGATAACTGTGTCAAGATCTACGTCGGGATCATGTGCCTCGCCATCAGTATCCAACGTAATGATATCCATTGAGAATAAAAGCGTATTTTTAAAGGTTCAAGATCAAACGAGATTCGCAGCAGTAAATACAAGTTTTCCTAAAACAAACGTTTGTCAAAAAAATTGATAATATAAATCGGCACTGCCAACGTTGAAAAATAATCAGGTAAATATGAGAATTGTTTTTAGAACTAGAGTGAAAATGAGCAACGAGTAATACGAGTAACTCGAGTAATTAACGAGTACGAATAAAACAATCCTCGTGATATTTAAAATTTACCGCGATAGCTGAAAAATATTAGCTCCGAAAAATGCAGCTTAAAAAATGTAGAATACAGAGCAGTAAGATTTTTTGAGCATCATAATGACTATGAGTTATCAAAGGAAAAACTAAACATTATATTGGTAAAACAATTTAGACCTTAAAATATTTTTAATTTTTTAGTGAAACTTCAGCAGTTATGGAAAAAGATTTTCTCATTATTTCCTAAACATTAATACTTACCTTATTTTTTTAAGACTTTTAAATTTAAAATTTAATGCGTTTGCCATCATTCATACGGTAATGGGCTAAAACAATCAACTTCAAAATTTTAATTTTTAGCTGAGATTTTCTCACAACCAGATTTTACAGTGAATAACAGCTGGACTCGCTGAAAACTGACAAGTAAGCAATGTTTCTGTCTAATCAAGGTAGAAAACTGCTAAATGCGCTTTTAGACTGGTATTTAAATTTAGAACAAGAAATGCTCCCATTTATTGAAACTACCAATTATTTAATCAGTTATACAATCTTTATTATTTAACGACTAGATCCAAATAGTTTTTAAGTTGTATTAAAATAAGTAGATATGATAAAAAACAATTTAAAAACGTGCTGCTTTTTTGTAAGCATTTCTCTTTAACGGAATCAATACTATTTTTGTTAATATTATATATTGCAAAAAATATGTTTATAACTTTATATAATAATAATTACTTAAAACTTAATACAGCAATGTACAAAAAATACTTTTCAGTAAAAGAAGTAAAATAAATATGTACATCAGACACTTTTATTAAATACACACGCACGTATTTAATTCTCATTTGTTGCTTAATTTCATTTTGTTAACCTGCGTTTTTTTTAATTTATTTAAAATGAAAAACTAAAACAAATATTACATTGTACATAATGAATAAAAATAAAGTTCTGGAAATGGATAATCTTACAAACCGAAGCTATTGATAGATTATATAAAATATTAATAAAAATATTAGAGATACATATATTTATTTCCTTTCTTTTTTTGAATTTTTTTATAATGTATAGAGATGGTGATGGACTTCGTTAGAGCATTTACATACATATTTGCTGTTTTTCAGTGTATAGTTTGAGTGATGTATTGTGATGGTATTTAAATTTCAGACAATAACAAACAATGAATTACATTAAGCAACTTTTTTACATTGAATACTCTATGATTTTTTGCTTTCTTATTAGACTTGGACAATATAATATGCAAGGGTAGAATATTTGGTGGTGTATGTTTTTTTTTTTGATATTTTTATTTTTTTTATATATGTACGTTTATAATTGTAGTATATCTATGTGTGTATATGTAGTACCTATGCAAGTAAGTAAAGGTACCAGTATCTCAGTTTCATTCGCGATTTCTCTATCTGTAGTTGTTGCAGTTGCTTTGATGGTTGGTGAGGATGGTGGTGGTGGTGGGTGCGCATCATTTATTTTCTTCCCAGAGTGTCGCGCCATTCATTGTACTTGTCCATTTCTTCGTGTAACTGCAGGGCTTCGATGCAAGCGTTGAAGAACTGGGAACCGAAACAGTCTTGTCTGGCGAGTTAGAAATTATGAAAATTAGTTAGAATCAATGTTTATTGACACAAAAAAAGAAGAGAATATATTGCTTGCTCTTCTAAAATGCAAAAAATTTACGTATTTCCTTTTTTTTCGCGGAATTTTTTGTTTGCAAAATTTTTCAAAAATGCCTGCTAACAGACCGTTCGATCTGATATCAGACTTTAATCAATATTATTGAAACATATGACATCAATATTCAACACCTTTCAAAAATTTGTGTTTTCACAAAAATATGTCTGCCTATGTTGTTTGATTTCTTGGAAATATCAAAAATATTTTCCGGTTTTGTGATTACTTATAATTTTATTTATTTATGTAAAGTAAACTGAAAAATATAAGTGCCATTAAATAAAGGAATAAAGTAATTCTTTGCAAATACAAAATACACGTTGAAAAAAACCAATTGAAATGTCAAAAAATTTTCAAAAACTGTGTCTTTTCTCAAAAAATTGCAAATAAGAAAGCATCGAAATAAAATAATAAAACAACCTACCAATTAAATAAAACACATTCGTTTGTGATGTATGCACATATTTCAAATGTTTGAAGGAAATACAACACGGCGGCTCCTTCTACCACAGCGTTGCATTCAACGCATTGCATTCAACGCCTCAAACGGACATGCTGTTGCGTTGCGTTGCCTTGTGTAGCGTTGCGTTGCGCTGCTTCACGTTCCGCTCCGTTCATGCATGGTTTATCACATTTTAAAGTTAGTATTTGCCAGCAAATCTCTCGTGATAATAGTTTACAACAGTGTTATCATCATCATCGTTTATTAAAAATATATAAATATATCTATTGTATACGATGTAAAAAGGAATTAAAGATTACTAAAATGCTAGAAGCAGCTGCACATTTTTTCTTCGTTACTTGTTTTATATTTTAATAAGTTTGCACATGAATTTAAATTGTTTTTAATAACGGTTTGTTTTAACTAAAATTGCAATGCTCTTGTTAAGAGTTTAAGATTTTAGATCGTCATATCGTTTTCTATATAATGTCTACTTTGTGGTAAAAGCGTTGTAAAAATATATATATAACAATACTATTGGGCTTTATATGGTTTGGAACTGTTTACTTGTAAAGAAATCAATCAAAAAATCAAAAATATGTGTATTTTAAGTTATTAAGCTTGAATAAAAACTTATTTTTCCTTATATACCGTCCTACAACCACAAAAATGAATAAGATAATGTGAATTAGGAGTATGTCAAGGTGGTCCAGATGACCGTCATTACAACGGTCGTAATTTCAATCGTCGTAATTGAAAGAATTATTCTCATTAACAAATACATATTTCAATATATTCATTTATACCCAACAATGATGGTACTCGTATAAATGGTTACAAAATGTATACAAAACTGAGTTAAACTGAGCTTCCTGACTTGTCATGTTGTTTGAGAATTTGTCATGTACGAGTATGTATTTCAAAAATGCTTATTTGTTGATAAGAACCAACAAATAAGCATTGATGGAATGAAACTGTAATCAACTGTGAAATCTTGAAATACTTTTAGACCAGATTTCTTAAACTTCCCTGCCTTTCCTTTCAGTTTAAAGGAATGTATGGACACTAAGTACTCATAGTACACGGTCATATATGTACCTATCCATCTACATATCTATCGATATTTCATTTCAAATAGTCAAAAGCCCCGGAAGAATTCATAACATGCGAAAAACTCATAGTAACTATATTGTGCAATTGTAGGACGGTACTTACAGACATTTACGTTGGCAACATTGCAAATTTCAATTTTGTGCAACTTCAGTTTACAAAAAAAATTCATTTCTTTATTTCTTTTTTGTTATTGTTTCAGTTTTGTGTTTTTTATTCTGTGTTATCTAATACTTTTACACTTACAATAATATAAAAGTAATTTAATGTGGGTTCTTTTTCTTTTTGCTTAACAGAAAAAAATAAATATTTTATAATTACAAAAGAAATATAAAAAAAATCTACGTATGGTAGTTGGATATTTTTTAAAAATATTATTACAGTAATTTTATTTATGCTATAAATAAATAAAATATGCAAATAAAATTATAATGGTAATTATTATATCAGTAATAATTATAATAAGAAGAGATTGTAAAATGTAGATAATAATAAATAAGTACAAATTAATTGGGAAGAAAAAATAATACGCTTTACAGCTAAAGTTATGTTGTAACCGGCGGCATATTGAACGATATCGGAGAACCGTTTATAACTTTAATAAAATGTTGTAATTTCGAAATTTCATCTGATGGAATTAGGAGCACTTTTAGACATTCTCCGAACCATTTGGAATCAAAGCAATCTTTCCTAAAAATAAGAAAAGAAAATAAAAGAAAAAAGAGACAAAAAATTATATAAAAAATGCATAACAATAAAATGAAAGAGAATTTTAAAATTATAATAATCACAAAAAAACACTTATTTTTAAAGAGAACAAACGTCTAAAAACATTTTAAAAAAAAATTCAAATCGATAGCAAAAAACAGAAATATATAGAAAGCATTCAAGATAAATAAGACATTATATTAAGATTATACATATTAAGTTTATAGCTGGCCCAAATGTCTTATTTTAGTTACACCCAAATCGTGTGGTTTTTTGTAGAAAATGTCAATGTGGCTCCTGCTTTACGGTTAAGTCATCAATCAGATAAATTCATATTAAACGCAGCTTTTCCACATTTCGTTTCTCACAAATTTACCACGCAGACCAAATACAATAACATCTGTCAGAAAACAGTGAAAACGGTTACAATACGTTTAGCATAATTCGTTTCAAAAATGTATGGATTAATAGATTGATGTAAAAGTGGTAAAATTAAAAGAAAGCAATTCGGGGCAGAATAAACTACTTCTTCTTGCAAATTATGTTGAGAAGGGAGCTAAATTTCTTTCATTTCCAATTCCAATTCAATTTTTAAACCGTCAGTCAAGTCACTAAATAGTTGATGCGCCTGCCAAATTTAAAGAGATACATATTGCGCAAATGGTCTTTAGATGATTCATTTTATTCATTTGCAATTCGCTCCAGGTGTAAAAATTAGGCAAATTTTGTGGAATTAAAAAAAAATTGTAATAGAACAAATGCAAATCAATCACCAAATCGTGAAAAAATATAACAAATTATGTTAAAGTATGAGAAAAAATATATAGAGGATATCGAAAATGAGGGGGGGAAAGTGGTGAGGAAGCTAAAATTATAAAAATATTGTATAGAGAAAAGTGTTACCAAGTACAATGAACAAAAAAACAGCAGTAAACAGATGTCAATATTTCCATACAATTTTAAATAGTATACAATATATGTATGTATTGTCGAATTTATATTTTCTCTAACAATTTCAATATTTCGTCTTATAATAAATATGGGCATGTAGGTAGGTGGTATATGTATAGGTATGTATGTATATATGTATCATGTTTAATGAAAATATATTCATTTTAATATTGGAAATTCGAATGGAATCGGTGCCCCATTTATAACTTTTATGAAAAATTGCAGCTGAGCAATTTCATCCTCTGGTATCGTAAGCACCTGCAGACAAAGTCCAAATTCTTGGCGGGTAAAACAATTGTGCCTATTGAGTAATTGCAATAAAATTGAAGTAATAATAAAAATAATAATTTTTTTTGCAAATAATGCGACTTTTATTTCAATAAAGTTAGTTAGTATACAAAACCAAAAAACCTAATAAAATAAAATGTAAAAAAAAACTAAAATTAATGAACTTCCTTCCTTCATTTCAAGTTTTTCCCATGAAATATGGCTTTTAATTTAATTATGAATTTATTACAATATTGTTAATGAAGAAAAAACTGTTCTCAGACAATAATAAAAACTACAAACTGAAAAAAACTAATTGGTTCAATAACCTGCCGCTCTAAATTTTCGTAGCTTTTGTTCCTCTTTTATATTTATATGAGATTAATATAATTTATTTGATGATTTTACGGATAGTAGGATTTTGTATGCATTGGTTTTCTTTTGTATTTTGTTGTGGTTTTTTTTTTGTTTTTGTTGTTCATAGTTTTTATTTTTAGAGAAATATACAACAGTAATTATGCCTATTAACGCAGTATGTACTCGTATCCAGTCCATTTCAGTTCGTCTATTCATTAATGAATCCGCATAAAATTCTATCGATAATGTCTAGAAATTCTATTGCAGCCACCCTTTTTAGAATTATTTCTCTATAAACAAATTTTTTTTTCTTCTAAAATATATTCGGCGCGTGTGAATTTTTTTTCGCAAAACGCCTACGAACCTCTAAAATGGATCATAATAATAGACGATTATTTACGACGATGATTGCTGGGAAAGATGATTTGGAAGAAAAGCTAAGATTTTAAGTGGTTTTAAGAGCACTATATTGTTTCGGAAAAATGGACAAACGGCCATATTCGGTCTACTGAGTGAAATATTGAACGCCAATTTTATAATCGATTGATCGAAGCCAATAATAAAACGGCTAAAGAAATATGTTCAATAGTATTAAGAAGAAAATTCATTAAAATTAATACAATAATTCTGATCACAAGAGAAATAAAAATATAGATATACTATATTTTGCGAATTAAATCGTGTAGACACGTACGTATGTACTATATATGTATGCTTATACAATGTACATATATCAGAAGCTGATAAATTGAATTTTGAATTCAAATTTTGAAAGCGCTGAAGGCGTAGTAGACTGAATCATTAATGGGTTTCGTTTGAAAAGATTTTATTTTCAAGATTTTAATTTCGATTATCAATAAAAATTAAAAATTTTAAATAAAGACCTCAGTTATACGAGTCATTATGAAGTCAGTCAGCAGGAAAAGGGGGCAATTTTTTTAATGGAAGATCCGCGTTTTTTCTCCCTTAATTTTCTTTTCGCTGCTGATTTCCTTAAAAAAATTTACAAAAAAAGAATGTAGTATAAAATAAAAAGTTTTTCTCGCTGGAAAGGAATTAATTTTTTACGAAAATCGTAGACGCGCTCGTTCGGTCAAATTGCTTTATACCAATTATGACAGCTTAAAGTTGGAAATTAACATTTGGAAGAAGTCTCAGCCCTGATAACCGTTAATTTTTTCACCCCCTTCACCCTTCCAACAAATACTTTTCGATGGAAATTTTAAACAGCGAGCGGATGGACAGTCGGACGAACATATATCTATCGATCGGTACGTTTAAATCGATACCTAAAAATTCAGCTTACATCTTCAGAACACAATTGAATCGTTTCTTACTTGCATAATCGATGAATGCTGGTCTCGCGGAACAGTTGATAGCAATCTTCGCAGATACGATCCAGCCGGAAGAACATGGTTTTGTTGAAGATTCCTTTGCACTCTAAGTCGAAGAAGTTGCTTCTCTTGGACAAGTTGTGATTATTGTGTGGCAGAGCTGTGATGAGCGGGGTCAAGACGAGAAACAGCACCACAGAGATCTTGATGTTGCGGGAACACATCTGAAAGGAACACGCCAGAAGGGGCAAAAAGAGAAAAAAGCGAACAAGTTAAAAGAAATCAATTTAGAAAAACAAATAACGTAAAAGATGATCAACGAAATGACGCTTGTGCTATTTTTAAAAGA
The DNA here is from genome assembly GCA_949752815.1 of Conops quadrifasciatus. Taxonomy (NCBI): domain Eukaryota; kingdom Metazoa; phylum Arthropoda; class Insecta; order Diptera; family Conopidae; genus Conops; species Conops quadrifasciatus. The sequence continues at coordinate 10,085,450 of OX457077.1, read as the reverse complement.
TGAAATAAATGATCAGGCGAAAACCGATTTTTATTGGATTGTTATATTTTTATATATGTATGTATGTATGTATGTATGTATGTACATACTCGTATATAGTATGTATGCATGTTTGTATCTGTATAACTGTTTAATAAAAAAACCAATAAAGAGCTGTTAAATAATTTTGTTCAATTTGTTGACTGACAATTTCATTGCTCGCAAATAGAAATTATTTCAGATTGCATGCGATGATATTTAATTAATAGCAATTAAGTAAAGTCCGCAAGACGACTGTGGTTGTTGTTCGGTTTGTTGTTGTTGTTGTTGTTGTTTTCGTTGTATAGAAACAATAAAAAATGAATAAAATCAAAGGAAAAAACGAAGAAGCACTCGAAAACGAGAATGAATCAGCTACTTTTTTGTTTTAAATACGGGCGAGACAACAAAGAGGTGCGCCGGCTCTCAAAGCTCCGTTCGTGCTTCGTATTTCAATTAAATTTTAACGACGAGATAGCAACGAGTACACTCGAGTACTGTTGCTTCCTTCGCATATTCCTCACAAATTAATTAATACATGTATATACATGCGAATAGAGCGTTTACACGAACACACTTCCATCGATTGGTATTAGACGCGACTGACTGCTGCCCCATCCAGACTCGGTGGCGCGCTTCAAGTCACGCCCAGCAACAAGTGCCATTCATTTATTGTTCAAATAATCTGGAAATAATAGTTTTTCTAGAGCACGTCAGTAACGAGAGTTCTTTTAGCCGCCGTTATGAAAGTACAGCCTCTGCGTCTGCGGAGCTCTTTGCGACTCGAAAAAGTCGCAAACTTTCTTATTTATTTCAATTAAACAAATCTCCTTAAATTCCGCAACTGAAATAATTTTGGTGGCATTCTTGACCCACATCTAGCAGTCCAGCTGACCGAACAAAGGATATCCATTCACATTCATTCACAATTCGTGATCGTTAGTTGCTGCGCGTCGGCCAACTTGTGCTGGATAAGTCGACAAGCCAAGAAGTCATGCCATGTCGGCATGGTGGCCGGATGCGTACTCGCTTGCTTTGCACGATTGAAATCGACTATTTATAGATAGACTCGACTGGATGGCTTGAAAAGTCGACCGAATGTCGAATTGGGTACATGGATGTGGGCCAAGTTAAGCCTTGATATTGAGCGCAATAGCAGCGGTGAAGCAGCAACGAGAACAGGCGACTGCATGTCGTCCCTTTGTCCAGTCAGACCAGACAACCGTGGCAATTAATAAATAAAAAATATAAAGACATGGATAAAAAAGACACCGCCCTGCTGTTCTATGGGGCTAAGGCCCAATCAACGCTGCAAACAGCAACGAATTCGTTGATTACGTGCAGTTCTTATGAGAGTCCCCAAACGATTCGGCGAGTGACGAGTGGCGAGTGGCGCTTGGCATCTGAACAAAATGAACTAATTCGTTGCTGTTTGCAGTGTTGATTCGGTCTCAGCCATTACTCTACAGACAGTTTGCTTAGCGCGGACGGACGGACGCATGGACGGAATTTTTCATGTTGCAGACAAAAATGTAAAAATAACTTCTTTAACAATCGTTGACAATCATTCATACATGCGAACATACGTGCGTACATACCTATGACAATCTACATGCCTAAAAGCTGGCGGCGACTGTGTCTGCTACACACACACCTACATACATACGAGTACATTCATAAAACAAAACGAGTACGTGCAAAACATTGTTCGAATACGGTGCATTTACGTTATTTTATTTTTAACTCGCACGAGATTCGTTTTAGTACTTAAAATTTAAACTTGTCTTATTTTTGTCTCACTGTGACTAAAAATAACTTCAAAGCTATCAACCGCCCGGCGATTAATCGTCTCTGAATTAATAACAACCGACGAGTCTCACGACACAACAGCCCGGTTCGGTTGCAATGAATGAGAAGAGAACATGAGACTTTTTTGTGCATTGTTCGTTACCAGCCAAGCTATTCATACACTCATACCAAAAAGTCATTGTTTTTTGTTGTTGTTGTTGGTATTATTATTATTATTTAAATCGGATATTGTTAAGATTTCAAGGTAAACAATGCAAAGTTAAAAATTGTACGCTTTAAGGCCTTTAGCAGGACTCATTATAGTCATTAAGAAAAAAAGAAAGACAGAAAGACAGATATATTCGTTTAAGGTTAAGACAGATATAATATGTACGATGTATGTACCTACGTTTAGATCAAAAGTAGTGACGAACTGGCCACTAATTTTGAAAGAATATTTTTGTGTACAATATTAATGGCTTTCTACCATATTAACCATAGAAAGAGACAGGGCGTCTAGTTTTCGAACTTCGAAAAAGGGTTGAAAACTGCCGCAAACCAGAAAACTACTTCTGGTTTTGCGCTGAACTTACAACAACAATTTTAAGGGATATTTATTGCTTTTGAAACAATGGTTTTCGCTGCGAAAATCAGTTTTGCGCTAAACCGAAGCAAAACCGCTATAAGCAAAAAAAAACAACATTTATTTATTCATTTATTTTCCGAAAAATTGAAAATATTCCAGCTTTTTTAACGATAAGTTTGATATGGTACGAGTATGATGTTGATGGCTTTGTAAAACTGATGATGATGATGATAATGGTAGAGAATACGTTTATTAAGGTGTGTCCGATAATCGTAATTACAATATGGATTAGTGCTCACGAAACGGACAAACATTTCGTGATACTCATACTAAAAAAACTATGAATAATTTCGTGATCTATCTCACGAAGAAGCACAATTATCGCCATACAAAGTAGATAAATTCGCTTTTTTTTTCATTAATATATTTGCGTATTTTGCCGCGAATTTTATATATATTCGAATTAATTGAAAAAATTGTTTATTTGTTTTCATAGAAACTGCATATTTTAACCAATAACTTTTCTATTGCTTTATTTATTATTCTATTTATTCTTCCTGCCAAATTATGTTAACTCGTGCCTTAGCTGAGTTTTCCTTTTCTCTCTCTCTCTCTCTCTCTTCACTGTCACAAACAATCGACTTAGTTAATGATGATCATTGCCGAACAACGTTGTTCGATCAATGCGCAATTTCTGCGTTGAAAAAAACATACCTACTTGCATACATATACGATAGTACGTTAGTGCTATTGTAATATTTTGTGTGGGTGAATGTGTGTGTGTGTGTGTGTTGTGTTTTTTTTGTTTTTCAATATCTTAATGATTAGACAAGCCCCCATTTTTATGCCTTTAACTGTTGCTGTTGCCAATTTGGCTGCATTCATTGCGTTCAAACGTTTCCAGGGCGCATGCAACGAACAACAATGCACGGTACACGCTGCGCGCTGCGCGCTACGTACCTAGCTACCAGCCGACCGACCAGCCCAATGACGTAGGCGACACGACACATACGTATGTACGTATTACGTACCTAAAGGAATTTTTATTGAAGTCAACGTTTTCAATAGAAATCTTACATCATTTTACCTGCACAGAATCTTAAAATTGGGAACGAATAATTATTATTTGTTTTGTTAAATTAAAAATATTACATAATATTTTTTGCCTTTTCCACCGATAAACGTTTGATTACGTCATCAAAATTGATTGTGTCTGCTACTGCTAATAATTCCTAAATTATAATTACGTTTGATTGATTGATTTCTATTGAAAGAATAGCCAGCGGTGTAAATCGTTCTTGACTTATTGAAGGTTTAAGATAATGTTCCATTAGTTTCAACCGCAAGAGACTACACCAAATTAAATGTAAGCCGTCAATTTTGCAATATTGACGTAGCTTTCAATCTGATGAGATTTCGGTAACTGTAGAGACTGAACAGTATTTTCCTTGACGAACCTTAGACGTTTTAGTTTTTCCGAATTGACATGATAGATTTTTGTTTAGTTTTCAATTTTTAATGTTATATTCTTAATATAATTTTATATATAAATTTGTTATATTTATTGTAAATATTTGTAAATATTCTTAATATAACATTAAAAGGATAATGTTTCTGTCCTATAATGCTATCGATATAATTTACTTACAGCACAAAGGTTAGCAAGAATCGAGTATAACGAGCGCTTAGCTTTTCTCTTTAGGTTCAATCTTTATACAATTATGGTAAATAGTCTTACACTTACTGTTTTTCCTTCCGATTTTCTTTTAGTGGCACAGTTTTAGTTAAAAGCTAACTGAATTGTCGAAAGTCTTGAATGGATTTATATAGGCAATTTTTTGCCTATATAACCTTAAGCTTAAGGGCTTGAGTTCTCTTTAATACAGCTAAATACTCGTACTTGAATAATAGATATTGCATATGTATTGCTTCGTTACCAAACAAGCTAAAAGAATATTGTACGGAAAGTACTTATTTATTTAGTTACATCAGCTTCTTTTTTTAAAATTGAAACCATGAAACTCTGGTCGACCTTGAATTTTTTGTTGTCAACGGCCATAATTTCTTAGAAATGTGTAAAAACTTTTAATATAGATTTAATAAAAAACTGTAAAAGCTCTTGATTGGTAAATGTATGTATGTACATATATTTGTTTGTATGACAAGAATCAAGGTCTCAACATTAAAAAGTACGTTATATTTTCTAGCTTAGAAGAAAACAAACCAATAAACTTAGCAACTGAACAAATAAGAAATGTTTTTCCAAATTTTCTAACTTTTTTTTGCTTAAAAAAGAAATATTTTTTGAATTGTTAGGTAAATACTTATATTTTTTTATTAACAAGGTTAACAGTTTAACAACTATCAGTGAAAATTAACTCGTGTTTCTCTCAGTGAGAAAAGTGAAAAAGTGAAACAACGTGAGAAGTGAAACAACGTGAGAAGTGAAACGAGGTGAAATGTAATACAACCTGAAAAGCCAAAACACACTAAATATGCTCAGATTACATTGACAAACGTTGTTTCAACGAAACGTTTACTTCGTTTGCTGTAATGTATCGTAATGTAAATGAAATGGCAATGGCATGGTATGGTAATTTTCAATAAAATTTTGTATGTACGTACGTACTGTTACGATATGGACAGGAAAGAGAAATGAATGCCGAAACTGTAATAAATTTTGGAATTTAATTTTACTTTAATAATTTGGGTTTTTTGTTTTGTTTTCGGCATTAAAAAATTTGCAAATTTTCCGTCAGAAAAAATGGATAAAAAACGTACATGCTTATAATTAAAAAAAAAACTTCAAAAATGTATTTCCGATTTAAGTAAATTCCTACAATTTCGGCAAAATTTAAAAGCAATCATAAAGTTAAAATTTTTAATGAACATTCAGCTGTCATAAGTTTACAATTTTTTAATACGACCTTTTTTTCTTATAAAATTCAATGCGACTTATAATATTGCAAGTACATTCGAAAAAAATATCAATAAATTTAAAAGGTTTGCTTAATTATAATTTCAATAATTATCAAAAAGAACAACTATAGAAAGTAATATTGAACACTTCTCGTTTTACGCAATATTCTGCTTCTTCTTGCTGTCCATGAATGTCCGTACTTCTTACTTCAAATATTTAATACATATTTTGTAATTTTTTTTCATTTTGTTTTTTTGTTTATATAACCTATTTATTTGGATTAAATGAAAATGACATTTTATTTTCTTTCTAACGAAAGGCGATATATTTGAATTTTTTTTTTTTATTTTTAATTTAAGTAATTTTATACATATTGTTGAGTATACTCGTATGTACATATTTTATTTTTAGCAACTTCATAGTCATTTATTGAGCTGTTTTTATTATATTCGAATTTCGAATTGACCCAACGAGTTCTCAACCTACTCAATACTGCTGGATGGTGCCAAGTTACGTGGGAACATTTTCAATACCTCACCGAATTCCGTTTTTACTGTGTTTAATTTAATACGCCCGAAACCATCATTATTTCATTAAAAAAATTCTTCAAATATTTTCATAATGTTTACAGAATAAAGGAGAAACTCTAGAAAAATTAAATCAAAAGCTTGAGATTGTATTTGATGTATGATTTCCTGGAAAATAGGAAGCAAGGTCGTGTAGAGGGGTAGTAGAGGGGTTAATGTAAATATAAAAAAAGTTCCCTCTTTTATAAACGCACCCAAAACCCAGATGATCTCATCACAAAATTCGGACCAAGAATTCAAAATTTTTTCATTTCACAATGTTGCTATAGCGCCATGTCTCTTATTCACAAGTTCACCGAGTCACTCGTCCTTGTCGTCTCTGAAAAGTCACTTTTTGGCAGAATTCGTATTCACAAGCTCACTAAAAAGTGACTTTTATTTGTTTATTTGTGTTATTTTACGCTGTCATCAGTTGCAATGTACTAAGAGGTTTGTGTACTAGATAAAATTTTTAGTGCTAGCATACACAAATTGCAGTGGCACGACTAAGTGACTTTAAGGTGACTAAAAGCAATTCACAAGTATAGTAGCAGACGTAAAAAGGACACCAATTTAGGTGTCGTCTCGTGCTAAAAAGACGGCGTCGTGCTTGTAAATAGCAAGACGGCCAACAAACGGCTGTTTTTGGCAACGACAACGACGACCACGTTTAAATGTGGGCTTGTAAATAAGCGTGTAAGTGAACAAAAAAGTTCGTGAGTTGATTATAGTACTCGTAGTATACCCCGAAATAAGCCCCTTCCTTCTTATTCCAAACCATGAATAATTTGTACCACACTCTTTAAGCCGCGCCATTGCTGGAAATACTGCCCTTCGCGATAAGCATCTTACATACTGTATGTTATGTACATATATCCGTTTGACCTACAAACAATATCACTCGCAGAATGTTGTACGATCATTCTATCATTCACTAAAAAACTGTTTTGAAATCAATAAAAAAGCGTTGTTTTATTTTATTATATTTAGACTTTTGGACAATTCCAAAATTAGCGATAAAAATACACTGCTTCGAAGTTGTGAATATTTTTAGAAATGATTTCATGGAACAATCAAAGAATATACAATGAATTTTATTCCTGGAATCAATGCGCCGCCAATGAATACAAATTTGTTCTTGGATTGTTTTTGTTTTTGTTTTTTTTTGCTCTCTTTGGTTTCAATAAAATTCCTAAATTCTGATTACGTTTGATTGAACGCCAACAACAACAACAACAACTAATAAAAAAAAAATCACATGAGACGGTTGCGGCCTATTAATCATTCTTTAGATTGATTAATAGGCCGCTCATTCGACTCAGTTATTATTAACATCATCATCGTCATCGCATTTTATTGATTGTCATTCTATCAAACTACGAGTAAGTATGTATGTATGTATATATTTTCGAATGTCTTTTGGAAAGCATTTTCGGATTTTAGATTTCGCAGCAATATGGTTGCTTCTTTCCAACTAATACCAGAAATAATGGATTTAGCTCAACTTTAAATAAACAGTGTTGCTGCCTCTTATACTTCTTCTTGTCTCTTCTTCTTTTTCTTCTTTTGCATCAGACGAAAAGGAAAGGAAAAATCCGAGCAAAAAAACAAAACTTGGATGATCCCATCTAGATTTCTGAAAACTTCAGGTCAAAAAATCGCACACAAAGTGGCCCAAATGTGGAGCTATTGGGTCGCTAGCACACACACACACACACACACACACACACACATTCATAAAAAAACACCCTACATAAATACATTATTAACTTTATTTCAATGGAATCTCTTATTTATTGCTTTTCTTTCGACTTTTTATAGTGTCGTCAAGCGATAAATTTAGTGAACTTTTTCAAAATCTACGTCATCACTATTGAATTTGCTGTTGTTGTTGTTATTGTTGTTGTTGTTGTTGTTGTTGCTGCTGCTGCGGTGGCTGTTGTGAGGCGAAGCCACTACAGCATGACGGTTCTGGTTGCTCCTAAAGCAGTTAGTTGCCTTCTTTTCTTCCTTCCTTTCTTCCTTCCTTCCTTCCTTCAATAAATTTTGCAATACGACACCAATTAGCCGACAGCCGCCCCGGCACAGCACAGCACGGTTGAGCACCGCAAGCAGCAAGCACTAACAATCAAAAGCAACAGCAACGGCCACCGTCATTCACGTCAAACGGAGCCGGCACAGCATAACCGACCGTGATATAACCTTCTCAGTGATGTGGGTTCTTTTTAAACGGACACTTTTTATGGTTTCGCTGAAATAATATATCGGCGATCTAGTTAGACCATTCCCCGCGGTGCAGTGCGGTGCGGTGCGGTGAGGGAGAAATTTCTAAATTTGACTCATTCTGGGGGCGATAAAAATGCACTCGCGTATATAAATAGAACATGGTAAGTGGAGGAGTGCAGAAGGCCAGAAGGGCGAATAGTGGAAAGGAAAAGATTTTGCTTTTTTCTTTAAGATCGTTTAAGATCGTTTCCTTTAAGATTCTTAAAGATCGTTTAAAGGGTTAAACGCTGTTTCTATTAACCCTTTTAAAAATAACGGCCTCAAAATTTTCTATTTTCTATTCCACAATTCTAAAAATTCTAAAAAAAATTCAAAAAAAAAAAAATAAAGAAAATTTTAAAAAAATAAAAAAAAATAAAAAAAAAACGCTCCTCTAAAAGTTTTTCATTAAAACTTGGTAAAATCATAGTTTTCGAAATACAATATTTCATATGATTTCAGTAAACTTTTCTTCATTCGGAACATTTACTTTTGGATTATCCATTTTCTATTCAAAATCTGATTTTATCAGAAATTATTTTCATATAAAAAAAAATTAAATGCATAAACTGTATGTATTTTTACATATTTTAATAAATCTATTAAATTCCATAATTCTTATAATAATTACGTAAATTTGTAATTTTGTAAAAATGCGTGGTTAATTTGCGCAAATGATGGCAAGATTTTATAAAAAAAAAAACAACCGTTTTCTCTACTTTGTTATGTAAAGATATGTTTGTGTAATTACTATGATCAAAATACGATACTACACAAAACCAAAAAAAAAAAAAAAAAAAAACGCCATAGAAACTGTTGTTACTCCAGCAACAAAAGCGGTGCACTTGCAGTCAACAGCAGCAAAGTTGTTGCTGCTCGCTAAACTCTCTAAACGTCAGCAATAATGAACAGGTTTTACTGTGATTGCTGAAACAACAACATGTAACAAAAAGTAGCTAAAACAACAACAACAACAGCAGTCAGTAGCAGTAGCAGCAGCAGCAGCATTAGTAACAGATGGCATAAAACAGATGACGCGGAACATTAACCACGGTGCACAGCGAAAGAGTGCACCACATGAACAGCACGAGGCTGCAACTACGAGATGGCAGCCTAAAGGCAAGCTTTGTGCGGCCGGCCTGAGGGCAAGATTCACTAACTTCAACTGTTTCTTCACAACAATAAACTATTTTCGTGGTACATATAGTATAGCATCTGAGAGCAGCGGCACCATCATACCAGCACACCATATCATCATCATCATCATCATCATCATATCATTGCAACATGCGATTAAATCGCCAATTAATTTTATGCAAATTAAGTGCAACAACGTTTGACTAATTTTCAGACACATTGTATGGTACTCTTGCGAGCTATAGTTAGCTCTTGGTACGTCACCAGGAGCAATGAATCAAACACAGCGAATCACAGCGAATGAGTCTGCTTTGGCTGCAAATCATAGGAAATTGAATGGCGGCAGCGGCGGCGGCTTTTCTGTCACCTGAAAAACATCACTTCGCCTTTGTATGCGCTTCGTACTGGTTCTGTCATCTGCCGGCGCGGCGGCGTAGAGTGCGTTGATCGGAGTGATCTCTGTGCGCTCGCCGCTACACGGATCGCGCCGCTTACTTAGTACATACAGCAACACAGTCATATTGCTATTGGCGATGGTGATGGCGATGGTGATGGCGTTGACGATGACGAAGGCGATGGCGTTGACGATGACGATGGCGTTGGGGACTGGTCCGGCTGGCTGGATGGCCGGCCACTTTTTAACTAAAGCCGACTTGATTTCGTTACCTTTCGTTACGACAAAAACTGCGGTGGGTATATTCAGCTCTGGCGACTGGTGGTACCAAGCAGTCTCGCTTAGTACGCGCTGCAGTTGTTTTCGTTCTTGTTCTTCTTTTTCCCCCCTCTTCTTCTTCTTCTTTTATATTGTTAACAATGCGCAATGTGCAACGTAAAATGTAAATATATGCGCGTACTAATGGTGTGTGTGTGTGTGCACGCGTGTAATATAAAAGAAAATCTTTATTCATCAACGATGGCCGGCTTTGCAGCGCAGAAAATGTATTAACGTTGTTGTTGTTGTTGTTCTTTTTCTTACTTTCTTTGAAAGAGCTATTGGTGGTGATGAACAACCGGCCTGACAAACCAGCTGGCAACATACTTACTCGTACCTAACTTATGGCGAACGTAACTAGCTCTACGGCATGCAATAATTAGCAGTCGTCTTCCTTTTTCCTTGTCTACTACTCTCCTATCTCCCCCTCCCCCTCCCACCCGAACCACTAAACTGTAGCAATATAAAAATGAACATGAATATACGTTTATGAACATGAATACGATGAAAACAGAACTACTTACATACGTTTCAATATAGTCATGAATATGAATAGGCGGGTGTGAATATAAGTATGAATATAGCTATGAATATGGATATGAGTATGGATATTAATACGAAGGTGAATATGAACAGGTGAAGATGCATAAGAATTTCGATGTACATAAATTAATGGATATACTATAACTTGTATAAACATCTATGGCTGTCAGTACAAGTATGAGTATGAATATAAATTTGAATTTGAATATTCATGAGTGTGATTGAATATTGCAGGTGATTATGTGAGAATGAATATATAGTGCAATGTAAGTACAGTAATCATGAATATAGATTTTAATATGAACATGAATATGTGAATACTTTAAAATATTCATAATTATGAATACTTGAATACTTGCTATATGAACATGAATATGAATTTTGGTGGTGTACATTTATGAGCGATATGACGACGATAAATATGCGCTCGTGAATGTAATTATGAATATGAATGTATTCACTCACGTAAATGGAAGTATGTATATTGAAATGTAAGTACGAGTTAATGGCGGGTAAGTTTTACAAGTGAGGCTTCAATTTCCAACTGTGGTCTCATCAATTTCAACTTTCAACGGTGTGTGCACCGATTTAGACGGTGAATCTTTCTACATGAATACAAATATGAATGAATGAACACCGATAACTATAAATGCATATGAGTATTGGTATGAATATGATGAATATGAATTTGGCAAAGGCGTTGTTACGATTTAATAGATAATAAAAAATCCAAATGTATTATGTACATGCGTTAAGATGTTTCATGACAGAATGAATTTTATTCTTTTACGATAATTCTTTGCAAAGTGTGTGTGATTTGTGACAAGTTTGAAATTTGTATTGCTCCAAGTTGTCAACCATAAAACGAATGACCAATCGACCGCTATCGCAACCGATAACAATTTTTCGTTTCTTTCTTTTTTTTGCAATTAACAACGACAAGTGCACACATGTTCACAACTTCTGTGCTGAAAACATTTATCAATAAACATTTATCAATAGAAAGAACACAGTGTGCCATCACAAAAACTGTGTGATAGTTTTTATAGAACACAAATGTCTTAATATAATGAAGAGCAGAGCTATTGGCCTATCGGTAATAACCGCGTGCCTTCATTTTGCTTCATTTCGGTGGCGGCATTAATTGTTCGCTTTGCGGACAGATGTTCTGATTCAACGAATCGGTAATTGTGGGCGTTGACTGATTCGTTTTTATCGCCCGGCTAAAAAAATCTTCGTATGTGTGCTTGGTGTCGAGCACTTAATTGTCAGGTTGTTTGTCTTTGTCTATTATCTGCACGTCAAACATTTAGTGCTCTTGGGTGCCTTGTTTGTTGTTGTTTTTTTTTCAAGACTGGCGAACTTTTTTCAAAATTTTTCTGACGTTTGTTGTATAAAATTAACGATGGACAAAATAAAAGTAGAAAATATCAAAGAAATTATGAATAAGCATACAATACTCGTATTATTTGTACTACTGTAGAGAGATAACAGCAATATGCAGGTCCTCCTCTCAATGACTCTGTTAGCAACAGTTGGCCGCCAACAGCCGGCTCAAGAGAATCATATATGGACTAGAGAGACGTGCATGAGACGTCTCGAAAGATTCGAAACTGACATAACAACATTTTTGCGTTGATGCAGTGCTTCCATTTGATTTGGAATCAAGCCGTGACTATCGGAAGCATTTGCAGAAGCAATGTTTTCAGCAGCGTGCCTAAAACTCACCGCTTGATTGAAAGCATTTCAGACAACCCTGAAACTTTCAAAGCGTCTTGAACAAGCCTCTGTTCATACTCATATTCTCAAAATTCATACTCATATTAAAAATGACAGGACAAAATTTAAAGCGCTACCAACAACAATAATAACCACCGCGCAGAAAAGTTGTCGAATTAAAAGAGAGAAATATTTTTATCGCTACAGCTTGCCACGAAGAAGAAGACGACGATGACGACGACGGCAAGTCTGCAACGACCCAAGCAAGAGGAGCTGGTTGGTTGGTTCGACTTTGCTAACTGAGCTTATGTTAGCGTGACCAGCCGTCAGTCAGTCACTAACTCTGTCTCGCAACAGCAGCAGCACCAAAAGTAACAATAACTGATTGTAAGCGACCACCACGTCGCGAATACGTGTCTTCATTTTCAATGAATTCTTGCATGAAAACTTGAAAGTTGCTAAAAAGGAGACGATATATATGTACATACATATCTAAACACATTCACACACACACACACACGCACATGTACAATTTATACACAAAAGTGATTGTTGAAACGTTGTTGCAACAACACACACTCCATTTAAGTGTGCAGTCTCAAAGTAGTCTCAGTCTCATTTTAGTCACGACAAGTCCTCTATGAATCATTGATTAAAATTAATGCTTGACAATATCTGCCCTACGTTGAAATGTCATACGTGATTCGTTTATGTTTCTTCAAGCCACAAGCAATAGCGTAGATGTGTTTAGTATGTAGCGGCAGCGTTTAATAAGTTCTCCTTGTAACTTGTAACGAGTATTTGCAAGTATCTTGACTTGGTCAGTTATTTTCTATAGGAAAAAGAGACAGTCTTTCCTCACCAGGTAGCTTTGTCGGGCACGACCCTTCCTGTTTCTCCGCTAATAGCGCTACGAATTACAACCACCCATTTCTGCACTCCTTCCGTTACCGTCGTTGCTGTTCTTGCTGGCGCGAACGCCAGAAAAAGATTGATTGCCGGCCCCCTTTTTTTTTTTTTTTTTTGTGATTAAAACAACGCCCTGTAAGAATGAATGAATACATGAGTTCGTATCAACATGAATTGCCACAATTCTGAAGCAAAATCAATAGCAAGAGAACCGAAACAGCCGCAGCAGCAGCAGCAGCAGCAAGCGGCACCAACAACGTCAGTAACATTCATTGGCGCAGATCATGCCGGTCCCGCCGTGAGCGGTGGTCGGTAATCAGTTTCAGTTTTAACTTTTATCGCTGCCAGTCAGTCAGTCACAATGCAAATTAATGGGTTCGCTTTTTATTCGCGCTCTGGGCGCGGATATCGCGTAGGCACCACCGCCGCCGCCGCCACCAACAAAGTGAGCTTGACAATCGAGTTGATCGAGTGTTGGCTATTTGCGGCTTGTTGCTGTCGGCCAGTGTTATTTGGTCTTCGCCGCCAAATGCAGCGCGCTAGTATGCGCAGGTTTAATTTTAGCCGCATCGCATGGTGTGTCAAAGCCATGCCTTCGAATGAATGATTTCGCGTGCTGTTGGTGGTGATGGTGTTGTTGTTGTGTTGTTGTTGGTTCTGTTGGTAATGGTGGTGCTTCTGGTTGTCAGTGCAGCCAGTCGGGCGACTGTCGTCTGTCTGCATGTAGTGTGTGTGCTATCTCATGCCAGCCAGCAGCTGTTATTTCTGTTAGCATTTTTATGTGTTTGTTCTTCATTTTGTCGTCATTGTTGTTGTTGTTGTTGTTGTTGTTATTTGAACGTACGAGCAACTGCAGCGATTTCTGCTTTATTGCCCGAATTGAAGCGATTTAATTGTCTGCAACTAACGTGATCTCAATTTCGGTCTAAATTGAGCTAAACTCTTTGTGTATTTATTCTAAAGCAACGAGGATTGTCGTAGAAATTCCATTGTTGAGAAAAATTAATTGTATCGCAGTTTTTTGCTTTTCATTATCACAGAAATATCGCCATAATGGCATTAACAATTATATCATTCTTTTAATTTTGTTGATTTTTTGTACTTTTGTGCTTTTCGTTTGGCATTGACTTATAAGTCTTGATACGAATACTATTGTAATAGAATATTATTGACCAAGTTAGCGTTAATTACGCTTTGACCGCAACACTTTTTTTTTCAAATTCTCTGCTACAATAACATGAAACTATTGCGTCAGTCAGTTGTTGTTGTTGTTGTTTTATTTGATCGTACTTTTCTGTGCTTTCTATCTTTAAATATCGTAATTTGTGGTAACAGAAGTCTCTTTACTCACTTTTATTTATTTCACTTAACTCGCTTCTTTTTTTATTTTTTCCTTTCTTTTCATTGCTTTTTCGTGATTGTGTGTGTGTGTGTGTTTTTTTTTTGCGTATTCACACGAAGTCACGCAAGGCACAATTGTGAAATGACAATTTCGTCAAGTCGATGGTCATCATATTACACAATGTGTGATCACATTCGGTTGAAATAACATCTCGTCCGCGTCGTTATACAAACACAAGAGTATATTCATTGTTTATTCGTTTAATTCATTGATTCATTAATGAATTTAGATGATCATAAGTCAAACAATATATCCTATAAATGGCTGATCCATTGATCATATGACTTTGTCAGTCGAGGATAAAAGCGATACCTGCATTATCAAGATCAGTTTTTTCTTCTTCAGTATTACGAGTGCACTGAACCAAAAAAATATATACATATATATTCATAAAATGCGATATATTCATAAATATCTTCATAATTCTGAAGTTTGAATTTTTGTAAATATGTATTCACTTTTGACTCTTGGTTGAATAAAACGTTATGTAAATATGATATGATATGAGGAAAGGCTTCTACTTAAATAAATTTTCTTGCTCAATGTGAGATTTTTACAAAAACCTACTACATTCTCTTTTTATCATTTTCTGTCTTATTTTTCAAAATTTTCTTGCCTGTTTATAATTCAGATGCATTTTTTCTACCTTAGCGTCATTAAAGATTAAAAAATCTATCTATGTATTTTGCTGTCAATAATAAAATTCCTTTTTTTTTGTTTAAATTTATTAATAAATAGTTACATACAACTTTTTTGATTGTCTGAAAAATCTGATTATTTAACATAACATCTCTACATATTTACATACGCGAACGGATGTACCTAAATTGAAATGCTGCAAAACACCACACCCACCCGCAATTTGTTCTGTTGTTGTTGTTGTTGTTGTTGTTGTTGTTGTTATTGTCATTCCTTTCTTTCAGCTTCAGGGAAAAAACCAAAATCTCGCAACGTCTCAAAATCGCAAAATCATTGCACGTCTCTCGAGATGATTATAAGGCATTACGGCGTTGATCGTCGTCATTCGGTATACAAAAAATATATCTACATACCAGTTCGAGTCTGTATGTACATATGTACATATGTATGTATGTATCGTTTGTGATCTATAAGCGATTATTTTTGCTTTTCAACTGAATAATGTTACAATGCGAAAGCGAATTTTGTTTAGGAGCTATGGCGAAGAGAAGAAGAAAGGAAAGAAGGAGGAAGCCATTAACGCCTACCCGTCTCAATTGATACAAATTTTCTATTAAATTTTAATTTTATTAAATTAATTTTGCATTTGGAAAATTTTAAAAATCGGGCAATACCGAAGACTTTGTATGAAACACTTTGGCTCTTCCTCTTGTCTGGAGACAACCGACATGTCCTATATTTTGCTCGCATTTTATACAGGAAACCTTGTATAAAAAAACCATTATTTCTATGAACATTTAGAAAGGAAGACTCAATAACCGTATTGACTAATCAATCATTCTTAATATTGTTTGAGTTTATTAAATTATCTTAATAGAAGCTCTAGTTTGTTTACACTTATGAGTTTCTGCCACGATCATGGCACAAGAAGAAATGCATGCCACTTCTTTGCAAAGCATGAATGCATGAAAATGCAGCTCGAGGAGAAAGTTCACTTCTATTGCTGTTTTTAGTCTCTAGGCTTCTTCAAGCCCTAGAATATGCAGACATGAAATGACGCATTCCCAAGTAAACACACCCAAGCTCAGACAGAGCAACCACCAACCTACGCAGGCAGCACAATTAAATATTCAATTCAGCAGCAGCAGCAGCAGCAGTTGAATTGTGAGTGCTGCTGCTGCTCTCCACACGTCAATTGTTCAGATTCGACGTGCACACGCGGGCACTCACACATAAACACGCGCACGTACATATATGCACGATATATAGGAGCAGAAGTCGAAACGAGTTCATGGGCAAGCACTGAGTGAGCGAGCGAGCGAGCGGTTGCACACACTGCTCTCAATTGTCGGTGTTTTTTTTTTGTTTTGCGGTGAACGAGAAACCACTAAGAAGACATTGAAAGTGCGCTGCTGCACACTCGCCCTCGTCAACGTACCTTCTCGTTTGTACACAGTAGCCTTCAGTGAGAGGCAAAATATCATGTTAATTTGACAGCAAAAGCAGAAGAAGGTGTTGGTCAAACTCACCCGAAGGCTCAGAATCTTTTAGACCAAACGGATTTCTTTCAATATCCGTTAATTTGAAAACTAAAATTCATTATTTATTTCAAGAAAGAAGACCTAAAATAAATGACAAAATCTCTTAGAGCTAAAGTTTTTATTACTTAATTCATTTCAGATTTCACAATTGAACAGTTCAATCAAGATAAAAAGAACGGCTCAATTAAAACTAAGGCGATAAAACTAGTCGTCGTCGCCGACTATTGATTACTACTCGTAAGTATTTCACTCGTATTATATTGTATTGTATTGAATTGTTTGGTATTGTCCAAATATGAAGAGTTGTATTTCCTTTTACAGCGATTACGTCAGTATTTTGTAATACGGGCGCAAGTATTTTCAGAAGCAGTTGAAGCAATAAAATGTACATGTTCTGAAGCTGTCGTGAAATGTCCGTCCGTCACTGGGCACCGCCAAATCGTCACTGAAGCCCAATGAGATCGAGGCAAACAAAATTCGGCACGTAAATAAATATTTTATTATCACATAAAATATGTCAGTCGATCAATCAAAGTTCAAGTTGAAACTATCACAAGATGCAAGAGGAAGTTGCTCTGCTCTGCTCCTAAAACGTCAAGCAGTGAAGACATAAAATTTAATAGCTTCAGATTTTCTTTACGTTTACATTTTATTTAATTGATGCCCACACTTCGTGTGCATTATAAAAATTGAACAGAACAACACCATAGAAGGCATCAAAATAATAATAGGTTGTCGCTGAGTGATCGTGTCGTGCCGTATCGTATCGTGTGTACGTACTCGTCGTGCATACTCGTCGCAAATGACAAGCCCCTTCTGACGGCAGCTTTTTTGTTGCAACTCTACACAGTCTGTTGCCAACAGAATTTTATATACATATTTATGTGCGAGTATGTATGTATGTATGTTTATACGAGTATGTTGACATAAACGGAGTGAAGTACGCGAGTATTATGAGTTTACATTGCACTGGTATTACTTGTATTCAAATATTAACCAAATCCGGACACTTTGCGTCATCGACAGGCCAACAGACTATAGTACTTTAAGACTACCTATATAAAAAATATGAACGATATTTCCATTAAGTTATAGTCCATTTATATTAATCTTCTGAAGATAATTTCATATATTGCGTAGGATGGTATCAGTGTACGTCATAATTATTTTTTTTCTAATGAACATGAAATAAATATTAAAATATTCTCTTTAATTAATATAAAAGTCTTGTAAATTGTGACTAATATGATGTTTCCATAAAATGGTTTTGGTTTAGGCTTTTGAATATCGACAAGTCTAAAGTGTTTTCACACAAAACTGGTTTTATTTTTGGTTTTGCTGGGCTTCGCCCACTGCGGCCTTTGTTGTTGTTGTAGGCAAAACCAATGTTTTGTTTTGTTATGTTTGTTAATTTTGTTAGAATATTTTTGTGTATAATATTAATGTCTTTCTACCATATTAACCATAGAAAGAGACAAGGCTATGGCGTCTAATTTTCGAACTTCGAAACAGGGTTGAAAACTGCTACAACCAGAAAGTCTTTTTCGCTGAACTTTTTGTCTTTGCGCTGAGCTTACAACAACAATTTCAATGGAAATTTATTGGTTTTATAATGGTTTTTGCTGCGAAAACCAGTTTTGCGCTAAACCGTAGCAAAACCGCTTTATGGAAACACCATATACTAAGTCTCTCATACCAATTTTCGGTTAAAGAAAACGAAGAAAATAGTATAGAAAAAATTTAAGATTAAAAGTCTGCCCGTTTCAGGGTTCTTTCTACCCAATGGGTGCTTTTTCTTGCAAACGAAAATCCTTTTATATTGTAATAAAACAAATAAATAAAATAAAGAATTAATTCCAAGAAGAAGATTCCTCCGAAGAAGAAGATTCCCCCCAAGAAGAAGATTCCTCCCAAAAAGAAGAAGAAGAGAAGAAGGAGACGGTGGTGACGGCGGCGGCGGCGGCGGCGGCGGGGGAGGAGAAAGCTGTAGAGATCAATAAACTCTATCAATCGATTCAATTAGAAGCACTTCAAAGTAATCGATTACGGTTCAGTAAAACGAATACAATTGCTTTTCAATTAAGCTATCTCTCTTCACCGGTTTTATGGGTAAAAGCAATTAAGATACTTTCGACTGTCTGACATTCTGAAACGTGCTGCGCGCACTGCCGCGCCATTTAAAAATATCGTGCATTGCCGAGATGTGCTCGTCTGCTCAAAAGTGCTCCCTTTCAAGGTCAAAAGAAAGCACAGTGCGGACAGAACATCTGTACATCGCGCCCGTACGCTCCTGAAGCACTAAATAGCGCGATCAGTGAGAAAGGAAGGAAGGAAGGAAGGAAGGAAGGAAGGAAGGAAGGAAGAGAAGATCGGTCGTCAGTCGTCGTCGACACATTTCAAATGTACCAAGTCAGAGCCAGACAAGTTCAGAATTAATCGAAATCGTGATTGTGTATGTATGTATGTATGGACGTGTGTAAGTGTTTTGGATGATCTTTAGTACAATCGATTGATCGATGGCGACCGGGCGGGCGGGCAGGCGGGCGGTCGGGCCTAATCGAAGTGAAGAATGGCAGCTCAAGAGCAGCAACGGCATCGCTAGGTATATAATTCTCACGCACACACACCCCCTCATCCCTACGCACACACACTTCCTCTCACCACAAACACTTACACACACACACACACATACCCACACGTAAAACACTTTAAGCCATTTTAAAAGTGCAAAAAAAATTAAAGAGGCAGCTGTTACTGCTGCTGCTGCTGCTGCTGCTACCGGTGAAGTCGAAGCTTGCGATGCCGCTGACGTTAGCGCTTACATTGTCGCTTACGCTTGTCAGTGTCGCCGTCCGCGTCGCCGTTCTCGACGCTTCAGTTGAATTCTGTCAAATATTACACTGAGCAAAAAGTGACAATTACAACAACTGCATCCATACACTCGTTGCGATCAAATCGTTCGTTTGTTTGCTGCTGCCGTTGATCGTTATTCGGGCGCGCGTCAATTTGCCATTGCGTATGCGGCGGCATGATGTGTTTATGAAGACGCGTTCATGTATACACACATACATACATACATACATACATTCATTAACAAGTGAATATATTTCAAAGTTCTAATTAAAGAAATTTCCAGAGAATTAATTATTACTTCGTTCAGTTTAGGGCAGCATTAAATTGCCCCGACACGCCCACCACCATCATTTCTCACTTATAATGTGCATACATATCTGTTGGTCTCTCTGAGAACTCTGACCTCTTGCACAGAGAGTGCAGAATTGCAGAATTTTCAAGTGCATGCAATTCAAGGTCATTTCAGATCATTTTCTTCTACTCTTCTGGAAACTGAAGACAAGAATTATGCCAAAAAAGTGCAATTTTGTCATTGAAAAAACGTCAAATTTTCATCTCAATCTTTGCTAATTCTTCCTCTTTTTCTTCTTCTTCTTCTTCTTGTGTTCATTATTGCCATTTTTAGTAGTAAAAAAGCGCTAATATTGAAAAAGAAAGAAAGAAAAATAGAGCCCGCCATACTGAATAATGTATAATCATTGCTAATTTATTGCAATTTTTTATTTTGCTATAATATTGCAAAATTGCGAATACATAGAGCAAATTTTTTTTAAGATACTATTTTCAATTGTAATACATATCCACAATTGCAAGACACAATAATAATTGCCATAACTAATAATTTTATATAGTTACAATATAATAATAACAATAATTTCTATACGCCACAATAATAATTTCTATACGGTTATCGATAAGTTATGTATATCAACCTACATACATAAGGCTGTTTATTATTCGAACAGCAATAAAATAATACAATAATTCATTTGAATAATTAATTAACTCGTATAACAACATCATGTCATTATAGTTTTCCCGTCATTTTCCGTTCGAGCATTTTCTAATAAACATTTAAGCAATTATTTGCTTTTTTGCAATTTCATACAAACTCCGTGCATCCATACACACACACACACACACACACACATCCATATTTATATGTACATATTTACGAGTACCTATGTATGTATGTATGTAAATGCTGTATGACATGGCCCCAGCAAAAAATGTGATTACTCTAAAAAAAGTCAGGCGGAAATTGCAAAAATTTTATGCTAAACAATATTATGCGATCTAAGAAGTTTGCAAATTATTGATTTTAAGGCACGGCAAGGAACGTGTAACTACTTGCCAGACACATTACCAGTAAGTAGTGCAAAGGTAAACGCTTGCTTTACAACAAACGCTGCTCATAAACACAATATTTTTGTTAAAACTCTGTCCAGATTATGGTAAAACTATGTTAAAACTATGTTAAAACTATGTCCAGAAAGGAAGGAGAAAATTTGCAACAATTGTATGTGTATTTTGCTACAATATACGGTATACTTTTTTACGATGTTTTACCATTATTGGCATTATTTTTTTTTTATTATGAAATTAGAAATTTTTCTAAAATTGTAATAACTTTTGAAGTGAAAATTTTTTGCTGGGGCCAACTGCACTCGGATTCCCCGCTCTCCCCGCTTTCCAGCCCTTTCTCGCTAGTTTTATGACACTATAGTATCGCTTCGGATTGACTTACATTTAGTGAGAACTTTATTGATGGCAAATCAAGCATAGCGACGTTGCAGACGTCAAGTATTGCGAATAAGTTGATCGATCAGTTGATAACGTAGATTGATTTTCAAGTCTTGGTTGAGTTCAAGCAACTTGTTGTTTTCTATGGTTGTTGTTGTTGTTGTTTATAGTGTAGGCACTTATTGTTGTTGTTGTTGTTGTTGTTGTTGTTTTTAATACTCGTTCCGTTTGTTATTGTTTGTGTTTATGAGCTTATTGTGATTATTTGTAAATTAAGTACTTCAAGTAAGTAAATCTGTGCATAATAATATTGTATATATAATATATATATTTTTACATATATAATTTGTTTTTTTTTTTAATTCAGTTCAGTAAATTTGTTAAATTTATAATATTCTTAATTTCTGTTATTATTAACTTTTAATTGTTTGTTTATATTTGATGCTTTTTTGAAAATTTTATCTAGTTTGTGATTTGTTCAACTTTTCGGCTTTCGATTTTGTTTCTGATGTTGCGCTTCTTCTCACTTTTATCACTTTTATCGCAGTTTATTTCGGAATAACAATATTATTGTTGTTGTTGTTGTTGTTTTCGTATCACAAGCACTATTTCATTATTATTAACTGATCGTTGTCTGAATTGCGATTAGGATTTAATTTATTATTTGCATACATTTTGAACGTTATCTGATTGTTCTTCGGAAAGAAAAGAAACGAACACAAAATCAGCAAAAACTCTAAAAAGGAACGCAAAAAAGAAATAAATAAAACGACGAGAAAAATACGACGCGTTTAAATTTAATTCGGTTGAAATGGAAACATGTTTTGTTTTATGTATTTTATGCAAAATTCATAACAATTCATTTGCAAAAAGATAAGTGGGGGAGGAGGAAGGGGGGCGGTGGCGACGGCGACGGCGACGGCGTCGTACGAGTATTGTATGTTTTATGATCTTGCTATAACTTGGTCTATAATATTAACAAGCACCGAGCGATTGCTATGGGTTGAGAAGGAGGATGAGAGGGCGGCGCGTTTCTGGCGAGGTATGATGATAATGATGATGATGATACTCGTACGATCAAAAAGAGCCGCCGTCACAGAGCTGCTGTCGCTGATTTGTTTAGCGGCGACAAATTCAAAAGAATATGTTTAATAAATTGCTGGAGAAAAATATTCTTATGATATTTATTTGGCTGCCAATTTTGTGAACGACGCCGTTGACGTCTGTCGACGTTTTTATTGTTACTGTTACGGCCATTGCCGCGGCTGCTGTTGCTTTTATATGCCATTTTTTTTTTGGTTTCTTGTCGTTGTTGTTTTAAGTGATGCTGTACTGTGCTGTGCTTTTCTCTCTGCTAAATGCTTCTTCTGTACGCTGTTTGTTGTTGTTGTTTTTTTAAACATTTACTCTATCATACAAGAGACGGACCCCCCCCCCCCCTCCCCCCCTCTCCCCGCACGACTCATCCAGCGGTTCGTGCAGATGTCGGAAGTGTTTGTGTGTGAAATAATATTTCCTGTTGCATTTACAGAAACAGCACTAACAACAACAACAACAACACTTTTATACAATTTTATCGCTTGTTTGCATCTCGTGCATCTTACTAAATATACATATGTATGTATACTCATATGCATACATACATATGTGTATATACATGTGCTCATACATATTTATAAACATCTCAATTTGGACATTGTTAATGCGGCTGGTGTGTTGTTGTTGTTGTTGCTGGCGTTGCTCGTACATGCATGCATGCATATATACATATTCCTTTATTGTTGTTGTTGTTGTTGTTGCTTATAATAAACTGTTTTAAATTAGCAAAAATAAAAGCAACGCAAACAATAACAATGCGTCGCCGCTTAACAATGAAATTTTCTCAGCTCTTAGTACATATTCGTTACTCTGCTTTCTGCTGCGACCCTCCCACACCCCTTGGCCCCTTTCCCCGGACCTCCACCACACCCCCTACCACTCTACCAAAAACGCTTCAAGGGAGTCACTTAAATTTATGCCATCCTGGCAAACTTTCTTGGTATTGTTGTATGAACTTGGTTGTGGTTTCTCATTTGTTGCACGTTGCACCCACCCAACGGTCCAACATCAAGCAATTAGCTGCTAAAATATGCGTAACTGTTACTGGAGATGTCGTTGTTGTTGTTGTTGTTGTTGTTCATGCAAATATGTAGGTACGCTGTTTGGCATGATTGTTAACGCGCCAACAAACAATACGAATAGATTGTCTTCACACAGCGTTAATTTCGACGATGACGATGATGATGATGATGATAATGATGATGATGACTATTAAGTTAATAAAAATATTGTTTGTATTGCATTTAGAAAGTCGTAAAAATCTGTGCAAACAATATATCTGTTTGTGTTCATGTTGGTTAACGAAACATTTCGAGAAATTTGTTTGTGCCTTCACAATTAAACACTTTAAACCGAAAGCGATTCCGAGAATTTCTCTTTCATGGCTGTTTCTATGCCTCAAGAAATGTTAATATATTAATTTTAATATTTTATAATTTTAATATTAAATTTTTGAAATTTTTATAATTTAATAATTCTGTTAAAATTATTTCGAAAAAAAGGCATACGAAAAATTGAGTTCTATTATATTTTTAAGTCTTTAAAATTTTCTTTTTAGAAAAAATTTCGGTCAAATTATCAATCAAATGAATTTAATTTCGCATAATTTCAATTATGAATAAGAAATCTTGGATATTATTGTAATATAATATTTGTTGAAGAGCTTAAAAAAATCAAACAATAGTGAGTGAGAATACTCTGAGTTCTTATAAAAGAAATATGCATGCGATATTTGAATTCATATCATGAAATCATTGACTAAAATCTTACTAAACTTTAACTATTAATTAACTAAAAAATCATTAACTACAAACATTTAACTAAATATGTATGTAAAAATAATACATATTCTGTTTCATCGTTCTCATGAGTATAACCAAAGAATATATAATAATACTGTATATTCCTTGATATAAATTATCTCATTCAACATGTGTTGATGGATCATCATCAACATCTTTCTGAAACATCAACCATCCATCAACATACGAAGCCGAAGAAGGCCAATAACAAATTATCATGTCTTAAAGTCTCTCGCTCTCTCTGCACAGAAAAGAAAGGAAAATACCGACAACAGAGCGAGCATTCGTTGAGCGTTGTAATAAATTTTTGTGTACAGAGAGAGTGTACCAACAAGTAGAAAGGTACGTGGTACCAACAACAACAACAACAGCAAGCCGGCGTATGCACAGGTAAATCACGAGATAATACGAGAGGTCGATCTCAGCTGAGCTGAAGAACACAGCAACTACAAAAAAAACGCGATCGCATGCGGCTGTAGGCTGGCGTCTGAAGGCTGTGGCGGCAGGGCAGTAGAAGAAGTGCGCGGCACGGTACATTGAGTAAAGAAATTATAGTAAAAAAAAGATGATGGCTCAAAGATTGGATTTCATTTTGCGCTTTTGTTTTTTTCTGTTTGTTTCTGCTGAACACTGTCGCTCGCTCGCTGAGTGTTCGATAACAGTTTCTTTGAATGACATGGATTGTCGAGTGTGGGGCACGGGAAAGGCAGTAGGGGGGGCGGGGCGGGGGTCTTGCAGTCACTAATTCATGATAAGTTGGTTAATATTTGGCTCCTCTTTTTTAAATTTTTTTTCTTTGTGCGCCTTGTGGTTTCTGGCGCGGCGAAGAGACTTTTATTTTTGGATTTTGTCTGCGCTGCTTCAAGGTTTAGCAATCTTTAAAGTCACTTTATTAAGCGGCAATGGGTTTTATGGTGAATGAGATTTTTAATTTAAAATTTTTTGTTGTGGTGGCTTTTAATTTCGGTGGCCGCCTCTTGTTGTATTTTTCCACAATTGCTTTTTAACGAGTGGAAGAAATTATTTGAAATTTTTATTGCCGTTGTTTAAGAGATTTTTACTCTACAATTTTTTTAGTCGTAGTTTAGGATTGTAAGTTGTTTAAAAAAAAACTTTAGCTTATTTTTTATGCGATTTTTCTTACTTTTTTTCTTCACCTTAATTAGAATTTTTTTTTTTCGACGGCACTTAAAATTTGGTTTTAGATAATATTTTTATGGCTTTAGAAATATTTCGTCATACCTAAACTCTTTTGTAACGCGATGAATCAATTGTATGAATCTGTTGAAATAACTTGTGTAATATTTAATTGTTAGAATGTAAGCAGTCTCCTCTAGTTCTGTTTGCTTTTTTGTTGTTACTCTATTTATGCGCACTTTTATAATAAATTAAGGCCTTTTTTTAGTTTCTTTTAGCAAATTAGAACTTTGACTTCGTTGGTTGGTTTGTCCGTTTGTCGTTTGTGAGTTTGATTTTCACTCTTCGAACGCTTTCCGTTTTCTTAGGTCGATGCTAACTTGTTGATGCTTATTTAAGGACTAAGCCGAAACCAGCATGAGCCAAAGTATTTCAAGTGTTTCAGCGGCCGAGTTCAGCTACTTGTAGATACACAATATCAGCAACGAACAATGAGCGCAGCAGCAGCAGCAGCACGACAAACGCAAACAGCCAGCAACAACAACAACGAGAACGGCACCAACATCAATTATTCAACATCAATACAGCTACACATTTTCTCACAGAATAACAATATCTATCTGTTTATACGTTCGTTCGTGCGTCCGTGCGTCTGTAAACATGTGGCCAGTGGTGTTGAGATAAATGTTCCATTTGTTCGTCCGTTTGTTCGTCTGTTCGTCGCTCGTTCGTGTGCAAAAGAGCGTAAACATGAATGAGCCGGCAAGCAGTCAACACCAGAGAGCGATCATCACTAGCAACATGCTGTTTATTGAGATTCGTATACACTTGTAAACGTAATTTATACATATGAAAATGTTGATATTGTTGAAAATGTTTGGTCTGATGATTGCGTATTTTTTAGCAACAGGATATTGGTAGGTCCGATTAAAGAAGATTAAAAGAAATTGGTAAAATGGTAAATTATTTAATTTTGTCAAAAGTCTCTCATAGAGTATGATGAATAACGATAATAAAATTTAGTAAAAAAAATATTACAATTACAAAAATTGTAATTTCACGAATTACAATTTTATTGGCAGATAAAAATTGGACTTCTACACTTTCACTCAATTTTATCCAAGACATAGTTTTTTGTGAAGTCTTCGTGAACTGTAAGAGACATGTAATATGTACGTGTAATCTATTTCCTGGTAACGCGCTTTTTTGCACCTCACCTTTCATTTTTTTTTCTTTTTTATAAATACATAATTTAATACTTTCACTTCATTCAAGTCTCCTCAAAAATTCAATTCAATTCCTGATGAGGTTTACTTTTTTCAAATTACACACGTGTTGGTTGTTTTTGTTTTTTTTCTATGATAAAGATTCATTCGGTGATAAAGATTTATTTGAAAAATCGTTGTCCTCAGTTGGCGTCACTTTTCCACACTGCTTTCAATTTGATCAAATGTTATAAATGCTGCTGCAGTGGTTCTGCAACATGCTGCCGAGTTGTGTGAGTGATCTTGTTGCAATAATACAAAGAGTAACGCAACAATTCTCACTCTCTGGCTACAAAACTGCACTAGAGTATATTAAATCTCTCTAAAATCTCTCTAAATCTAAAGAGAAAAAAGCAAAATCAATCTCATGATCACAACAGAAGAGAGAGAGAGAGAGAGAAATCTTCTGTTGTGATCATGAGATTGATTTTGCTTTTTTCTCTTCTTCCACTATCGTCACCATCGCCATCACCATCATCATCAGAGTATCAACAGTTTGCGAAGTATGTACGTACGTTCGTGCGTTTGCGTTGTTGTTGTTTTTCATGTTGATATTTTAAAGCCACGTTTATTTATTTATTGACTCAATTTGCCGGTTAGTTATTGCTGTTGTTGCTGCTGTTGTTAGTGTTTATTGTTAAATCGCTTCGTGGCCGGCATGATTTTGTTGCATTTTAATTACGCATGCTAAGCAAAATTTTGTATTCAAATCGTGTTGCATTGCTCTGTGCGTTTAATTTTTCCATGGAGTGAATTTTGCATTAAAAAAATATCGTATTGAGTGTTTTTCCTCGGTTTTTTTTTTCCTTTTTCTTAAAGTTATCATTCTCTTGAACAGTTATTCAGTTAACTGGTGGTTAACTCATGCCACATACGCTTCATCCCGTCAATGTGGAAAATAATTGTTGTTGTTGTTGTTTATGCGCTTAAAGCTGCAGCGTAATGTAGTAATTGCATTGCATTGGAATTTTCTTTCTCGAAAGTGCAACTTTTTTATGGAAAATTTTGCACTCGTACTTGTTGCGCCGCTTACTTTTATTTACTGAACTTTTTATTTGCGCTTTCGATTGACATTCAGCGGTTGACTCGCTTACCGCAATTCGCTTACCGGAGTCGCAACTAATCCAGAGCCGCCGCTCCACAATGCTCCATAATGCTCCACAGCGGCCAAGGCGCAAAATATTGCCGCCTCTCCGAACTAATACCGGGGATTTCTGGGCCCCCTCCCCCCATAAACTTCCGCCTGATGCGGCCCTGCTAAGCGGAGATCAATTTAATTGAGCATTGCTCTAATTGAACACATACGTTACGGAGAATATCGCCTGCATTACTTAGAACTGATGAAAATGCTGCATGCATTAGAATTTTTTAATTGTTACAGAATAATACAGAATAATATTGGCAAAGAAATTAATTAGTCATTAGGTTTGAAATTAATTAAAGAAACGACTTAACAAATAACATTTTAGTCATAGGGCGGAAAATTTTTAAATATATTGTATTTTCCACTGATGTGAGTTATGTTTGTTGTTGCAAAGGTTGCTTAGAAATTTTCTTAATTTAAATGTTAACTACTTCATGGCCGTTCACGGCTACTTAGGCCGCTTGCAGTCTTACGATTTACGATTAGACCTTGTTAATCCTTATTTAAACCTTTGTAACGCCGCTCTCTACCATTTTAAAGCTCTGTTAGGACCTTATTTAGACCTTTTGCTTTATTATTTAGACCTAATATTGTCCCGCTTCAACTCTGCACATTCACTTTTAAATTTTTTATGTAGAAATTTAGACTTTAATTTAGACTCTTTAGCACTTTACTGACGCTACCAATGACTTTCAAAGGAATCGCTTTTTGATTTTGATTGTATTAATATTATTATTCGACATTTATTATTAATAATTATAATATTATTAATAAAATATTTTATTCATTTTGTTATGAATATTGTACACAATGAAAATAGTAAAGAAAGGAATGACATTTGCATGACGGTTGCATGACACTAAAGTTGTTCGTACTAAAACGTACATACAAACACACATACGTACATATGCACACACTTTGAAAATAAAAATTTGAAATTTGCAAATTAACGACTTAATCACAAATTTAATCTTAATCTTAATCGCTTAATAGC
Source organism: Conops quadrifasciatus (assembly GCA_949752815.1). Taxonomy (NCBI): domain Eukaryota; kingdom Metazoa; phylum Arthropoda; class Insecta; order Diptera; family Conopidae; genus Conops; species Conops quadrifasciatus. The sequence goes on along the minus strand of OX457077.1, from coordinate 10,056,669 downwards.
GATGATAAGCGTTAAAAATTTACGCTTATTTATTTTGAAAACTTGAAAATTGAAACTTTTAAAAATGCATAATTAATCCTTTATACAAAGAGTACCTACCTACCTATTTGTAGATACTCATACTCGTGCGTACTATGCTGAGCTGACAATTTAGACAAGCTCTTTTATTAAGAGACTATTTTTTATTTATCATTATAAGTCTTCGCCATTTAATGTCCAAACAATCAAACGAACTAAAATATATATTGTACAAACAAACTGAATAGAAAATTAATTAAAATTAATACTTCATTCTTTTTCTCTTTGATTTAATCAAAATCTCGCAGAAAACTCGTAACGGCTGTCAACGTATGAGTATTTATTTGTCATAGTTAAATTGTCTACAAGCCACAGCGCGATGTTTGTGTGTCATACGGTCATACGAACGCAAGAAAATTAAACCCAACGAATTTCCATTTTTACGATTTCTTAGCTCTACCGAAACGAACACGAAACGAAACTAAACGTAACGAAAACGACGACCCATTTCTCAAGCCGTTGATTGCCAGAAACAATTAAAAGCAATCGGTCTATAGCGCTGGTCCATAGAAATGTCATAAACGTCGTAAACAATAAAATCGAACACTTAAGACAGTTATCGAGTGTTTTTTTATTCCGGCTTTGATTTATATAAATCCTGCCTGACTAAATTGAAAGACTGACTGAATAATGTTTGTAATGAAAACTAAACAGAAAAAACTTAATAAACACCATAAAAATTAATTGAAGTGTGCCGTTTAAACACCAAAAACCATTGTATGCTTAACGGCTTAAGGATACTGTGATAACTTTTAGAACACTAATAAATTTTCACCAATAAAATGTTCAATGATAAAATTGAGCCACAAAGTGAACCACAAGCTGCCCCTTCAGCCTTCTAATCGCAGAACCTGTTTGATGACAGGTGTGATGACGTGTTTTTGAGTACAAATAATGACCGCTTCTTTGTGCGAAGTTTTCCTTTGCTTTGACTGCATTAACATTATAATTAAAATTACTTATTATTATTAAACAACTGGCTTACTCGTATATTCTCGACAATTACTTTAAGTTCTCTACATAGTAAGTCGATACGGTTCGAAGAACCGGTTGTGGTCACAGTAGTGCCCAGCAAACAATATGAGTCTTTTCAGACTCAGAGAAGATTTATATTTGTAAGCAAATACGCTTTCTATGATTATGTGTTCAAGAGTCAGAAATTAATGTTTTTCTCATCCGAGAGGGCGCTAGCTGAAAAGATTCTTAAATAAGAGTCAGAAAATACTCATAAAATTGTGCGTTCAAAATTTCAATGAAAAATAATACTTTCTAAGCCATTTATAATTCTTTTGTGAGCCTTTTATGAATCTTTTCGGAGCCTTCTATGATTGTTTTCTGAGCCTTTTTGGGATTCTTTTCTGAACCTTTTATGATTCTTTTCTGAGCCTTTTATAATGGTTTTCTAAGCCTTTTATGATTCTTTTCTGAGCCTTTTATGATTGTTTTCTAAGCCTTTTATGATTGTTTTCTGAGCCTTTTATGAATCTTTTCGGAGCTTTTTATGATTATTTTCTGAGCCTTTTGTGATTCTTTTCTGGGGTCAGGATTGGTGTGGTTCATAAAAAAGAGTCTTTGTGATTTCAGAATCATAAATTTGAACATTCACATTTGAATCATATAATAATCATAATTACTTATTATATCATATAATAATTTAAATTTCTCGAAGAATGGAAAGGAGTATGTACGAGTACTCGTATATACAATATTTTAACTACAATGGAATAGTATGTGTGTATGTATTTTCAATTTCCAGCGAACTTACCTTGCTCGCATGAACTCCTTTCGTAAGTATGAACTCTTTTCGTGGTCGGCTGATATTTTGGTTTTTTTTTCTATTTCTAAATGACGATCGATCTAACTAAGTAACGAATACTGAGCTAGCCGGAGCTTCGAATGTTATCATCATAATTGTTTGAAAGTAAGCGCGCCACTAAAAATCACTAACTCACACTAACTGGATGCGATGAAATGAAGAACTGGTTGCGGCAACAGGAGCCACATGGAACGGAAACACATTACCGTTAACGCGCCCATGCTAAATGTCCGTCGCCATTTTGTATGTATTTTTGTTAAGTCTTTATGTAGACGATAAAAATACATGTAGTAGATATAATTTATTGAATATAATTTTCTGTTATGTTATAATCGAGAGAACGAGCGTTTAAAGCGACCGCAGCGAACACAAAGAGAGAGAGAGAGAGAGAGAAAGAAGAAAGGTAGAACAAAGTTTGAATAAGAAGAGAGCGGAAGAAACTGGAGAGCGTTGTTAATACTTTTTCACTTCAATTCAATTTATACACTTCCAGCACTTCCGGTAAGAAACATGCACACGCCGCCACACAGCCGCACGTGCAAACACAAATACATACATACATGACGTTTGTCAATTTTAAGACACTTTATAAATCACGATAATCGTTATATTTAAACGTTACGAACGAAATGCGAACCAATTATTTGACAGCGAAAAATGAGAACAAAACGAAAAACGCAAGAAGTCTCGTAGTAGAAGAAGACGGTGTCGCGTCGTTGCGTCGTAAGAACTTGCGCAGTTAAGTACGCACAATTTTCAAGCAGCTCTCAGTACAATTACGGTGAATTTGTGTTAGTACAAATTATCTTTATGCTGGATGATGGATGGTGGATGGTGGAGACAGACAATCATCATAATTATGATCAGTAAAAGCTGAAAGCGTAGCCATAAACAGCAGCACCAGAAGAACCACAAACAGATCGCAGTGATGGTGATAAAAACAAAATATGACACCAGCCAGTAACAGTAACATTCGTAGCGTAGCTCACTACGACTTTTTCGCAGTGACAACTTGTACCAGTTGTCAAGTCGCGTGACTTAATATCGAGCTATTATATCGTACGAGATGTATTTGCATGTTTGTATGTATGTGGATTTATATACGAGTATGTACTGCCAGAATAGGACTTTAATTTTTTTTTTTCATTCATTAAGAGAAAACACTAACACTATGACACTTAAGTCATATCCTGCAGCTGTATGGATATGACCATATTTGTTGCTTTTATTATTATTATTATTATTATTGTCTTTTATTTTTATTATTTAAAGATGGAGTAATAATATTTGCCTCTTTTTCTTCTTCTTCTTCGTCTTCGTATTGAAAATATGCCCACTCAATCATCACGTTTGTTAATTTTATACACTTTTACACAAAATAAAAAAAATTGTTTCTCCATTTTTTGCTTGCTCTGTTTCCATAAAATGGTTTTGGCTTTGGTTTAGGCTAACAATTGGTTTTGGTTTAGGCTAATAATTGGTTTTGGCTTAGACTTTCAAATATCGACAAGTGTCGTCAAGTGTTTCCATACAAAACTGCTTTTATTTTGGGGTTTAGGCAAAAATGTTTTGTTTTGTTTGTTAATTTTGATAGAATATTTTTGTGTACAATATTTATCTCTTTCTACCATATTAACAATAGAAAGAGACAAGGCTATGGCGTCTAGTTTCGTCGAACTTCGAAACAGGGTTGAAAACTGCTAAAAACCAGAATTCTTTTTGGTTTTGCAATGAACTTACAACAACAATTTCAATAGAGATATTTATTGGTTTTATAATGTTGGTTTTATAATGGTTTTATAACTGTTTTTTCGCGGCGAAAACCAGTTTTGCGCTAAACCGAAGCAAAACCGCTTTATACAAACACTAAGCTGTTTGTTTCTTTGTTTGTTAATTTCTTACCTATTTGCTTTGCCAAAATATTTAAAAGCAGTTTTTTTTCAATAATTATTATTTTAAAAATTTTTACAAATTTTTTAAAAATCTGTATATTCAAATATTGTACGACTTTAAGCTTTAAGCTTCGGCTATGACAGAAGTCATGCCATTATATCCGAAAATTTTGACAGAATTTCGAGGTCCGTGAACGAGACAGGTTTTTTAAACGAGACAAGATCACCTAAATTCCGCATTCCAAAGAAAGAAAACTCGGTTCGTTTTTAAGTTGACACAAAAAGGATATCCGAGAACGAACATATAAACGAAACCGAAAAAGTGTCAAAAAGTAAACAAACAAACACATCGGAAGCATAATTATAATTATCCATATAATGGTTGGCACACAGAGCCACGTAATGAAGAACCTTAACCGTATAATTCGTATATATTCGTACATATATGTACAATAAGTATGTATGTATGTACATATGTGTACCGTATGCTAGAGCAAATCTTTCAACATTTCTCTATTATTATTATTTTGTTGCTCACGATTCAATAATTTGACACTCTTTCGCTGGCGATAGCGATTGTGGAGAGACGAAGACGATTTTGCTAAAGCATGATGAATTTTATGCAATTTTATGATAGCGTATTTTCTTCCTCAATAACTGCCAAACGAAATAGAGTATTGTATTTCTATGATAAAAAACTTTTCTACGATATATTTTGCAATAATATTCCAGTCACGAAAACGAAATGCAAACGACCAGCGAGCGAAACAGTCGAAAGAGACTAAATGCAAAATGAATGGAAAATATTTTCTGGGCTTGTTTTTTGTCCCATACTACATACAGTCTCCCTCCATTGGAAGCAGTAAGGGGAAGGGGCCGGGAGGGGCTGTGGGGCACACACGGACAAATGCTCACTTAATAAAATGCATTAAACTTATTATGTTTGAATGGAGCAAAAAAGAGACGCACAACCAGCGGAATAGACGGAATAGACGGGCGGGACGGAAATGGGACGAATGGACAGACGGACGGCCGAACGGATGGCCGGACGGACGGACGCGCGGATGGCGAAGGAAGGAACAGATAAACGGACAGATGCTTAGCCTAAAAGGCTGAGAAAAATACGAAATGGAAAACAAGCCGACGCCGCGAATAGTTATGTGTATGGAAGTACATACATACATACATACTATGTATAGTAAGTACGTAAGAGTACTCAAAATGTACTCACAAAGATCGATAGTGGAAAGGCGGGCTCAGCGGAAACGCAAACCAGACAGATCTACCGACGACGACGAACGGCGGGCAAGGAGGGCTGGCGGACGCATAAAAATTATATGTACATACATAACTATCATTTACCTACACGTTCATACATACATACATACATACATACACTCAAATGTTCCAGTGTTCATCAGTTTAGTCTGTGATTCATAAATTGACTTTACGACGCGTCGGTCGCTATCTCTTAAGCCCAATCCCGATCATTCAATTGCTATAACAACAACAACAACAACAATAACATCCCACAAAAAACACAAATAAAATAGTCGCATTATGAAAATTTAAAAAAAAAACAACAATAGTATGTCTCATAATAAACGCCTGACACACACGCCAGCCCAACCGTACAATGAAAGTCAATTGAGTGAGTTCAATTGTGCGTAACTTAAGCGGCTCAATGTGCGAGGACGACAATCGTCCGTTGCTGACGGAGTCTCACTTTCGCATTTCGCAGCGATCAGCTAATAACTACGAGTATGTATGAAAATTGAATGCTTAACGAAATGCCGGCGTGCACGAATCTGACGGACCTACGCTGTCATATACACATGCCCGGAGCTAACCTAAGCGGCCAGTCCACGATAGGGCCCAAGTCTAAAGCTTCGTCCGTGCAAATAGAACGCGATTTCGTTATGATTTTCGTTAAAATACTAACACCAGTAGCGCATTTTGTAAATTTTCACAACGCAACGCGACGCGACGCGAAAAACCAGTTGCCGCGAAAGTAAACAACGCTTTTACTCTCTTTCGGAACGGCTTATGGGGGGAGTTCCTTCCGTGTTACCAGCGGGTGAAATAATTTCGCCTCCGCAGCGCGCAGCGAAAATCGCGTTCTCTCTGAATGCAGCTGAACAAATCATGACGCAGATGGCGCGATTTTCCGAAATTTGAGGCAGTTTTTTGATGTTCTTGTTCTTGGATCTCATATCAACCAAGAATTCTAATCTTCTTTGAGGATTTCGTCTCACCTTTGAGCAATTTTGTAGACCGTCAATCTTAGACCATCAGCAGGGACAATATCTTCGAGAATGCTATGCCCTGAACCTTTTCACAAAATTGTTCAAAAAAATATGGTTATAGTTTTCATTATTTTGTTTATTTTATTGGGTTTTTTACCATATTTTTTTTCATTTATAATATATTTTTAAAATAGAAAGCCTGGAAAAAAAATCTGTCCGGTCTACTCAATCATTAAGCTCATTCAAAGCAGATGGTTTTTTAATAATTTCACTAATAAAAGTTTTATACAATAATTTATATACATATATTAGATATGTATGTACATATATACAGTTAAAACGGTCGAACTTTTAACGATCGATCGCAGCTGAATAGAACTATTAATGGTAATTTTATTACTCTAACAATACACTCAACAATAGCCTTACAGGGTGAGCACATTGCGGCAGCAGCAGCGCCAGAATCTCTCTCCCTCTCTCGCTGCTCCACAAAACACAATAGAGCAGCGGCAGCCAGTCGGCTATTTGTTTTTGTATTCTGTATTCCATTCTCTCGTCTTTGAAGAGAGCTTACTCTCCGTACATTTGTTAATACAATTTGTCGGATTTTCGATAAAAAGTGGCAAAATTTTACCGAAAATCCGAAAAATTGTATGCATAAATATACGGAAAAAAGTACTGTTATTCTCGCGAGGGTTATTCCATCTCCTATAGTACCTACAAATGACATCTGACCTTAAGGCAATAATTAGAGGCTGCCGTACCTTTCGTGGCATTGAGTTTCTGCTACGTAAAAATTTTATTTAAAATAAAAAGTGCTTGAAATACGCTGTATCTTAATTTTCCATCTAAATTATAGATTGATATGAGACCAAATGTAAATACTCGTAAAATACTCAAGCTTTCAAGCGCGAGATTATACAGGTTTACGAGATTCTTTGCTGAATACGTAACTTACCGCATGTACAATATTTGCCATGACACAGTTTTTGTCATCACTTTCATAATAACTTTCTTGTTATTTTTATTGACGAAATTTTACCTTCTCATTACAAATGTGTGTGCTGCTATAATTTACTTGCATAAACTCGAATACCCGAGACGAAAAATCACAATTACAAAAACAGTTACAAAATCAAAACGAAGCCGAATGACAAACAAAATTCTTAGCATTCATTCAAATCGAATACCGCGCGCATCGCGTCAGATTCAGAGCCGATGAAACTGAGCTTCCGTAAAGTGATTATTTAGTGAGACTCGCTTTGGATTCAGAAAAAAAAAACAAATAAAAATAACGTAAAAAACGGCGGTCCACATGCAATTTTCACCTCATTAATTACTGACTGCGTGAGCAAACAGTGGAATTTTTCAGCAATAATTTTATATTTACTCTTTGCACCTCATTCTCTAGCAATTAGCACCGCAGTATCTTTAAACAAATGCATTTTTCCATACACCAAAAAGAGTTCAATATAAATTCCAGAGTATAAATTTAAACGAAGAATGAATACCTTTTAAAAACATGTAAAACAAAAATTTTTAAAGAAAGGGTCGCAAATTATTTTGAATATTTTTTCCAATATTTAATACGGTATGAATGTATGACAGCAAGTTCCAAAAAACACGGTTGAGCTTGTGTGTTATTTTATTATAAATTTAGTTTTAGTTTTTAGTTCTTATGAAACATTAAAAACTAAAAATTGTATCAACAGCAATCTCTGGATAGAAAAAAATGAAACTTTTCATTGATAAAGTTGCTAAGAAAATTAATACCTACGAAAATAAAACGGTTTATTAATGAAATTAAATTTCTTTTTAATGACAATATTACAAAAAAAAATGTTGTATAAATACATATACAATAAATAGATACAAAGATTATCTTCAGGTAATGCCGAAATTAACACTCTTTGGCGTTACAAAAAAGCAACTATCGTTTTTTTTTCTGTATTTTTTCTCTGTGTAAAAGTTTCGAAATTTTTTTTCTCAATAACAGTAATTCACTCTTCACTATATTAAGTTAGTTTCTTTTTAATTCTTTAATTTCGCATAGAAATTTCACACAGTATCTTTCTCATTGGATATTGATACAAATATTGTTATCAATATATTTGAATTGTAACAAACACGCCTGCTGGAGTCACGTCTCAGGTAATTAATTTAATGCAAAGTCGTTTATAGCAAAGTCAGTCAAGTCAGCTCGTTTGAAAGTCAGCTAAAAATAGATCTTCAACCAACAAAAAAAAACGACACCTACATATGTACCTACTTAACCGAGCTACGTTAAATAACTTCACCACATATACCTTTTTGTCTTCAAGAATGCGGTTTGTATTGAGATATTTTTATAATTATTGCTACGATATCGACTGGATTGAATGTAATACTTATAAAATTGCTAGACGTATCATATTGTATCGTATTTAAGTGGCTTCAAAACGTATAGATATCATACAATAAAAAACATGCAAAAACATTGGACAAAAATGCGACTTACCATGTTGCAAAGCTTAGTGATTTTATCGGTGAATTTTTCGGTGAGCCGTGGAATATCTTCAGATAGCTTCGTCTGGCTCTGTACAACAACTTGTTCGTCTGAACTGCACAACTTTTATTCGCGAATTGTCATTAGAGCTCAACTGGCTTAATGTATTTATAGTTTGCTACATAAAGCATATCCTAGAGGACTACTCGTACTCCTTCGAAGGTCTCAAAACGAAAATAAGAAGGGGTTGTTTGTCATAATTTGCACTTTCTTAACGGGCATCCCCGCAATGATTACATGTCGCGAGAAATCGAATAACAAAGAATAAGAAGAACAAAAAGGACAACAAACGGGGTCTGTCTAACTGATAGTAGTAATAAACATTTGTTATCACTTCCAATTGTCATAATACGCTGATTATATGAATGTTTCATTGTTAATATTGTCAAACGCATACGAATAGTACTCGTGCCTTTCAATATGAATGAATGTCCAGCAGCTGTGGCGTATGTTGGGGCTGACTGGCCCCCTTGAAAAACAAAATGGAGAGAAAGAATTTAATGTTTCCCAAAAAAATGTGTCATTTCCTTGCCTTTTGTTTGTATTAATTTCTTTTAATTGTATAAACATCGTAAATTTTCACAAAATTTTCTTAATTGAAATGACCTTGGAGCCCCCACAAAGAATTTATACCCCCACCAAAGGCAAAAGCTACTGCCAACAGTCCCAAAATACTTTGATGACAAGTGGTTTATGAGTCAGTCACGAAAATTAATGCTTTTGACTTCTGAGAGATTATGATTTCGCTTTGCTTCCTTCCACTCTCATTGCGTCAGCTTATAGTTTTTAAACTCTTATATAAAATCGATAGGTACAAATAATATTTATCGTATCGTCTTATCGGCGGCGAATTCTCACAAGGAACTAAAAATCTGGCAACGATGCAATCTGTTTAAATTTAATTTTCATCAAAGTTTTATTTAAGAAAGCACGATTCATGCACGATGATGAAATGTCATCCGTGATACGTTTATGTTTGCACACAAACACATTCATGTATTAAAATTATATAAAACTCTTTCTTGTACTCTTTCATCATTATCTTCAGCGTCATTCATTCAGAGAGAGAGAGAGAGAGAGAGAGCAATCGGCAATTATCAATACATGTCATTATTACGATATTACTAGCTATGACAGTGTAAATTGTAAGCTCTTAATGGTAACTTTGTTGGATTTCGTGACAATTTGTTGGTGACGTTTTCAAGAAAAGACTTCAATTAGGGTCGTGGTTGTGTCTCATTTACTTTATTCATTGAGGAAACGACCCATTCCTTAGCGGGCGATTGATGTCACGCTGATTTTGATGAGCTTCAATGATCTTAAGTCATTACATGGCGCCATAATATTTTTATATTAGCGAGATAAATGATTAAAACTGCCTCAGTTGTGAAAATATAATTTCGGCTAACTCAGATAATTCATTTAAAAAAAAAGAATTGATTAAATAATAAATAATATCTTATTTATCTTAAAATTATAATCAAAATGAAGAAGATATTGCGTCAGAAAAAAAATCGATGGGTATTTAATCTTTATAATAAGATTTCATTTATGCATTTATTTATTATTTATTTATTTAATTTATTATTATTATTCTTAAATCTTCTAAGAAAAATGAGAACGAAATTCTAAACCTTTTTCTAAACCTAATAATACGATAGTTAAAGAGCTTCTTTTCAATAATCTTAGCCATGATGATGTTTTTTTTTACCTCCTTTAGCAGGATGCGATGCCACTGGTTGAACGGGATACACTGCAACGGGATACACTGCAACGGGCTGCACTGCAACGGGCTGCACTGCAACAGGCTTCTTAATTGGTATAGGTATCGGTATAGGTATGGGAATAGGCACAGGCTTGACATGAACTGGTCTTGGCGGTGGCGGTGGCGGTGGTGGTGGTGGAGGTGGCGGGTGCCTTTCCTGAACATAAACATATTGAGTTTCTGGCTGATGAACGGGTTGATATGAATAAACTGGAGCTTGTACCGCCGGCTGTTGTTGAACGTATATCGGAACTGTTGCCACGCCTACTCCTGCTCCTTTCTTCGACTTCAGTGTAGCCTCACAAATGCCCAACACTACCACCAGAAATCCATAAAGTATCCTTGGATTTGTTTGTGAATTCATGTTAACGATCTGCCACGATCGAAGTTTCAAAATTAACTACAAGTTAATCAATAAATTCTATACGCCTTTATATACTCGTACATATGGCAAAGTAAATGAGCTTAGAACTGATGCGGACATATTTTTGCTGCAAATGATTTATAATTTATCGTTATTGATAATTGCCAATTATTTTCCATATTATAATTTTATTATTAAAAAATAAATACAAATGTTTTGTAGTTAATAGAAATTTATTTTGATTTTTAGATAAGAGTTATCTGTGGATACTCATACGTTATTAAATATTTAGAAGGAAAATTAAAATTGTTATTTTTATTTGCAATTAGATTCGAAATCTCTAAAAAATCCCAGACTTATGAAAAGTACATTTTTTTACGAAATGACGGCAATGAAAAACCTAAGAGATATACATAAAGGTTAACTGTTATTCGAGATGAAATGTAAAAAATAGTAAACAATTTGCAACATTGTAATAGAACTTTGGTAAACAAACACCTGTTTTTCTTTAACACCTTTTTTTTTTGCGCGTAGAAATTTTTGTCCTCGTTCGAATTTAAAATTTTTTTGATGTAGAAATATAGACTTCCATCCCTGCTATAGCATTGTATTAGATTCGGTAGGACTAACTCTCCAAATTCCGGCTAGAAAAAACAGTAAATGTTGTGCCGGTTTTAGTGCTATAGCTTCTATAATAAAATTGATAGGGATATAACCTTGGCACCTAAAAATATCTAAAATTTTGGGCCATCGCCTGAAGTAAACACCATGCTTGCAGAAAACATTGTTTAGGTGTTTTCTTCTAGGTTGCAAAAATTTAAAAACAGTTTTGGTTAATATCTCGGTATAGGTAAGCTAAACGACTCTTTAATTATACCGATAGAGTATAATTTTCTTAATATAAATACAATTTAGTTTGTTTAATCGAAGCTTTAATAACTTTTTAAAATAAATGCATAATAATTTTATGCATTCTGATATCATTAAATAATTTTTTTAAATAAATGCATAATTTTTAAAAAAATAATTAATCCAGAGCTCTGTGAAGGACGAGTAAGCCACCCTAATCGTAACCAACTATTATAGCTATATTTACGGACGTTTTATGCCGAGCTTACACGTGCGTCAAAATCAGCTGAAACCAATTTAACCTCACATTAGTATTTGTTTACATTATAGTTCTAATTTATAATAAACTCAACTGGAGTCTTTCGCATTTATTTATTTATCGTTTATACATATATCTTAGTTCCTGTAGAAAATGTTTCGGTATCAAGCCTTGTTTTTTCGGCAACTTAATGCACTCTCCCGTACACAGCAACGGCGCACTTTGGCACATAGGAATATTATGAAATTGTCTGAACAAGAATTCTTTCAGAGTATTTTTCCGGACACGGCTGGGTAAGGCTTCAGGCATAGCCGCCGATGACGCTGTTAAATTTTTGCAATTTCCCCAATCCTTAGTCCAAAAATTGAAGCGATTTTTACAAAATCTCCTCAAACGGTTTACGCTGGATTTGATCCTACCGCGAACAGCCTTCATGTCGGCAACCTATTAGTCATCATGGGATTGCTACACTCTCAGCGAGCTGGACATAATCCAATCGCATTGGTTGAAGCATTTCTCATCACGCCAAAGCGAAAACTAAATTCTTGCTTCCCAACAGATCGGCGGAGCAACTGGTCTAATTGGCGATCCAAGTGGACGACACACTGAACGCAATCAACTAGGAGAATCCATAATTCAGCATAACCTCAGCGCAATTGAGCAGCAACTACGGCGCATTTTTCAAAATCATCAGGACTACATTTGGAACGATGGAAAGCATAAACGTCCACTGCCGGCCTTACGGTTCGTATATTTTCCTGAAGAAGCCGACACCAAAAGAGTATGTTCAACTTCGTAGGGTGGTCAATAATGCCGATTGGTACACCAATATAAATTTAGTCGATTTCATAGCCAATATGGGTCGACACTTCCGCATTGGATCGATGTTGTCGCGTACATCGGTGCAATCTCGACTGGATTCGGAGGCTGGCATGAGCTTTACAGAGTTCACGTATCAAGTCTTTCAGGCATACGATTGGTTGCACCTTTTGCAGAACTACAACTGTCACTTTCAAATGGGTGGCTCTGATCAGATGGGTAACCTGATGACTGGCCATGAACTGATAAGTCGTGTCACGAACAAAGAAGTCTTCGGCATGACACTGCCAATTATTACGAATGAAGAGGGCGATAAATTTGGAAAGTCGGGAGGCCAAGCCATTTGGTTAGACGAAGCAAAGACATCAGCATTCGCACTTTATCAGTTCTTTGTAAGGATGCCCGACTCGGAAGTGGAGAAACTATTGAAATTATTCACCTTTTTGCCGTTACCAGAAATCGAACGATTGATGCAAGAGCATCAGAAAGAACCGGAGAAGCGTAAAGCACAGACAATATTAGCGGAGGATGTGACCTTGCTCGTTCATGGCGGTTAAATAAAAAAGTATTCTTATTTTGTATGCCCTTCTGATAAGCTTTTCAAAGTAGAAAATGGACTGAAACAAGCGGAGCGGGTTACGGACGCTTTGTATAAAGGAAACGTAGAAGGTTTAGGTGAGCTGAATTACGCGGATGTTAAACAAACATTTTCCGGAGCCGCCGTGGTCGAATTACTGTGCGAACCGGGAATGACTATGCTGCAGCTGGCCATGCGAGCAAAATGTTTCTCAACGGAAAGTAAGTAAACACCACGAAATGAGTAATGAGGAGAAAAAAATTTACAGAAGAATCTGATAAAGTTCCCAAGAAATAAATTGAGAATTATGAGGGCTTCCTAAGAGTCACTGTAAAATAAGTAAGCATACGCGTATGTATATGGAAAATGGATATAAGCTCGACCAGTACTACCCGACTGGACAGGATCGATTGAGCAGTTACTGTCCATACTTCTTTTAAGTTGTTTCCTTTCTATTTCAGGTGACGCAATGCGCATCATCAATGCTGGCGGATTCTATGTAAATCAGAAGCGTGTGAAGAACATCGCTGAAGTTATATCGAGTGGCATTCATGTGTTAAAAAACAATTTGTCCCTCCTGCGCGTGGGCAAGAAGAATTTCTATATCGTACGGTGGCTCCAATAAACAAAAAATTTACCTCTTCTAAGAAACAGTAAACATAAATATTTATTTGTACAAATGTTCGGTAATATCTATTTTCTTGAACAGCTCAAAGAACTATTCGTCTACGTTTACTATCGCAATGCGTTCGCCCTTGATACATTGGGCTTTTTGCGCCACCGCTTCTGTGCTAACATTTCTTTAGCCTTCTCCTTTTTTAGTGTTTTATCATAGAATTTCCCGCTTTTTGTAAATGCTTTCGACTCGTTGCGCATCTCAGCCAATTTTCGATTTTTCTGCTTGATGATGTTTTTCTTATTTGCCGATTTCTTTTTTCCCGCTTCCGAAAGCTGCACCTTGATCTTGCGCGAATGCAGCTCGGTATTGTGCAATTCAAGGCCTCGCTGGAATCCGTCCAAATCAGTCATCTCAACAAATGCGAAACCGCCCTGCCTTTTCTTCGGAATACGTACGGACTTCACCTGGCCAGCACGTGCAAAATATTCACAGAGATCCTCTTTCGTTGTCTCAAAATTGAGGTTGGTGACGTAGAGCACGTGGCGATTAGCTTTCGATGCACCGCGAAGAAGTGATGATATCTGGTCCTTGGTGAGATTTATGTTCACCTCTTTACGTTTTGAATCATCTTCTAAACCATCATGATCGTCTAAGCTCTCTTCAGTTTCTACAGACTGTTCATCTTCATCGTCTTCAATTTTTCCATATTTTTGTTGTACGGCCTCTAAAGTTTGAGCTTTATCGCTGCAGCCATCAAGCACACACTCTTCGTCTTCATTATCGCTAGGATTGGGCTGACTCGTTGACTCGTTAAAGGTGCCATCAAGAATTTGCTTGCGCTTTTCATCATCAAAATTTCCCAATAAATCTGCACTTTCGTCGTTAACTAATTTCCGTACGCGTGTGGGGCGTATATACGAATCCACGTTATAATCACTCCCAGACGACGAACTATCATCTTCCTCATCTATTTTATTTTGCATTTTTTGAAAAGCTTGCACTGTAGGTAAATTTATTATTAAATATTTGGAGTTAGAAGAAATGCGTAAATTGACACTTGACAGCTGAGAACAGCCAGCCCCAATTCCATCAATTCCTTTGTGTGTTTTGTTATTTTCCATTGTTGTTGTTGTTTACCAGCAAACATCCGAAAATGAACAAAGCATAATTGAGAAGAATTCATGGGAGTTAAAGGCCTGGGCGTTCAGGAATATCCCCCTTAATCAAAAACTATGGAATAAAAAACATCGCATGCGTTTTTATGAGCATTATGGTGTCTACACACCACACAAATAGGATATTTACAAATGAAACATTTCGTAAATATAAACGAAGTACAAAAAAACAGCTAATCAGCTAATACAGTAATGAAGAAAAATCATTTTGTCCCAGGTCTAGCTAAAACTATGTTTAGGATGTTTAGAACATTGCGGGGAAGAGGAAAGAAATTCAAGGATGAATGTTTAAAACCAGTAAAATTTAAATGAAATGGCTTCTGGACCGTTGTTTCTTTGCTTGCATTTGCATATTTCTCCTTTATCCAGACACTCCAGGAACAACAATGAGAGGAGAACTACTGAAATATCTTCTTCTTCTTCTTCTTCTTCTTGTTTATTGTTAGGTGTTTAATTTATAGATAGATATATAGAAAAAAGAAAGGTTAATTTTTTTTATGAACACATTGTTATATTTATTCAATGCTCCTAATTTTGTGTTTAATGTCTGTTTGTTTGTTGGTTAGTTGGTTGATTGATTGATTGGTTTATATTGTTGTGTTGTGTGTGTGTGTGTGTGTGTGTGTGCTTAAAACTATGTAATAGAGATATATGTATATATATTTATGGTATTTATATATTTCATTGCATTTTTGTTCTTGTTTTTATTACATTCTATATATATGTATATGTATGTATATCCAAACAAAAATTATTAAATTTTTACTCAATATACGTTTGTATCTAGCTCAGAGCAACGAAATCAATTTTTATAACATTTTTTTTATTGTTTGTTAATAATTTTTAAATTATATTCACCAGCTTGAACCAAGCAATGTTCAACGAATAGATTTTGTTTATTATTATAAAAATGGATACGCAAAAATTTCTTATCATAAATACATACTTAAAGATAAGAGAGAAAAAAATTAAGAAGAAAAACTAAATACAAGACACTTGGTTTCTTTTCTACCAGCATTCAAAATATGAAATCTTTCTTTTTTTTGTGTTTTGTTTTACTCAGGCTTAATTTTCCCGATTTTGTATTAATAACAAAATTTAATTTTAAAGTCTATCATACTAATAATATTCATAGTTTCATAATTTTTTTGTATTTTTTATTGCATTTTAAAATATAAATAAATGTATATCTTAGTTTATAATAATAAATTAAGAAAAAAAATAACACAAGAAACCTCCCGCCATTCATAAAAAACCAACAAATACAGAGAACGACGCTTGCACCGTATCACAGAAATGCTTTCACTCTTCTCAAACAAACAGAGAATCGCGATCGATCGACGATCTCTCTCTCTCTCGAACAATCGCGCAATTCTCCGCCTCCCGCTCATCACAATCGTACTATTCACAAAACAGCAACAAAAAAAAACCATAAAAAAAATTGTATTCTATTATTATAAGCGTTCAATAAACCTTCTAAAAAAATTATATGAAAGCAACGTTGGGTGGTGCACTCACAAGACAGAACAGCTCCTTGTCGCTACCGATTTTTTAACGTGAATGTATTCGCTCAGGTAACATGAAAAAAATCAACACTAACTAATGGAAGCATATTCCTTGTTTACATTTCGTGAAGGAGCAAAAAAGAAAACAGCATGTATTTTCGAATATCGGCTGTTCGCTCCACAAAGAGGGGTAGATTAGCATTAAAAAAATCGCGTAGCGCTACGGAGCTACTCCGTCGCATGAATGCACCCGTTGTTTACATTGTTGACTGACGCACGCCCTCGTATATCATCAAAATCCGCAATCATTATCAATCCTTCAACCGCCACGGCCATGCTTCAACAACAATAGAATACAATACAATTTGATCGATACAAGCGTCGTCTGCGTAGTAGAGTCACAATTACACAAAGTTATTACTTAACTGCTTAAAGTTATTAATTGTTAAAGTTATTATCCTTTTTTGTTTGCTTTGTTTTTTGATTTGTATGCATTTGTAATATTTTGTTGTGTTGTGTGTGTTGTGTTTTGTGTTGTGTGATTGCTTAAAACTATAGTAAGACCATTTTTACCATCGAATTTGTTTGTTTCTTTCTTGCTTATGTTTAATAATTTAATTAATTTGGCGTATGTGGTGCCAATCGCGATTTCTCACGTCACACAAATCTTTTAACAACAACAACCACCACAACAACAACAACAACCACGCAATTTCCAAACCGATTTGCATGCACGTTAGTAGTTTGTTTGCCTTTCATTTGCCTTTCTTTGCCTTTGTTTGTTTTTGCCAACATCAATTTGTTTTCTTTTTTTCTGGCTGTATTTTTCTTAATTTCAAATTAAAATCAGAATTCATAAGATTTTATTAATTTAAAAAAGTCTAAATAAAATTTTGATTTATCGTATATGAAAAACATCAAGTTAATTCAAAATGTTACCTAATTTAAGATAAAAGTTTTGCAAGTTTTCAAAATTCATAATATGTATTATTGTATGTTTTGATTACATGAGTTTTTCGCGTTTAAATTGAAATTTAAATAAACAACCTACAAACATATTTTGATTTTATAAATCTAAAATACATAGAACATACATAGAATAAAAAGAAACCTATTAAAATATTAAGCAAATTTAATCCACATAAAAAATTGCTATTTCATTAATTTCGTAAAAAACCAAATACTTGCGTTTTTACATTGAATAAAGTTTAAAACTGAAGAATTTTTTCACAAATATTTCCATAATTGTTGTTTTTTTTTTTTTTGTTGCTCTTTGAAATAGGCGAATTTTTTTTTTTTAGCCTCAAGACAAAGCATAAATTTACAACATACTTGTTAAAAAAAAAAAATAAAAGGCTTTTTTGCAAAATTATTTGTTTTGTTCACTCGAGAGAATTTTCTAATTTTGTTAGTTTAAATAGGACATTTTTTCTTTTTTTTTTAAAAAAAAAAAAATGACAAATTGCTAAATTTTTAATTTTTTTAAAAACAAATTATTTCAAAATTGCTTCATATAAAAAATAAATTTTGTTGAAATTTAAAAAAAATATAAATGTTTTTACAGGACTACAATACATTCGTAAAATTTCGTGTTTCACATACGAAAAGAAAACAAAAAATTGAATAAAACAAATTTTTTTAAGGGCGTCTGTCTTCTCTTTTGTGCTTCAGTTCTTCAAAAGCACTCCGCACGCTGTTGCTGTCCGACGCCATTACTATGTACATTGTTGCTTTGTTGCCGGCGGCTGTTGTTATTGTTGCGAATACGCGGCAAACCGTCGGCCACACCGTCGGCGCATCTCGGCCATCAAGTTACAAAAGAATCGCCGCGACTGAGCACCGAATTTGCGCAGCAACTACTAAATTCGGCTGGGAGTCTCCTGGCGGGCGCTGTACTTGGGACTGGCCGGCATAATCGTGTCGGTAACCAGGTCGTTGGGAGCTTCAAGCACGCCCTTGGCATGCGCTGCTGCGGTGTCGCAGTCGGTGCGACGTGAGATCAAAAGGCGTATATCGGTATGCAGCGTGAGACGGCCCGAACGCGATGTTTGGAATCTGCGGAAAGCGTTTGAATTAGTATAAAGAGAAATCATGAGCGAGAAATCTCACCTCAAATGAATTGAGTAACGCAACCGTTTCATATTGTCGGCGGATATAAAATGACCGAGACGACGATTGGTTTCACAATGCGGCAAATTGTTATTGTTACTGATGTCGTTGTTGTTGCTAAAACCGCCAATGTTCGTTGTGTTGCTTGCACCTCGTTGGTTGGCTTCTTCTGCTGCTGCGCAGCCATTTATACCATTTTGCTGCGAATCGTTGTAGATCTTCTCGATCGTTGGCGCCGTCGCAACGCTCCCAACTGTGTCCCCGTTTACACTCGCCTCCGCCAGCACACGTTGCCGTATGAACGTCTGATGCAGCGGCGGCATGTCGCGCATATCGTACGCTATAACAAACATACGCACCACTGTGCCCATCGGATTCAGCAGCGTCGCCTGCACCGTGCCCGCTCGCGGCACTGAGTAGCCCTTGCGCGGCAAACGTATCTCGCACTGCAAATACGCAAAATATTCAATATGAAGTTTGTTCGTCGTTCGTCGTTCGTTTTCGACTCAACTCACCACATACGGCGTACTTAGCGCCTCTCCGTGCAGTTCGTAGAAGTAAGAGATCGCTGGTATCGTCAGCTGCGTGGGACAGAAGCCACCGGAGGCGCCCAGCAGCACCTTGAAACCGGCCACCTCGACCTTTGGCAGCAAACGTCGCTGCAGCAGTGACTCCTCCAGGTTGGCCAGCAGCGGTCGTCGCCCGAATTGTGTGGCGGCCCGTGCGCGCATCTTCAGCGGCGAGACGGCGGGACTGAAGAGAATGCTCGCTCCGGCGCTGTCTGCTTCCTCGTCGGAGATCTGTTCGTCCGAGCCCAGCGAGGAGCGGTCGGAGTGATCGGAGAGATGTCGCGAACGCCGTTTGTAGATGGCAGCTTGCTGCGCGAAGCGTGGCGACAGCAACGGAGAGGGCGGCGTATTTGGCAATGTAGGCGCTGAGTAGGACTTCTGAACTGGTATGTTGTTGGCAGTGAGCAGGTTACCGGTGTCGCCAGCGGTATCAGCGCTGAGCGGCGACGGCGACTGTTGACGATGGCAAAGAAAGTTGCTTGATTTTGTGGTAATGCCGGGGCAGCTGGTGCTGCTGGTGCTGTTGCCGTGCACCGGTGCACCATTGGAGTAGCAGCCGCTGGAAGACAAAGCCGTGTCGCACACGGGCGCTGCTCCTGCTGAATTATTGCAAAAAATGGGTGTAAGGTTAACCTTGGGCAAGCACTTGCGCAGCAGGATCGGATTATAGGCCGCTGAGAGGGGCGGTGTTGTGGCGGCGGCGGCGTTGCTGCTGCTGTTCGTGGCACTTCCGTCGCCAGCAGCACCGTCGTGGTAGCAGGCAGCAGGTGCGTAGTGGAGAAGGGTGGGCTTTGGGGTCTGCTTGTGTGGTTGTTGGTGGTGATGGCGTTGTTGTGTCGCCGATTGAGATTGAGAATTCGTTGGAGTTTTGAATGAGCTCTCACAGTTGACTAGCAGCCCATCCGCATCTACCGCACTGCCCTCATGCGGCGGTGTGCAACTGCGCACGAAGACTGCGTCCGCGTGTCGATCGAGCGACTGCTGCGCGTCAGCGGAGGGCGGTGACAAGTTGCGCGACAGCTTATTATGGTATATGGAACAACGGTCAATGTGCGGCGTCAGCTTGGTCGAGGACAGGAAGCATTCCTGTCGGAAGCACAAAAGGAGACCGTGAGTATAGTAATTATAAAAGGGCGAATGTATAAACGCACGGCTTGGCTTACCTGGTCTATGATGCGGCCTTCCCCTCGTTCCCCTCGGCCTTCCCTCCGTTGACCTTCTTGACTAGGATGGCTGCTGCCGTCGCCACTGTTACTGCTAGTGGTGTCCTCACTTTGCGCTTCGAGCTTGATTCGCGGTTTCCCGTCGCTTTCTTCGCTATCCTCGTCGCAGGCGATTTCTTCGCTGGCCTCTGTATTTCCGCCGCCACCGACCGCGCTGGTGCCGCTGGTGCCAGTGCCAGCACTGCTGCTGGAACAGCTGAAGTTATGCTGCGTCTTCTGGCGTTTGCAGTCCTGGCTGCCCGACGTTACGCCGCCCCCGCCCCCGCCCCCGCTCTCCGGAGAGTCAATGCTGGAGCCGCCCAAGCGACTATTCGTTTTAGTGCCGGCGGTGCTGGATGATGGTGGTGTTGACAACGACGACACACGAACCGCCTGTTTCTTGTTCTTCTTGGCGGCTTTAGGAGTACGTTGTATGGCCTGCAACAGCTTCTCGGCCTGGTTGCGTGGCGTGTGTATAATCTCGCTGCTGCTGATGCTGCATGAATCCATCGAATCCATATCGTTGAGGGCACCAGGCCGACGGCGGACAGCAGCCGCGGCCGCCACTAAGGTGCTATTGTCACAATTGAGACACAGCAGCGCCTTTTCGCTGCCACACTGGTCACAGTTCGACTGCGACGTTTGGGTGCCGGTGGAGATCATGACGGTCCCGCTCAGGGGACAGACGCCAGCAGCGTGGTAAGCATGCCTTTTAGGCGGTACAGCAGCAGCCCGTCGCGGTGGGTGTTCGTGATGCTTGTTGCCGCCAAAACAAACGCCATTCTTTTCTTTATTCATCTCTTCATAGTCGTCTTCATAGTCCTCCTCCTCCTCCTCCTCCTCTTCATCATCGCCGCCTTGATCCATAGGCTGGGCGCCGGCGGCATGATTGCCACCATTTGCCAGCCTGAATTCGAGATGACTCGTTGGTCCCTTGCGTGTGCCTTTCTTATCGCGTTTCTGTATGCGCTTGCGGTACTTCAGCAGCTGCCTTTCGCGGTGCGACAGCGTGCAGTTGAAGGAGTTAAAGGCGTCCTCCGTGGCTGTGCTGCCGTTGGAGAGTTCGTAATCTTCAGCTGCAAGAGTTTCCACAGCAGTTCTCTCGAGCTGATCTTGCGTATGGGCGAAAAGTGTGCATGTCTGCGACTTGGCAGTAGGAGCAACAGCGGCGGCGGCCATTGCTCTCGCCTTTTTAATATCACAACTTCCGGCTGGAGATATGGTTGGCGGAACCACAGGAGCAATGGTCGCCAACGCACAACGAGACGTTATTTCTTTTGAGGCTGTTGCTGCTGCTGCTGCTGAAGTGGTGGTGGCGCTTGTTGCTGCTGCCGCTGTTGTTGTTGTTGGGGCAACTACGCCTGCATAGGCACTTGTTGTCGCAGTCTGTTTGAGTTGGGTGGCTGTGGCGTTTGCGGTCGTGCTGGCCGCACCATTCGCTTCTACGCCCAGCCGCGGGATGCCGCCATTGATGCGTGGAAGACTTTTAAGGCAAACCGTAAGGCTGCAACCGTCCGCGATGATCACGTTGGGAAAGTTGTGCACATTCGGTTTCGCACTGAAGCAGGCCGTCGAATCGTACTGCTTGATGCGGTAGAAGATATTAAGGCGTGGACGCCGCGGAGCCGCCAGCAAGGTCGGAGAAGGTGACGAATTACTGCTAGCATTACTGGGCGAAGATCCAGGCGTCGGCGCAGTGGCGGCACTCGAAGTGGCTAGGTCCCCGGCGGCGCCAGTGGGCGTGGGGAAAATAACGCGCTCGGTCTCGTAGATGGTTCTGTCCGACTTCTTGATTAAATCGCACCAGGCACTGATTTGGGAGAAATACAATTGGCTGCGTATGGCACTGCACAGCGAGGGCAGCGTCATTGTGGGCGGCGGCGGTGGTACTCTGTAAGATTTACATTCATTAGAAACCGTCTCGGTTTGGAGCTTGGAGCTTGACTTGTCTTGCTTACTTGTCTTTTTGTGTCAATATCCATTGTTCCAGCAGAATCTTATGACGCACCGGTCCCAGGTACACCTCTATGCAAACGGGTTCGCCGCGTTGAATAATGGCTTCCATTTTAAGGCAATAGGCGCGCCACCGTGAGCACTGTTCGAGAAGAAAAAGGGGGAGAGACGACCGAAAAGGAGGATTAGTTATTAATATACTCAGAGAGACTTAAGCAACAATAACATAATTCAAAGGAAGGAAGGTAGGAGGGGCGCCACCAGATTGAAGCCCAGCCGCTCTTCCCAGCCGCTGCCGTGGATTTTGGTTACAAAATTCGTGGGGTACCGCCTCCCCCTCGATGGCGCCACGCGACACAAAGGCATTTTAAGGGAGCTATAATTTAGTGCTATTCATCAGAAGAAGTGCCACCAGTCATCAAGAAGGAGACCAAGTCCCGTGAAGTGTTCTATATATAGAGCATGCATCTGGAGATTTACAAAGCGATGTTCCTGTTCTGAATGGAAGAGAGAGAGAGAGAGAGAGAGCGCGCGCAGTATTGTCAGCGTTAACGTTCAACTTACCGTTATATTCACATAAGACATATCACAGATATGCTCCTCCGCCTCCAACGCTTCTCCGCGCGCCAAGCCCATTTTCCGCAGAAACTGTTCGCAGTGAGGACCTTGTTGCGGATACGTTAAGCTTGCTCGTGCGTTTTTGCTGCTAATGGCCGCAGTACTTTTCGCATTAGCAGGAATGGCGTTGCGACCTGTCGCGTCGCGCACGAACTGCTCTCTTCGATCACACCGAGGAGCAGATCCACCAGCACCGTAACCAGACACCAACAGAGATGTTGCTGCGGCGGCAGGCGACGACCATCTTTCACACGATTGTGATTGTGATGATGATTGGAAGTCACCACCACTTACCGAGCCAGCCAGCTCAACAACGCTGAAAGGGTTGGGAGTGGGAGTGGGTTGAGTGCGAGGCGGGCCCGAACGGAACATGGTGTGCTTGGGTGCTCCGCCACTGCCAAACGTCGTCAGCGCATTCGGATTTGCATAACGTAGTCCCGTTTCGAAGGCAGGGCTGCTGCCGCGCAAGCAGGTGGTCGCCAGAGACTGCAACGATTGCAAGAAATTATCAGTGGATCCCGGTGACGAAGCAGCACTGCCGCCGGAGGCTGGCAGGCTGGAGCGATTTAGCATGATACGACGCATAGCTTCAATATCAGCCGCTTTCTCCGCACTCACAGTGTCGGTGTTCAGGGCAAGCGTCACCAGTTCCGTCGCTTCGCCCGCTTCGATGGCCACCTGCCGGTCGTAGTGGCCGCAATCCCGACTGACGGCGCTGGCTGCTGGCGATGCCTGCCGCAGCTGGCATAGTTTCTGAGTCCATCGCTGATGGGTGGCGGTCTGCGAGAAGGCCGCCGCATCGCCGATTATTTCGTCATACGCTGACGTTGACGACTGCGCACAACCGAAGGTCTGTGGATTCGTTGTAATGTTGATGGCGTTGCGCGCTGCCGTAGCGCTGGGTGTAGGACTCGCTGCCGCTCTGGATGTTGACGGTTTGGGCGACTGACGGCCGCCGCCGCTAGCTCCAGCCACGCTGTAAATGGTGCTCACATGAAACGGCGACGCGATATTCGTCTCATGGCTGCCGGCACTGACAACAATCGGTGAGGGCCGGGCTGTAGGGATGTGGAGCAGCGGCAGTGCCGACGGAGGCGACCGCTGAAATTCATCCTCGGCGATGGCTCGTCCTTCCAGAATCAGCGCAGCGATACCCGTGAAAATCGCCGTCACATTTTTCTGGTGATTACTGGTGACGGCTATTGTCGTCGTCGCCGGCGGAGGAGTGGGCGAGGGGGAGCTGCTGATTGTCGTCGGTATCATTCTGTCAAACGAACGTGTCCGGATGTCGAGAAACTGCAATTAAAAGTAGAAATTAGGCGTCTAGAGCAAGGAATTTTGAAGGAATAAACGTCAAGCGAGCTTTGCCGAACAACAGCGATTTGGGTCAGGGTTCTCAGCTGAGAGCAACAGTTGCTGCAACATTGGCACGAGGACGCGCGAGGTCGCATGCAATTTTAAAACTAGGTCGTTATTGAGGACAATATCGCTGAGAGTTTGTTGGTGGACGCATGGGAGGGTGGGAGAGAAGGGTGGGGCGCAGGGGCAAAAGAAATGGGGGTTGGTTTTGAATACAACATTGTTGGCCAGCCTCAAGCCGACGGAAGTCAACGCTAAAGCATGTGCGAGGTCGATGAAATAAAGTAGGTTAATACGCCCTCACCACCACCGCCACCACCACCGCCACCACCAACCACGCGACAAGGACCATAGCTCCCATCATGTGGGTGCGGTGTGGATGTATTTTGGCCGGCGCCCAATACATACCAGTATGTATGTAGATCCGCCGCTAACGATCTAACGGAAAAATCAAATGATATCTTCTCCCTCTTTACCAAAGAAGAGAGAATTGTTGAAGACTCTTCTACTCACGGATTTACGTTGCATTATGAGTGCGATTTATTTTTGAATTATTAACTCCTCAGTGCTGTTATTGTTGTTGTTGCAAAAAGATTTTGTACCAGGCAAGAATATTAACTATTCTTTGGTAATAAAGTTATCTACAGCATAGCCCGCATATCGTATACTATACATATGTATATTCGTTCGCATTGTTTGGTCAATAGCAACTTTATCGACCGCAGCAACAATGTTGAGGAACATTTTGTTGAGTAACAACAATTTGATTGACTTCAGAAACATTATTGAATTTTGGCCGGCGCCCAATACGGCATTGAAGCGCATTCTCTTTTTGGAAGAGAATTTTTGACATTTTGACATGATATTTTACTTCTCACTATCTTTAACGTGTAAAGTTTACCTGCTTATTCGATATACACAAAACAGGACAATCTTCTCAATTCTGCTTTCTCGGTTTTTGCTGGTAAACAACAAGAAATTTAGAAAAAAATAAAGCAGAATTGAGAAGATTGTGCTGTTTTGTGTACACCGAATAAAGGGTCGCAAAGATAAAAAGGGGGGACCAATAATATATATATATACACTTTATATATGTATGTACTTATTGTACAAACTTCGGTGGGACTCTTTTGTAATCATCGAAAATCAGGTTTTCATATATCGTAACGTATTTATATCGTATTTATATATATGTATATACATATCTGTCTTCACCAACTTGTATGTACAGTACAAGTACATATTCAAGTACTAAAATACTTCAAGTTCATTTCAATAATTTGTTCGTATAAAGCAACTATTTTTATTTCTATTCTATTGGCATTATTTTATTGGCATACAATTTAGCAAAAGTTGCTTGAATTCAGTTGGTTTAATAACATCCTAAATTTTTAAAAATATTTTATATAATTTCAAAAACTTATTTCTTGTGTTGAGAAAAAATAAATAGGAGCGAGATTAGATACAGAGATTACGAGTCACAACATCTTTTACATTCTCTTACGTTTTATACGAAATTTGTTACATATTATACGAAATGATTTCAATTTTTTCCCCGTGTTATACAGATTCGTGCCATGTTAACCCGTTATAGCAACGACGAATGTTCCGAATTTTATATGGCAAAAAGGTAGGGGAAATAGTAAAGAACCTTGGCAGCTCTAGTTGGTGAGAGACATTATAAAACAAGACTCGAAATGAAAAGAGTACAAATTGTTTTGTGAATAGCTAAAAGAGAACAGGGCAAAATATTCAAGGAAACAATTGCATAAAAATAGTGCAGAGAGAAAAATGAAAATAGTGTTCAAATAGAGAGAAAGAGAGAATAGAAGACAAGGCTTTATATACTATTCGCTAATCCATGTTGCTAAGTATTTTCATACCCTCATGATAGTGCACACATATGCACCTATTGCTTGAATACATATTTACAGGCATACAACACGAACCTTGCTACTTTGAGATATGTTTGTATAAAGTCACTTTAATCAATAACTGGTTTTTGTTGCTTTACAGCTGATTTTTGTTATTATTTTTAGAGTGAAGAAAGAAGAAAACCGGAGCCTTTGTTGATTTACAAAAAAAAAAAAAAAAAAACACAACAAAAGTATGTATATGCAAACATATGTACATACGGCGAGGGAAATGTGTTCGTGGCTGCCACGCGTCTGAATATTGTAACTTGACGATTTCTTTTATTTTTTCCGTACGTTAATACGTACGTTTTACCGTAATACATAATTCAAAATAATTTAATACATATTTTGTATTTTAATTAATTCAATGCAAATATTTCTCGGATTATATCAAAGCTCGTTACCAGTATGTATCATATAAAACATACATATTTCTCACAACGCCTTGATTCTAACAAAATTAGATAATTCTTTTGTGAATTTTTATTGCAAGATACTTCTCCTGCTACTGGAAAATGTTAATTTCACGACTAACGGACTTAAGACATCTTCATTTGTGACATCTCTTAAACCGAAGCCCTATGTAGCTACAACGATAAAACGATCGATTTATTATGAAAATCGTATTTAATGTTGTGTGTGTTTCTAAGTACACAATGAAGCATATTCTCTCAGAGAGCCTGTCTCACTTTCTTATCCTGCTCTTTCCGTCAATTTGACCTTTGATTATATCTACAATGGAATATATGTATGTACTTAATGATGTATACTCGTATAAATTGTAAAAACAAGTCTTGTTTACTCGTAACATAACATATAAAAGCGACACACCCCGTTTTAAAACCTTACCCACTGCGTCTTTTTAATTTTAACACAAAATTTCTAACCATTTAACTTCCAACAAAACAATTAGAGAAACGACGAGTACAAAGAAAATAGAACTCTCTTACTAAACACTTTAAATTATACAGGGTTACCATCATTCTATTAAAACAATCCGATGCGGAAAATGTATAAATAATTTTTGTTGTTATAATTGTTATGTAAACAACCGACGACGACGACGATAACATTGTCAGTGAGAGAGAAGCACAGCGAATTTTACACGTGCCTCGAAATGCATTTAATAAATATGTATAAAGATAATGATAATGCATATAGAAGAGTTACCCGGTAGGAAATTTCGTGTTCCACTACTAAGGAACTACTCTCATAGATCTACTCACGTGTATTACGTAACATTTAGAGTTATATAGATACTATTTCGCAATGACGACAATGTAGAATTCAAGCCAGGTAGAAAGGGGGGGGGGGGGGGGGGGGGTATATAGTTCCCTTGGATTGACGATTTTGACATCCGCCCTCCCTGGCGGATCTTGAGTGCAAAAATCCTTTCCTTCATATCCGCCCACAATTCTCTTCATAACAAGGAGTCAAAACTTTGACAGTTCCTGTATTCTTTGTTCGTTTTTCGGAGCTAACTTGGAAACTACAGAGTTTCTTATTGGGTAGCTACAGCTTGCATTTATATTACCCACGCACACATAGGCATATGCATATGTACATATATGCACCTTAAACGTCCAAAGGTGCACACATAGAGCTTTTAATAGTAGATAGAAACATATCCGCACTTACGAATAAAATTAAAACACGCGCAGCTAGCTCTACACTGCCCGTCTTTACAATTTTTAATTAACAGCATTTATTAAATAATAAATATAAAAGCGTACATACATACATACAATACATTCATATGTAAATACATACATTACGATACGAAAACGTTATTGTCTAGTTATTAATTGTAATTGATTTATGAATTTAATTGAAGCGTAATTATTTATTGTATATGTACACCAGCTTGATTTAACAAATAGGCCAAAAGACCAGACCACGAGCTCCGTATTAATTTATTAAGTCATAAAATAATAATAGCCTCTGCAACGTATATTTGTATGTACATACTATATGGTCGTATATACAGACATAAATGTAAATGTAAATCCACGATAGTGGATTCATACCACACACCATGAATCTGCGAAAATTAGCAAATTTATTTTAGGAAGAATTAAATTACAAGTTATAAAAAAATTATCTACATATTTGTAATCTATACAACAGTCAGACAGAATATACACTTATACTATGTTTGTATGTACGATAAATATGTACATATATAGATAGAAGAAAGCTGATTTATTGATTTGCAACCTTTTTTAAATGCACAGCCATTGCGAACAACGACAACAGCGAAAACTCTTGGAACACCGAGTTTTGAAAGTGAAATACGATAAATTCAGTAGTAGCAAAGAATGTATGATATTCGCAAATATGTATGCATACAGGGTGCTCGATTTAAAAAGCTAAAAAACCACAAGCTAGTCAGGAATTTGACGAGGGAGAACGAAGTCAGGCAATAATGCTCAATGTGAGACGGAAATTGTGAAAGTTATGTTAGCTTCAATACTTTATAAAGCTGCCCATCAGTCGCCGACCGACTACAGATCTAAAGCCTGAACTATAATGTGAATATTCAGGCTTCCGCCAACTGCAGCAAGCCAGCGATAACACAGAAATTGTATCTCGCAACCATATTCTGCATAACTACGTCTCGTTGAATTTCGTTCAATTTTTTAAGCCAGGAGCGAAGCCAAGTGTATATTGTTTGGTACCATCTTTCGTACGAAAACAGCTGTTCACATGTTTACACATTGTAGTTCACAGCCAGCCTTCTGCATTTGCCGTGAAGTTCGATCATTTCCCTAAATTTCTTTCAGTAGCTTCTATAGTTCTAGCTTAAAGATTCAAGATCATGTTGAGTGAGTGGATTCATCACATTGTATGTATATGTACTTTGCTATAACACTAGTTGCCGCAATATCAATATTTCGCCTCATTTTACCCCTCGCCAGAAAAACCCAAGAAAATCCCACACCGGCTGAGTAGTGCATTCCTAACAAATGTCAAAGATGTAGACAAATTAGGGTCTGTTGGCAACTCTCTATTGCCAATGTCTGTTGTTTCTTTTGTGAAAACGAGCAGAAGGAAAAAAAGAGTACAAGCTGAGTACTCGTATGTAGTCTACGAATGAAGTGTGTTTAATAATAAATATTTCAAATAAATAATTACATATTTTCAAACACAAACCTAGTTTTCATTGCCTTGAAATATTCAAATAGTGTTCTTTATTTACCATCTTCATCCGATTTATCATTATTTTCTATATTCTACACGTAGATTCAACGGACTTTTACTTGCGAAGACTTTTCAAAGAGAAAAAAAACGAAAGCATGATTGACCTCAAGAGCAGCTAGCTAACGATAGAAGCTTCCTTTATACGACGCACAGTGGGCCAGCAATAATTAATAAAATTGGAACAAAAGGCCATAAGTCGACAAGTCAGAAAAGATAATTTTTGTGGGTTCATTCGATAAAACATAAGATGATGGTGCTTCAGTATTTCAAGCCGATTTTCTAGAAATCTCTGTGGCGCTTCCTTTGGCACCACTTACATCTAGGTATTTGTCAGAAAAGAGTTAAATTCTTAATAAAGCGTGGAAATATTTTTTTAAAATTTTTTTGTAAAAAAAGTGATTTATAGAAATTTATACGAATTTAAAAATATTTCTTTCTCCTAAAATAAAGCCTGTTTGTTCTTTTTTTTCTAATATCAATTATGGCATCGCGTGTAAGTCAATTGCTACTTTATTTTTATCATCTTAAAAAAAAATTAGCACAATCGCGCACTGTCTAATTTATATTTTTTAATTCCTCAATAGACTCCGATAACTGCATAAAAAATTTAGGTGCTCGTTCTCGCTCCTTTTACTCACATATACTCGGAGATTGAAACACATTGTTACTATTTCAATACCATTTTAACAGTCTTTCAGAACTTAACCTTCGGTAATAATTTCTGAATATGGTTAAAAAACAAACTAGAAGTTCAAAATAATTTGTACTTGTTAGTATTAGGTAACAATTATTAAGAAGAGTAATTTTTGTATTTTGTATATGATACTAATGTACAATCATGTACATGATAATAATTTCTGAATATGGTTAAAAAACAAACTAGAAGTTCAAAATAATTTATACTTGTTAGTATTAGGTAACAATTATTAAGAAGAGTAATTTTTGTATTTTGTACATGCTCAAGGTCAGCATTAATGTAGTAGGAATTTTAACATATAAATGTAATAGAAATGCTAAATTTAGGTTGCAAACAAATAAAAATATAATTAAAACAAAATATGTTCACTTTGAAGCTTTGGAAGTAATTTTATAATTTTGTCGCAATTTACGTTATTGCTGGCCCACTGTGCGACGACAAAAAAGAGAAAAAAATTGGAACAAAACATTGAATAATGGAAAAGTGAAAGAGGGGCCGGGTGTATTCAACAATCACGATTTAGCAATACAAGTTGTTTGGTTAGTTTTCGTTTGATTTTTAGTCCGATTTTTATTCCGCTTGCATAATTTTTATGGTCTTTAGGACCACAAGACGGCTTTGGCCAGAACGAACGAAAGAAGAATGAATAAATATAAAGTTTTTCTCGTAATACGAGTTAGCAAAATTCTTGTTAAGCCAAAGTATTATATAATATGACACTAAGTCCGACTGACTGACGGACTGTCCTTCTTCTGAAGTAAATTATTCGTTTTGATTTTGTATCTACAAATATGTACATTCTAACAAAAACTCACCACGAATTAACGTATGCACTTTTAGTACACAGAGCCTTCCACGACGAGCTGTATTCGTATACAGCAACGAACGAACGAGCGCCCTCTTCTCGATCGATCGATCCGACAGAAGAAACCACCTCTTTTTACACCTCTTCTTCTTCTTCTCCTACTTCTTCGTTGATCTGATCTTTTTAAACTCGATCATCTTTGGTTAAATACGAAGAAACTGAAAAAGAAAAGAGAAAAAATTGCAATTATTCTTATGTTCTTATCTCGTATGTATGGACATATGTATACATATATATATAGATGTGTGTGTATGTATGTACATTACCCAGTAACCTCAAAATTGATTATAACCAATCGTTTATGAAACAGCGACGAAAATTCATGCACCTAAAGTTCGGAAAAAATTCGCTTTTGGTTGCTAGTTTTTAAGGGCCTAGCACTCAACATTTTATCTAGTACACAAACCTCTTGGGCACATTGCAACTGATGTAAGCGTAAAATGACAGCAGTCACTTTTGGAACAAGTGAGCTTTTGAGTACGATTTGTGCCAAACAAAGTGACTTTCCAGAGCCGACGACGACGACGAGTGACGACGACGACGAGTGACGACGACGACGAGTGATGACGACGAGTGACGAGCTCAGTGAGCTTGTAAATAAGCGTGTAAACTGTTTTGTTTGAAAAAGCACGATTCATGAACTTTGAGGAAATGTCATGCATGATTCGTTACATTCGTTCTTTAAAAACATGAAGTACACCCGCTTATTTATGAATTTGTACACCCGTATGTGTGTACATGCGTGTGTGCGTGCATGCCTTTGGGTGTACGTACGATAAACTGATTACAAATTATGCATTTCATTTACGAAATTGAGGCCAGTAGAGACAGACTGACTTACAGTGCAGCTTTTTGTGACGTCATAAGATTATCTCAAAACAAAAATAGCCCACACTGCGATACTTATGTATGATGAATTCAATCCACATTTTCCAGTTTTTTTGCCTCCGTTCAATTGATAAAATTGAAAATGCAATTGAAGGGAAAAAACTGAAAAAAAAAAAAGATCATCACAACATTGAATAAATTATCGCTTTCTATATCCATTTAGCTGACTGATTGTCTGTTCGTCTGTCTGTCGGCCGGTCGGTCGGCCTGTTTCTCTATAGGCTGCTTATGTTTTTCTCTGCTTCGTTTGCTCTAAAGGCCTTTAATTGATTTATTCGTGTTGTTGTTGTTGTTTTTGTTGCTGCTGCCAACAGTTTTGTGCAATTCTTAATTTGGTCACTGCCATCGACACACACGCGACTACTTGCAATTGGCAGCAAACAACTACAACAACAGTAGCCAAATTAACATTAACACGCGAAAAACACAACAACAACAACAACAAAATCGCTAACATCAATAACAGCAGCAGCAGCAACAATAATAACAGCAACGACTATCACTGTAACACATTAATTCTATGAATGGCAACAAAAACAACATCAGAAAACATCGCAGTTGGCACATTTTGCTACAGTTGTTGTTGTTGTTGTTGTTGCTGCAACATGTACGTTTGAATGATGGGTGAAGCACAAAAAAAAGGAGCGTGTTTGGGTAATGCTGCTGCTGCCGCCGCCGTCTGTTATGACATCCCAAGAAGCTATGCATACATACATACATATGTACATTCAGGCACATCAAACACCCACACAAACTAACCCACACTTATTGCTGCAATATGAAAGAAAAAACTAAGAAGAAGAAGAATAACAACAACAACAACAACATGAGGAGGGAGCAACTTTATAAAGTAACTACAGTGTCTTATGAAAAAACCTGCTCAGCAGCGACATGAAAATTCAATTGAGTCGGCCGACCGACTTGCCGCATGTGTTTGGAGACTATGTAATGAAAACAACAATAACAACAACAACAAACTCATAATCACAACAAATAAACTTGTTTCTTTCTGGCGTTCGACGTGTTTGACGTAGGCAGAGGCGGCCACTGTAAAATTTTTCCTGTTTTACAGTTGCTGCCGTTGACGCCGTTACCGTCGCTGCTGACATTGCTGACGTTGCCGTTGTTTGGCATCAAAAGCCGTTTCGACGACGACTACGCTAAACAAATGCGTTCAATGGTCGCTGCTGATCGGTCTGTCGGTCGGTCGGTTAACAAGTTGGCAACAAAAACCGCTATGAAGTAAAAACAACATTGTCGTAATCTATTGCAGCGAACTGGCTTTTATTTTTATTTTTAATGTTACAGCTTTTGTATGTTAGTAGTTGTTGCTGTTGTTATTTTATGTTATATGTATTTATCGTTATCGTTATTCGAATTGTTATTACATTCGTTGTTTTTGTTCTTGCCTTCTCATTATCACTAAACAGTTACACTAAAAGGTTAAGTTATAATCTTTTGCTTATTAAGAAATTGTTTTGTTGATATTTCGTTTTGATTTTGTGGAATCCACAATCTTTTTCTTCTTTTGATTTATTGCAAAAAAATCGTTTTAATGTAAAAAAATTGTTGTTTTGTTTATCATGATTTGAAAGAATGAGAAAGAAATCATATAATTTTGTGGCTTAAAAAATACATATGTACATCAATATGTATTCCATTTTGATTTATTGTGGAAGTTATTGTGGAACGAACTTCATTTTAGAGACTCGTTATTTTTAGTATTCGTTAGTGTTTAAAAGAGCGAACAAAAATCATAGAACGCTAAATTTGCGCGAAGCTAAAAAATGGATGTCTTTTTTTATATATGTATACATATATTTTTATATTCATTTCTCTTAACCGTCTTTCAAGACCCAACAACAACTATAACAACTAGATCAAACGACGCTAAAACGCTGCCGCTGCTATAACTTTTGTTGTTTCGAATTTATTTTTACCAAAGTAGATTAGGTCGATGCCGCCGTTGCCGATGTTGCCGTCGCCGTTGGCGTTGCCAACGTCGTTGTCGCTGTTGAAGCCAGCGCCGCCGTTGTCTTCATCGTCATACCGTTTAATGGTTTGAATTGAAACGTTTGTTTGTTTGTTCGGCGTTGTTGTTGCCACATGTTTTGCCTTCAATTTAATATGTATGTAAACACATTCATACATATTCGTCGTTTGCATTATAACAACAACAACAACAACAACGAACACTTTGAGAACGTGTCGATGGCGTGCAATCACAAACAAAATTTGGTGATTTCAGTGTCACTCGCTTCAGAACCCATGTTGATGTTTTATTGTTCTTGTTGGTGCTGTGCTGGCAATTGGCACAGTTGCTGCAAATGCATTAGAGGCCGTTGTTGTTGTTGGTATTAAATTTGTTTTTGTTTTGGCATGCCAGCAGTCAAGTCAGTTCGCAAGAGCAGCAATAAAACAACGACGACGTCGCGTCGGCATGCATAAATCGTGTCATGGTTAGTATGTACATACATATGCATGTATGTATGTTTGGTCACTTTTTTTTTCTTTCTCACGTTCACTGTATTTGTCCTTGTTGTTGTTTTTATTGCTATTTTATTTTATTGAAAATAAAATATTTCAATATTTTATTGAAATATTGTTTTTATTGCTATTTCTATTACTTTTCGCAATTTGAATTTTGATTCTTTTTTAAGAAAAACTTTTCTAAAACAAATTGCTATCAACTTTTTTTTCTTTTTCTAAACGCTACCACCATATTCGAAGCATATTCCATGTTTTCATTTCGTGGCAGAACAAAAAAGATGCTTTTTTTCGAATATCAGCTGTTCGCTCCTTAACAGACAAGCTAAGGGTTAAGGGGCAGACAAGCCTTCACAAAATCGGCAGCAATACATGTGACAGCGCTACGAAGCTACTCCGTGGCATGAATGCACCCACTATTGTGTAATGATGCAAGGAGAATGTATGCTTTTTACAACGAACATGAATATGTACGTAAAAGAAAAAACGTGATGAGCAAAATGGTGCCTGCTCAGGGTAGAAACGACATTAAACATTTTTACCTCATATTTTTTATACATACAACTACACATTCATACATTATATAGTATGTATCTATTAATAATAAAATCTTCATTTCGTAAAAGATAAAAGAGGAGTTAGCCTGCCTTTTTTTATGTTGGTTTATGTTATGTTGGTTTATGTTATGTTGTTTTATGAGAAAATGTTGAGTATTAGAAAATGTCTCCTTCATTCGTCTTAAATGAAAATATTTAAAGTGAACTGAAAATTGTTGATAAATAAATGATTTTTTTTCAAATTAATTTTTAAATAAACTACAAATATTGAATTCACAAAGAAGTTAGTTTATAGCAAATAATCTTATATCCCACGTAAATGCATTTAAAGTTAGACATAAATTAAATCTCACAAGACTTTGACATGTCATGCATGTCTTGAAATTTTCTTGATCATTTCATTTTCATCGATAATGTCCTTTTGTGGAAAAGAATTTTTATTTTTTCAATGAAATATTATATGTACATAAAAGCAATAAATTCCAAATTAATATATATTGCTAAATAAATGCTATCTAAGGCAGATATGTACAATCCTTTTCTTTTACAAATATTTTGTATACAAGAGCGTCCGTCGTCCCATTAGATCGTTCGATTAGAAAACTAATGACCAATAATTACAAAAATTCTTCTAGCGCTCATAACGTAACTTTGTCTATTCTGAACGAAATCTTCTTTCGTATTCTTTTTTGCTTTATAACATGACTATGTACATTTATTTGAAGCCTGTTCCCACTAGTAAGACAAAAAACAAATTACCATAAAAATTTGATACATTGACTGCAAATATATGTATTTGCAAGTATGTATGTTCATCCATAATGAAAACCTTACAAAAATTAATGGAATTATGTATGTATTTATTTCTACGGAGGAATATTTAATATGCACGATACATTAAAACACTCTTACCTTCCCTCTGTCCCTCTCTGGCAAATACTGAAAGCCTTCCAGCGGTAAAAATCCTAGAGACCTATCAACTTTGTGTTCCATATTTCCACGAATCTCAATTAACTTACAATCACTTTACATTGAAGTGTTCTACTTACTCTCTTTGAATAGCGTAAGAGAGCAGAACACGCTCGTCTGCTAGTCTGATGGCAGTAAGAACAAGCACACATATACAGTTTCATTCTAGTGCAGAAAAATGAAATAACCAATATGTCCGCATAGAAAATGGATTTTCATTTCTGAATATCAGCAACAGCAACATTCGTACCGAGATATATGTACATTGAATTCCGTGAAGAAAATCAGTAAGAAATCCTTGACAA
Organism: Conops quadrifasciatus; assembly: GCA_949752815.1. Classification (NCBI taxonomy): domain Eukaryota; kingdom Metazoa; phylum Arthropoda; class Insecta; order Diptera; family Conopidae; genus Conops; species Conops quadrifasciatus. The sequence continues at coordinate 10,020,465 of OX457077.1, read as the reverse complement.
TTTTTAATCCTAGAGACCTATCAACTTTGTGTTCCATATTTCCACGAATCTCAATTAACTTACAATCACTTTACATTGAAGTGTTCTACTTACTCTCTTTGAATAGCGTAAGAGAGCAGAACACGCTCGTCTGCTAGTCTGATGGCAGTAAGAACAAGCACACATATACAGTTTCATTCTAGTGCAGAAAAATGAAATAACCAAAATGTCCGCATAGAAAATGGATTTTCATTTCTGAATATCAGCAACAGCAACATTCGTACCGAGATATATGTACATTGAATTCCGTGAAGAAAATCAGTAAGAAATCCTTGACGATTTTAAAATGCTTTCTGACGAAAAAAAAAAAAAAACAACTACTCAACAATTTTATTGAAGCCGAAGAATTGTTTGTTTCTTTGAAAAACTTTTCCCATCTCTCGAACTATACTCTGCCGACCACAATTCATTTGAAGCCACCAACATTTCATTGCCATTAGTCTCGGAAAATCGTCCGGAATGCGAACAGAGAAATTTGTTCTATTGAAATTATCACAGTTTCTTCCTTTCTTCATCACTCACTTTAGTATGTCGAGTACATATTGCAAAATGCAATTGTTGATTCGTCTAGAACAGGCCTGGCCAACCCAAATGTTTTCAAGGGCCACTTTGTTGGCGTTCCACGTTACAGCGGGCCGCCCTTTAGGCTTAAAAAAGGTACATTTTTAACAAATGTGCGAATGGAAAATTTGATATAACTTTACTTTTTTACTGTGAGATTCATTCAATATACTCGTAATTACTTCACGAGTCTTAATTAATGAGGTATTTGTTCATCGTTTTTGTCACTTTTGTATTGCACAATGAATGGTTTGCTCAATGCTGCTTGTAGAAATATAAAATCACCCGGCGGTTGGCCAGGCCTGGTCTGTAGTAGTCCTACATTTTCTCTGATCGCTTTGAAAAAAGAACAACGACATTTTTCAAGTTGTTGCATTCATTTATTCTCAATCGTTTGTTTTCTATGAAATCTCTTTTCTGCTGCTCTGTTTTTTTTGTTTCTGTTATAATTCAATTTCATATTTTCAATTTATATTCAATGACTTTTGGAAATTAGAAGAGAATTAAAATTTATAGAAATAAAACGAAATGGGAGGGAAATGAAAAATTAATCAAAATAGGATGCTAAAAAACGGATCGAAATTGATCGAATTGAAAATGACAAAAAGAAACCATGAAATTTGCAGCTGCAGCACACTTCACTTTCCTCCGTTGCGCTCTTTGCTTGTCGCTTTGTTCGTGGCATTGTTGTTGGTGCTGCTGTTGGTGCTACTGGTGCCGGGGTCGCCGCCGGTCTCACTCTGCGCCTCGGCCACGTACAGTGAAGGATCTATAGCTTTCGGTATTGGTTTGATCTCGGTGGCCAGCTCGTTCTCGATCCGGTGCAGATCGAATCGGTCCTCGTAAGTGATCAGATTGATGGCGATGCCCAAGTGGCCGAAGCGTCCAGAGCGGCCGATGCGATGTAGATAGGTCTCGGCCATGCGCGGAAAATCAAAGTTGATTACTACATTGACGGCTTGGACGTCGATGCCACGCGTAAACAAATCCGAGCAGACCAGGTTCCGGCACAAACCCTGCCGGAAATCATGGAACACCCGATTTCGGTGCGCCTGCGCCATTTTTGCATGGATGTAATAACAACTGTAACCCAATTCGGTGATTTTCTTGGCCAGCAGCTCGACACGCTGCGTGGAGTTGCAGAATATTATAGACTGGTTGATCTGAAGCTTCGAAAACAAGGTGTTCAGGCAGTGGACTTTCTGTCGCTCCTGCACGAAGGCGTAGTACTGCGTTACGCCCTTCAGGGTGAGCTCTTCCATTAGATTTATTTCGTACGGCTCACGCAGATGCTTCTCCATGAAGTTCTTCACAGTCAATGGAAACGTGGCCGAGAAGAGCAAGATCTGCGGGTTCTTCGGCAGATTTAGAATGCACTGATCGAGAATGCCTTGAAAATCCTGTGACAACAATTTGTCGGCCTCGTCCAGTACCAAATGCTTGCACTGCGACATATCGGCCACCTTCTTCTCCATCAGATCCAGAATGCGGCCCGGCGTGGCTATAATAACGTGTATCTTCTGGTAGATGCGCAATATGTCGTCCTTCAAGTTGGTGCCGCCCGTGGTGACCATAACTCGTATGTCCAGATGTTTGGCCAATTCGATGCATATCTGCGAGGTCTGCAGAGCGAGCTCACGTGTCGGCACCATGATCAGCGCTTGTATGGAGTCCTTTGAGGGATCGATCTGCTCCAGCACCGGGATGCAGTAGGCGCCCGTTTTCCCAGTGCCGTTCTTTGCCCTGGCCAAAACGTCTTTGCCACTCAGCGCTATGGGAATAGCGGCCTCCTGAATCGGGGACGGCTTCTCCCAACCCTTCTCGAAAATGCCCATTAAAAGCTTGCGCTTCAGGCAGTACTCTTCGAACTCGTTGCCCCGCGTATCGGTGACGTCGCTGGTTTTGAAGCGCTTGTCTTTGGCGGGGATTTTCAGCTTCGACTTCCAGCCCAAATCGTCGTTCGTGGTCGTGGTCGTGTCCGTGCTCGTGTTGGATGCCGGGCTCGCCTGCTGTCCTTTAGTCATGCTTGGTTTTTTATTTTAATTCACTGGAGCTGAAATGTTTAGCAGTTTTAGAAATTCTTGAAAAACGTGTATTTGTGGAGTTGTATTAAACTTAGTTCACGAATCAATCAATACGCTTAAATATTATTATTATTATTACTTTAGTTATATGTATCTTAGTTCCTTTAAACAACTTCTAAGCCAATCCTTCACTTGACTAACGTGCTCCTTGCTTAGTTTTTCGCAGACTGAAAGCGAAGGGAGAAATTAATTGCTATTTACTGCGTTTCTCTCAGCTGATGCTCTGCGATGGCGATGGTGAGGTCGAAAAAGGGAGTGCGAAAAAGAACAAAGAAGGTATCAACACGAAAATTCTACCTGATCAGTCAGTGAGCTACAACAACTACCACTACAACTGCAAATGCAAGTGTGTGTGTGTGAGTTTGGTGTGTTTGTTGTTGTTGTTTTTGCTATATTGGGTCTCTCTTCTCTAACCTGTTTTCTAGAATTTCAAAGCGATTCCGCACAAATAAGTACAAATGCGAGCAACAAAGAGCAAAAAGGGAACAAATCAAGATTAAGAAGAGTAAGAAGAAGGAAGATGAGAACAATTTAGAAAAAAGATCTGGGTGGCAAATTGAGAGAAGAGGAGTTTCCTGGCCACATGAGGGCAGGCGGGGAGGAACCCTTTTTAAATGCTGATATGAACAACTTTGCTCTTGCCCTTAACGGAGCCCAACTGAACAGATTTAATTTTTGGCAAAATAAATTTCATCAAAAACAAAAAAAAATTTCAAATCAAGTTCTTCGAGGTCTTCAAAGGATTATGTTCGAAAGATTATGGATTTCCATAAAAAAAATCATTCTGATAATATAAAAATTTGTGGTTAAGCTTTATGAAAGTGACATCTTTTTGAAATTAAATGCACTTTCAAACAAGTAAAAGTATATTCATATAAAGCATGGTGGTATATAAAGTCAAGTAATATAAACAAAAGTGGCCGGCATCCCACGCCACGATTAGATTAGATCTTAAGTATTCAACTTCAAAAGCGCATCACGGTCTTCTTTTAAACTAAATCCCAGCGTAGTTCAGAAGAAACCTTAAACCGTCAAATTGTATAATATTTAATATTTCAAAAAGGTTTGTCATTTTCAACAGCGAAGGCCTTTAAGTAAAGTCTCTCTTGACCTTGCAGTGATATAATATACTCTTGTCGATAGACTAATACTACGTAAAGGATAATGAGGATTTTGGCAAAGTCATGATTGTTCACAAAATACAATTTCTTATGAAACGGAAAACAACTATTTCGTCCTAGAAAATATTCTCGTCAAATATATTTGCCCGCCTCTTACATTTTTAAACTGACAGTCAATTTTTAACTTACTTCAACTTCAATGCAAACAAAAAGAACAAAAGAGAAAAGAGTGAATTTTCTCTTTGTTTCAACACTTGGTCTTGGTTCTTTGCCAAAGACGTACGACAAAAAGGAAATTATTGTTTTGTATTAATTATTACAATGACTGATGATGGACAACTGTACTTTTTCCGTCGCATGGTCGCCCATCAATAACGGAAAATCACAAAAATGCAATAAAGAGAAGAACAAAGCAGGAGCAGGTCAATCAACTTTGTCAAAAAAATACATACTAAAAACCACTAAAAAAAAAGCAACAAAAATATATGTGCTTGATTTGCGATAATGAGCGAAATACAGGCGGAAAAACAATCCTTCTCTCTCTCTCCCTTCAATTTATTCCCAATTATCGATTTCGATAAACTGATTGACATTTACGCCACCACACATGCTTCAGTTCTTGTATTTAAGAAAACATAAACGAATCACGCGTGACATTTCATCATCGACCAGGAATAGTGCTGACGTGCGCGCTAATGCAAACAATGAGAGCGAATTTCGTGCATTAAATTAGTTCAGTTTGGTGAATAAATTTAAAACGAAAATTTGTATAAAAATAAAATACTTTTAACGAGCGAATGTGTCTTTTTCCCTTTTTTACGCGTCTAAAGTGATACGCGGTTGCATTCAATTCTGAAGGCTTTTTTGAAGCGTGAAAATAAATAAAATCACGGACCGAAGCAAGAAAAAACTTTCTTTTGTCAATCAAAAGAGTTTTTTGAGATTTATTGAGTTTTTCAAAAGGCATGAGAAAAGATGATGAATTGTGAAATGAGTTTCTATCATTACTGGACAATTTTTGTTGAGAGACAAACTCGGTTTCGACGATGTGCCCTCACCTCAAACTGTAGATGGTTTTTCTTCAGTCTTTATGTCAATATGTAAAAATGTAACGATAATGATATAAGGATTAGTATGCTGCAAATTATAATTATTATTTAATAACGTATTAATTATTAAAGTATTGGTTTTAAAGTTTTAAAAGAGAAACAAATTTTTAACAGGAAAAAATTTAGAGGGAAAAAAAACTAAAAAAGAAATTCAAGGTCAAAATTGTCTATGAAAGCAACTGAGACGACGACACAACAACAATTGCAATGACAACTAACGAATTGTTCTCATTGTTTTGCTTTCGTTTTATTTCATCTTTAACTACAATGCATTGCTATTGTTGTTGGTCATGTTCGTAGTTTTAACACGTAATTGTTGTTGTTGCTGATGTGGTTGCCTTTTTTTTTAATCATCATTCTCATCATCATCATCATCACCACCATTTGTATGAGCGCAACTGTGCTAGTGCCCGTCACTGTTGCTGTTGCTGCTGCTACTGCTCAGAGAATCAGAAAGAGCGCATAAAAGAAGGGAAAAAACAAAGAGTAAAGTCGTAAGCAATGGTCGACGACGACGAAGACGTCAACAGCAGTGCCAGCAGTCATGCACAGTCAGCTGATTGTAATTCGTGGAATGTTTATTTTTTGCTTTGCTAACGATTCTCGGCCAACGTCGTCGTCGTTCAAGCACAATACATTCGATCATAAGTTTTGAATTTGAAAAAAAAACCTTTACATAATTTATATATAAATACAAAATATATTTACATACATACAGCATGCGAGGCTTAAGTAAATGCTGTATAAATAAATGTTAATGCTAAAACGTTAAATGCGTAAAAGGAACGATCGGAGACGGGGACTACGTGTCATCATCACTACGACAACAGAACAGAGCCCAGCGCAACTTTAATAAGTTTCCATACTAAATTAATTTATAAAATTAAAAAAAAAGCAGCAAATGGAGGTCAAGCAGCCAGCATCTGCCGTCTTCCCATCGTGTAGCATCATCGTCAGCAATTTTGTGCTTCGTTATTCATTATTTATCGTCTCTATTGCGTTTCAGTAGCCTCTTTTGCCCAACCCCCATCACCCCATCCACTCCCTTCTCAAAAAAAAGATGGCGGCCATCGACCGAGGGCAATCAAAATTAGTTAATGCTAACACATGCTAATATCACTTTACCGTTGTCCATTCGTACATACATATGTACATAGGGACATGTATATAATAAAATGGTGTGGGTGTGTGTGCCAAGAAGGCAAAATTGTAGAGGATGTACTATAGGGCGAAAAAATTATACAGTCCACAAATAGGGCGACAGACATAGACATTTTTGCAAACATTTTCCTTGTACATACATATTCTTTACAAGTAAAAATTTAGCATACATAAATACTTTATTTTCTGCATTCAATTTCAGAAGTTCTTTTATGCATTAAGTTAAGCAACGATCGATATTAATTAAATTTAAATCCTAATAAATTCTTTGCAATTTTTCGAGTCTCTGAACAACCAGATCCTTATGTTTTCCCCACAATTTTCGTAGTAGCAAAGGATTGATCCACGATGTGTTGGATCGACGACTTTTTTCTTAGGTTTATTTCGCTGAAAATAAACGAGTATATAGCTACTCGTTATAATCGCTTCTATATACATTCTCTGTACACGAACGAACACACTGACTGATAGCAAACAGCTGAGTCGCCCATATATATGTTTTTTCTCCTTTAAGTGTACACACACAATTCTTGAATTACACACATGCATATAAACATGCGGATAAATGCTATCAACATTTATCCACACTCTTAGAGATCAAGAGAATGGAAAGAAATTCTGTTATTCGGTTTTATTATCGTATGTCGGGAATACTGAATACTGAATAACCAGGTGTGAATTCTTATGCCAGTGGCGTGTGAGCAAAGAAATACAGAGGATATACAGAGAGATTTCTCTGTTTCAGAAAATTATAGAATTGAAATATTCGATTACTCTGTTCTGTAATATACATGACGTAACATAACGTAAACAATTTTCATTTTTTATGGGTATTACGTGGCTGCACAAGGTTAGGTTTATTTTTTTGTTTTTTTTTTTATAGGAATGTTGTTGTTTCAATCTACTTCTACGTGTAATTTACCAAGAGAAATCTTTATACAATACAGTCCTCTCTCAACAATACTTCAAACTACGTATTTTCTGTCAACTAAATTGAAACGCTTTCTTCTGAGCAAACACCACCACCGATTTTGTACGAACATGAACGAAAGTTGTAGACGATGTGATGTGGCCTTAAACAGTCAAGGCTAATTTTATTGATGAGGTTTGGAATGATTTTCCGTCATTCCTAGTCAATTTTGGTTTGGAGACAGTCTTATTGTTTGACTTAAGTAAATTCTTGAACTATTGAATTGACCGTTTCGGATACGGTTCTCACTATTATGTCGCTCGCACGAAATTTGTGGTGTAAAATGGGTTATTAAAGGCATTTTAGAGTGCATAAGAGTATTAAGTATATACAAAAGAAAATCTAAAACGCACTATTGGAAGGTTTCGCACCCTCTAATATTTCTACTTTACATTAAAAAGTATGTATAAGTCCTCGTAGATACATTAGAGGACTGCATGTGATGTTTGAAAGCTTGTTCAAGACGTCTTAAAAGTTTCAGGCTTGATTCGAAATCAAATGGATGCACTGCATCAACGCAAAAATGTTGCTATGTCAGTTTCGAACCATTCGAGACGTCTCTCTAATGTACATACAGCAATGAAGATGATAAAATTACGCACCTTTTTCACGAAATTGCAAAATCCTCCAGAACGTTTTAACAAAAGCAATCTCGACATTGTGTACACAACATACATACATACACATATTTTTTCATAATAATAACAGAGAAAAAACAAATGAAATTGGAGTATGTTTTTGGATATCTTGAAACTACGTAGTAGTTCAAATAAAATGAAATAGAAACAACATAATAATTCTTTTTAAAGCTACAAAAAATGTGTGCTTACGTTGTTGTTGCTATCATTGATATATTGACGTTCTGGTTGTTTCCTTGTTGTTATTGTTGTTGTTATTATTACTGTAGGTAGATAGACCCACACAAAAAACAACACAATTCTTCAACACTCTTCAGGCGCGCTTGCACATAATCTTTTTCTGTCTCCCACTCTCACTCTCACTCCACTCCACTCACTCACTCACTCACTCTTTCTGTATAACTATTTTTATTTCTCTTGCACTGACAATCGCTATTTCTCAAACTTTTCCGTCTCTGGTTATCACTATTGCAGAATTTAGCTCGCTCGCTCGCTCGCTCGACCGTCGATAGATAGAAACACGCCTTAACTGCTGCGAGGCAGAGCGAGACAGACGGGATAGTGCGGTGGAGGGGCGGGAGGGTATGCTCGCTCAGCAGCAGCAATGTGAGTAGGGGGAAATGTCTGACGTTTGTTGCCTTCGACTAACTAAATAAAAATCATATGGAAATGTGTGTCAATTTTCAAAGAAATTTTCACTGCTGCGACACACACACATGCACGCACACATCTAAGCGCACAATATGCTCTGGTACATGGCCAAAGAACATCGACGAGAGAGAGAGAGAGAGCACGCGTTACGATATATGTATAATTCCGGAGTGGGCAACTTTTTCCTCCCAATAATTATGACACATACACAGAGAGAGATGAATAAATGTTGAAATAGTTTTCTTTCGGAAATGACACTTTTTATACTAACTTTTTTTGTTATATTTGGCGAAGTGTGGAGTGACCACTGTGAGTGAATAAAATTTATAACTTCAGAACTTTGCACGCACCGAAGCAATCGTATCGTATCTGGCGAATGTTTATGTACTCTGCAGATACTTTGTGTGTGTATACGATAAAGATGTGTATGCACTTGTTTTAGATTTCACAATTTTTCACAATTTTTTCTTGAACATTTTACGCTTCTCTTATTTACTGCATCGCAAAATCGCACACACACACACACACACACACAGGCACTCCTCTCTCCTTTATGGACAATTGTGTTTTGCAATCGTCGCTCACTCAGCATTAAAAACCGTGTATGGATCGGATCATAAACGTTCGACGACGACGACTTCCACCACCGCAGCCTTTGGAGGCACCGATACCGACGATACCGATTTCGCGTCTCGACTTCTATACGCCACAATAGAATTCCAGATACTTGAACAGCATCCAGCGGATACACAGAAAAGCAACTGCTGCGCCACCACACTGAACCACACTGAAGTTACTAATACAGCAGCAGCAACAACAACACTAATTGGCATTAACCCCTTCACATTTGTTGTTTCTCTGGTTTTTGTTAATATATCCTTTTGCATTGTTGTTTTTTCTGTTTTTTTTCACTTTTTTTGCTAAATTCTGTGCGTTCAAAATGGTGAAAAGTCCGTGAATCAGAGAAAGAAGTTGCCGTCCACGATACGATACGATACGATACACGAAGTAGTCTTTTGTCTGGCTCTGTCTGAACTATTGTCTGTCTGTGTTCGATTGGTTGGTGGACTAGATGGCTGGCTGGCTGACTGCCTGGCTATCTTTGCACTTCAATGCTATTCTCAATGAACACTGCGCTGCTCTTTGGTAAAACCTTGTATAACTTTGAAAAGAGACTCAGCAGCAAAATCACTAACGAATCGCGTCTTTTGCTCTGCTCTGCAGTTGTTCTCGCCGTCGTTGTTTTCGTTCAACTGATTCGACTGGCAAAACTTTCCAAACAGCTGAGCGAGGGAGCAGCAGCCAGTCGCAGTTGAAGCAGCAAAAATAACAACAACAACACAGCTCTCGAAATGAAAACAGCAGCAAAAACGACCAAATCAACGAACAAACGAGCGAGCGAGTGAGTGAGTGAGCGAGTGAGCGAGTGAGCGCAGGGGAAAAACGTGTCTGCCAGGTCAGCCCGTCAGATTGCAAAGCATTAAAAGGCAACAATAACCAGAAAAATCAACGACACCAACAGCAAAAGCAGCAGCAGCAAAATGCGAAAGTCGTAGTTTCATTTCAGTTAGCTGCTTTTCCTTATTTATTTCGTTGCTGGTGTTTTGTTGTTGTTGTTGTTGTTCCCATCATTGCTGCCGAATCCTTTTTGTACGTTTTGTTGACTTGTTTTGTCCAATCAACATGTTGCCAGCGAACAAAAATCATATGGATTTTTCACACAAATTGCAGCCAACGGAGGAGAGAGCAGGAGAGACTTGATTTTAGGCCTTGCGTTGTTCATGGTGGGGCTGGGCTGTCGCTACGGCAGTTCCCTCAAAAAAATCATAATAAAACCATGTAAGGAATACATAGCAGAAGAGTATGAACAAAATATGTATATATATATATATATACCACATAACAATTCGATGCGGGCCCGATGCCAAGCAACTATACGACATGGCCTAACAGCACACATGTGTATATATTAATAGATGTTGGTATATACAACAATACCAGAAGCAATTCATAGAGAGGCGCATGTGTGAAGAGAACATAATTTAACAAAGCCTGTTGAGAGCAAAGAGAAAGAGAGATTATATGCACCTCTCAGAGAGTATAATATGCCAAGACACTATTTATTCTATCGTATAAATTCCTAAATGAATCTACACCAGGGTTGAGAAATGCATTTTTCCACAAAAAGTACTAAAATTATACTTGTAAATTACAAAAATCAATAATTTTTTAAGTAAGAGTATTTTATTTTCACTTTTTCTGTAATAGTAAACCTAGGGCCAATTTCACAATGCCCGGTTAAGTGCTAATCGGGACTTTGTAACGTCAAAATCTCTTACAAAGGACTGAAAAAAATACAAAATACCCACTTTTCCCAACACTGGTCCACACAGTGATACACCACAACGAATAAGTGAAGAGCAAGAAAGAGCAAACCCAATTGAATAATACCACACAATTTTTAAAATGTTCTCAAATCACATGATACTCGTAGTTGATTACAAAATAAGTAAATATTAATTAATTGAGCTTTTTATGAAGTATCCATCGACTTTTTCTATTATAGTTCATTTTCCTATTTCCCTATTTCTCTCTCTGCCTATCTTTCGATGTGCATTGTATTGAATTTAGTTGAATTAGGGAGAAGAGTTGACAAAGAATTTGTATATTTTTTAAAACGCATTATAAATCTTATTCCCTAAAATCCCGGTAAGTGCCTTTCGTTCGTTACTTAGCTACTTAAGCTACTAAAATTGTTTACATTCCTTGCTGATCGGGACTTTCAAATGTCAATTTTGAAAGAGATTTTGACGTTAGAAAGTGCCGACTAGCACTTAACTGGGCATTGTGAAATTGGCCGTTACAGTACTAAATTGAACTGTACTAAAATGTAAACAGACAGCTGTCAAATGAGCTGACGCAGTCGAAGAGTTTTAAAGTTCAGCAACTTTCAACTTCTATTTCGATGGATGCGTTGCTATGGGCCTGGGCTCGTGTGAAATCATACATTTAACTCGTTTTGACAGTTCAGAATTTCAAAGTCAAAGTCTGACCCGGACTCTATTGGGGCGTGGGCCTTGAAGATGTAGTTATTTATATGATACTGTGACAGGCAGTCGTAGTTCTCAAAGGTACTTAACGCATATAAGAGTACCTGTAAAAGGGGAAGTGTAACCGCTGTATATTTTTTCGAGAATTCTGCAGTTACATAAACCACATTTATCTGTTTGTCGTCGTAGACTTGATTCGAGAAGAAAACAAGCACCTTGGCAGAGAAGAGAAGTTCCCAGTGTAACCACACGACAAAAGGTAAATATTGCGACAGACCTTTTTTACTTGAAACAACAACAATAATCACAAAAAACTCTGGTGTAATACCTGTCAACTTACACCAATTTATACGACGACTAACGTATACAGTAAAAAAAAATAAAATGAAATGCTGACATGAAAACCAGATGATTCGGAGAGAGAGAGAGAGCGAAAGAGAGTCTTGTGAGAGAGCATGAAGAATTCGAATATTACTTCAAGGCTCTTGACGTTTCAAAATACACAATTTTACAAGTATATAAACTATCAATTGATATGAGAAGTACATATTTACACGGACATATGCAAGTATGTATTTTATGTATGGCGGTATGGATGGTTGGGTGTGTGTATAGTGTTTACTCTTTTTATATTCTGATCTCAACAATCAGCTGTTTTGATAGTTCGTCAGACAAATTACAAAATTAACGTAGTGAAATAAAACTAAAAAGAAAGGTGTTTATTTCTCAAATATATAAACGCACACACACACACATTCCCACTTAATACAATCGCATGCACACAAAAATAAACACACCTATATATATGTACTTGTGAGTACCTTAAATAGTTATATATAAGAATTTTTAGATAAATACAAAAGTTATAGGAGCAAGCACCAACGGCGGGGAAAGAAAGAGAGAGGGGGAAATAGAGAGATGTGGGTACAAAGAGAGAGTGTCAAAGAGAGTAGTGCCACGACGTTAGAGATAATTAGAAACACAACGGTTTTACAACCAACTCGCACAATCAGACAGATCGACGCACTCATGAACACACAAGCATACAAACTACGTAGAATTGAAAGCATAGACAAAAAGGAACAACAATAGACACGATCAGCACACAAAAAAAAAAAAAATAGGGAAAAATAAGAAGCAAAGAATTTAATAAGGAAAAAAAAAATTATAGAAAATAATTGATACGAGGAAAAATAGTTAACTAGAGATAATTAACGAGGGTACGCCGTTGATAATGCAAATGCGGTGGCGGTGGCTATGGGCGGCAGAGCGACCCATTTCAACCTTAGTCCGCTTTGCCCCGCGGACAGTATGACATTTAGGTCACATGCACACACACGCAAACACGCGCACAACACAGACGCAAAGACCTCGATGGCAATGTTTTGTAATATTCGACTTTTTGGACAGAAGGACAGATAATAAACATACACACACACACACACACATTTTGAGGGAAAAACAAGAATGTTAGAAATACAATCTACGAGAAAGACAGAGACAGAAGAGAAACTACGAGTATAAAAGTATGCTCTCAAATCGAAGCACTCTTTATCTCAGAGAAACAAACTAAAAACAAACAAAAAATGATCCCTTCTAAATTTCGAACATTTTTTAAGTAATTTCAAAAAAGTCCTTTTTCCTGGAGTTTAATATCTTTTCTATTTATTATCATTTTTCAAATATACATATAATTCGGACTCTTCTTTCTTCATCTGCGAGGTTTAGGTTCATAATACGTATAATATAACGAATATGGATATTATTTTCAATAAATGCATTTTCGCTGACAGAAGAGGATTTTTTTATGAAAAAAAAAACAACAAAAACGTCGCAAAAAAATGCTCACAATACTTATGCAACGAGACACAATATAGCTCCGTAATTATATGTTAATGACATAATTTAAATATTCATTCGAAAGGAATTAATTCATTTAAACTCTAGAAACGCAAAACAACTACGCTCGAAACAACTACGCCATTGTTTATTAATACTCGTAGGAACAACAATTTCAAGATTTTTAAATAGTATGCAACGAAAGGCACAAGGCACAACAAGTACTAAATACAAAATACAGCATTATTCGGGATACACCCGTGAGTCAAAAACGAATTGTTTTCGTTCTCGTTTTATGCTTTGTTATTATCGTCGAACAGATGTTTTTCTATCTGACTAAGAAGACCAAGCAAGCGAGTCCCGTGCGACTTGTTGGTTGTTTTTACATGCTTTTCAGGTCTTCATACGAAAACATACATATGTACGAATTCAAACGCTTTTTAGGACCTAATGTAAAGCGTTTTTATGCGTGTCATACAACGCCCATCGAAAATCCATGCGTCTGCATACAACTATCAAAGAATTTGTGCATTATTTTTCTTCTGACAACTTATAAAAACACATTCAGATACACTTTATTATTTTATTCACTTTATTTAAGTAAGTAAGCTTCAAAATATTAACTATGAACCAAAATATGAACAAAATATAATTTTATCTCGTTTCCTCGCGTTTATTTATAGTCATGAACACAGCCGCAACAAAGTTGCGACCTATGAAGTCTCTTTTATACACCTAGGTTTCTGTAAACCAGCTGATATAGCTGATAGAAGAGGTCAACAAACAATTTTTACCAGATACTACTACAGCGAATTTTAACTGCAAAATCTTTACATTTTTAAAAATTACTTCAATTAATACGTAAAATACTTCAAGCCTGGCAACGATGTGTCATCCGAATGGGTATAGTGAATGACACAGCGAATGACAGACAAAGCAAAATAAACAGAAAAGCTTACGTATACCCACGATTCGCCAAATAGGCGAATATGGAATTCGTGTGTTTTAACTGATGGGGCTCGCCAGAAGCATGTGTATTTACTAACGATTAATGCTGATAGAATCATCCATCCAGTTGGCACAAATTGAAATTAAATAAATAAATTAACTAAAGAAATTAAATGGAATTAAAAAGTAAATAGAATTAAACTAATTTATGTATATACCTACAGTATTATCTGATTTATGTATATTAACTAAAATTAAATGGAATTAAGCTTCTTTATGTATATATGTACATTATTATATGTACATATGTATGTAGTAGGTACCATAGGTATACACGCGTTTATATTCATAAAGCCAAAGTAGGTTAAAACGTGCACGTATTACAACTTGTGATAATTAAAATGAAATAGAAAATAATCGAAAGGACTGTATGTTTTTCAAGGTACGATAAAAACAATATCATAGCGCTTCCGGGTATCACGTCGAATATCACGTTTTTATGCTCTCTACTAATGGAAAATGCCATTCAATTATATTGCAATAATAATAATTTAAAAAAAAAAGAGAAAGAAAAAAAGAAAAGAAAAATAAAGAAAAACGAAAAAAATAATCGTCACGTGAGTGTAAATAACATCGTGTTGTGATGTTACGTAAAATATATCGTTTCGTTTCGTTATACCAACATGACGTAGTTCCTCTAACGTGACGCATTTCATCGTCATGAAACTGGATTTATATACAAATACATACACATACGCACACAAATATTGTACAAATTCTCTTAAACTATAGTAAATAACTTCAATTTATTTACTATAATTTCATCCATAAAAGTAACAACTGCAAACAACGCCAAAAATAAATAAAACGATAGATTTTATCTCATGGATAATAAATAGTACGACTCAATTCTGTCTCCTGATGAAGAACTTGGTAACCTTCAGTTATTCAAAAGACCATAAAAACAACAAAAAGCATAAATATACATACAAAATATGCCATTAAAATACATACATATACCGTTAAGGTTTCAATGTTTAAAAAGAAAAAGTGAAGAGTAAGAGAGAAAGAATAGAAAAATCATTACTCAATTCACAAAAAAAAAACCAAAAAAATAACACAAAACTGGATTCTAAAATAACGAAAGAAACCAGTTTGATTAGCGTTAACAAAAAACAAAACTCGTTAACAAACAAAACAAACACAAATTTAAGAAAAAGTAAAACTTAAAAAAAAACAAAAAACTAAAAAAACAATATACAAAGGAAAAAGTGTATGTAAAAAAACAATATACAAAGGAAAAAAGTGTATTTTTAAAAAAAACATGCCACAAAAACCTAAACAACAACGCAGAAGCTTGACGAAAAAACATAACAGCAACAACGAAAAATTTAAAAAAATAATAGAAATAGTTTTTTTTATAAATTGGTAACATTTACAGAGAGAATACTAGCTCACAACAAAAGATTTTGACTTTGAATACACTAGAAAAAGTATAAGCTATTATTAATATTTTCAGAGCTTTTTATGATTGTTTCCTGAGGCTTTCGGGACTCTTCTGAATTTTATGATTGTTTTCGGGGCCTTTTATGATTGTTGTCGGAGTCTTTTATGATTGTTCTCTGAGCCTTTCGTGACTCTTTTCTGAATTTTATGATTGTTTTCGGAGCCTTTTATGATTGTTTTCTGAGCCTTTCGGGACTCTTTTCTGAATTTTATGATTGTTTTCGGAGCCTTTTATGATTGTTTTCTAAACCTTTCGGGACTCTTTTCTGAATTTTATGATTGTTTTCGGAGTCTTTTATGATTGTTTTCTGAGCCTTTCGTGACTCTTTTCTGAATTTTATGATTGTTTTCGGAGCCTTTTATGATTGTTTTCTGAGCCTTTCGGGACTCTTTTCTGAATTTTATGATTGTTTTCGGAGCCTTTTATGATTGTTTTCTGAGCCTTTTGGGACTCTTTTCCGAACCTTTTATGATTCTTTTCTGAGCCTTTTATGATTGTTTTCTGAGCCTTTTATGAATATTTTCTTGGCTTACAATTTAAATCCATCAAGACACCAAAAATATTTATAATTATGCTGTAATATGCAATTTAGGCTTTTTTTAATTATTTAAGTTTAATTTTAATTTAATAAAAATTTAAATATATTGTGTATTTTCCTCCCAAACACACGAATTGTTGAAACAAGTTCAGGATTACAATTGTTTATCCCGTAGCAGAGTTCATGAGTGGCTTACGCGTTTCAAAAAACCGATCTCGTGAGCCGCCGGAAGATGATTAACATAACATGTTGGTTTTAAATTTAAGACAAATGATTTTTTAATTGAAATTAATTTTTTTACCTTAAAAGCAAAGTTTAAAAAAAGATAAATCAAGTACTCACAATATTGACGAAATGATAAATATGAATCATTTCGGATTCCTAAATTAGAGTGTATAGTTTTTAAAAATTTTTTTGGAGTCTTTTCAAATTTGAACATTCATATTTGGACCATATATGAATGTTCAAATTTGAAGACGCTTTTGTGAGTCCCTTTCTGGAGCATACATGTTTTCTTCCGAAAAAGGAGTCTTTTTTGAACTCATAAATATTACCGCTTCTATAAAAATAAATGTTTGCTTGGGAACAACTAATTAGCCAACAATTTTAGTCGTTAATAAGTCAAAATTTCTTTCGCAGTGTATACCATAGTGTTATATGTAGAAAAGTGCTTCATTTTAAGTGGAGCACGTCACAAGTAGACACCATAATAATCAAGTATCGCAGTGTCTTTACAAACGTAATAATACGATAAAAAATTAATGTTTTATTCAATCATATTTTAAGTGTCAAAACCTAAAAAAAAAAAACAATACAAAACACAACAAAATAAAAAATTATGTAAGGTTAAAAAGATTTACGTCAACAATCATGTTGACCAACCATTAGTCGTAAATAGTTACAATTTATCAATCGCGCCCAAGACCTTTTCCCAAATACGAATATGTACCATAAATTTAGTGATTTATCAAATTGAGTTTTATTAATTGTACACAAAAACGATTGCATCATTACATACACGAAAATTACGTGTACATTAAATGAAAAAGCAATTTATATACGAGTATTTTTCTCTTCATCAATTTCAATGCCACTCTTTCGAAATCAATGTAATCTGCTTAATGCTTTCAGTAAAAATACAACGCAACAAATACGCAACGCAACAAATACGCAACGCAAGTCACATGTACGATGTCTACGTACAGATGTGTATATGTATGTATGTATGTATGAAGTATATACACAGCTGTAGATTTCATGAAAAATGTACGTATGGTTGCAGTAAAGTTCAATTGTAAATATTCAGCCGCAGAAGACAAAATTCATCCATGACAAATCGTTCACGTATCACGAATGAGGGCAAAATTGGTGCATGTGATGTGGCTTTTGTCGTAAGACTATAGCCGCCTTTTTTCCAACTTTGTGTTGTTTAGCTTATACACGAAACAATAACAATGTTTGCACAGAAACGAAAGCTGGTGCAAAAACCTTTTGTAGAATACTAAAATCACTCACTTTTTCTTACAAAATTACTTACTTTTTTCCAAAATTTTGCTGTAAATTGGGCTAACACAGCTGAATCCGCTTACAAAATCTTTTACAATTTCTGAAATTGACATCTTGGTCATTACATTGATGATTTACACACAAACTGAGTGAAATTTATGACAGTTCTGCGCTAAGTCGTTTTTTCCACGACCTAAAATTTTGTTTTGATTTCAGTCTCATCTACAGTATCTCATCGGCATCATCTGATAGCATCATTTCTGAACAACGGATCGTTTCATACGCCTACTTTCGCTTCTAACTCACTTCGTTGTTAAATTTAAATTTTTTATTTTTTACGAAACGTTTCGTTAGATATTCAGCGTGTAGATATTCAGCTGTTTCTGCTGCTCGTCTGTCACTTTGAGTGGTCTTTTCTCTTGTACACACACACAACTGTACACACACAAACACACACACACATTTTTCATGACGATTTCTCTTTTGCCTCCTCGTTGTTGTCGTTCGAGAGCAATTCAAATTTTGTTTCTTTGAATTTTACATCGACGTCATTTTGTAAGAGCAACGACGACGACGACGACGACGATTTCGTGGGGATGGTGAAATGTCTTGTGTGATTCGTTTGTGTTGTCTTGAAAACATCGACTAGTTACGAGGGAAGAACAAACAGGCCGTTTACGAACCTGAACATTTCGAAAGCACTTTTCAACTTTATGATTATGTATGTTTATGTGTGTATATGTATACATATATAAATACGTAATACATGCATTTTATACATACTTTTCAATGCAAACAAGTTGGACAAACAAGCAAAGAAACGCAAGACTTACATACATTCTTAAATACCAGTTATATATATATATATATATATATATATACGACATTCAGGGAGACATACCACAAGAAACGTATAATGTCGAAGAGTGAATAATGAAGAAGACACGCACAATGTGAAGGCGGAAGAAAGAAGAATAATGAAACCAATCAGGAAATGATAACAACGAAAGGAAAACAGAAAAAAAAACCGAAAACGGAAAAACGGTTAAACGGAGAAACGGTTGTACTTAAAAACATGTTGATGTTACAACTTGGTTAAGAATTTTGTTTTGGTTAAGAAGTTACGCACGCCATGGTCGGTTGTTGCTGGATAAATTTATCCTTCCTTAAAAATTTGCCATTAAAAATTCTATTCGATCAGCAGCGTAAGAAAACCCTCAATAAAATCCGAGAAAATGTGATCCTTTTTACAGCGCATTTCACTCAAAACCTGAAGATCTATAAAATTTGTGTCTTTAATAAAATCTGCTATTACTAGATTAGACAATCTACGAGTGAGTAGTACCTTTTAGACAGTAGACAACTGACAAATATGACATAAATAAATTGTAATAAATTGTTGCAGCATCAGAATTCTCGCTGCTGAATAAACCAGATGAACGAGATTTTGAAGCTATTTTATATTGAAATATTGAAAAAAAACTTCCAGATGAAAAAGGAGGGACATTTTGTGTGTGCGTGAGAGGGATTGAGAGACTGAGAGACAGAGAGAAGCGTTAAAAGGGTGAAGGAGCATCTGAGATAAGTTGACAGTTGACACTTATAAAAGTGTCAGTTCTAGTTGAATAACTAGAACGTTGTTTTTATTCATATCATGTATACCACTTAATTATTTTTGAATAATAAAATTATTGTCTATTTATTAATTTATAAACTATAAATCGGGTTGGGGAAAAAGTATTCGGCGCTTTTTTAGTAAAAAGGTAAATTTTTTTTGTATGCAGCAAACATTTTATTAACCCAAATATTGCCCATTCTTTTCAACTACTTTCTGCCATTTTTCGGGTATAATCATTATTCCTTTCTTGTAGAATGCCGGGGTCTTATCTTGGAAAATTTGACACAGGTCCTCTTTTGGCAGTCCTTTTTTGAGGCATTAAAACTTCTCAGCTGAAGTCTCTTAGTTTTTGCCGGATCAACAAAGCTGTATATGGCCTTTTTTTTACTCATTTTTGCACTCAGTTCATGAGGCATCCAAACATCGAGCTTCTTTATAAAACCAACTTTATGCAAATGGTTTAAAACTGTTTTGTGGTAGATCTTCAGTGCCTTCGCGATGTCGTGCCTGCGTGACTGACGGCCTTAGCCATAATTTCATCGACTTTTTCGGTGATAGGTCGCGACCAGAGCAAGGACACACACTTCATGCCTTCTTCGTAAAATATAGCGTTTTTTTTCTAAAATTTCACTCATCTTTGCTTCGAAATAACTTTTAACAAGACGCACCAATCTCAAACTTAGGGCTCACAAATTATCAACTGTCAAGCAAAAAAAAGAGTAGCCCGATGCAACTAACCGTTTTAAAGTTATGACACTTTACAGTGAAACGATGTTAAAAACGCCGAATACTTTTTCCCCAAACCAATATATATGTTTAATCTAATACTAAGTTTAACTAAATAAATATATAGATTAGATATAGAAGTTTTTCAAAAAACAATTTCGAATGCTTACCTTTTTTTATCAGTTTTACTATACGGACAGCTTCGGACTGTATTCTTTTATTTGCCAGAAATGTATTAATTATGTATTTTTGTAATGGTTTTAACTGAAAAGAAACAGAAGCAAGAATGTTTATTTAGAGATGAAAAGTTGAAAAGAAGAAATCAAAAATTTAAAATATGGTCAAAATAACAAATTACCACAAAAAAAAAACAAAAACAAAGAATTAATGGAAATTAATTATACGTGTCATAGATAAGAGCGTTTTTTTCGTCCACGTTCGTATTTTCGTATTGAACAGTGAAAGTGAAAATGCTAAAAACAGCAACAAAACAATGACACCAACAACAACAACATCATCGTACATTAGCAGGCAACAGCAACAGCAATAAAACCAAAACCGATAACGAAACAGCTACAGCTAAAGAAAAAATTGAGTTCATACTCTGTTATCATGTGTGGTAAAAACAACAACAACACCAACCACAACAAACTGATTATGTTGTTTATACTACCTGCACACAAACATACTGCATATACGATACATAGGCGCAACCAAGGGCCGGTTTTGGGGTAATCCCTAACCATTGCACAGAAGAAGATGAAACGAAACGGTTTTAGAAAGTCGGAAATCCTAGAAAATTTTTAAGAGTCAAGCATCAAAGCCGTCTGTTTCACTCACCATGAGTATGGAGGCCGTTGTTTACACGCTCATGCAATATGCTGCAACTGATTTGTACACGCAATTGGCGCAAATGAACTGAAAACGATTTTGGTGTTCAAACGTGCACTTCTCTCCTCCTCGAAAAGGAACATTTTTCCTATAATATCTGACAGTTTCTGACAATTCTGTCTGAAAATTAATTCTAAATTTTTGAACAAATATGTATACGATCAGCTGACTGTCATTTTTTTGTTTTGCTCTGGGTTAGAGTGTCAGTTTACACTTTAAAGCAAATACACCAACCTTATGCACATTTTTCTAAACAGAACATGTTTTACTCGAGGCCAATTTATTGACTTGCGCCAACCTCAAACTTTCGTTTACGTCACGTAACTTGTTTACTTGCGCCAACTGTAGTCAGTTCATGCTTCAATTCCTTCCGAGTAGCTGCACTGCAGTAACTCGCAACGTTTGGACGTAACTTACGAGTAACTCGTACGTGTGAGTTGGTTAGTAGCTCGCATCCGAGTTACTTCAACATTTTTTGTTTTCACTCGCCTGCTCGCCCGGCAGCAGCATCGTTTGGACAAGTTCGGCAATAATTCGTCAGTTCCAGCCGGACAGCTGTGCGTGAAACACGTGTTCTTTTTGTGTACTACGCCGAATCGTTCGAAATGGCTGCGGATAGATGGTCTTCTGACAATAATATTTCATTCATGAAACTCTACAGAGACCAAGAAAACCTGTGGAATTTTTTCGATAAAAACTATCGAAATAGAGATATGAGAAAAGCATCTTTTTTTTTGATATTGGCTATAGTTATAGATATTTTCCAATTCCTGACATAATATTGTTGTCATAGAGCGTATCACCGTTTTTTTTATTAAAACAAGTTCACTCGACATCGCGACTCGACTAGGACTGGGCAGTAGCTAGGTGTCGTGTAGACAGCAAAGGCGAGCCGAGCTGCTGCCTAGGAATTTGACAAGCCTAGTAGCTGTCTACTGGCCAGGCAGCAGCTTGCACTGTGTAAACGAGCCATAAATTGCAAATAAGTTGATACAGACCGTACCATTACCATTTGAGTAATCGTTTCCTTACGTCACTGGACTGAGCATAAACAAAGAACGCTCTCTATATATCTCTCTCTCTCTCTCTTTATTTCTCTCACATACTTGTGCATACACAATGTTGATGGATACACACACACACACAAACTCTTTTTTAGCTTTGATGCATGCATGTATGTATGTATGTTTGTAAATTTTTTTTTTTCGTATCGAAGGCGAATCTTATCGAAAATGCTCCGATGCGCATTCGAGCTGTTTTTGCTGCAATTATCGTAGTTTTATTAAAAATTCATTGCATTGGTTGTACTTTTTCTATGATTTGCTGCTGTGGACAGTTGTTGTTGTTGTTTTTGTTGTTGCTGTTATTATCGGTTTTCTCGGTTTTATCTCTTTTTTGTATACAATTCTGAAAATTCAATTTGAAACGAACCCATTTCATTGCAAACGCATACCATTAAAGAATGACGCTGACGCTGATATGAAAAAATGACATGACATGATGATAAATTGTGTACATATTTTCCCCATTTGGTTAAATACGAGTACTAGATTGTAGCTAGATTAAGCGATAAAGTTTCTGACCACATCACATCGACATTTGACATTTGACATTTGACGAGATACGGCAATATTATTAAATAAATACAGAAAGTTTATCACAAGAACCTTCTCTTTCTTCTGCTTAAATGAATAAAATTCGTATTCATTCAACACACACACACCTACACTATCGCTCTCTCTTTCAACGCCGTTCGCTCTTCGTTTCATTATTATATTGTTTGTTCAGGGAACACTCACTGCAGGATTAACTGAAGCATAAATCCACTCCTTCTGGGTTGATGAACGAACAACGAACGAACGAACGAAGCTAGACCAATTACCGAAATACTTGAGAAATCAAAAGAAAACCATTGCTGTGCAAAAATGTTTATATGTTCGCATTTACTTTTCAAGAAATTAATCAACAAAATAAAGCCAGAGCGAGTTCTTGCGGAGAGAGCGCAATGAATAGTGTGGTTATGGCCGTTCTTTTTATTTTTAATTTAACATTTATTTACTTTTGTAAACGATTAAACTATTATGCAAAAACGATTTAGTTGATCACAGAAACAATACAATAACACGAAATTATTTCAGTCAGCAATAAACTGAAAAAAAACTGAAGGTTATCGTCGTAATCTTTTGAAGGCTGAGGCGATTAGGTTGGCCTTCAATTTTGTCTAAAAACTAAATGCATAAAAGCATAATCTGAAATCATTTTTAAATGGGTTGAGTTGAGCTGCGTACTTCGCTCTATTCGAAATTCAAATACTTAACAAATGAAAATGATGCCAAATGTGAATATGTAGATATATACCTATATTCATATTCATTGTGGCGTGTAATTAATTTTCCATATTTATTTATTTAATGAGCTAGCTAATATTGGCAAAGTCGAAATTGTTCTTAGTATAGTACACTGAGCCAAAAAACCTGTTTCGTGGTCAATTCAAGCATAAACACACTTGATTTGGCATTAATATGATAAATGCTTGTTTTGGGCATTATATGTTTAATATTGTTAGAATAAGTTTGATTAAATTAACAGCAGTCTCTTTTGTATGAACATTTTGCGCTTATATTAAGCAACCTTTTGATGAATGTAAACACACATTCGTTGCAACTATAGTTTTCTTTATAAAAATGTCATGAGGACTTGGATGGAAAACATGGAAAAATTATCAATTATGATGTTTCGTGATCCATTCGTGGTGCATTTGGTTGTGTGTGTAGATAATCCAGAGGACGGCGGGGGTAAATTTTACGATGTAAGCTTCTACATTCTTTGATATTCTGTTACTTCACTGTCAAATACTCATCATCTTTTGCTTAAAAAAAAGTGTGATATTTTCCTCCTCCTTCGACACTAATGGCCGGCCCAATTTCGGCCCATATTCTCTCCTTTCGCGTTCTTGAGTTAGTAGCAAATACTTGAGTTAGTTTTATTTTTACTCTTGTAAATATATTAACGACGTACATTAAGTCGTCATCATAAGTCGCACAAGTATTCTATGAACAAATATTTTCTCTGCTTTTTCTTTCTTCAGAAGTAATCTAGGCGTCTAAACTCCGGACTCCTTAAGGTTTTTTTTTTTTGGTCGTAAAAACAGGAAACAGTGTAAAAACAGTGAAAATGACGTCCCAGCCCAGACCGATTCAAGTCTTTACAAAATATAAAAACAGAAAAACAGTCTATAAAAAAAAAATTTTCATAAAATTGCAACATGGATAAAAAAGAAAGCAACATTTTAACACTTGATTCTTATACCGGACTTTTACGTACAATTTGCGAGACAGTGGTGTGATGTCGTTGTCGTTGTCATTGTCATGCTTGTCACATACATTTCGATGGAGTCTGGTAGGTCGGAACAAGAGCGAACCCGAAATGATGAGCTACTACCCTCGTCTTTATCTCCTAAAACGGTAAGAGACGCGACGCGACAATGACAATAAAATAGAAAAAAAAACAAATAAAAAAGAAATTTATTTCAAAACCGAAAAACAACCGAAATATCAAGAACAAGCTGACCAAAGCCAGTAGAGTAAGTTCGGTCTGGTCTGGTCTGGTCCGCCGATTCGGTCCGGTCCGGTCCGGTCGGTATGAATTGAAATCACGCATGTCTCGCATGGAGCGAACTGGTATAAGATGATATGGAATGGGATCGTCTGTGATAATAAAAGGCTGTGGGGGTAATTGTTGCTGCCGCCGCCTCCGTCGCCGCTAGTATTATCAACATCAATAAAAACGACAACAATATAAACAAAAAACAAAATTGATATTTATTTATGGGTGTGTACGCGACGTATATGGAATATTTGCCACAACGGTGAAGACGTATCGTATCGTTTAATTCGTACATACATACATACGTTCGTCTATCTGTCTCCTGTCTGCCTGTCTCTCCGTCTCGGTCTGTCTGCCTGACTGTTTAAATGCTTATTGGTCGTTTATGTTTTCAAAGTGGCTTGCCGTGAGGTAGAAGCAGAAGCAGAAGCAGAAGAAAAATAAGAAGCTGGAATAAGTCTGCCCCCTTCGCCCCCGCCCCCACGCTACACGCCCCGTCTGTTGCTTATGCACTCCTAATGAACGCTGCTGACTGCGTTGATGATGAAAGTTCATATTTAATGCTTGCCTGATTTAACTGTGGCGGGGAAGAGCACTTCGCACTCGTTAGGAATGGTGTAAGCACTCAACAATTTGGGGTGAGGGAAAAAGGGGAAGCGGGAGAAGTGGCGGTGTTATAAGAATCTTTGCAAGTTAGCAGCTGATTATTTACGATCTTCTACTGTAACTCACGGTGAGTGGCTTGATGTCCGCCTCTCAAAAGTCGCTTTATGCACGGTGATCATAAATGAAACTGGGGGTTACAATGCCCCCCATGAACTATGAACTTTTCATCGCTTACCTTGTAAGCAATCGTTCATTCTCTGAGGTACGCACTTACGTTATCGAAATTAGATGTACGGGGGTTATAATCGAAAACCGGGGGTTACAATGCCCCTTCCTCCATGAACTATTAGCTTCACATCACTTACGATGTAAGCAAGCGTTCATTCTGAGGTATGTACGTACGTACTTACGTTATCGAAATTGTATGTATGGCGGTTATAAATGAAACCGGAGGTTACAATGCCCCCCCCATGAACTATGAACTTTACCTTGTAAGCAAGCGTTCATTGTGAAGTACGCACGATATCAAAATTGTAAAGCAACACTTTTTAAATCTACCGAATCAAACTCTGCCGAATTTCACAGCCTTTTATCTCTTTTTCTTTCCTTTCTGCTTATCGCTCTACACAAATTGCTGTTGTCTGTCACTGGCTTTGGGGGGGGTTTTTTTCCTTTCTTTCTTTCTTTACACACACTCACAGCTTACCACCACAAGCGACGAATGAACGATTAACCAGGTCATTAACACGCGCCGTTCAATGACTGCTCATTACGATTATCCTTAACACACACACAAGTAAATACAAAGGCGAGCGACCGGCGGAACCGAGCCATTCATCCATCGCTCCATCCATACACTCTTCTAGTAGTAGTCTTCCATTATGAGCAGCCACACACACACACACACACACACTTATAATCAGAAGAGGAAGAGGAAGAGGAAAAGGAGGACGCCACCAAGCAAATGTATACAAGAAGAGGAATGAGGAAGAAATACATATTATAAAATGCTTAATTTGGAATTGGATTCAGGAACATCAAACTGTTTTTTTTTTTGTAAAGATCTGCAGAGGGGATGATATGAACAACATCATCATCATCATCATCGTCGTCGTCGTCATAAAAAAATCACTGTCAGTTCTTTCTTTCTCTTCTTTTTGCACAGCTTGATTGCTGCTATTCTTGTTGTTGTTGTTGTTGTTTCCACGAATCATTGCAACCTTTGAAGTCAACCAGTCAACCATTTACTCAGTCAGTCAATCAGACAAACTCCATTGCTCCTGTTGAACAATGTAAAATTGTTGGTCGCACGATAGTTAGTGTCCACCGAGAGGTGGTCATCATCAGCTGTTGCTTTTGCTGTTCGTTGTTTGTTGTTCTTTTGTGTATAAAAATATCTGTCCATGACCTGTCTTCTTTTCTGCAGCTTTTCACCCGGCACCATGCACCCTTCACATACGACAACAAGATTGTTCGTTTTAAATCCAGTTTTTTGTTGTTGTTTTCTCGATATATACAAAACTGTGCATGTGGTAATAATAGTAGTAAAAGTAGTAGTAGTAGTAGTAGTAGTAGTCATAGTAATAGTAAAAGAAATAGTAGTAGTCGTAGTAATAGTAGTAATCATTGAAAAATCTTTGTAGCGTTCGTTTGTTGTTATAATTGATGAAGGTAAATTTTTCAGAGTTTTCGACAATTTTGTGTAATTTACTCCAATTTTGTTTGGTAGTCTACTGTAGGTATTCGACATGTCGAAAAC
Source organism: Conops quadrifasciatus (assembly GCA_949752815.1). Taxonomy (NCBI): domain Eukaryota; kingdom Metazoa; phylum Arthropoda; class Insecta; order Diptera; family Conopidae; genus Conops; species Conops quadrifasciatus. Next base: position 9,993,537 of record OX457077.1, on the reverse strand, counting down.
TCGACAAAGTATCCGACGAGACAGCTTGTGTTATATTTTACGTTCACATCAGTTGCAATGTGCCCAGGTTTGTGTACTAGATAAAATGTTCAATGCTAGTATACACAAATTGCAGTGGCACGACTAAGTGACTTTGAGGTGACTAAAAGCTATTTGCAAGTATGGTAGCAGACGACAAAACATCCATTCGAAGACCACAGCAACTTAGCTGTCGTCTCGTGCTAAAAAGGCGGTGTCGTGCTTGTGACGACAATCGCTGTTTTAGACGACGACATCGGGTAAAAGTGAGTTTGTGAATAAGCGTGATAATTTCTCAGACAATACAAGAACGTACGTCATCAGCCAATAATCCTGACACATGTTTTTTTCTACAAACAATTTGTCTTGTATTATACTCTTGAAAGAATTTTCTTTTAAATGTACAGTATTTCATATATGTACGCTCGCCCTTGTACAAAAGTTTATATGTATTTTCTTTACTGAATGAGAAGAAAATGTCGTTTCACTTTCATTAAATTTCTGTTTTTTAAATTTATTTTCTTCATTTTCTTTGTTTCCGTTAAGGTGTTTTTTCATGTCTCTTTCCATTCTGCTTTCATTCATTGTCATACAATTCGGCTCAGCTCTGTTCAGTTTCTTTTTTAACATGCGTTTGCATTTTCGAGGTCGTTAATCTGGCATTCTACGACTATACCATGCTCTCTCTCTCCCTCTCTCTCTCATTCTCTCTCTCTCTCACTCTGTCACTCTCTCCCTCTCTCTTTCTCTTTTATTATTTGACTTTACAATCTTCCTTCCGAAGGCGAAGTGATTCTCATTGATTTTGCATTTTTATTTTCGCATCGTTGACATTTTCGTCCAATATTTCTTATCAACGAAAACTACGGTCGCAAAAGTTCGTACGTTTTGTACAAAAGGAAACAATTAGGCTTATTCTGACATTTGTGTTATCCTGTTATAACAGATCGAAATTTCGTATGGAAGAACGTAGCAGATTAACAGATCTTTAATATAAAAGATATACCAGAATAGACCAAAATAACAAAAAAATTTTAATTACGACGTATGTAATCAGAAACGAAAGTACATACATTTCGTTTATAAGAAATGAGGCAGTAACTAACTGCACTCATATTATGAGAAAATAATGCAACAAAGCTGTTAAAGAAGACTTCATTTAAGTTTCACAAACAAACGATATACGAGGATGAGGGCGCCGCCATATCAAATCGAACCGAACTGAACTAAACAGAAAACCGTAGTTTTACTTATTTATAGTGTTTTTTTTTCTGTCTACTGAAAAAGAAACGGATGAAGTTGTTTTATGGCAATAAATAAATCTGCTTAATCAACACGAGCAACCAAGCAGCAACCGACCACAAACTAGCGGAGTGGGTGCGTGAATGGTGCTCGTATAGCGAAATTTATACCTGCCTGATCGTTGGTTGCAATGCCAATTATTATTATCGGCAGCACCGATTTCGTTTGTGTACAAATAAACAAAACGTTCAGGGTTTTTATGGTTGATATTCCTTAAGGTTTTAATAAAATAAATTACATTTCCTCGAACCTCGAACAAATCTAGGAAAATAAAGGAGAAAAAGCGCTTTTGTGTAGTACCGGAGGATGCTGATACTTTATATGGTGTTTTCATAAAGCGGTTTTGCTTCGGTTTAGCGCAAAACTGATTTTCGCAGCAAAAACCATTATAACACCAATAGAACTCCATTAAAAATGTTGTTGTAAGTTCAGCGCAAAACCAAAAAGATTTTTGGTTTTAGCAGTTTTCAGCCCTGTTTTGAAGTTCGAAGTACTAGACACCATAGCATTGCCTCTTTTTATAGTTAATATGGTAGAAAGAGATAAATATTGTACACAAAAATTCTATCAAAATAAACGAACAAAACAAAGCATTGGTTTTGCAAACAACAACAGCAGGGGACGAAACTCAGCAAAACCAAAAATAAAACCAGTTTTGTATGAAAACACTTGACGACACTTGATCGATATTTGAGAGCCTAAACCAAAACCAAAACCATTTTATGAAAACACCATATTAAGGAGTTAAAAAAATTCAAGGGCCAGATATACACACACACACGTCCATCATACTTATGCACATCCATACAAAGCAATCAATGGCACAGAGGGATCATATTGTATTATATTCTCCGACGACGGCAGACTTAAATGGTCTTTTTCTCCTCTTTTCGACTGTGCAACAGCTCAACGCAAGGATATTGGCATTATTCTTGTTTCTACTTCTCTTCTCTTTTAGTATTTTTCTGGTGGTGGAGGATTGTGCGGCGGTTCGGTTCGAGTTCTCCGCCATTTGGTTCCTTCCTTGCCATTAATTTTTTAACCATTCATTCCGTTCGCTTCTAGGGTGGATGACTTACAAAAGCCACTCCTTACTCATCACTCACCGATATCACGCTGATGTTGGTGGATTGGTTACTTTTCTTCGAAAACCTCTTGTACTTCTTCTTCTTCTTCCTTTTCGTCTTCTTTCTCTATATACTTGTTGTTTTTATGCGAGTTTCTGTTGTTTATGCCGTTTTTTTTTAAAACATAAACATTTAAAATAAAAAAAAAAAAGAAGTAAAGAGATCCATCCATCCTTCTTTTTTTTTGAAACGAAAATCGTTGTTTGCGTTTTGTTGGCATTTCTCTGGCGGGCGGGCTGTCGGTTCGTTAGTTGGTGCATGGTTCACGCACATCGAACATGCAGCGCCGCTGTGTACGACGCATAACGCAAGGTGTTGAAATACTAGACAGACTCCAACAGCCGCCGCTCGTTTCTAAACCTTTACCCTTTTTCAGATTAGTTAGGCATTAGTCCTCCGTTCATGATGATGATAAACGAAAGTTATGAGAATAAGTAAGATTCTCAAATTCAAGAACACAGATTGATTGATTTTCACTTCATCAAATGCATAGAGAAATTTAATAAATCTCCAAAATTTAATCTTTCGGAGATGAAGAATATTTTCGAAACCAAGTTATATTTTTTTATAAAATGAAAACCTCTATCGATCAATCGGTTAATAATAATATCTATTGCGAGTGATAATGTCATCATATTTTTAACGAACAGAACATCGAGAGACATCATATTATTAGGTTTTTTTAGTATCATGAAATTATTTATATGTGCATACATACATATTAAATTAAATTTTTTTTTTAAATGTCATCAAAAACTTACTGCTTGCTTTGTTGTAAGCGATTGTTGATCGATTCTAAGCCAGAATATACATATGTACATACGATATATACTTTTTCTTTAAGCCTTACGCCTCCTTTAGGGCGTTACAAAAAGGAAGAAGACACCGTTTCGGTCTTTTTCGGGGAAAAATATAAGAAAAGTTGTTGTGAAAACACATCTCTATAACTATAAAAGCTTCTTCTTTTAACTTTTATCTAGTTTTATACGATACATATTTTCATTATTTGTTTTAGTTATGTTTTTACGTTACGTTCACCGCAACGAAACGCAACGCAACGCAACGTAAAACGTCTTCAAAGTAATTCACACACAATTCGCTTAATACAAATGAAGAAATGTATGTAAAATGCTGTTCGTTAGTGTTTCTTACAGTAAAAATAATAAATATAACTAAGAAATTGTGTAAAAAAACGACAACAACAGCTTGGTTTAGCTCTGACTAAACTCAAGTAAAATAAATAATTTTTACTGCGAAGATTCATTCCTCTGCGGTTGATTGGTCGGTCGGTTGGTTAGTCCAGTCCGCGTTCAGTGCTTTCCTTTTTGTGGTCATTGTTTTTGTTATTGTTATTGCGTGTGCTGTCTTTTCCTCTCTCTTTTTCCTTTTTTTTGTTTGTTCCGTTTTTCGTTCTATTTTACTTTATTTTATTTATTTATGTTATTTATTCCATTTTGGTCTGCTTCACTTTGATTACCTAAGCGAAAATAAACCTGTATAATGAACCCAAGTACAATGATCCGATAAGAGCCGTCCGTTTACGCGTCCGTCCACGGCCGTGTCCGCTTCGTCGCCGTCGTCATCATCTACGTCAGCTGAAAATAAAATACAAAGCATGTGGTCGGTCGGTCGTCGTTGCAAATTCAAACGGCGTAGTATTAGTACACTGTAGTCGATGCACAACGGCCCAGAAGCAGGAAATACCGTGCATTATATACATACACTATAAATTCTATATATAAATTAGTACTTATGCATACAAATAAATATACATACATACATACAAAAGTATAGTTCTATATACGATACTTTAAAATATACTTCAGAGAATATTGGGCAATCTTTGTTTCAATTTTTCTAAATGATAACAGGCTTGATTTACTAAACGTGCAAACATATTTTAAAATTTTGTTCTACAGTAATTGAAAATCGATTGCGATTGCGATTGCAGGGCACAGCATTGATATTTCGTAATACGATGTTTCCATAAAGCGATTTTGCTTCGGTTTAGCGCAAAACTGGTTTTCAGCAGCGAAAACCATTATAAAACCATTATAATAAATATCCATTGAAATTATTGTTGTAAGTTCAGCGCAAACTCAAAAAGATTTCTGGTTTTAGCAGTTTTCAACCCTGTTTCGAAGTTCGAAAACTAGACGCCATAGCCTTGTTCTTTTCTATAGTTAGTATGACAGAAACAGATAAATTTTGTACAATAAAATATTCTATCAAAATTAGTTTTGTATGGAAACACTTGACGACACTTGTCGATATTCGAAAGCCTATGGAAACACCTTACAGCCAAAACACAACCTCGCAGCGACAGCAGCAGTGAGCAGAATTTTATATACAAGCTTATGGGAACAGCCACTGCGCCAGCCACTGCAGAAAACATAGATTCTATTCCAGCATCAGTCATTTTGTTCAAAGAGCGAGAAAAATTGTTGCACACCTTTTATCTAAAATCCTGACAAATTTGTATAGAAAAAGTGAAGGAAAACCATATGATTTTGACTTAAAAAAATAAATTTAAATAAATTAAAAAAATTGTTACAATTGAAATTCAATATGAATTTTTACGAAAAATTTAATTGAAGAAGCGCGTCAAAAGGAGTTTTTATGACTTGATTTCTAAACATTATAATAATGTTCTTAAGTACACAGTTTGGCAAAATTTATTGACGCTTTTAGGTGTTCTAAGTAGGAATAAATATATAAAGAAAAAGTGTTTTCAAAAACGAAAGAATAGAAAGCAGGAGTGTAAACAAACAGATGACTTGCTGTTGCAGACACTGCTACAACATATAGTTTTACTGCTGCGTGAGAGAGAGTTGCTGCAACAATTCGCTCGTTGAATGTATACCATATCATAGCTTACTTGATAGAGAATAGAAATTATTGTATTTGAGAGATTATATGGCAACGATTCTTATTTGGAAGAAACTATTAATGAGTACAAATTGTTTCTGTTCCTAATCACGACGTCTTTCGGGAAGAACTACCTTTTTAGTCAGTTGATTTTCGACCGTCTTCACAACAACATAACAGCAACAACAACAACCAGGGTGTAAAGTGCATCAGTAAGTTTCGTGATTTCTTGCGAAACTCGATTCAGTGCTTCCTTCATCTGTCAATTTTTTCAGTTTGCTTTTAGAGTCTGTTGCTTTCAGGATGTTTTCTCATTTTTCTTATTGTTTTGTTAACTATACTTTTTTATAAAACACACACACACACACACACACGCTTGCGCTCCGGTTTCATTTTATTACTGATGGCAGATGTAAAGCGTTCATGGAAGCAATCACAGGAACGCATTTCTTCTTTACTCGTTTTTTTTTTGGAGATTTGTATTTTGTATGAATAAAAAAATTAAATGAATAAAATGGGAAAGGAAGAAGAAAAAAGTTCAACAACAGCAGAGGCAGAGGTAGAGGCTAAGAGCAGAGACCGAGATAGTAACAGCAATAACAGCGTTGCCAGCGACGAAACAAACTTAAAAACCAAAGGTTGAACTATTATACGATATACTGCCGCCGGCATAAGCTATTGTCAGAATTTAACGAACTTCATGTCAAACGCAGAAGCTATAATGTACTTATGTGAGCTACAATGTGTAAACTTATGAGCGATTAGAGTTGTCGAAGTTCTCGTCAATTTTTGTAAACAAACAAAAAAAGAAGAACAAGACGAACTATGTGACTATGGAAATAGAAATAGAGCCACCACCAACGATGCTTTCGTAGACGATGGAGGGGAAATTTTTTTTTTCTCGTTTCACATAAGAGCCAATGTAATTTTGACAGCGACTAGTCGCCAGTGACATGACTGTGTTCGTGCTATTAAGCTTGCAAAATTGAACGAAATTTTAGCGAACTTCGGAACTTCTGCACAATATGTTTGCGATATACGATTTCATACAAGCTACCGCTCGCTTGCTGAAGTTGGCCGCAGCGTTAATATTCACATTATAGTTCAGGGTTTTAAGCCTGAACCATTTACCAATAAAAATGTTTAATGATCAAGTTTCTTGTTCTTAACATCATACTTTACTGTTTTTGAAATGAAAGAAAAAAAGTCGACCTTGTAGTCATAACCTAAATAAAATGAGAGAAAAAATTTTAAATCCAACAGAAGCAAGAGAGGAGAGTGGAGTGGTGACCAGAGTAGAGAGTGGTGGCAACAAAAAGCGGCAAGAACAGCAAGCACAGCAACCATGTTTGCAAACAATAACTGCAAGCGACAGAACAAAGAAATAATAAAAGAGGAAGACAATAACAAAACAAAAACCGAAGCCAGATAAGACAACAGAGCAACAACAATAGCAACAATATTGCCACTAACAAAACCAACAAATGGGCAACTAGTACATTCACAACAACAACTAATGGAGGGAAAAGAAAGAACGTTACGTAAAAGAAAAAGATAATTGCAAATGGAAATGAAAATTATAAATAGATTTATAACAACAATGACAACAAAAAGTCAAACAAAAGAGAGGAATAAAGAGTGTGTGTACTTGTTTTCGGACATAATTTTTTTTTTTTTATATCGAACAAAAATGTTTTTTGCGAATTTCTTTTTTAAAATTATCAAATTTAACGCTAATTTCCTCAAAAACGGTTTGACCTAGAAGCCTAATTTAAAAAGCATATTAAAGAAAAGCTCAAATATTTAGCTTTCGAAAACAGGAAACAGAAATGATCTAGGTATGTGTCTCCGTTATTTTTTCTGAATTCAAGCCTAGATTTTTTTTACAGATTTTAAGCCGTGTTTTTATAAAATTGCCTCTTGCGCCTAAACGGGGAAAAATCTACCAAGCATCCATACGATTTTTTTTGTCTCGACTCAACCTACCCTACGCCCTAACCTTTTGTCGCACTCATGCGGAACACCCTGTATACATGGTCTCCTTTTTAACACAACTTGAAATTAATTTGGCATTTCGTAAAGACAAGAACAAAAGTTTTACGGATGCTGATTTCGAACAAGTCTGTTGTATTATTTATGTATATATACATATTTTTTTTATTAAAAATTGCATCCACAGAGCTATACTCCGGTACTCTATAGAATTGCGAGTACACATACTTCATCATCTATGCCTCAATTGATCGTCTCTCAATCAATTAGTACCAGCACAATTACCGAATAACGAAGACGATACGGCTAAACTAATTAATTTTATAATACAGATTTTTTCAGAGACAGAAAGTCATGTAAAGGATTCAAACTAAATTTTGAAGGAAATCGAAAATACATACATATTTTCGGAAGCAACAACGAGTTTTGTTGAGACGCCACATAACCTTAAGCATGGCCCATAAAAAACATGTCAGGTAAAAAGTATGTTTCGTTCTTTTGCACTTTTCTAGAAAACCTTAGAACGTAGGACCATTTTAGGTAGGACGATTTTCAGCGTTTTATCGAGATTTGATAGAAGGGATGATATCCTTTATGTAAAAAAAAACCAGGCAAACTTCAAAATTTTTGACATTTTTCTCAAAATTTCAACTTTAACATTAATTTTCTCAGTAACTATTCGACCTATTGACTAAATTTAAAAAGCATGTGAAGCAATTAGATCCTGGGGGGTGTATTTTTTTCCACATTTTACTTCCCGGGGGAGGGTCAATATCGAACGCTTGGTGCAACATACGGCTATACATATGTTTATATGATATTAGTTTAGGAACGTGTGTCCCTGTTTAGTTGCGTGAGTCGAGTTCCGAAGTGATGGAGATGTTCAGTTTTAATTCAGAATTAATCGTCAAAAACAGTCCGCCAAAATTTTTTGCTTTAATGCGTGCATTTTTCTTTCACTGCACCAAAATCCGTGACTATCACAAGTCCTACTGAAAATAAGACGACAGTGCAAAAAGACACTGCAGACAACGATTGATAAACACATATAAACTCACAAGTATTTGTTTAACAAAATTAACAACGAATTCATGCGGCTTTTGGTATTAAATTAAATAAATTAATAAAATATTAGATTCTTGTTATTAACATTGGAATGCCTATGCGCTGTATATACGCTAAAGCCAAGACGTCACTTAAACTTGCGACGGATCTCTTGCCACAAATTGTAACCTTGTATTCACATTATGGCGACGAATCGTAATGTTGACTGTGCATTTTTTGACATTTCCTTGTTTAGTTCGCCATTTTGTTTGAAAACAGCAACTCGTTGCAAAATCTCATTAGTACATATTTGAACTTAAGATTTTCAGAGGTATTCTGAGTCACTAACTATTGAAATCGTCTCTATTTGTATTGCAAACAAAAACAAAAATCGTCTCTTTGTTGTTGTTTGCAATACAAAAAGACGATTTTAATAGTTAGTGACTCTCAGAATACCTATGTTTGCAACCCATTTATTCATCTCTTTCGTTCTACTATGAAATATTGCTTTCACCGATTATTGTCTGCCATATCGATAACCCATAAACAGTTGAATATAATAAAAAAAAATATTGATCTGGCAATGCCGACTGTGCATTTGCAAGACCATGCCAAAAACTCTTGCAGCGCCAAATGGAACAGTCAACAACAGACAGCTGATTGTCAAATTGGAAAAATGCAGTTCTTCAGATTTCTTAAATTTTGCATGGCGTGGGGAGAAAATGCAAAACTACTTAGCTATTATGTCCACATCAAAACCATTTCAAATATAAACCTTACTGTTATTTAGTATCGTTCACTCACCTGGATAATGCCAAGTCAACGTTGGTCAATCCAACCAACTACAGCGTAAGCTGATTTAGGCGCTTTTGTAATGGTTTTCTTTAAGTCTGCTTTTCCTATTCAAAAATTCCTTCTTAGAAAGGAATACAGCACAATATTTGGAAAATAATGTTAGAATTTATGTAATCTGCAATTCCAGCTATTTCTGTAAAAAATAACACTTTTTAACTAAACTTGATTTCAAAGACAGGATAGAGACTGCCACGAGTTGGCAGGCAGATGAAGAGCGGCTTACAACTGAATATGGCAAACTTCGCTCTCTCAAAAATTCCACACAATTGTTAACGGTTAGAATAAGAGAAATAACTAAGAACTCTTGCATTAGAATTTTAAAATTCAGGCAGCAATCAAGGAATTTAAATTTAGTAAATATTAATTAAAATCTCTTCTTCAGAAAACTGTATTAAAAAACAGTTATTTTGAAGTAACTCTCCTTTGCCAGCTTAAGTGCGAAAGAGAGCAGTATAGAAACAGTGCTATTCTTCGCGTTATTCCTCATTTTATTTTCGATGAAAAAACCCACCATCTTTTTTTGTTGTACGTAATTTGCAACACATTGATTTTTCAAAAAATTTGCTATTTTTATTGTTTAAAATTTTACCCCAATCATAAATTATGCTTTATAACCATCTAGCTGCCACAACTCGAAAACCTCCTTTACAGCCTTCTCCTAATCTTTGACAATTTATAATTTTGCTCACCTAAACTTCGCACACATTGATTTTTTGCTAATTGCACACTTTTTTCTGCTTTTAAAGTTCAAGTACTTTTTTATTTCTTCTTCTTCGGAGTTCAGTCAATTTTTCTACACTGTTTCGCTTTTCTTAGTGAATTTTATATAAACATTTCCAATAATTCTCTAATTAAATTCCGTCTGCCTCAAAGGCTGCTCAGTCTGCGCAATTAATGAGATAAAGTGAAAATACAAAAATCTTTTTAGAAAAGTAAAACCAATTTATACGAAGCTGCTGCCTGACAATGGGAGAGAAAAGGAGCAATATATGTTATAAGACTACTGGCTCCTTCTTTCAGTATCAGTAACAGCCGTGTTCTACGGTATCTGTTGGTATTTCTGACTTTTCAATCATGGGTAAATTTACAGTGAATATAGCAATGTCTTCTACCATGGATGGCCTGGCTTACACACGCGCTCATACAAAAACTGAAAATAATTTCATAACTTGGCTGATTCAAAAAACCAAACGAGTAGTCAGTCTTATGGTGAATTGGAGTAGTATTTTTTTTTTCGTTGGCATTTTTCGAGAATTTAGGCAGAGGTTAATGTATTCATAATGCAGCATAAATAAATCTTTTACACAATAGGTTTACCATATTGACACTAATTTATTACTATTATCGTTCAGGGTGGTTTACACATGTCGAGGGTGGCTCATACAATCTTCACATGGATGAAGAAGTTTTCACTTTTTTCAGATTATAAAAGTCAAATATATGTAGTATCAATATATAAAATAAAATTCACAGGGTCTACTACTCACTGAAATTCAATACGCATATTGGAGAGAAATGGATCAAATTATCTTTGGAATGAAAACGATTCTTTAACTCTTGTTATTTATCCGAATAACTCTGAAATTGAAATTAACTACAAATATTTTGTAAAATGAAAACAATTTAGACAAGATTATTTCATGTTTTTTTAAGTCATATTAATTTATTTCCAGTTGATCACTTAATTTTAAAATTTATATTTTAATTCTTATTGATTCCTTTTTTAATGTATGTATATAAAAAGCTTGTGTAAATATTTAAATACTTTTTTCGTTTTAAAATTATATATGCTCGGTATTAATTCTTTAGAGTTAATCAATTATTTTTTACACAATTTCGTGTACTTTTTTAAAATATCCATGTTATTAATTGTCATATCACCGATTAATTTTTTTTTTGTTTAAAAAAAATGTGTTTACACAGGCTGTTTTTTGATAACACGAAAAACACATAATTTTATCGATTATCGATTTTATATTATACGCTTTAAAAAGCGACAGTTTTCTTGCTTGCATTGTTGTTATTTTTTGAGAGATTGAACTATTGATTGTTAAAAGAGAAGCGATTAATCATCTGAACAGTAGAGAACAATAATTTTTCAATAACGTTTTTGTTGGAATTTAATACAATACTCTTTTAAGTTTGGATCGGACTTTTGTACCAAAAATAAAAATATACCTACATACATATTTTTTTTTTGTATGCTCAAGACTTTTTTGTTTTGTTTCGGTGTATCGGTGTTTTTTTTTTTGTTTGTTGTGTTGAAGTAATTAAAAATTTTTTCAATTTGTTATAATTCTTACTTTTATTTTAATTTAGCAAAGACATAAAATATGTTAATTTAATTATTTTTTTTCTTTGTTTTTCTTAAATAAACTCTTTTAATTATTTAGTTTTAGTATTTAAATTTTTCTTTCTTAATTTATATAAAAAAAATTGAAAGGTGTAAATAGTTTTATATTCGTATTCTATTTATACATATGCTTGTAAGTTTTTGCTGTAATTATTTTTTTCTATTGTATTTTGTTTTTTTTTATTATTATATTCGTGTAATCGCGAAAGTGGGTTTAGGAAAATAGAAATACACAATCTTGTGGTATTCTTTTTAATTAGGTTTTGTTTTGTTTGTTGGTTTGTTTGTTTGTTAATTCAAAAAGTGTTCAAGAAAATATGTGTCTCTTTTTATGATGTTTTCAAGTTTTTATTGCGATTCCTTACATTAATCCATCAGCACTTCATAGTCATTACCGTCGTCATCGTCATTATTGTGTTCGACATTGTTTTTTCCTGCCTTTTCTGTGTCGTTCAAAAATACTTTTTCAATATTCAAGGATTTTTTCTCTTCTTCTTCTACAAACAAACACCGAATTCAGATTGTTAGAGATTTTTTGTTTTGTACCAGTTTTTATTTGAAGTGGATCTATTATGGGTGTTCTGTTTTCCATAGAAATCTCGGAAATTGTTTGGACATTTTCAATCATTCAATCATAATAAAATTATCTCTCTATCTCTCTCGTTCTTCGTATGGTTTGTTAACAGAAATAACGAATAGCGACTCTCATTGTGTCAATCAAACCTTTTAAATCCACTTTAGAAATGTTCAGAAATGAATAAAAACTGTTTAATCAACTTCTTGCTGAATTGTTTACTATATTCTCGGTCAATGAATAATTTCACGGAATTATAATAAACCCAAAATTTTCAAAATAATAAAAAAAATATAATGCCGTTTGAAACTGTTAGATATTGCATTGTTTAAAATTTAATAAAGTGGATTTAATGGGCTTTGACACTTTACCTTGAAGGTGATGCTGCTCTAAAACTTATTTGTAATAAATAAAGCCATTCTAAAAAAATACACTTTACCAAGTCCTCACGCCATTTTATAAAGAAAATTTGCTCGCTTCTAACTCATTCTACGCCAAAAGTGAATTAAAACGAAATAAACGAAGAGAAAGTTCGAACTCACCGAAAGTATGCTTAAGCAGCGCGCATGGTCGGCTTTATACCACACCAGTTTTGGTCTCTCGTTGTGTTGCTTCCTTGAGGGTGCACTATAATACGTTGCGGCCGCCATAAGCGGTCCGAATTCAATGAACTTCATGTCAAATGCAGAAGGCTGGCTATCTATAGTATAGAGCTATAGCATCTGAGCAGCTGTTTGCTTAAGCAAGAAAAACGGAAAGAAATTTAACGAAACGTGCTTATGCACACGCATTATGGCTGCGACATAAGATTTCTGTATTATCGCTCGCTCGCTTTCTGAAGTTGGGAAGAAGCCTGGTTATTCACATTCACCCAAATGCGCATATGTAATCACGCATTTCTAAGCCGTTTACACTGCCTTAATTCGAATTATGTTTGACCAAACAACAACAATATGTATTGTACTATGTTGACGAAACGATCAGCTGTTATATTGGAATGGAATAATATTTTTGAGACCTCGTGGCATTTTTTCGAGGTGAATTGTGAAAAAGCTGTGTTTAATAAGAACAGTGCTGTGTATTATTAGCATTTGCTTCGCTTTTGCAGAAACACGAATGGTTTCCAAATGCGTTATTTTCAGTTTGTATGGGATTGTTGTTGTTTTTATTAGCATTGGTGACTTGAAGCCGAAATGCGTGATTTTTGAGGCCGCTGCATTAAATCTTGACAACGAAGAAGCGAAATCCATTATAGTTGATCTCACGGAAACTGATTGAAGGATTGTTTCATTACGTACACTTCAAACGAACATACGAATTACAATAGAACTGAACTGAACTGAATGATGAATTTTCACAATTTCATAATACATATGTATAAATATTATTGATTAATACTTTTTTTTTTTACAAATTCTAACTTAAATATTTTAGTAAACAATGTCATTATGAATAAGGATAAAATTTCTTAATGCGTTTATGTTAATTATTATATTTAAATTAAGTAAGAAACACAAAATATTTTTTTTACGACTTTCTAGAGAATCATACAGACTTTTGTTTAAAACATTTTTTTGTTTGTTTATATGCGCAGTGCGTACCAAGATTGCACTATCATTTTCAAACAATACGATAATTTCTGCCCAGAATTTCCAGATTCTTGAATATTATAAAATTGAAATACATTACGGTTTTTTCTTTTCTGGTTTATTTAGATTTTTCACGTAATTACATTTCATGTTTTAAGCTAATTCTTTGAAATTATTTTTATAACCATATTAGCTTGATTTGTTTCCGTTTTCGGTTGTTTGTGGTATGTATTTCCTTCAAAGGCTACACGCTTAAAATGAATATTGACGACATATTGTATTGATAAAAGTCAAGACGCCATATTCGTGTTAATTATTGTATTTAAGTTTGCCAATTTTTTTTTTTATTATTATTTTTATTTTAACATTTACTGCTGCATTGTGCTTATAATATATATTAGTTTTACTTTTAATTACATATTTTTAAAATTATGTATTTCTTTTTTTTTTGTTAATAATTTTCAATTTGTTTACGCTTAACATCACAGACTAAATACCAAAAAAAAATAGAAATATATATATATAATTTATCATAGAATATATTTTACGTTTAGTTTATTTAGTATGCTCTACAAATATGCATATACTATGTATGTATGTATGTGTGTATGTGTATGTTTTTCGTTATTGAATTGAATTTTTAATAATTTTATTATAACATTATTGTAATGTTCTTTTTATTCTTATTAAAACAAACAAGGAAACAAACTGTTTGTTTCTTTAAAAATCAAAATTTTAAATTTTATGGTCTGACGAGATTATCAAATTTAGTTTCAATAATTTTTAATTTAAATAAAGCTAAACAATAAAAATCTTTTTTTTTTCAAATCAAGAGAAAGGAAAGGAAAGCATAGATTCCTTTAAAAAAAAACCAAGAATCCATGTTACACATTCTGCTGTATGGAAGAGTTCATACAGCTGTTTTTGACAGCTGATATTCTTGATAACAGCTTGACATTAAGGTTAAGGAGATTTTGTGATTATTTCTTCTTAAAAACTTTGTCCGAAAAAGCAATTAACACAACAACAACTGCATTAATAAAAACTAGTAGTACGATATCTGAGTAAATTTTAAAGAGAATATTTTTGGGTTCTTCGACGTGACCTTCTTCTTCTTTTTCTTCTTCTGGCAGTAGCTGTCTCTTCTGTCAGTCAGTTTCCTCACAAGCACTCACTCACTACATCTTGAGATTCTTTAGCCAATTTTTCCCTCAAGTGGTGTCTTGTTGTTCTTGTTCTTTTTAGAGAAGTATGGATTTTTTTCCAAATTTCCTTAAAAAAGCATTTTATATTTTTTCACCCTTTGGGTACATGCGTACTCACTTCTCTCCCGAGAATACTGCTCGTATGTACAAAGAGACATACTTTAATATTCAAATATGTTTAGCAGAAATTTTTATCACATCTATCGTAAGTGGTTGTAATCATCTTAATACTATGTACTATGTATTGTGTGTAGGCGTTTACAATTTTTCATTTCATTTCATATATGAATTTATTTATCGTATGTACTTCGTGGATTTTGTGGTTAATAATTTGGTTTATTTTGCTTTGCATGGGGTGGTCCATAATAACTACAAGAATTTATGGTGTGCCTCGATTCTCTCGGATTTAGGTTTTTTTACACAATTAAATAAATACAAAAAAACAACAACAACAATTATCGCAATCATAAAAACTATAGAGGAAAAAATATTAAAATTTTTTTATAATGTTAATAATAATCATAATAATCATAGATAGTAATAAAAATCATTATATGCATAAATGTTTTAAAATTAATAATCATGTATACATAAACTAATTGTAATAATGCTAATACAATTCTAGACAGATTCGTTGAGGTTCCATTAAATGTTTCGGAAGAATAAGAACAAGGACAGGATTTAAGGTAGGTAGACCCGAATAAAACTCCAATATGTACTGACATAATTCGAATGAGTAAAAAAAAAAAAAAATTACCGAAAAAAATTAAAAAACAATTACCGAATTATTGCAGCGTACATAGTTTTATAGAGCGAGCGTAGCAATGTGTTTTTATTTTTGGTTTTTTGGCTTTTTCGTTTTGTTTTGCTTTGCTTGGGATTGGCTTTGTTTGGGCTTTGCTTTTGTTTTGTTTGTGTGGTTTTAAGAGATATTTTATTTTTTTGCTTTTGGGGTTTCCTTTTTGTTCGTTTTTCGTTTTTGTTTTGTTTGTTTTGCTTTTGCTTTCGCTTTTTGCAGACCATCCAGCGGTTAGAATATCATATAGACCATTGATAAAACATAGAGAACCATCAGTGTCGTCATGACGATCGTCAAAACTATCAGTATTGTACTAGCAAAGATAAACATACATCAGTCAGAAGGGCTTTTGCACAAGAATTTCCGGGCGAAGCCTATGGCCGAATCTCAGAGAATCTCACAGCAGCGACAGTAGCGCGGTCGATGGCCAGTGGTCACTGGCGGCGGTGTGACTGGTGCGAAATAGGCGTGTACCTTGATATTTGGTAGATGATTCTGCCCCGAGAAAAAGAGTCGTTTGATCAGTTGATCGAGTGTTTTTGTATGATTTTTACTCACTTTTAGTTTTCGTATTGCCGCACGCGTTATCATTTGGCAGTCGAATAGCTCGATTCTTTGCAGATTGTGACAAGAAACTAAATGCTCGAGTGTACGATCGGTGATTAGTGGACAGTTGTCCAGCTCGAGGACGGAGAGACTTTCGGCGGCACAGCTGCCAGCAGCCAACTGGCGGATTCCGTCGTCAGTGATGAGCTCACAGTGTGACAAAGTCTAAGCAATAAAGCACAACATAACACAACACAACATCAATTTATAATTAATACGCTTATTCACAAGCTCATTTTTACCCGTCGTCGTCGTCGTCGTCAAAAACAGCCGTTTATCGTCTCTTGCTATTCACAAGCACGACGCACGACGCACGACGTACGACGTCTTGTTAGCATGAGACGACACCTAAATTGCTGTGGTCTTCAAATGGACGTTTTTGTCGTCTGCTACCATACTTGTGCATAGCTTTTAGTCACCTCAAAAGTCACTTAGTCGCGCCACTGCAATTTGTCTGTGCTAGCACTAAAAATGTTATCTGGTACACAAACCTTTTAGCACATTGCAACTGACGTGAGTGTTACATACCACAAATCACTTTTAGAACAACTGAGCTAGTGAATACGACTTCTGCCAAAAAGTGACTTTTCAGAGACGACGACGACGACGAATGACCCGGTGAGCTTGTGAATAAGCATGTAAAAGAAGATTTTCGTAACTGTTCATTCTTACCAATTTCTCCAAACTGGGACAGCCGGTGGCCAAATGGGCCAAAGTCAAGTCGGTTATCTGATTGCATTCCTCCAGATCCATGCGTTCCAAGAACTTGCAATTCTTTCCGAGCGCCTGAAAACCGATGTCGGTGAAATTTCGACAACCGGACACCTCGAGCGTATTCAGCAGCGGATTGTTTTGCGAGAGTGCCATGAGCGAGAGATCAGTGAGTTCGGCGCACTTGGAGACGCACAGTTTTTGCAACTTGTGACAGTTCGCTGCGATCTGACGTATCGATGAGTCGGTGATAGTCTTTGTAGATATAAAGAAACTTTATTAATTCAAACATATAAAAGGTGAATAAACATATGGATAAATCCCAATGTGTCAATAGAGTGCAGTGCGTCCATCAGCGATAGATGGACCATCATCATGCGTCACCATTCGTCACTCACCTCGCAACTATGTAAATTGAGCACCATCAGATCGGGACAGTATTTGGCCAGGCAGGTAATGGCATTGTCGTTGACCTGCTTACAACCTTTGCTGCAGAACTTGCGTAATTTGACACAACCACGTGCGAGCGCCTCAACACCGTTTTCGGATATGAGATGACACCATGAAACATTGATTTCCATAAGGTTCTAGAAGAGTTCCGAAAAGGATCGAAAAAAACAACAAGGATCGTTATAAGAGTGATGCTGAATGTTGGGCGAACTTAAAAGCTAGCTCTGACTTGAGTAGAATAACGGGCCTACCATCAATGGTCGGTCGGTCCCGTGGATCAATGAATCAATGGTTAGAAATCAAAGCTGAATGCATAAAATGGTCAATTGATACCGCCCGAAACGAACATATGAGTAATAACGGCAGCGCCATATTTTATGTCGGTATGTGCATATTGAAAAACTTTAAAAAAAAAACACCGATTTCCATACATATGGTATTTTTATTTGATTTGGTCTTTTACAATTTATTTCGACTAGTTTTTGAATACAACAGCAATCAATTGCCCGCCTCTATTGGCCAATGCAAAATGTGCACCTTATAGCAAAGATGACGGCACCTTGTACTAAATTGGCCTTGTATCGCAAATTGACCAGGCGAGGGCTCTTTCTGGCGCACTAGAGTTAAAGCTAAAATCTATTGTTCGAAGCTAGAGGATTTTGGCAGAAAGTGGACAGGGCTAATTGGCTAAACGTTAACAAACAAATCCATTCAAACAATCCAGCAACCATAAAACCTGCTCGTAAATGATTTATTGTCTCTCTCTCTCTGGCAACAGCAGCACACCTTTATGGTGACAATAATAAGTAGAATACATACAAAACCAAAACGACCGTTATTGATCGAGCCATTAGTAACCAACTAACTATTAACAATGTTTTACCTCAGACCAAGCCCATTTTCTAACACCGCCGGATATGCCATGCCGTCCTTGTGTGTTTAGGATTTAGATTTAATGAGAAACTCATACCGAAAAGCCACGAAGGACAAATGTTATTGAAAGCTTAAAATCACAACAACAGAACAACAACAACAGCAGATGTTAAACAATGCCAAAGCCAACAGAAATAGGTAGGTACATATGTACAAGCATGTCCGTAATGGTACATGGCTGGCATGGTACAAACAGCAAATACAATGAAATCAATGAAAGCATGGACAAAAAAAGGATTGTTAGAAAGGAGGTCGGAAGGGAAGAAGAGGTGAAGCATTTTGGGTCCTTCAGGAGCAAGAAAAACCTTCTCGTTTTTTCTCGTTTGTTGATGCAAGATATTGCAAAAAGCGGAATAAAATACTTGTAAGGAAAATCTAATTATTAAGTAATTAATAACGTAATTAATAAAGTAATTATAAAGTAATTTTAAGGCTTGAGCGTTTCATTAACGGTAAAGAGCACGCGCCGTGCTATTGAACAAGGAACAGTTTTGTTAAAGAGGCTGTTTTTATTCCTTCAGGACAGGCTGAAGCAGTGGCGATTACCAAGATCAAGTGTGGCGAAGGGCGAAGCGGGACTAAGCTGGACTATTGTTGACGAAGCTACGATTTAACTTGATTTCGATGTCATTTTTTTAAACTGTAGGCCAATGCAAGTGTGCTTACTCTTCACAATGAAATCACCAAGAGCAACAACAACAACAACAACAAAACTGTAACAGCAAGAAATAACAACAACAACAGCAGCAGCAACAAAAATAACCACAGCAGCAACAATAGTTAAAAAGCTTATGACAGTAAGCAGAAGACTTTTTCAGCTGCGAAGAGACAGCTGCCAAAACCAAGCTCAGAAAGAAAATAAGGGGGTAGGCCACCCCGCCCCCGCTTCACCGCCCTTCAGCGCTTACAACAAGCAACAAACGGCAGCGGCAGGAGACTAAGAAGAAGAACATATGTATGCATGAACTAGTTTTAACCGCAACACAGCGCAGAAAATTAGGCCAAAACTAAAAAGCAGCAAGAATTTTTGACCATGCACAAAAAAAAAAAATTGCTTTTGGTAAAACTTTTAGCTACTGCGAAGGTCGGCGATAGGACGGAGAACAAGCTATGACGCTTGGCTTCCTCTCTCCTGACCTCAATTATTTTCAAACTCTCTCTGCTCTGAGAGCGCCGTCGCATGAAACAAAATGACAGAAGAGCATCAGGATACAGCTGTGGTCGGGGAGAGGTCGAGGGCAGAAGTCTCAACGTCAGTTCCAGAGAGAAGAGAGCAGCTACAAAAGAGCTTTTGAAGAAGAACTTTTAATCACCAGGGCTGTGTTTTTTTTTTTGCTGTAAAAATGTTGTCTTTTTTGGTGGAGAAAAAGTGAATGCACACACATTTTGTAAGGACATTCAAAAGAAAGAGAGAGTGAGCCTAAGTGAGACAGAGGGAGGTAGTCAAAGAAATATATGTACATAAACAATAGTTTAATCAGGGTTAAGATGTTAAGAGTTAACAATGAAAGATGTACAAATGTACATATAAATAACTATATTTTATTTTTTATTTCTTTTTTTTTATTTTTTCAAAAAGGCTCATCATCATACATCCGTAAATATGTACATAGTTCAGAATTGGTGCGACGACGACCGTGCCCGGGTTTTTTGTGCCGAATATACCAAAATAATATCTTGAAAACCATATCGGTCTCCGGCGATTTATTACTAAAATTAATTGACATTTCGGTTGCAAATTTTTTCGGCTTTGGCTATTTACACACAAACTGAGTGCAATTTTTGACAGTTCTGCCCCTGGTAGCTTTTTTCCGAGTTGAAAAAATGCGGCTAATAATTAAAACTATTATTTTCAAATCTAAAAAAATAATAACAAGTAGAAATCTAAAATGAAGTGACTTTTAAAGCAACTTTTAATTAAAGAACTCTCAAAAACCTTTCGATTTGTCAGCATATGGTATGTATTATACATATATAAAAACAGAAATCGAGAAATCGAAATCCAAATAGAAATGACAAGTCATTACAAGAGGACTTACCGGGCAACCATCCGAGATATATTTTAAGCTATTGTCGGTTATGTTGGCGCATGAGTCTAAATTAATCGATGTTAACTTCGAGCAGTAGCGACTGATTGATTGAGTGGAAACATCGGTGATCTTCTTGCATTCGGAAAGATCCAAATGCTCGATATTGTGGCAGTGATTTGCTAAAGTTCTACAAAAGACAGACAACGTTAATTGCAATGCAACCGAGCGACATTTTCTGAAAAACTCTCTGGTACCTGATGGAAAAGTCTCCAACCGATTGACAACCACGTAGCGATAGAAATTTCAAAAATCCACCGCATCGTTGGGATATATTTTCAATAACTGGACCCTGTAGAAATAAAAACGTTGTCTATATAGTATATGTTTATGTGTATATACATATGTTACTATACCCAAACAACTCATACTTACTTCGATGTCCCTTTGAAAATCAAATAAATTGATTTTCTGCCAACTGGATCCATCCAAGGCTAAAACATTCCAATATTTGCAGACCTGTCACGAGACGATAAAAGGAAAGAAAATACAAAAATTGAGAGAGATCGTTCAAAAGCAACAAACCAAAAATTTCACATTTCAAAAGAATTATTTATACAACGACATCGACAAACAATTATATGGACGACCGGCTCTATGGCCATTGCCAAGGTTCTTATCTCATCTCATCTCAGCGCTGATGGTGGCACACTTGGCGACCTTGGCAGCAAATTTTGAAAATTTTCAACTTTCGAAACTTTCTTCATTACATGATGATTCTCTTATTATAAGACTTTCTACGTCGCGACGTTGCCATAAGAAATGGCAAATGGCGTTTCTCTGAACTTGAAATAATTTTCTCGGAACGAAAATAAATAAATAAATACGTGAATGTATGTTTGTATGTATTTATCTTCAGAGCAGCTAAAAGTTCGTTGGTAAAAATTGAACAATTTAAAACTACTAAAATTCATAATTAAAAAAGATTTTAAAATTCATATTAAAAAACAGATTTTTGAGAATGATTCTTAACTTTAATTTGTATTCTATATTTACAATATTTACCTCCTTAAAAGCTTGTTTGTATATAGCAAATTGTTACAAAATACAATAAAAAAAATTTTTTTTTTGTTGGAAAAAATTATTTATTTAATAATGTGGTTAGTTTAATATTTAATACTAACGGATTACGCACGTTATCAATGAGTACATAATGTCTAATCTTTAACTTGGCTTAGATGTCTATTTTGACAGTACCTATGTATGTAAATATGTATGTACATATGTATGTACTCGCATTTCTACGTAATTAGACCGACACGAAAAGAGAAATTAAGTAGTTTACATGAGATACTTTTCTGTTTAGTTGTTTGTTCGTAAAGAGTAAATCATTTCGCATACGGTTCGTTGGTTATGAAGAGCAAAATCAAAACCAAGAACAAGAAAGTGTAAACTATGAAAGGAAGAAATATTGTACATACATACATACTTGTTAAATGATTTTAAACGCCGTAGTTATGCTAATTATTATGATAAGCCACTAATTTTGATTTTAAAGACTCTCTTTCAACAAGAGATGTCATTTTTTATCAACAGAAAGACGCAATAGTTTTGTAAAAAGTGGTGATATATTTCTGTTAATCCTAAGTATAAACTTTGAGATTAATAATGCAGTACAACATCTGCCAAATATACGCCTCTGCTTCCTTAAGAATGATGAAATACACATTTTAAGCCCTAAGCCTTTCCTCCGATAATCTACAATCCTCTCTCTCTCTCTCTCTTTCCCCCCCCCCACCCTCTTCCCTTTCTACCCACTCGTTAAGCCGATTTTTTTCTAGTCTTGACTTAACTTAGCCTCAGTCTCAGCTTATGCAAAACACCCCGTACGTACATATAACGGGTTTTCCCAATAGGGACGGGTCGATGTTGACACTCTGTGGCGGCCATGTTGTTGCGGTGGCGTCTGTCGAATCTGCTGTTTATAATTCAGTCAGTAATGCCAAATCACCATGGCAAGTTACACGATTGAGCAGCAAGTCCAAATGAACTTGATCAAGATCATTTGGTTGGACCAGTGTCAACATCGACCCGTCCCTGATGAAAAACCCTTTATAAAAAATTTTGCTTATTCAAAATGCTAAGTGCGAAATGTATGGATGTATGTGCATGTTCATTTAATAATTTCAATATAAAAAATTAGTATTATCAAAGCCATAAAAATAAATATCGATTGTTCGTTGTTCGCTCTAAGGTAATATAGTATAATAATATAGTATAACATATTTTAATATATAAATATTAATTATTTATTATAAACACTAAAGCGAATGAACTAAAAATGATGATTTGACTAATTGAGGCAGAGAGAAAAAGGTTACAATTCAATGTATTAAGTAGAATACATATATGTACATACATACATACTTGTACATATTTTTATTTATAGAGCACTAAAGCATCTTTAGCCGGCAATCAGCAATCATACTCGTACAAGCACACACACGCTCGAACCAAAGAAAGAACTCTCCGCAGACAGAACAGACTGATTACTAAAGTCAAAGAAGCAAAATAATATTATAAGAAAAACAAGATCTGCAGTGACTAGTTGTAGTTATATGCACAAATTGGCAGGCTCAGCGAGTAGTGCTTGCATGCACGAGTAACGAGTATATTTCATTAAAATACATCAATGTATGTACTAGTTTTTTTGTTACTCGTAGCTTGTGTGCAAAAATCAACAACAATCATTCATTCTCTCTCGCGTTTGTTTATAATTTCATTTGATTCCAGAGATCATTGATCTCTCAGTCGAAAGAGCAGCAACAATTAAATTGCTGGCAGACAACAATAAAGAAAAAAATCATTTCAGAATTTTATCGAAAGAAATTGTTTAAACATTTGACATTGGAAACAATTAGAGCAGCCCGCGAGTCGCAAGTAGCGACGCTACGAAATGGAATATGAAACGAGAAGAAACGGCGCAACCAACATTGATTTGCAGCAATTGAATAATTAATTGTCTACAATCAAAATATGTATACTATATGTATCGACTCGTACTAATAAAAAAATTTATATCCTCTTAAAAAGTGTTAATAGAAAATTTCATTTATTTTCATTAAGTTTTTTTAGTTTTTTTATTGATTGTCAAAATTGCCAAAAATTACAACGGCTTTTTTTAATTTTCCATTACCATTAAATTTTTAACAATTCTTCAAATCATGTGTCATAGTGTCCCTTCACTCCACTACTGCACAATTTCGCCACAGACAGACCGCCAAGAATTCTAAAAGGGGTAGCAACAACAACAACAACAACAACAAAAGCAATTTTATTGTAAATCCGCTGAGAGCTGTTGCGACCAAAGCAGCTGCTTGCTCTGCTGCTCGGTCAATTGCTTTGGTATAAATTCAATTTAATTCGCAATAAAAGGACGTCAAGGAAATAAACAACGACCCCCCTCCAACCTTCCACCTCCCCCCAACCAACCGTTTTCGCAACAATGACAATAACAATGGTTCTACCAGCTGCGCAAATAAATAAACTGCGCAATCACCAAAAAAAAAAGGAAAGACGTATTGTATCGTATCGAGCTCCACCAACAAATTTGACGACTTCCAATAAAAAACTCTATACATTTTTACTTTTTTTATAGCAATTGAATTTTTTTTTTTGCCCATTTCTTGTGTGCCTCTGTGACTCCACCGCCATCTCCTCCTTCCATCCTTCCTTCCTTTCTTTTTTTATTTTTTTTTTTTACTAAAACAGTATAAATGCTTTAAAACTCGCACGCGCTAAATTTTAACTTGGTTTTTGTAATTTTTTAATTTTTATTTTGTTGTTGTTGTTGCTGTATTACTGCATTTAATTGAAACGAGTTTTGGCTTAATGACAAAAACACCAAAAAAAAAAAAAAAAGAAATGAAAATTTAATAACAGAAAAACAGCACAGTTTTTAAATTAATATTTCGACTTACGTGTGCAGAGTCAATTAAAGCAACGACGACAACGACGCATGTCGTCAACCCACCCGGAAGATAAAAAAGTAAAATCAACGAAACGAATGGCCCCGCCCGGCCGTCCCAACGCGATTTGCAAGAGAACGAGTACGATTAAAGTATGTACATTAAAGTAATGAGAATGTTATTGCATCTAATGGTTCCGGCCCATAGAGTCCCTCGTACTACGTCCGTGAAATTAGCTACGGTAGTTAGCTACGATTTTGTGTAGCCCACCCTACTTAACAAAGCTCCGAAATACTAATTTTCAAAATTAAATTAAAAATCAATAGAAGTTCCAATTAAGAAAACTAAAATGCAGTTTTATTCAGAAAATTATGCTCTTTCAGCCTGTGAACGAATTATAATCATACGGCTTATTTGTACCGAGATATTAATAAAAACATTTTAACATTTCTTGGAACCTAAAAGAAAATCGCCGTAGCTGGCACCTAAAACATTTTCTAGACATATGGCACCTATTTCAGCCTATAGCCCATATTATTAGAAATTTTTAGGTACTAAGATCATATCCCTAGCCACTTTAGTATAGAAGTTATAGCGGAAAAACCAAAACAACATTCTTATAAGGAAAAGCTCACCGACGGTCCTGTAGTAATATCGAGGACGTGCTTCCCGGAAGCATTGAGACGGGGGAGAATTTACTTTTTTATATACTATACATAGCAGTCAATAAAATATCGATTTCCAAAAAAATGGTAGAGCGTCTGTTGTCTCCAATATCTTCGCCTACGCGTCCCGTCGCGTCCATCATCATCAGCATCAACTGTCAAATTTTAAACCAGTATACAATTTTCTATAGCAACAACAGCATCGCATGGCATCACATGCTGGTAGCAATTCAATATCTGACATGATGTCATCACTTTTACTTATGAAGCAGTAACATGACCATGGCGGCGGCACAGGCTTAGAGCCTCCTTGTGGGAGTCCTGCCAGCAGGAAGCTGGTGATATTAAAGAAGACTGGAGGAAGGAGGAGGAAGATGACTAAAACAATTTGTTGAGTGAGATAGTGATGAATTGAAGCTTGTCAGTCTGTATTAGTAATGTAATTACTGATACAATAAATAACAGCGATCGCTGTGAAGCAGCGCCAGACAATGGATGCGCTCTGCCTCGCCTTTCCTCCTTCCTCTAAAGGTAAATTCCTTAATATTTGCGCACTTTTGCTTTAAAGACTTGAGAAAAGAAGGCGAAGAATCTGCACATACAAAACCTGTCCAAACCGAAGACCAAAGAAAAATGAGAAGAACGAAAAGAAGACTAAGTTTCGCTACTGACTCATCCATTTTCGTTTCTTTATAAAGCAGCCATTTACCTTGAGCACTTAAGAACCCTGAATAAGTTCAGTATGTACATACATATACATATGTAAAATACTCAAGTATACTCAAATACGCTGAAGCCACACGAGTTAACCTCTCACGCAAAAAAAAAAAGAAGAGAAAAAGAGAACAATTTCCAAAAAATTTATCATGTTTCATTGACCTACGACAAGTTGAACGCTATTAGCGGACACGAAAACAACAAAAGCAACGAAATGGAGCGACAGATGCGAAAACGTTCCGAAGAGCGAGCGTTAATACAAGCGCCAGAACGGCAGGTCGTTAGAGAAGCACGGACGGTCGTAACATTAACGAAATCTGTGAATTGTTATGAAAACTGGCGCTTCGCAGAGCGAGAGCGAGATACAAACTCTTAAAGTAGAAAGAAAATCTGTCAAAATAAACACAAAAAAAAGTTCAGTGACCTTTTGACGACTGGGGGCGATGGTGGTGGTGGTGGTGGTGGTAGCTGAGCACAACGACAGCAGCGATTTTTTATAACGAAAACCATAACCGCTTATCGAAGGGTGGATTAAAGTCCATGAAGTGGCAGGCGGTAACGAAGAGAAACCAACAAAATGTTCTAAAATCTTTACCATCACGTTCCAGCGCAATTTACAGCAGATTCCTGAAAGGGGTGAAGATGCAGCAGGGTCGATGGCCATGCGGCTTCAGCACAAGAGATGGAACGCCACAATGTGAGAACGGAAAAGGCAAAACGGAGTTCATGCCTTTCTAATGATGGCATTTAAAAGTCATTGGATAAAGCTTAAGCTTAACGAAGGTTAATAACTTTATGGAAGTTCTAAAATGAACGAAATGAAATTCGACGAGACAAACGAAATTCGGTGTTAACCGTCTCCTGTTGGATCATACATATAATACGTCTGTCAAAGCTTACGTAACGGGCGAATTTGTAATGCTCCGTCACATCACGCTTTAAAACGAGTATGTAAAGGGTTTTTTTTTTTAAAAAAGTGTTGCCAATTCAATAAAAGCAGACGTTCTAAAAAACATTCTTTACATTTTATACCATCCTTCAATCCATACGTTCACACATATTGCACCCGAATGAAGCCTTCTCCTTCACTACGTCTTTTTCACTTTTTTCACTTTTCCGAAGGACATTAGAAGCCTAATTAGGTCCTTTTGATGTTGACTTGTTGACAGTCCAAAACGTCAGATCGTAACGTAGAAAGAACCAACCTCTTTTTGACTTTCAATGCTGTCAGATTGGCGACTAAAATGAATGAAGAAGACCTTTTCCTTATGGCATAAAGGAATTAATAAATGGATGGAAGGATAAGGAAGAAATAAAAACACACAATCAGCAATCAAAGAAAGGAATAAATTCGAGCTAATAAAAAGTCAGAAAAAATGCACACTACAATAAATTCTCAACAGCTTCATCATCATCATTATCATCACTACTGGATCGACCCGATCCATGAAGCCATTCGGAGTCGATGTTCGACAGCGACAACGACAACGACAACGACGCCGACGACTTTACCCATTGATCGTTGCGAGTTAATTTCATGTAAAACAGAAACCATGATGAAATCATCCGAGCACAGGCAGGCAGACAGGACACGTTGGTGATTCCGTGCTATTCTAGAGCGACGAATAGCAGCACCAGCGCCGGCACCACCATCGGCAGTGGCGGCACCAGCAGCAGATTATAAAACACATCAACGCATTTACGAGAGCAACGAACTTTAGAAATGAAAAAGTTAGAGTTTACTTTGTTAATGAAAGTAGTAAAAGATGCAGACAGACAGACCATGAGCCATGAAATCATGAAGAGTTATCAGGGTGGGACGGACGGAGGTCCGGACCTACCAGCGAACGACCGAAAGACAACAATCACGGTCTATTGAAAGCGAAAGGAAAAGTTTTCAAAAAACAATTTCAAACTTTTTCATCATAATTAAACACATGGTCATGAGAAATGTCTTTCTTCAAGGACTTTGTATAAATTTTCCCACACGACAGTTGTCGTTTGCGTCTGGCTGCCTTGGCTGCGTTTGGTTGCTTGGTTCCTTTGGCTTCGTGTGGCGTAATAAAACAACACTAACACTGCAACTTAAAACAATATTAAAGAGAACAACAACGAAAACTTTCTGTATGGCAACTACGACGTATCATAAACAAACACCGCAAAAATATACATAGCTCATTTCATGGAGCTCTCTCTCTTCTCTCTCTGCCTTCAGACTTTGTAGCGAATAACAAAGCTATTGTTGCTTTTGTTTGTTTGCGCTGTGTCTGGAAGAGTACCGAAGGGTAGACGGGCGCGATTAGGTGGCCCTTGAGGTGTGTGTGTGTGTGTAGCCGTAGCCAAGTCACATCGAATGAGTCAGCACAGCTGAACACATCCAGAGCGATCAGACCTTCCCGTATCAATCCCAGCCAGACACAGTCAACGAACGAACGAACAAACCGTCTACGATTAGTGCCACCAACCAATCTCACTTTTGTTTCTTTCCTGTTTGTGTGGATGTCAGGATCTCAGCAAAAATTGATGACCGTAAGTTTGTTTCATGAGAAAAGAGAAAGAGATGAGAGGCAGAACAGAAGAGAGGAAGTAGAAAATAACAATAATAATTTGAAAGTAAATTTTAAAGGGATTAAGTTAAGTAATTTTCAGGATGTCATTGAGTCAAGGTAGCTACATAGGTAGCTTGTAATACATACGATATTATAAATATTTACAAGCATTAATTTCAAATCAAAAAATTGATGATAGGATATAAATTGAGAGGCTTTTTATAAAAAAAATTGGTAAATTATTTATTAATAAGAATAATCGGATCGAGTAATTTACGAATTATTCGATAAAGAGAACCCTGTAATGACTAATCTCTAAGGATTACTCTATGAAGATTACTGCATACGGATTAATCTGTAAGGATTACTCTATACGTAAAGATTCCTCTATAATAATTATTATTTTGTAAGTCCTCTATACTAATTACTCTATAAAGGAAACTCTGTAATGACTACTCTCTAAAGATTACTCTGTACGTCGGATTAGTCTGTAACGATGACTCTATACGTTACGATTACCCTATAAAGATTATTTTTTAGGGATTACTCTATACGGATTACTCTATAAAGATTTATTTATAAGAATTACTCTTTAACGATTACTCTATAAATATTCCTTTGAAGGGAATAGTCTTTAAACATTACTCTATAAAGATTACTCTACAAATGTTACTCTATTAGGAATATTCTGCAAGGATTACTCTATATGTAAAGATTACGGTAAAAAGATAATCTGGTAAGGATTACTCTATACGGATTAGTTTATAAGGAATCCTCTATCTTAGGATTATTTTAGAAATATTTCTTTTATAAGGAATAGTTTTTAAGCATTACTCTAAAAAAATTACTCTATAAAGATCACTCTATAAAGATAACTCTTTAAAGATTACTGTATAGAGATTAGTCTGTATAGATTACTTTATCAAGGCGTACAACTGATCACAGTTTTTGCACTTTTGACGAAAAAAGTGTAGTATAATATATTTTGGGAGAAAAGTATGTTTCTGTTAATAAGAACACACTCGGGAACTCCTTTGTGTTCCAGGCATATTTTTAAGAATTTAGTAAAGAACTTTGGAATTAGAAAATTAATTATACTTATTTATGTAATTTTTAAAAAATAAGGGACCAAAAATGTTTTTTTTTTTTTTAATTTTTTTAAAACTTTCAAATTTGACAATAATTTTCTCAAAAACTGTTTGATCTAGGAGCCTAATTTAAAAAGCAGATTAAGGAATGGATATTTGGCTTTCAAAAACCGGAAACAGAAATGATCTAAGTGTCCCGGTTATTTTTGGAGATTTTTTTTTAAACAATTCATCAAGACTTTGTTGAGCACCAACCTTGTAAATAGATGTTGAAAATATCTATTAATTTAAAGAGCACTTACTGGCATGTATACAGTTATAAGTATTCCGGTGATACAATAAATATTATATATATATATTTGCTTATATATATGTATTTAATTGTTTACCGCATGAGGTCTTTCCTATTTTAATAGATAGTATAGACAAGTTTGTATACTATACTGTATACTCGTATATACCGTATTTATATAGACCTAATCAGTTAAAGTTTATTAAATTTCCTGCTTGTTAATTGTCAATACATCAATACGATTTCAATTTCAAACACAAATAATATGCGAATGCCGCTTGAATTTAAATCAATTCTGAAAGCGCTTAAAACCGAAAAAAACATTAAATTGATTTAGTCATTATCATCATCATCATTATCATCAGTGGAATGAATATGTATCAAATAAATAAAATATATATGCATACATATTGTAGAATGTTACATGTTTACATACGAGTATGCATGTAAGAACTGTCAGTCAGAACTGATATGTAAGAACTGTATAAACACATTGGAAATTAATATTGATTGCTGTCTGATTTTGTACAATAATTTCAAACAATTATACATATTGTACGTACGCATATACATACATAAATATAGTATATGTATACGATAGTTAATAAGTAAGCAATAATACGCAAAGACGTACCTACATTTACAATACAATATGTGCAACTCATTGTTATACTTACTTTTATTGAATATTAATTGAGAATGGCAAAATATAGAAGTTAAAACGCATTCTGATGACTTACTTGAGCGCATCTGCATAAGGATACAACATCGAGATATGAGAAAATGCGTAGAAGGATTTCCTTTGGCAGTTGCTTTATAGGTTCATCATCCGAATCTGATGAACTGAGGAATGTTTGCTGGAAATTTAAAAAAAAACACATTCAATTAAAATATACGAATTCGGAAGGGGAGGGGGCAAAAAGAAGAAGAAGAAGAAGAAGGTACGAGTATAAGCATAATATTCAATTTAAGGCAGCAAATACGTATATTACATGCTCTAAGCATTAAGAGAAAAGTAACGATATTCACAGTAGATTTGAATGGAATTTTTGTTAACGAGATATGAGTTTCTAAACTAAGATATGTATGATATTTAGTAAGTAAGTAAGATATTTTCTGTAGAAAGTTTGTTGCCAAGCCTTCCAGGTGTTCACTTAGAGATGTTTTTTTTCCATTTTGTCCATATTTCGGTCTATATTTCTACTCCTTTAAACTCAAATCTACAAACCACAATGCGTGAATTAAGTAAAAAAGAAAAATCTTTAACTTATTCAGATAATTTTTTGGAGGCTTTTCCTTATAATTTCAAATTCTCAAGCGCCCCAAAATTGATATCAGTTTTTACAGAGGTTGAGTTTGAGTTTGAGCTTGACAATAGTTGAAGTAAACAATCAAAAAACAACAACAACAATAAAACCACAATAAAATACATTTAAAAAAATTGTACTTAAATGAGATTATCATCACCTTGAAAAGGGTTGAAGAAGCGAGTATTTAATGGCAATTATATAAATGTATGTAACTTCAAGAGTCTGAAGTTATCACACTAAAACCGATGCATACTGCAGTCTGCAGCGTATAAAATGTCACTTTACTTGTTCTTACCGACCGACCGACCGACCAAAACAATGATAAGAGGTGTTGTGGTATTGCTTAATTAGGAACAACAACAGTAACAACAACCACAATAACAGAACAATAATAAATTGTAATCATCACAATAATAATAAGCATAAAAACGTTGCTTGATTATCATCATTATTTATCAATGATAACGACAATAACAACAACAACAACATACGAAGTACTTAATTATTTAAATATTTAATCAAAAAAATATTTACGTTTTTATTTACCGTAATATGTATGTATCGTATTGCACAATGTGCTCGGTCGGTCGGTCGGTCGGTACATTCTGAAGTGTTTTTTGTTGCCGCAACAGAATTTGCGACGCCATTCGCCAACGGGGCGTACGAATTAACAGCTGACAGTTGAAAATAAAGAAAATCACGCAAATGTGATAAAGAAAGACTCCGTGGGTGAAGTACGATAGACTGAGTGCACTCAAAAAGACAGACTAGCAAAAAGATACATGTAGTATATAGCCGTTCTCTTTGAAAGCGGTCTGTAAGTGGTCCACTTCATGAACTTTTTTTGTGTGGTTTATACACATTTTCATAGAATTTAGACCAATTATACCAATCTTTGCAAAATCGATACAATTTTCAGAAAACAAAATATCCTTATTTATAGCCTCGAAATTAAAAAGATATTGATATTGATTGATATTGATTGAGATATTGTGCATCTTAGAGGGCTTTTGTTCTGTACATGGTTTTTGTTCGGACGATGTACATGGTTTTCCAATAGGGACGGGTCGATGTTGACAGTTGCCAACGCCTTTATCATTTAGACATGTTACTTAATCGTGTAGTTTGCCATTATTTGGCATTACTGACTAAATTATAAACAACAGATTTGACAGACGCCGCCGAAACAACATGGCCGCCACAGACTGTCTACATCAACCCGTCTCTATTGGTAAACACTTTAGAATATCTGACTTTTCCCGTGCTATGAAGGTAATATTAGCTTAATTAAAGAAATTACATTTTTCCAACCTTACACGACCTTACACTTTTGCTAAAAGTGTAATTAGGTGTGGTTGTTGTTGTTGCTTTAAATGCGAATAATAAATGATATATGTATGGTCTAAAAACAACCCTTCTAAAATTCGGTCAATATCATTCTTTGTGGCATGCCATGCCATGCCAGTAAACAAAAGTTTATCTCATGGCTTTCGAATTTCGAATCAATACGAGTAAAGCCCGTTAGCAAGGTTAAGCCGATTGATTTTGCCTTGATGTTGTTTGTTGTTGTGTTTGCATAATAAAATCCTTGTTTTGTATTAACTTAACACGTCTTTTATAATCGACGTCGGTAAGTGGGTGGGACGGAGGATGGGCGTGGATAGGAATGGACTGGTTTGTACTAAAACCTTAAAAAAGTAAGCAAAATTATTAGGGTACGATATTGTACGTACGAGTATGGTAATCGCAAGTAGTTGTTGTTTTCTAAAATTATTCTGACCTAACTTGAACATTTTCTAAACAAAAAACTTGCTCAAATTCTTGGAATTGTTCGAATAGTTTGACTTGTGAGTAACGTAACTTTAGCGGTGAGAAAATTTAAGAAAAACTTTCAAACTTTTTCCAACAAGTTTGTAATTTACTATTTTCTTTGAAATTCTTTGGAGTTTAGGAGTTATCTGCCTCAAATTTTAAAATGTGGAAGAGCTATGTATAGAGTTTCGAAGGTAGGCGAGGCGAGACCTCTTTTTTCGCAAAATTATAGTAGAATAAATAAATTGTATATGGGTTAAATATATATATTTTTTCCCATTCCATTCTTGCAATCAAACCAACCAACGATAAAGAAATAATTTATAAATAATTTATGATTTATTTATACGGGCTTGCTCTCAGAAGGAAGTAATAAAATTTTAATGATATTTTGAAAGAATAATCAAGAAAATTTGAATAAAGCCAGAAGCCAGAATGCAGGTAATATAAAATTTACATAAATTAAAAAAATAAATATAAAACGCTCTTCAAGGAATAAATTAAAAAAAAAAAAAGAAGAAAAAAGCTGAAAATATTAACAGACGAAGAAATTGCCAGAGCGCAGAACGAACAAAAAGAGTGCATTAGCACAATTTGTAAATATGTAAATATTTTTAAAAGAACTACAATAAGAACAACAACAACAACAACAACAACAACAACAACAAACAAACAAACAACTGGAATAACAATAAATGATGAAAACAACGCCAAACAACAACAACGTATACTAAGAAATACAACGTATAAATACAACGAAATACGACGCAGTATAAAATTGTGGAGATTATGGAGTAACGAGGCGCGTGGCGTCAAAGGTTTCGTCGTAAGTCAATAATGGATGGATGGAAGGTAGGTAGCGCACCGCAACGCACTTAAAGAGCTAAAATTAAGGAGAGATGTATGAATTCTCGTCAGTGAGTCATGCACGATTTTTGCTAAATGAATTTCGTAAATAATGGACAAATGTAGCGTAAATAAATAATAAAGAGGACGCGACAGTAACGCGTCACCTCTTTGTGAGCGCCCCCCTGAAGACGTCGCTACGACGACAGACAACCGACGCGTCGTCTGAGGTGCCAGCCTGCAATGGGAGGGGCAGATGTTATCAAGTGCAGAAAAGCAAAAATAAACAAAAAGTTACAAATCAAAAATAATAAAAGTCAATGTAATGAAGGCCATCCAGCCATGCAGCCGTCCATCATCGGTTGTTTATTGAAACAGCTGAGAGGATAAAATTACTCTCTATATGTGTGGCAATGTGCAACACTGCAAGTGCTACACAGCGGGAGGTTATTGTTAACAGAAACGGAGAGAGAGGGACAGAGAGAAAAAGAGGCACAGGGTGATGTACATGCCGCCTTATGTTTGATATTGACAATGACAGCGCATGATGAACTGTTAAGTTGGTTATATTTAAATGTCGCGATTGAAAATGAATTGATTGATTGATTGATTGATTTAGTTTGATGCGTCTTTTTTAATTTTTGTATTCGGTTGCAATGCAATGATTCTGATAAATGATGATTTACATATATCGAGTATATTTTCATTAATTTATTATATATAAGAAATGTTATTATTTAAGGTAGAAAATTTATAGTGCAATATTTACTGGTGTTTCTTCCATATCCTCCTCCACCTGCTGCTGCTCCTGCTCCTCCTCATCGTACTCCTCTTGTTCCTCTTCGGCCTCATCCTGTTTCACTAAATATTCCACCGACTGCGACTGTCCAATTTTATCACTTGCTGCTGCTGCTGCTGCTGCTGCAGTTGCAGTCACTACACTACTGCTGTTGCTGCCGTTGTCCGCCATGAAAGCGCTGGCAGCTCCTGCGGCCGCTGCCCTTAACAAATTCTTAGCCTTTTCAGCCGCTCCGGGAGCAGCCACCAGCAGAGCTCCGGTCACCGACGACGATGACAAAGACGAAGGCGAAGTCGAGGCTGCGGCTGATGATGACTGCGTCGATGAGGATGAGGCCGACAACGATGACGACGACGACATCGATGCATTTGAAGTCGATGCGGCCGAACGCCAAATCAAACCGCCGAGCAATGTTTTATTGTGACTGCTGTGGTTGCCATTATTGCTGTTATTGTTAGTATTACTGTTGCCGTTGCCGTTGCCGTTGCTGTTAATATTGCTGCTACTGCTGTTGGTGTTGCCAACTTGATTTGTGTGGCCATGATTGTTATTATGTGTTAAGCTCAGATTGAGGTTTAAATTATTTTTCGCATTATTATTATTGCTGGCAACATTCGAGGCGGCCAAGGCCACATCAGCAGTAGCAGCTGTTGCACCCTGAGCGCCCGCACCGATATCAACAATATCGTTCGAAGTGTTACTAAAAGTGCTGCTACTGCTGCTGGCGCAGAGCAATTCGGCACTGCCGCTAACGTCATTGTTAACAATATTAGCTGCAGCAGCGCTCATGGCGGTGATGGCACTACTGCTGCCACCGTCAATGTCACGATTGTAGCTGCCGCCCCTGCTGCCGCCGCTGCTGCTACTGCTGTCAAAGTGTAATTTATTTTTGATAAACATTTAAATTTTTATTAAATAAAATATTAATATTTTATATATCGCTTGATATTTTGTGAAGCAGAATTGTTGTTGCTATTGCTGCCGCAGGATCTTTTTCCGTTTTATTTTTTTCTGAGAGAACAGATAATTTATTAAAAACAGTAAAATATTTTCGCTTTTTACTTTGTTCACTTTTTTTCAAGTTATCGTACGCAAACTTATTTTTGGTGAGCACGGGCCATCATACCGGAAACGGAAACAACACAACGATGGCGCGACGACAGTGGCGACGGTCACGACGACTGCCACAACTATTTGCTACGACTAATGCAAGGCTCCGCGTCGACGCTGCAAAAGTTTGCTGCATTTCAAAAACTTTTCAACTTTGTTGCTTCAACTTTGCTGTTCTTTGCTGCTATTCATCACATTCTCATTTTCGCCGCATTCGCCGTGGATTTTGTTTTTTTATTTGTGTTGCGAAATTCGTTTATAATATTTTTTTTCTCACTTCAAATTACGATCAAATCACGATCCAGTTTTGTTGGCTGCGGTTCGGTTTCGGTTTCAGTTTCGGTTTGATTTTGAGCGCTGAGCGACTCACTGCGAAGCGTTCTTAACGAGAACTGCCGCTCGCTGTTGCTTCTGCTGTTCCTGATGCTGCTGCTGCTGCTGTTGCTGCTTGTGCTTCTGCTTCGAGTGGCGTTGGAGTTGTCAGAGCTTTTTTGCTCTATGCGCCATCATGCGAATGATGATAAGCTTTTGATTAAGGAATAGGAATATGTATAAGTATTCAAACACACACACCAAAACACATACCACCAGTTACACTCACACTCACTTAGACTCACACTTCCATACATTGTACATTCATCCATTGCAATATTGACAAATTATCAGCCTAAAGTGAATGGACGATTACGAGGAAAAGAGTCTCGACAGCGACAGCGACTGACGGAAAAGAAATTAAAAATATTCATTGAAAAATTAAAAAAAAAAACAAGAGAAGAAACAAAGAGAAACCGATCGACAGAAAGAGAACTGGTTCGATGCGCATTATTATTAATTAATATGTATAATTCTTGTTCTTATTTTCTTTTATCCCCGTAGGAAATTAGGTCGCTGTGCCTGACTGCTACCATTTACGACAACGTCAATGAAAAGTGTATATACAATATAAAAGAAAAGATGCCAGACGTGATAATGCATCAGGCTAACAAATGCCAATCAGGTAAATACAAGATCCAAATATCGTCTAAAAAAGCATCTACATAATAAAGCAAATCCTTATATAACACGCTTCCATCTATATCATCTGCTTGCTACTATACAAAATCCTAATACAGAATCCTTGCTAGAATCCTAGTAATTCTAGCTTAACGAGAATGAATATAGATTTTTGTTTAGAATGTAAAAATGTTTAAAAATACATATTTTCAAAAGAAAAATATTTTCTTGATAATATTCGTTGAATCATCGTTTAGTTTGGCCTTTGTCCAAAACACACCGGAATACAGGACAGCAGCTTAACGCAGGGTAGATAGACAGATAGACAGTTTATATACTTTATATTTATTGCAATTTATAATGTATACACATACATACGTAACGGGTGCGCAATCTTTTATGTCGGTATGTAAACATTAAATAACTTTAACATTTATCAACCGATTGACTTGAGTAAATATGTTTTTGAAACGTCACTTCAGTACAATTCAGTCGAAATAGTGACGCTGTACATTGTCGCAAATATTGTGGGGCAAGAACCACCGACTGACAGCACCATTCGTCGTTTGTTGTCAAATTTTGTTGAACACGGGACAGTGGGAGATCGTCGACATGACGTTTATCAACGCCCAAGACGTTTCAATAAACTGGTTAAAACCGTAAGAGAGAGAGAGTGTTGCTGATAACCCATATGTGTCGTATCGTCACCGCGCTCAGCATTTGCGCGTCAGTGGAACCACCTTGCAGCGCATTTTGCGAATAATGATTTGCATTTGTTTCCGTATAACGTGCAGTTGACTTAAAGAATATTGCCGACAAACCGTCGGCCACGACGCTTGGAATACAGCCAAACAGTGACATACCGATATAAAAGATGGCGCACCCTGTACATAACTGAGGAAACCGAGCACTTACTTATTTCGAATGAATGTAAAAGAAAATTAAGGTTTCTTTAGAAATTATTATTTGGGACAACTTTTTCTCTCCCATCTCTCTCTCTCTCTCTCTCTCTCTCTACCGCAGCATATTGTGCACGATCCACAACCATACACGACTTTTTCCTACGGGGATGCATTTGCATTTATGTACATATTTTTTCTTAATGGGGTAGTTGTTCTTGTTGTTGTTATGGTTGTGGTTGTGATGGTATGAAATTCTCTCGCGCAAATAAGAAAATTAAATAAAAAATCTTACTGCAGAGAAAAGAAGAATATTCAGTTTTAATTAATTATGTCTTATTTCATTCAATGCGCCTCACTGTTTGTTTATTCCTATTTTTACTCACACTCTCATGCACTCTTTTTCTTCCCCTCCCTCGCTTTCTCTCTCTTTCTTACTCTATCTCTGTTCATCATATCTAATAAATAATCATTGCCTTTGACTTCCTTCATAACTTGCCAGTTGATGATATTTTTCTTCTTTTTCCTCTTCTTCTTCCTTGCCTTTTGCTTGCAGTCGGTTCTTCCTAGTTGAGATTACATCTAGCATGATGATGCGTTGTCGCTGAAACGACGCATGTCAACGCAATGAACGCGTACGCAAAGAAACCTTGTGCAAGAAAAGAAAATCAAATCAAAGAGAGAGAAAACCTTAAATTATGCGGCTTACAAGATACTTAAAGTCATATTTTCTTTCTGTTTCTGTCTGCTAAGGTTGGTGGTTTATGGAAATGACATGAAAAACGAATGAAATTTAAAATTAGCTAAAGGTCGTGGCAGAGCTCGTGACAAACCGTCACGAAAAGTCTAAAAATTAATGCATGGCGGCGACAGCAGCAGCAGATGAACGGAAATGTATGAATAAGAGACAGGAGAGGACAGGACAGGATAGGAGAGGCGTGGCGCGTAGGCTGAGAAAATATGTACGTGCTAAAAATAATGCTGCCTCTCGCACAAATATCAAAAAACAAAAAAAAAAA
This sequence comes from Conops quadrifasciatus, assembly GCA_949752815.1. Classification (NCBI taxonomy): domain Eukaryota; kingdom Metazoa; phylum Arthropoda; class Insecta; order Diptera; family Conopidae; genus Conops; species Conops quadrifasciatus. The sequence continues at coordinate 9,955,017 of OX457077.1, read as the reverse complement.
CCAGAAAAATAAATTCAAAAACGTTCTCTCCAGTTTAGGAATTAAAACGGGCCCAAAAAAATCGAGGTAACGCAACGAGATGTCATATATTTAAACATACTGATAAAGATATTTACACACTGAGCAAAAATCTGTACGATTGATTCGTTTATCGATTTTTGCAAGGGCCAAGCATATTTTTTGGCCCGTAAATACAAAAACCTACTACTTACAACCTTCAAAGAGTGTTGGTTAATCTTTCTTTCTACGATTATATTATTTTCATCAAAACGTTTATCAAATATATACATACGTATAAAAACAACTAAAAGGAAATTTAACACAAAAAAAAAACTCGCTGTTACAAAGAATAAAAAACACAAAAAATTCTACAACAACAACAAGATGGCAAAAAGGCAGTGAGTGGCAAAATAAACAATAGATACATACTCGTAAAATCTTGGTACAATTGTCATTAAAGAGATTTTCAATAACGATAACCAAACATAAAATCAACAACAAATCACCATCATCAACAACAACAGCTACAGCAACAACAAAAGCAGCATCAGCAGCAGCAGCAGCAGCAAATGAGGCTAATGATGCAAATAATGAACAAATAATGTTTATATAGCCCGAAAGTGGCACACGTCTTCAATATTTTACATGTAGGCACATAAAACCTTTAGAAAAAGTAGAAATCAAATTATAAAAAGATTTCATTCATTCATTCCACTTTCCGTGAACAACGAGCGAGAAATCATCATAAATTAATCAATTTATTTATAGATTATTTCTTAACAATTTCTTCAAACGAAGGAAGTCGAACGAACGAGTCGAACAATCAGTTTAATGCAATTTCATTTCATTTCATTTTCTTTTTTTAAGATCTTTGCCATGTTATTTATGTACATATATGTACGATACCTTGAGCGGCTACATGTATGCAAATAATACAATACAATTGAATAATGTTCATACAAAGGCTGTTTTTAAAAGGTACTTGATAATGATGATGATTATGCTGATGATGACTATGGGTGGAAAAACTCTTTTCTATAACCGCAACATTTAATATGTTGAAGTTTCGATTAAATGGTTTTGGTTTAGGCTTTCGAATATCGATCAAGTGTGGTCAAGTGTTTCCATACAAAACTAGTTTTATGTGGTGTTTCCATAAAGCTGCATTGCTTCGGTTTAGCGCAAAACTGGTTTTCACAGCGAAATCATTAAAACAAGCAATTAATCTCCATTGAAATTGTTGTTGTTAGTTGAGCGCAAAACCAAAAAGATTTCTTTAAGTTTTAGCAGTTTTCAATCCTGTTTCGAAGTTCGAAATAGTAAACGCCACAGCCTTGTCTCTTTCTATAGTTAACGGTAGGTGGTAGAAAGAGACAAATATTGTACACAAAAATATTCTGTCCAAATTAACAAACTAAATAAAATATTGGTTTTGCATACAACAACAACAGCAGGGAGGCGAAAACCAGCAAGCATTGGTTTAGGCTTTCGAATATCGATCAAGTGTCGTCAAGTGTTTCCATACAAAACTAGTTTTATTTTTGGTTTTGCTGGTTTTCGCCCCCTGCGCGTTTTGTTGTTGTTGTAGGCAAAACCAATTGCTTTATTTTGTTTTTTAATGTTGACAGAATAGTTTTGTGTATATTTATCTCTTTATCAATATTTATCTCTTTCTATCATTAATAACTAAGGAAAGAGACAAGGCTATGGCGTTTAATATTTCAAACTTCGAAACAGGGTTGAAAACTGCTAAAACCATTAATCTTATTGGTTTAGCGCTGAACTGACAACAACAATTTCTAAGAAATTTCTGCTTAAAAAATCGTATTGTATCATGCGGATTAAATTGCACGAGTATCATGCAATTATTCTAAAATATGTTTAAATGAAAAAGACATAATTTCAAAACCGAAATGAAAATGAAAATGAAAATCCAACTAATGAACTTGTTCTTGACCAAAAAAAAAACAAAAAAACAACAAATCCTCCCACACAAACACGCACATCCACCTCTTCTTCTTCTTCTTCTTTTTACAACACCTCCACAGGTCATCATTCATATATTTTTTATAATTACGACGGTTGTATCGCGCTACCGTAAACGAATCGAATCAGACGTATGTACATACATTCATTTGCACAAGTTTGACGACCTCGCCCATTTCACAATCCCATTTGAAAGATTCACACACACAAGCACACGCACATACATATTAAAAAAAGTGTGCAAAAACAATAACAAAAACAGAAACGACAACGAAAACAAATACAATACTACCAACGCTCTAGAGCGCTTGATTGTTTTGGTGGTTGGCCGACGTTGGTCGTTGGCCGTTGGTCGTTGGTCGTTGGTCGTTGGTCAGTGGATGCATGGATACGATACGGTGGTTCTGCACTTTTCTTTGACTTTACACAGCCGTCATCGGCTGCGTCGTCGTTGTGCCGTCTTTCGCCGGCGTCAAGGCGAAACCAACAAAAAGCGATTACCCTCATTCTGGGGAGATTGAACTTGATGTGTTCTGGTGTGTGGCAGTCGGATGGTGGATGGTTGCTAACCGTCGTTGGTTCGTTCGTCTCTCCGTCCCACTGTGCGGCCATGCATCCGTCGCTTCTACGGTCATCACTGCTTAATGATGTGTTGGACGGTTGACTTGTGTTCGCGCAACAAAGCGATGATGTCTTTATGCGCGCCAGTGTTGATGCTTCACTGGAGAAACACAAACACAAACACACATACACTCTCGACTAGCTTAAGAAATCGACCACTGTTCGTTTGTACGTTCGCTGCGCACTTTAGAGAAAATCTAAAATCTAAATTGCATAAAACCTAAATAAATGCGATTAGCGGTTTTCTTTTAATTAAAATATGTTCATAGAATTTAATAGTCATGCAGCGAAAATGCACAAATACTTAGGTACATACATACACACATGAATTATAAAAGGTAAAAAACAACAAAGAATTTTTTTGTTTTTTTAAGAAACTTCTTTTGCATGGAAAATGTTTTGTCAGTCTATTAAACATTTAGGCTCGATCGTGTAAGCAAATACAATAAATTATACGATAATAATGAAATATTGTATACTTCAATAACTTTCAAAAAAAAAAATTATAGATTTCTAAATTTATTTGAAACTACACAAGGTCGATCAGATTATACTTTTTCATATTCATATTCGTTCTAGAGTTATCAACTTTTTCCACAAAGTGGTTTCAGTTTCGGTTTAGGCTTTCGAATATCGACAAGTGTCGTCAAGTGTTGCCATACAAAACTGGTTTTATTTTTGGTTTTGCTCGGTGGGTTTCGCCCCCTGCACCTATTGTTCTTGTTGTAGGCATAACTAATGTTTTGTTTTGTTTGGTAATTTTGTGTACAATATTTAACTCTTTCTGCCTACCATATTAACTATAGAAAGAGACAAGGCTATGGCGTCTAGTTTTCGAACTTCGAAACAGGGTTGAAAACTGCTATAATCAGAAATTTTTTTTTAGTTTTGCGCTGAACTTAGAACAACGAGTTTTCAATGGAGTTTTATTGATTTTATAATGGTTTTCGCTGCGAAAACTAGTTTGGCGCTAAACCGAAGCAAAACCGCGCGTATGAAGACATTATATAAAATCTGGCGTGGACTGAAATTTGGACCCACGCTTAAAACCCAAAGTTAGCCATTATGTGATCTTTCTTCTGCTTCTATTCTGATAATCTTTTATATTCTTCCAAGTTTACCATCTTAATTATCATCATTCGAAATTTGAAAAATAATGGATAATGATTTAAAAAATGACAAAAATGAATAAATTACTGCTTGAGTAAAAACCGATTGGCACATTATTACCATATAAAAAAAAGGTAAAGGCAAAGAGCACAAAAACGAAAAGATATATGTATACTGCTTACTTAAAGAAACAAAAAAGACAAGAAAGAACAGACAAAAAAAACACACACATTAAAGGTTGTTACTCATAAAACAAGCAAACCAACCAATCAACCAACAATCTTTAGTTGAAATCAATAGGAAAAGCATTAGCAACAGCAGCTGAGCAACAATTTCTTTAAAGGACTCGCAGTAAAAGAATGAAGAACGACTTTGGTGCGCGTGGAATCGAACTTAACGAAACATGTATTTAAGTTTCGTTAAGTTCCAGTTTTATACACACTCCATCATCACCATCATTATCATTCTCATTATCATCCATCCAATCAGGTATTATTAATTCTTTTTGTTAAGTTCATTGCCTTAAGATTAAACAGTTTCTTCTTCTTCTTCTTCGCCTGTTTTAATTTGCTCTCTCTTTTTTCTTCTCTTGCCTTGAGTTGTTAAGTATTCGTCTTCCTCTTCATCTTTGTCTTAACAAATTCAGTTCAGTTTTCAGTTTTTAGTTTCAGTTTTTTTTTTGTATCTACTATGGTTTCTTTCATGTTATTTGTACCCATAAATATGTATAGATTCTTTAATATACCATGTACAAACAGGGTGCCGCGCATATGATGCGCCTTCTGATAAAAGATAATCGTATTGTACTTCTTTCGAAGGTTTAAGCCTGAGCTATAATATACTGCAGCCGGCATAAGCTACTGTCAGAATTCAACGAACTTCATGTCAAACGCTCTTTCATGTTCCGTTTCTTGTTCCGGAAAGTGCGCTTGGTTTCGCTCCTTGCTTAAGCAAGCAAAATTGAACGAAATTTTAACGAAACTTGCTTCTGCACAACATAAGATAGTTCCGACATACTTGGCTGGCAAAATCATGGATATTCGCAATTCACAAGGCCCGGCTTTAGGCAAAAGAAGAGACTTAAAATGAGGGGAAAATGCACTATAAGAAATCCACTTTTTTTAATTCTATATTTTTGTCGCATATGATGCGCAACACCCTGTACATGTACAATATGTATTAACATTACAAATATGGCATTAAAACCGGGAATAAGACAAAAGCAGCACCATTTAATGGAAAGAACAAATACCACAGAAAATGTCTTGATTTTAACAAGAAAGTGCTGTTATTGCAGAATGCATAATACCAAGTTAGAATTATGTAATACCGGAGGCAGTGGCGTAGGCGTCGTAAATGGCGGGTCGTAATAGTCTATTGTTATTGGCGGGGATCATTTCAACTGGGAAAATTTTAGATGTCGGTATAATTTAAACAAATAAATGCAAAAATCAATGAATATATAAGCAAAATATAGTAAAAAAAACGAAGTGAAAGGACAAATTTCTTCTCGCAAGGGGTTTGGTCCCCTGGAGTTTCCCCCCCCCCATTTCCTCTTAATACACCACTGATATGAGATACTGTTACTAACAAGAGCCTTCTTGAAATCGTAGACGTTGTTTATCAAGCGATGAAGCTTTATCAAAGTGATGATGATGACGGAAAGGGGGACAGAGCCAGCGATTATGATCTGATCGAGTTTTTCAGAAATCGGGGGGCAAATGCTGTAAGATTAAAGAGGAAAAAATTGTCGTGGGATTTTAAGGAAATCTTTTGTGGAATAAGAATTTTATTTTGCCTTCTGATTTATGAGTTTACAGAAACGGGCTCGCAACACGCAAAGGAAAGGGGGTTTCTTTACCCCATAGAAGTAAAATCAACAAAAACAAAGAGAAGCAGTTAAAATCGAAAGAATGTCGTGACAGCAAATGAAGCAGTTGCTGTCAATAAATATCGTATTGTTATTACGAGATTGTTTACGTACCTACAGGCGACTGTGTGTGCATAATAAATTGATTTACGGACAAAGGTAGACAAAGATAAGGTTAGCAGGACGATGACGACGACGGCAAGAGGACAATACCTTTCAACGATAGTTATGTACATACGTCGAAACCATAACATAACATAACAAACGTAAAAGAAAACCAAGTAATAAGTTAATGAAATCGAATAAGAAAACCATACGAAAGCAAACAAAAGCAATTACTGATTGAATGAGTATGTATTTGCTCAATTAACAAATGCTTTGTGAAAATTAAACGAAGCCATAAAAGGAAAAAAAAAGGAATGACAAAAATTGATTTGAATAAAAAGTACGTAGGAGTAGGAGGACCGGGCGTGCAGCCGTCCATCCGAGGAGAAAGAAGCAGGGGTTAAGGGGTTAAGGGGGGTCAAGGCCGCCATATTCAGAAGAGTGGCGCTCTACCTCGACTTGCCCCGAAATTTTTAACATTTTTAAGTTAAAAAAATATATAATAAAATTAAAATTAAAATTTAATTCTGAGATTCAAATAAAGTAATTTCAGAAAAACTTGAAATTACTAGAATTCAAGTAAATAGAAAAAATTGAAAAATGGCAAAATGACTTGTTACATGAATCAACAAAAAAAAAAAACCGAAAAAATATAATATTCGTGAGACAATAATTAAGGAAAATTGTACGATAATAAATCGTTTGCGAAACTATGTAGAATAAGTTTTGAATTCTTTTTCTTCTTTTGGCCAAGAATGAAATTAACACCATGCACATGCTACGATACTACGAGTATGACAACGTTACAAAATTAACTTAACTCTTCCTTGATCTTTTACGGTTTCTTTTTAAGGGTTTGTTTGTTTGTTTGTTTGTTTGTGCTCGCCTGACAACGGTCAGTACAAAAACAATAACCAAAGCACAAAACAACAAAAGACAGAAGACCGAAGACAACACGCCGAAGCTGCGAAAGACAAGTTTGAAACTACAAAAAGGTAACTTTCTTTCTTTCTTTCTTTACATTAGACTAATACCAACCAAAAAAAATTCTACCATCATCAATTGTAGCAACAAAAGTGCCTTTGTTTGGCGGGCATAGCCACCCGTTGTGCGACATCTAGGAATTACTTGAATTTGAATGGCGAAAGGAAAATGAATGAATCTGCGAAATCCATCTGCGGTGCAGCAGGAGGATTCCATAAGTGGGACCGGCGATCCGGCACTCAGTGAAGCATTGCCATAGATGCCAGCGGAGTGAAGAATGTTGCACCACAAAGCTGCATGCAAAATAGTGTGCAAAAAACAAGCTGGCAGAAACGTTGGTGTTTTTATATCATACATAAATATATACCATACGTAGAAAGGTACATATACATATGTATGTATGCCATTTAAACAGTTAGAGCATGACAAGAAAAGCGCGCCGCGCCGCTTCCACAAAGAGTACTCTCCTACGGTAATTAAAAAAAAAACGTATACTCAGCAAAAATTTGTTGCTAAAAAGATATTGGTTGCTCTCTTCAAAGTTTAAACGGAGTAAAATAATGCTATACCGCCTCGGTGCATACGATCATACGATACGATAATTCGGTAGCTCTAATGATATTCAATGATAATGATATTCTTTTTTGCTCTCTCTCCCTTTCTCCTTGCTTCAGCCTTTCTGCCTCCTCCACCAGCCTCTCTCTCTATCTCTCTCTCTATCTAGCATTCTTTTATACGCTCCAATAATAGTTTCATTTTTTTTTTTGCTCAATGCTCTTGCTATTTTCTCTGCATTAAATTTTATGTTCTCTTGGGTTAATTCGTATTAACCCAAGAACTGCTTGAGAAGTCTCGAAGGCTTGTTTAAGACGTCTTGAAAGTTTCTGGAAAGTTTTCTGCGCTGCTGAAAACATTGCCACATATGCTTACGATAGCCACGGTTTGATTCGAAATTAAATAAAAGCACTGCATCAATACAAAAATGTTGCTATGTCAGTTTCGAATCATTAGAGACGTCTCATGCAGCCCTCTAATTCGTATTCAACTCCATTCAAGGGTTAAAAAAGGGTTAAAATATTGTATTACAAAAATTATTCTCTTTTTAAAACTCTCTTTTATTAAACTGAATAAGCCCAAAAAAGCAGAGAGAAAAAAAAAACAATATATGTACATACTAAAGGTGTGCCGTCGCGCCCATCATGAGACTATTATATCATTTTGTAAAGTACATGTTTTTTTTTTTTGAGAAAAATCAACGACAAGCGAAAAAATACCAACAAATTATTCAAGTTTTTTACAATTCACAAAACACGATATGTACTTTATTTGATTTTCCAAAAAGAAAAAAAAACAAAAAAATTAATTGTTTCAGACCGTTTTTTTTGAAGGAGTGCGGAGTGCATAAGTACTATCGAAATCACCGCGATCAGAGCAACAACAACAACAAAGGCAATACGTATGAAGTAACAACGAACAAACAAACAAACAAGCAAACAAATAAGAAAAAGAGGTGTGTTTATGTGCACACACTGGATTCAAAATAGAAAAAACTTGCTCCACACTACAAAACAAAAAAAAAGACCAACATTGCAGTACGAGTATTTCAGTATACAAGGGGAGAAGGGGCAGAAAGTAACCACAAAAAAGTATAGTATGTAGAAAGAGCAACAAAAACTATAGAAAAAAAAACGATCACAGAAAAGCTATAAAGGATTCCAACAGAGAAAAGAATAATGTAAATGCAGTTATAAAAATTTATATTTTTAGTTATTTAATTTTCTAATAATAATGTAAATTCAGTTATAAAAATTTTTATTTTTTAGTTATTTAATTTTCTGTGGTGTGTTGTTGCAATTTTAAAATAACTTTTCGATTTAAATTGAGATTTTTGTCTATCATTACTGTTTCATTACTGAGAACCATACACACACCAAACACAGCCTTACTAAAGCCACATGCATGCATTTTCGTCACTGATTCGTGGCTGTTTCGTCTTGAGTACATTTAGATGTTGTTTCCATTTCTCTCTTTCGAATTATCTATCGAATTATTTTCCTTAGTAATCAATCATATGAAAATTATGTGAATTTCTGAAAATTATTTGCAAATACTTAAGATTTTTTCGAAAAAAAGCAAAAAAAAAAACACAAAAATGGAAAAATAGGTTAAAGAATGAGGATAAATTTGGCAACAATTACAGAAATCGCTTTCGCTTGTAAACAACGCGCAGGAGCAGCGCTGAAAGCGAGAGAGAGAGAGAGAGTGTATGAGTGGAGAGAGGAAAAAATCTACAGCGAGTGGGAGAGAGGTCGAGAGTGCTGTAAACTGAGAGTAAATTGTGAAAATAGTTCAAAAGCAACAACTACACACGAAAGCGTTCAAAGTTCAGCGCTTTTAATGATTTTTTTAAAGCAATTTATAGGCAAGCAGCTCGCGTAAAGCTACAATCAATACTTTAAAGAAATATCTATACTGTGTGTACTGACTGCATGCAAACAAGATTTCAATTTGAGAATGCGGATGTGTGTGTGTGTGTGTGTGCGCACCTCTACAACGATGTAACACAACAATTTTTCTGTTTTTTCTCTTGGCTTTTTTTTTCTTTTTCTATTTCTGTTACGGTTTTTTTTTTAAATTTGTGGCAATGTTTTTCAGCATTGTTTGAACTAATTTTCATGTCATTTAGTCAATTACTCGTAAATAAATTTCAAGCACGCTGACAAAATCCAACTACATACAATCGCACACATTTAAATGACAACAACAAGAACAACTACCACCAATCGCCGCCTCTCCCTATCAACACCACATTTCCCTCCCCCCCACCTTCTGCAACACTCTAAACAACAGTGAATATCACTTAAATTGAATGCAGTAAAAATAAATAAATAAATATATCTCGTTGTGCATTTTCAAAACATTCACCACACCACAAGAAAGAAAACAGCTGATGACGACAATACAAAAATTATATGCAAGGTGGTATCATCTGTGTGTGTGTGTGTGTGGCTACTGTTTCTGGGGCAGGCGGACTATCGGGCACGACACGTAGAATAAGGAAGCAATCACATCGCAGCAACGATATAACATACAACGATATTCTCCAATTCTTTGCGTGTACATCTTTTGATAGATATTCATTCTTTGCACTTTAAAATGTCATTGCTTAAGACAAACTCTTTCGCCAGAAATTAATTAATTTATTCTGCTTACATCAAATCGAATCAACGTTGCAATATTTCACATTATTTCATTTTCATTTTCTCACACTCACGACGAATACATAAAATTTAAATATATCTTAGCACTTTTCAGCGACTACAGCAACCACAATGATGGCGGCGACTACGACTTTAGCGACGGGACGGTGTCATCGACAGTGGCTGTGACTGTGAGTGACTACGTATGAACAACCACGAACCACGGACTACGAACAAACAAATTGAATATTACTGCGACGACGGCGACGACGACGACGACGACAGCAATTCTTGCAGCGTCAAACTTCAATGACGTTTCAACGAATATTAACCAGAAAAATTATAACCACTGTCACCAGAAACCTGACAGATACTCAGCAGATACTTGCAAAAGTCTTAACTGGATGACTTCCATGCTGTTGCTGTTGCTTTAGTTGGTGTTAGTGTTAGTGTTGGTGGTGTTGAGGTTGATATTGCTCTTGCTGTTGCTGTTGGTAGGATACTGTTCGCTCGCTATTACACATTTTTTCAGTTTAGTCAAGTTGCTCCAACTTTTTTCTGCTCATTCTGAGGAAACCAAAAAATGCTATGATTGAAAATGTTGCAACATGACATAACAACAATAACGACAACACAAACACCCGAACGGGGAACAATAACAGCAACAACAACAATAACAAAAACAACAATTGAACTTGATTTGAGAGCAAGATTTACTCGAAAAGCTCTAAAATGCACTGTAACAAATTTGTGACAGCCTTTACTCTCTTTTTCTCGCTCTCTCTCTCACTCTCTTTTTATACAAATCTGTGTAGCTTTTTAGAATATGCACAATAGATTCTTTAAATTGGTTTTGCTTGCAATCTGAATGCTATTCAGATGAGATTGTGCAATATTCATTAAATAACTCTCATCATCTCTCAAGCAAAAGCAACAGACACACTCTGCACACTTCCTGGCTAGATATAGAAAAAAATAACAATTAGAAATGTTTTATTAATGTATTAGGACTGAATTTCACTTGGATTAAAGTTACAATAAGAAAATATATTTTCTTAAACCAGAAAACGGCAGCAAAGACTCTTTATACACACGTAGTACATCACATCGTTTGAATTTGTTAAAAGAGTAACATAACTAAAAAAAACGTTTACAATTGATAGATGGATATTATTAAACTTTTCGAGATATTATCGTCTATCATTTACTTATTACTCAGCATTTTTTTAAGCTTAGGACATAAGAGAAACGATCCATTAAATTTAAATATTTATAATTCCATAAAATGAACCAGAGAATATAATTCTAAGCAAGGAAAATATCATTTCAAGCTTTTATAATAGTAAAATATGCAATATAGAGACAAATAATTGCAAAACAAGCATGCTCAGATATGCAAGAAAAAAATTAAAAAGGTTTGAATGTATGTATTGTACTCGTATATTATGTATTTGGTTTACTTTTTATTGCAATTAAAGAAACTATTAACAATCATGTGCTTTTAAACGTTTTCAAATAAAAAATGTCCGCGTCAAATGTTTCATATGTAAAAAAAGTTTGCTCCACCTCAGTGCTCCTTACATTTTACCAATACGAAATTTTTAAAATATGCCACAAAACCGAAAATATGCAAAATAAGCAACAAAATATGCAAGCAGCATGCACATACTTAGAATTATCTTCTCTAGTAATTAATCGAAAACTTTAAATGCTTCGCCAGACCTAAATTATATTCTATTTTACATATACTAATTAATATTTCTAGGCATGGTTATAAATATCTTTTCTTATATTTTGCAAAATCTTCTATTTCAATGTTTTTTTTTAATGATAAAACCATTAAAATTTGTCAAAGCAAGGAATAAAATAAAAAAGATTTATATTATTTTTGATTTCCTGAAAAAAATAAATGCAATGCATCTTTGGCCTTATCAATTAAAACCAGTTGAGCACTTAGTTCTTTTGAGTGTATTTAAATACTCTTGCAGGAGAACAATGTGAGAGCTACGTGTGCCTTTAGTACATCAGACAATGAGAGCGGGTCAACAGTGGGACAGAGTAGAGAGGGCGAGTGAGCGAATTAGAATAAAAGTAAATAAATAGAGCCATGGAATAAAAAATAAAAAGAGCCATGGAGAAAAAGTTGACTAGCAGCAAAGCAGACCATTTTAAAGCCCACTCCACTCCAAAAACCACAACAAGTCAGCGTGTTGGAGCGTTTGCATTCTCAGCAAGAGCACAACCAGCACCAACAGCAGTAGAAGCTGGTTGTCGAGGTTTCTCTCATATGGGTTTTTTCCTTTTTCCAAAACTCAAACTGGTTACTGTTTATTTTTCCTAAGATTTTTGCATGTAAGCGAATTTATTAATTTCCGGGTGCATTGACGACGGACATGTAAAAGAAAAAAATACGAGTAGGTTTAAAGACAACGACATACGTATGTAATTCTCTAATACGGCCAGTCTAGCCTGTAGCCGGTCTCTACTTTTAACCGAAAATTACAAAAGAGTGCAAACGCTTAAGCTTTTAAGTAAATAAGTAATTTCTAATGAAGGCATCGCTCTTAGTCTTCAGCATAAAAAGCAAAAAATGGCATATTTTTCAACTTTTTAAACTGTAAAGGACTTGCAGCTGCTTTTATTCCGAATGCATAGAAACAGTAACCGATTTTGAGACGAACGGAACGCAGATGAAAGCGACTACATGAAAAGGGCTGCTAGTTTCGTTACGTGTTTTTATGGAAACTCTGATATCAGTTTAAGCATCAGATAAGTTTTCAAATATATTTACTGTTGTATGCATAGCATATCATATGAAGCAAAATTATCTATCGAATCTATCGAAAAAATTGACTCATTCGGATCAAACGACCTCGTAAAAATTCTTTCCTATTTATTATCGTATTTTTTGAAATATTTAATTTCTTTAAATGGAAATATTATATTATTAAGAGAAAAACTTAAATAAAAAGTCCATAATCAAGAATGATTAATAATACAATAATAATAATAATAATGGCACAATTTGCATTAATAATTATTTTCTGAGTGTTCGACGCTCTTGTTGTTTTTGTTAATAGATTTTAATGCAGCTTAACGTGATAATAAGAAAACTTCATATTTTTAATAAGAGTAAATACATTTGCTGTAAATTTCACAATCTATTTACATACGAGTTTTATCTAACACAATGAATAACGGTCTGTCTGTCTGTTTGTGAGTTTAAAATTGATATTTCCATGGAAAATAAAACCAACAAGCAAAGCTATATAACATTGAGAAAGACACTCACTCACTATTAACGTTAATTCCATTAACGTATGTCTTTACATCCTCCTATTCCTTTATCCTTAGCATAGACCAAAAGAAAACAAAAAAGGTCTACACAGAGAAGTTAACAACCGTATTATCAACGATAGTCAAATTCGTCTGCCTCTTTTTAGTCTCAAAACCGTGTTGACTGTTTTTCAGTATACTTAGACGATTTCTTCTCGACGCGGTGGGCAATACGAAAATATAAAAATGTTAATGAACTCATAACAATGAAAAAAAAAATTGAAAAACTTTGTTTTCATTACTAGCGGCTAAGAAGTACATATTTATTAATCCATCGTACGTACATTATTGTGAATTTACATAAGAGAACATATTATAAACGGTTAGACTAATGTAATTAATAAATTTCTATAATCAGGAAAAACTTCAGTTATTACCACATAGTTTTTAATAATTTATTTTATTATTAATTTGTGATTATTATTGTCACTGCAAGTTAAGAACCAGAAATAAAATGCAAGCGAAAATAGATTTTATTATATTTAATTAAAAAAACACAAAACAATAATTTAAACCTTTTATAATTTTTTTATCAAAATTACACTATTATGGGTATATGCTATTGTCTTCATTTACGACCTGTTTTTTCGTTATAGTTTCGTTATAATAATACTAATAATAAAAACAAAAATTTTACTTCAACGCAAATAAATGTTCATGCACGAAAGCATGAACATGCGCGATTGTTTCTTCGTTTATACATATGTTTCGCAAATTATACAGTATCTGTGAAGTTATAGTTTGTCATTATCGAGTCACCACAATCGGTTCAATTGAGATTATGCAAATATATAACATTTTTCAATATTCTCTCAAAACTGAACGCCTGACTGCCATTTCTAAAGGTTTTTCATCGTTATTAAAAGGTAAGCATTTACATTTATGTATCTATTATAATAAGAAAATTCCCTTGCTCTTTTGTTTTTGTGTTTTAATCAAAGCAATCAATTTCTGATCAAATCTTTAACAGTTATTCTATGGAATTTTTTAAAATATCATGTTGTATGCATCTAATTAAATCGGTGCTGTGATCAATTGAAAGAAAATTTCCAAGGCTCACATACTCGTATCTACAATATTAATATATACATATTTTTAATATTTCAAAAAAAAAAAACACGTTCAGCAAATTATGTATTTTCGGTACTTAAGAATATATTGAAAGGTCTGCCTTGCCATAAAATATTTATAAGAAAAATTTAAAATTTAAACTAAGGATGCTCCTACACTCAGAAAAAAATAGCAACGTAAAATCAAATAATTTTTTATTGATTTTAAGTGGCTAGTTATTCACATGAAATACTTTAAAATAAAGTAGAAATATTTAAAATCAAATATGAAATACTTTGTTTTTTAAAAGTAAAAATGCTGCAACTTTAAAATAAAATATGTTCAATATAATTGAAGTCGCATATTTTAAATGTAAGTTGGCACCACTTTAATTTGAAGTTTAACGCTTTTAGTCTGGAATTTAATGCGTTGCATCTTTGAAATAAAATAGTCAATTTTTGAGTTGAAGTGTGAAGTGCGTACATAAAAGTCAGTTTGGGTTTTGTCGTCAATGAGAATAAATGTGCTGTGAAACATTTTTATATTGGAAGTAATGGAGTATGTGAATACTTTTTGCGACGTTAATGAACTAGAATCGGGAAGTTTTATTATTTTACAGAACGATGAATCTAATTGTGAAGATGATGTAAAGTTAAAAAATTTGTTGGTGAAATTTGAGTTAGGCTCGCTGTTCATAGTTTTAAAATGTATGTAATCTTTTTGATGTCGCAGTTGCGCAATCGAATTGCAAATTATCGTTTTATATGTTTACTTTAATTACTTTTAAGTCCTTGAAATATTTGTCAAAAGATGACATTAGAGACGCAATTGAAAACATTGCATTGAGAGCTGAGTTCCGAGAAAAATTGTTCGCTTGGAGAAAATCCGAAGTAAGTATTAAGAAATATATATTTAATAATTTTTATATTTAACTAGATATATATGTATTATTTATATTTTATTATTTGCCACTTTTTATAAATTATAGTATAACATTGATGACGAAACATTGTCCCTCAACTCCAGAGTATGTTCCTGGCTCAAAAGGTGTGTTCCTCATTCTGCACAAGAACCGTGTTCATCAAATAATTCTCCGTCCGCTTTCGCTGCTACTAAATTGGTATTAAATATAAAAAACTTTTCTATATCGCATGTGAATGCCAAAAAATTTATTTCTAAAGCTTATCTTCGATCCTAAAGGAAAGTTCAAGAGGCAGAAATATTTTAAAAGCCTACGAAGACTATTCACGCTTAGAGAGCAATCAGAGAGAAGAAGTCATAAAATTAATAGTGGAGGAGGCGAATTGCAACAATATAACTATTAAAACATCTGACTATCCTGAATTACTGGATCAAATTATTTCAATATTTCCGACTGAATGTGAGATGAAGGTAAGAACTTTGCTCTCGTTTTATACTATTTAATTCAGATTGCTTCCTCCAGGAATATTACTTCATACCACGACAGGGAAAAAAGAATCCTAGTGGAAAACTATATTGCAAATACACTAAAAATTGATTTTGGATCACCATTCTCTTTTTGTCAAGCTATATGGATCTACTCTCAAACCAAAGCATCATTTTTTGGTACATTATCCTCAAGCTATAAAAACTTGTGGACCTTTAAAATATTCTTGGGTAATGCGCTTTGAAGCAAAACATAAAGAAGCAAAAGCTTACTTCAATACCATATCGTCCAGAGTAAATCCATCATATTCAATCGCATTAAAGTCGTCAATAAAATTTTATAATTCCCTCTTAACATATGAAGATGGGTTCCCGGCAAATTTTGACAAAAATTTGTTTTCAAATATGAACCTTAAAAAAACATTTTCACAAATAGAAAACTCATATGACTTCAACCTTGAAAATGCCAAAGTAACCAAATCGGTAGAATATTAATGAATACCCTATAAAAATAATCGTTATATAGCTTTTTGGTCTCCGGCGTTGTTTGAGTTAGGTATATAAAATGCATATTTTTCTGTACGAAGATAAAGACGTGTTTGTTGTTTGCAGTCCAATACAAACTAAATCCTTTTGTACACATTTTCAATCATATGAAGTTGGGACTAATTTTAATAATACTTTAATTAAAAATATATGTTATTTTACAAGCACTCCCTTACATTTATATCAAATAAATAACGGTAAAACCTATGTAAGAAATAAGTTTATATAACCATGTATTTTTTTCAGATACACGGTTTGTAACAAATTAAAAAAGATGTATACAATAAAATTTCACCAACAGGAAAACTTTTGAAATTGTTTCTTTTAAAAAGTATTTTGCTTACACTCACACCCTGTAATCGGGAAAAACTAGTACGCTAAATATTTGATTTAAAGTTTAATGTATTTAAATCGATATTGAAATACCTTCAATTTTAACTTGAATAATATTAGATTCAATGCATTTCATGATTGAATTAAAGTTTATTTCTGTTTAGGTCAAAGTTTCCGCATTTTAATTCATTAGTTGAAAATTATTCAATTCAAAGTTGATATTTTTTAATATTACTACGTTTTCCTTTAAAATATATTTTAAATACTTTCCATTTTGAATTGAATAATTTCTCTGTTGACTGTAAATCATTCCGATTTCTATTTGAAATGAAGTGGTTTTATTTGATTTTACGTTGTTTTTCTTCTGAGTGTACATAGTCCCATTGTTTCGGACAGATGAAGAGTAGCTCTCTGAGGATCTGATCTCTCAAAGTGACTGTCATTGGTTCAAAATCTTTGATCAGCTGAAGAGCCGCTTTTGGAGCACATAATATAGCTCTTTACACTGTTCAGACACTTGGTCCACATTACATCCCTCTCGCTAATACCTATGGGAAATTGACTGCTCACAATGCTTGTCTCGGGCACCTGCTGAGTTTTACATGCATCTCTTTCTTGGTGTTCGTTATGAGGTTAAAATCAGTGTGATATTAAAAAGTTTAACATGAGTTAAGAAATCAAACTTACAGTGAGAATGATTTTTTTATATTTTAATAATGTATTAACACGCACAAAGATGGATGGCATCACTTCCATTCATATTTATACAAAAAGTTGATAATAGAAATATGTATGTTTTGTAATGGATGATATAGTTCTTTCGCGTGAGTGGGAGAGTGGTCACAAAGGGGTAAAGGTGAATTTTTTAGACTTTTTATGTTTGGATACATTTCAAGTGAATACGTACGTGGATAAGTGTGTGTGTGCGTACTTACATCGAAATTTCGTATACGTCCTGAATTCGTCATTTTTCATTAGTATCCTTTTCTAGAACTTAATTGAAAACTTGTGCTACTGGAGAAATGCGTTCAAAATTTTAATTCATTTTCATTTGTTATATGTATTTATATTGACACTTCGTGATTTTTCACATTCATTTTTCCTCCTCCTCCTTCTCTTTCATCCGTTCATTTGTTTATTAATAATTCAGCAACATGAAAAACCAAAACAAAAACTACATCTTGAATCGAAAAATTATATGCAAAAAATGCATTCTTTCTGTTTCTTCGCCATTAACAAATTCGGAAAGCTTGATTGCTCGATATCATTTTGTAGGGATTTGAGTACAAACTACATATTTTCATTTTGTAAAGTGTCCCTACTCTTTTTGCGTGTGTATTTTTAATGCAAAGAACCTTTTTTCACTTCACCGACTTCTAGGTTCATCCACTTTTTCTTTTTTTTACTACAGCAATCACATCTTATCTCTTGTTAAAACAAATAAAATAACAAACGGGCAGAAGAAATTGTACCAAGAAACAACGAATTACGACTGCGAAAAACACCGACAAGGACGAACGATGCAAACAGACAAACTTCGAATTTGCAACCGTACCAAAAATTGTCGACAACTGTTTGCCTTCTGTATGCAGGGTTGCGTGATAACAAAAAATAGGAGGAGAAAAGGAATTTTTTTACAAACAAGAATTTTTATTCTTTCAAAATCCGCTATAGAAATATTCATCTTTTTATATTTTTGTGTTGAAATGTCAAAATAACTTAAGTTCCTATGAGAAACGAAACAAAAAAAAAATCACTTGCATTGATGCGACCAACAACGGAAACCTATTCAAGCGATGCAACCGCGTTCGATCTATTTCAAACTTTACAGTAACATCACCATTTTTTTTCGTTTTTAATTTAGTTTACTATTTATTTATTGATAATACAATTATCAATAAACTAAACTATACAATTTAGTTTATTTTTATTGATAATACAGATTTTAGCTTTTTATTCTTATCAACCAAGCCGTCCAACAGATTCTCAATCTGTTTTTCATTTAATAATATTTGTTTATTGCAGAAGTAGAATTTTAAAAATTATATTTAACCATTATTGCTTACAATTGTTAGATCGCTAAGCAAATGACAGCGTTGCTCGTTGATCGCCGTCGCTACCGATTTTTTGTATCATGGCCTTATTTGGTTTTCTTTGCTATTTATTTTTACAAAACCCAGTGTTTCGCTCTTTTGAAATAGATATATAATACATTTAATTTATTCTTGTTGGATGATTTAGTACTTTTTGCTTAACCAACCTCTTAGTACCTAGTACCTTAGTACCTTTTAGACTAGATTAATAAATGAATATGTAGCTTAAAAATTTTTTAATTTCCGTAGAATATAAAATTGAATTTAATATTACTTAGACCATAAAGCAAGGTTTCTATTTAATTATTATAGCGCGACTTAATGCGCAATTGAGGTTTCGGTGTTTTTGTGTCGTAATTTTTTAAATCTCTAATTTTAACGAACAAAGTATAGCAACACTGAAAAAAATTCTTTAAACTGACAACCAAAACTGAACGAAGGAACTGTCATGTAATACAAACTGAATCCAAAAAGTTTATGACACATTCCACAAATACTTCCGTGACTGGTGTTGGTATCGTTTTTGTCTTTGCTATTTTTCCTCTTTAATAAAATTAAAAAACAGTATTCAGGATGGTAAATACAGTAGTCTAAGTATGTATTATTAAAATGTAAATGGTGTATTTCTTACAGGCCAAGTATACAGAAGATCAGTTGGCTGGTAAGTATAAAAAAATCCCATTGGAATAAAACCTAAGGAACAGGTAAAAACTAGAATCTTGTATGCAGAATGATAAAGAATAATGGAGTATTTGCCTCAAATAACCAAAGAAGAATGGTAAAACATTGCGTTAAAGTATAGCCTATAATCGAAATCGATGACTCATTTCATACATAAATTTTAACAAAAAGGGCAGCAGCACCGTAACAATATTTAGGCATTGATTGGAACCACTGAAATTTGCTTATAGTACATGCATTCTCATCACATTTTGTCTTTACTTGTGAAAATTCAGCTATACTATTCAGTTAATATTATGCTTATTGCTCTTTTACTCTTTTTCATTAATATCATAAATCGTATGACGATGATTTGGTGACAGACAGTTATCACCCACCATCGTTATTGCTTTCAAGACGACGTTATGCACTTTAAAACTCAATGCAATTGATTTTAATTTAGCATACATATGTACTTATATTCACGCGCTTAACTGAATCTAATCAAAAAGATCTACTTGACACAACATACATATAAAATTAAGTAAAATTTTCTTCCTCAATATCAGCGATAACAACTATGCACATTGGACCAAAATTATAACATATAACAATAATCAATAGCTGTTATTAAATTTGTGTTTTCAGTTTTCTTCGTTTCTTTTTTCTCCAACTGTACGAGTATTTTGTATGTGTTTTAACCCTAGGATGCATAACATTAGTCTCGGAGACGCCCACTTTCACTTCACTTACAGACAGTACATTTTAATATTTTACCCCATTTACAACTTACTGCTTTTCTCAACAAACACTTCCATTTATATGGTATAGTATACCAGTGGACGTGCCACGCTCATTTTTATGAGATGACTCACCCATCTACGGCTAACCTTGACAGTGGTCCGATTTTTTATCCATTTTCAAGAAAAAAGAGCCTAACATGAGAGAATAGTCATGCCGAATTTCATGACAAAGCACTTACTCGTTCTCCTGTAATCGTTTGTCTGCTTCAAATTTACTACAAGCTAAGAAATTGAGCTATATATAAACACGGATGGCACTAATCCGATTTTCACCATTTTCAATTCCAAACAACCTAAAATGAAAGAGAATGTTAGTGACGCCATTTCATGGTGACATCTCTTTTCGTTCGCCTGTCATCGTGATTTCGACAGATGGACGGCTAAATCGACTCGATGGACGAAATCACGACAAGGAGTGATTCCGAGCTAGAATATACATATATACTTTTCTATACCTGCCACACGCCTCCTTTAGTGCGCTACACACACACACACACCGAAGAAGAATAATAAAGAGTCCCGGAGTATTCCAGGGTTACTATGCGTTCCAGGGTTAAATAATAGCATTTGAGTCACTCACTCACTTCACATCGTATGTATCTTATCGTATCTTTAATCGGAATAAAACCATATTTGGTGCTTGTTTCTATTTTTCCATTGAAGCTTGAAATTCTGCTTAAATCCACTAATATGTAATTTTATGCTACATGATTCTTCCTATTTGCGTTCGATTTCATAAAAAATATGGTTTCATTGTTCTTATATTAAAATATATTCATTATTTTTGTGTTATTTTTTATACCCAGAATATTTGTGGATACTTACTTTCTTTTTTGAGTTCATTGTTTTTACCTTAACCATGTATGAACCAATCATAATGAGCCCAAAACATGTTCTAGAGCTTCATGTAGAGAGGTTCTTCTAAATAACCTCTCTTTAATTAATATTAAAAGTGATACCAGAAAAAATAAAATTAAACTTAATATAAAATGTAAATAAATTATTATTTATTGCTATTGCATTTTGATATGTTTGCTTAATGGCAATATAAAAAGCTTATGTTTAAGCAATCAAAAATTTTCATCAATATGGTCCATTGTCGGACGGACGGACGGTCTATCCTATTTATGTATACTTGAAAGCACAATACATATTTTCCAATTTCAATTAGAAAAAATCTGTCTGTGGTTTTTTTACTTCATTAGTTCTCTAATTCACATACATACAAACCACAATTTGTTGCTTTTCCTTTAATGTTGTCGGCAGACCAAAAAAAAAAAGCTGTGCATTCGAGCCGGGCTTGTTGCAGGCCTTGTGCGTATCTCCATGATGTGCTGGATTTAGTTATAAATTGTTTTACTAACCGACAAGTTGTCTCTTTGCACAACAAAAGTTTATTGCATTAAATTTTCATTGAATGCGACAGTGCTCGGACCGAATGTATACCTATCAAGAACCGCCAACTAGGGCCATGTTTACTACCGTTGAAGGTCGCTCATATAGGAACAAGTTTCCTAAAGAAGTTAATTTTTATTTAAACAAAAACGTTGAATAGGCTGCAATTTCTAAACGGCGTCGTTTAAAACACTAAAAATTTCTTTCTTTTTCCTTTAATCCTTAACTTTCAGAATTCCAAGAGGCATTCAATTTATTCGACAATCGCGGTGATGGCAAAATTCAACTCAATCAAGTTGGTGAATGCTTGCGTGCCTTGGGCCAAAATCCCACCGAATCGGACGTAAAGAAGTGCACACACCAATTAAAGCCTGATGAGCGCATTTCCTTCGAAGTATTCTTACCCATCTATCAGGCAATATCGAAGGCACGCTCGGGTGATACTGCCGACGATTTCATCGAGGGCTTGCGGCATTTTGACAAGGACGCCAGTGGGTACATTTCCACAGCTGAACTGAGGCATTTGCTCACAACGCTGGGAGAAAAGCTCACCGACGAAGAAGTGGAACAACTGTTGGCGAATCAAGAGGATTCGCAGGGAAATGTCAATTATGAAGAATTTGTGCGTATGGTGATGAATGGCTAAACATCTGGGGCAAAATTTTGTACTGCTGCAATTTAATTGTTTACACTTCTATAATGCCAACCGAACACCAGTCAGTCTTTACAATACATTTTTCGCCGATTATTATCTCTCAAAATTATCTCGCTACTTACTCAAGTAGTGCGTTGTGGCTGGATTAAACAAAACAAACAAAAGAAAAAATAAAAGAGCTTCAATGGTATTACAAAAATTATACAGACTTCAAAAGATTTCATATATCTTTGTTTTTTTTACATTCAAATTTGCATTTTTTTGATATAATTACTATTTACGAACGTACATAAGTAAGTTAAAAAATTGTTAATCACTAAACATATGCAGGTTGATTGTTTTAGTGGCAAAACTTTTGCGATGTGCATACATTCTTTTTCAAATACAAGGTTTCGTAATTATGTATTAAAAAGGAGTTTAATTTAAACGAGGCTTTAGAAAATTCTGCTAAAATTAAATGGAAAAATATGGCGGCTTTTCAATATTTTTGAATGATTGTTTATCTTCTAAACAAAGGTAACGTACCACAAAATACCAACGTATAAAATTCATACTTTTATGAAAATTTTAATCTGTTCTGAAAACTACCTTTCTTGCGTCATTCTTGCGTTTATAAAAGAATGTTACACTGCTCTCTATAGAAGCTTCATAAATAAAAATATCCGGCATTATGATTAGGATTAAACAAGTCTTGTGGCAGCGCTGAACACGTGGATTTTTAATCCCCACCGACGACATCCACCCAAACAGAATACCTCATAATCTTCCGTATACAACTTATATTTTAGTTAACATCATAGTTTTCTCTAAACATCTAAAAATCCCAATCCCATGACATTCCCGATTCCATGCTCATATCATTGAGTTCGCTACAAATGCCAAGGCTTTCATCTGTAAGCAATTAAGTACATACATATAGTGCTTTTATCCATTGCCGAAACATTCATTCAAATTTTACCTCTTAGCTTCGAATAGTCCGATGTTTCCAAGCCGTACCGTTGTAATTGATCTAATATACTTGTGTGACGGCACTGCTTGAAGAAAGAATGACTTAACAATTGCAATGCCGGCCAACGATTCGTGGAACGCTTCTCCAAGCAAATTTCAGTAAACTGATGAAATTCATCAGAAAACACACGATGACAATAGATTTGTTGTGCTTGTGTAGCAATCGAATTGGAGCTTGTAGCTTTCGCGGTTATTTCTAAAAATGATATACATATGTATACTTACGATATCGAAACAGTACATACTTTCAAAAGCTAGACTACTTCTGGCACGAACCTATAACCTCCTGGTTTATCGGACAAGTTGAACGATCTAGTAGTGTTGGTACATTACCACGGACTTTTTCAGTAAGCATGAATGTTGGTTGTAAGTCTGCATAGGGCTCAACACCATTGGCCAGTTCACAGGAAGTGATACCAATCGAATAAATGTCCGACTTCTCAGTATAACCTAAAATATTCTGTTCCAGAACCTCAGGTGCCAACCAGTTTAGACTGCGCCCACTGAATGGCGCCAATTGGTGCAGTGTCCGCGCACGTTCACCATGAATCACAAAACTAGTGCATTCTCGAAAGCCGGAGAGAACTGCTTTCGTCTGATTTAATAGAATATGACTTGCGCGCACTGATCGATGAATGAAGCCCCGTCGATGAATGTATTCCAATCCAGAAAGCACATCACGCATAATAAGAGCAACGAAAACTTCAGGAAAACCTGAGGATTTGTTGAAGTCTTTTGATAATAAAAGTTAGTATCTTATTGTTAAAAGCCCTTACCGGTTTTGAAACAGTTCCTTATGGTATCTTTGCAACTGCCAAAACACATCAAAGGCGCTACCACCTGCAATTCGGAATTATGTACGAACGCCGTATGAAATGCGTGTATATTTGGATGGTTGAACTGGCGCATCGTCAGAACTTCATCACGTATCATCGCACACTCTTCTTTGTTAGCCTTATCCATCCGGTACTTCTTGAGCGCAACATGCTGTCCGGAGGTCAGGTGTTGCGCCAAATAAACAGTTGCTTTGCCATTGCAGCATTTAGCCAATTCCACTTTAAGATCATAACTATGCGGATTGCAACCGAACATTTGTTTATATTTCGCAGGTTAGCAAAACAATGAATCATTCTCCATCAGCTGATGTAGAATTCACAGACTTCAAACAGGCAGTGGTACGAGATAAATTGAAACAGCTTATTCTAGGCGAGCTTGTTTCCAAGCTGTACCGTTCTGACACAGTACCGGTGCACTGAGAAAAATTCTCATTTGAATTTTTAGAGATAGCTCCGAAAATTCTTTTCGCCAAAACTAAAACTAAATTCTGGTAAGTCTATAAACGGTGTTTATAAATGGTCTATAAAGGGAATTCGGTCAACTTTTTAAAATCTCTTTCGTTACAATTAAATTAAATTTTATATAATTTTTTATTTATATTAAGCATTTAATATAAATTTAAAATGTTTATATTAAGTAGACCTTTAATTAAGTAAACCTTATACTTATATGTATTTTATAATATTATATACACATAATGAACATAAGTTTATTTTGCGAACAGCTGCTAAGTATTAATTCGGTCGCTTAACACTATAAATACCAGCCCGCAGCGTCAGCCGGCAGTCAAGCAAAAGTTTATGGGACTTCGACGATGCCGGGCAGCGACTTTGCTGTCGAATGCATCACGAC
Source organism: Conops quadrifasciatus (assembly GCA_949752815.1). NCBI lineage: Eukaryota > Metazoa > Arthropoda > Insecta > Diptera > Conopidae > Conops > Conops quadrifasciatus. Next base: position 9,930,166 of record OX457077.1, on the reverse strand, counting down.
AGCAAGTCTTACGCTCTTTTTCTATCAAAAAATGTTGCTAATTTCTACCGAAAATCCGAACAATTTTATAAATTAATTTATAGGGAAGCTCTCTTTCAAAACGAGAGAATGGAATATAGAATACACAAACAAACACATACTCGGCTTTCGTCGCGAGGTTTTGTTTGTTTCTACTGTAACTATTTTTCATCTAAAGAACCCACCGTTAGTGTGAACTTCGCCACAGATTAATTGCTTTCGGAATTTGAAACACTGAGCTATTATGTCAAGAGGAATTTAAACAGTCATGAGCAACCTTATTTCACAGCGCGCCACATACTAATTTATAATTGTGCGGGCCGCATGTAAGAAACTTCTGATAATACAAACACTAAATGATAAATTTAAAATCACATGATGAGTTTTAAAATTAGTATCTTATATTAACAAAATAAACTTAGCTAAAAAAATTTCAGAAATAAAACACTCATTAATACAAATACCATCTAGCGCTAGCTACGAAGCAGATGTTGGACTTACCGGACATGTTGACAGGGTTACATTATGACTTGAATGCTTTAAAATGTTGTGCGGGCCGCATGTTAGAAACCCGCGGCTCACCGTTATTTCATTCCTACATTCAAAGTTCAATCAATACGATAAGAAAATTTTGCACGTTATTTCATTTTAAGGAAATTTGTCATTCTTATAAATTTTATAAATTTAAAACCCAAATGAAATTAAATAAAACCAAAATGTTATGGTCCGATAAAGTTCATATTACAAAATTTCGCCTAATTTCATTTGGATGCTATTCCACAGAGTCTACAAATTTCTTAAGGCAAAGTGTCCCCCACGGGCCTCGGGTTGCTCATGCCTGATCTAAACAATTAACAACAGTACAACAATAGCAATAGAATCCGCGATATCATTTTTAGACTACATGTCGTAAAATTGGCTACAAACGAGCATTCCATTGGTTGTATAGTAATAACCGCTAAAGTCGCTATCAAAATATGCACGAACTTGTAAGGCTGTGCAATATTGCACTGGAAGTCCCTTATAATGATCAACAAGAGGACGAGGCTTTAGTAAGTTTTCATTACCATAATAAACACTGGAGGCTCTTGGAGTTCTTACACCAGCCGGAAACTATCAAAGAAATAATTAGTATTATAAATGGTGAGTATGATCAATTTGTCTAATCATTGTCTAATTTGTCTAATAATTGATTTCCAGGAGAGCATTCTTGGAGTACGAAATTTATGGTAAAAGCAATAGACGAGCGAGACAAAACATGGTTGGTCTTGTGCTTTAAAAATTCGTCTGACAATCGTGGTCTTGGAAGATTGCATATTCCGCCCTTTATACTTTCTACATTTTTCCACCAAGTAGATGCCGGTAATACGGTACATCAAAGGAACCACGACCACACAAATGGAATAATAAAGAAATACGTGACTACTATACTTTTTGATGCTCTCTACCAGAAGCACTTCTCATTGGCGCCTGATGATGTCGTTGATGTAAAGTTGCCTGAATGCTTTCGGCCAAAACTCTGCCGATATCAGCAAAGAGCCGTAAATTGGTTGTATAAACGCGAGCAGCAGCCTACCAAGATCCAGTTGTATGTAAGGTTACGTGGTAAAGACAATGAGACCACAGTATACGTTCATAAATTTTACATGCATCTACTGGGTTCACAACCTGAAGCGGTTGAACTGCCGAAAGGCGGTATTTTAGCTGATGAAATGGGTCTAGGCAAAACCGTGGAAATACTCGCGTTGATATTATTACATAAGCGAGCGCGATTTGAAGAGTTTCCACAAGGTTTGTCGATGTTGAGCGACAATCTACCCAGTCCTAAACGTCAATGTATGTCCACGGTTTTTTGTTTGTGCGGATCTGACGCTATGCGGAAGGTAAAAAGTGAAAATATTCAATGTAACAAGTGTCAACTTTGGCAGCACAAAGAATGTGTATGCAAATACAACGAGGAGCACGCTGACTACATTAACGATCCATATGTGTGTCCAAAATGTTGGAGCGACGTTGCACACAAAAAGAAGCAACTGGTGCAAAGTGGAGCCACAATTATCGTTTCACCAAATACAATTAAATTACAATGGCTGGCAGAGATACACAAGCATGTGCATCCTTCTTTGCGTGTCTTTCTCTACGAAGGCGTAGCCAAAAATCGGTGGATTAATCCACGTCAATTGGCTGATCATGACATAGTACTCACAGACTACTCTGTGCTACGTAAGGAGTTTTACCATACAGCCGAAAACGAATCGGACCGCGTGACTCGTCGACAACCCAGACATATGCGCTGCAACACGCCACTCCTTATGGTACAGTGGTGGCGGGTGTGCCTGGATGAGGCACAAATGGTGGAATCGAATTTGTCTTTAACAGCAAAATTGGCGTTTCAGTTACCAGGTACTTTTTGCATTACATATTTTTACTGTTTTGGGCGATTAAACACGTTTATCGAATCACGAATATATAACACATGTATTAAAACTATAATAATTATATATATTTAAAATACATAGTATGTATTACATACACAGTTTCCACTTAAGTATATAATATATTTCAAATTTTGTACATTTTGAAGCCATTAACCGGTGGGCAGTGACTGGAACACCCATACAAAGCTCCATCGATGATCTGCATTCGCTGCTGGCATTTATTGGCTTTGACGAAATCTGCCAACCTCGCGCTATCTGGGATAATTTAGTCTATGATTTTTTATCCACAATCAACGTACTGGGCGCAGAAAAAACTGTGCAGAAGAGTAATGCCTTACTCATTGATCTCTTACAACTGTGCATGTGGCGTACTTGTAAGGCCAAAGTTGACGATGAGCTCAATATTCCACCACAAAATGAAGAAGTGCATTATCTGCACTTAAGTAACTTGGAAAAGCTTTTCTATTCGGAACAACATGCAGCCTGTGAAAACGATTTTAATGAAAACTTTACTAATTACATAAGCCGGGCAAAATCAACAGCAGAAATATCACCGCAAATTATGAAAATTGTAAAAATTGTGACATGTTTTAATACAATACAACATTTCATACTAATTTTTTTTTCATTTCTTTTTAAATTCCTTAAAGTTTTTAGAGCCGCTGCTGAAAATACGTCAGTGTTGCACGATTCCTGTGATTAATTCCAACAATGCCAATCATCTTGTAGGCAGTAAGAAGTTTTTGCAGCCCAAAGATTTGCATGCACATTTAAAGTCTACAAATGAATTAGACTGCAAAGCAGAACTGCGTTCAATGGCTTCTTCTTACAATGGCAAGTCGTGCTAATAATTTCTCAGGAACAAATTTAACTAACGTTCGCCTAATGCTTTTTTCTACGATATTTCTGTTTAACCGGCAGGTTTAGCAGCAATTTATTTTATTCGCCACGAATATCCAGCAGCCATAAGACACTATGAACTTGTACTTAAATTAGCTCATGATTACAACGATCTCAATATAAAGTATGCTGTGAAAAACCCAACTTTAACCATTTAATAGCGTTCAAAAACCGAAAAACTAAAATCCATTATATTTACAGTGTTGATAGCTTGCTGCAAATACACGCTCTCCACAACATTCTTCAAGCCTTTTATAACGCACCAAACAACCAACAGTTACTGCCAGCTGAGACGGTGACCGATTATGAAGATCAATGTAATAAATTAGAATGGAAGTATCTTGAAACCTATGCAGCCCAAATGAATCGAGTGCAAGAAGCATTCGAAGAAGAGGAAAAAGCGTACAACTTAGCGATCACTAATACTAAAGTAGACCTATTGACTTTTGTAGCTAGCGTAATGGACATGGTCAATGATGCTGATACGGAACATATGATGATGGAAAGGATATATGACGAATGTGTGAATGGCTTTTCTAATAGTGAAATAAAAGAAATTGTTTCTTCTATACATTCCGTCCTTTACACAGTTACGACCTGGCATGATAAGGTCGTCGCTGTTAGCGAACAACTTATTGCTAGATTTAAGCAGTTGCGGTTTTTCACAGCTAATGTTCGTTCCCGCAGTCAGGTCAGTGCAGCGGTTTGGCGAGAAATGATGAAGTTTTTCAATGCTGTCTATGATTGTCACTTAAGTGAAATACGGGTAAGTTTATGGCGTGAGACAACACTTTATCGCTTAAACTTTATCATCCTGTAAATCGTCCTGCTATAGTCCAATCAGAAGGAGAATCAAGATGATGTTTCAGAATCTTCCCAAGCGCAAAAACAAAAGGAAATTTGTGATCTCTGTGGTATACGGACGATTCTCAACCGTTACGAATGTTTGCTCTTCAACAAAGTGATGGATGAGGAAACCAATCTCATCGAGGGTTTAGCGAATCCTTCACTTCAGATCAACGTTATTAAAGGTAACTGTTAATGGTAATGATAGCCAACAGGAAAAACAGAAATTACTAAAATAGTGGACTAATTTTTTGTACAATATTTTTGAATGTAAGTTTGTTTGATAGTTTGTTATTTGGCTGAAGTAAACTTTGGAAGCTCTACTAGATCGATTTGTTTAATTATGAAATAAAGTAAATTTCCATTTTATTTGTTCTTGCAGGTATTTTTAATTTTATCAAATCGAGATCCAAGTTCCATGTTTTTGCCTCGAAATGTGAAAAACACTGGGACCGCATTAAATGTATGCAGTCGATGTGTAAAAAAATGTGGAAATATTGGATTGAAATCGAATATACGGTGAAGGCATACGATGAATTAGACATGTGTAAAATGCGTATTTCGCTGACGCAAAAGGAGGAAGAAAAATCAAATTTTAAATTATTAGATTGCGAGGTACATATAAGCACTGGTATAAGACTGGTTAATTATCAAACAATTATAAGAATCTATAATTTCTGCCCTGAAATAGGTCAATGCAATGTTCAGGGAACAACAGTTAAACTTACAGGCCGCACAAACAGCCTTCGCTTTTAAATTGGCTCGCCTGAAATACATTCTACATTTGGAGAAGAATGCTGATCCGGGGGCCTGTCCCATATGCCATTCTGAGGATCAACCTAGAGTGAGTTGACCGCCACTTATGGCGTAATATATTCTTTTGTAACGTCCGTCGTTTTATATTTCATAGTATGCTGTACTTGAATGTGGTCATCACATTTGTCTCGATTGCCTGAAGACTATGAAACAATTCTATAAATACCAGAAACTAACGTGCTCAGTTTGCCGCAATCAACAAAATTCAAAAAAGTTTGTAACCCACAGAAATTACTTATAGCATGTTTGTATAATGCTAATTTTTCCGCTTAAAGAGTCTATTTTGTGACGCGTGCAAACGAATATGAGGCAACGGAATGTGACATTAAGGGCAACTATTCATCGAAAATATCGTTTATAGTTCATAAAGTGTTGAAACTGCAAAGAGAAGCTGGCGAAACTGCGGCAAAGGCACCAAAAATTATAATTTTTTCACAATGGGAACCAATACTAACAGCTATCGCGGCCGCTCTGCAAGAAAATAATGTCCGACATCGTTTTAGATGGTCAACAAAATCAATAGAGGAATTTAAGGTGTGTTCATTTTATATCTCGATAATAATTTTCGTAAATGCGTTTATTCTATTGCATAGAATCCTCACTTGGGCATCACTTGCATGCTTATGGCTCTTTCAAAAGGCTCCAAGGGTTTAAATTTGATAGAAGCCACTCATGTGTTCTTAGTTGAGCCCATACTGAATCCTGCCGAAGAACTTCAAGCTGTTGGTCGCGTACATCGTTTTGGACAAACGAAGTTTGTGCTAATTTCAAATATTAGTAACTCAATTAACGCAATTTTATTTCCTGTATAATGTTTCAGACCAACGACCGTGCATCGCTTTATTGTTTTAAATACCATTGAAGAAAACATATATTATACAGTCACCAAGGGCAGTGAAACCGGCTCTAAATGGGAATTTGAAAACATGAATCTTGAGAGTCTGCGGAGTCTATTTAATTTAGAAAACGATATTACAGATTATTGCTAAAGGTTTATTCAATTTAATTACATTACTTAGTTAGTTTATTCAATAATTTATTACATTACATTTAAATGAATTTGCTCATGGACCACTAACTATGGAGTTCGTTATTCATATGGTATATGTGAAACATATATATAAGTACTTAATTACTATTTGGTAAAGATATACTACATACATTTTCAGGCTAAATATTTTAAAATCAAATACTTTAAATTTATTATGAATATTAATAACTTAAGATGAAAAGTACAAATAAAAATTATATTGAATACAATTAATCACAAATGCTTCTGCAATATTGATTGTATGCTGGTCCCACTAATGCCCAAGGATGCCTCTATCTCACGATAAGTCACATGGCGATCTTGCAACATTAGTTCACGTACAGCATCAATGTTTTCTGGAACAACGGCCGATTTTGGACGACCTTTACGAATTTCGTCAGTGAGCGAGCGTCGGCCACGATTAAATTCGGTGTACCACCGGTATACAGTGGTTTTTGATGGTGCTTCATCGCCAAAAGTGGAATTAAGTTCATCGATTGACTGTTGTTGAGACAATCCACGTCGAAAATTGTAAAAAATAATCGCACGGAAATGTTCACGAGTTAACTCCATTTTTCGGTCGAGATAAATTTTTTGAGTCACTGATAAACCAAAGATAAGGAGATAGGAAACTCCGTTCCCGCGAAATTTCATGTCAAAAAAAAACTGAATTTTGTCGTAAAAGTATATGGGGACTCACGTATAGCATATGTGTGTTGTATGTGAAGTTCACCGCATCACTTGACGTTTATATGACATTTTCTTTGTTTATTATTTTAAGAGAACAAAAATGGATTAGCTTGTGAAAATTGTTTAGCTATTTCGCAAAGAAATAAGTGTTTTTAATGAAGTTAAATTATGCACTGGACTGCGATTGTCCAACTGCGCGAGCTAATGGACAATACCAGCATAACCGATCATGATTGCTAAGTTGCATGATTATGTGGAGTTGCAAATACCACCACATTATGGCTACAGGTAGAGTGAATGGCGTGCTTGAGGGATTTTGAATTTCATAATTTGATTTTTAGGACTTTGGCTAAGCCCTCTTTTGCCAAAAATCCCATACCGCGAAAATAAAAAGTTATGTCCATACTTGAGAAGGCCAGAAGTGCTATGGAGGAAACGTACGGGTAGGTTTTATGCTCAAAATATATATTCTGTCTTTTTCGGCTGATCAAAAATGTCAAGTCGACTGAGTTTAGAGACCGAAAGATGTGGATTTTTATTGTGAAATGAAATTTTTCTTTCTTTCATTGTAGACGAGGTTACGACGAACACGTTGCTTACGAGCAACAAGCTTATGATAGCTTTAGCTACGGACATGCGCCAACAAATGCGGCTCCACCGCACGGACCGCAGAACAGAAGTATTAGCGTCTCTGGCATAGGTGCACCGGAATATAACTGCAGATTAATATCAGCATTCAGATTATTATCAGAAGGAAGTTACACTATCGTAAGTTTATCCATTCATCATTCCCTTTGCCTTTTCGGCTTTCTTTGATTTATTTAAATATTTTATTTTATTCTCTACATTTTAGGTACTCTAGTACCAGATCCGTTACTCCAAGCTGCCAAATCATACAGTAAAATAGTACATTCCAAATACTCGCACAAATCAGCCGGATATACTCCACTATTTTTATAATTATAAGCATTTAAATGTTACATAATATTATAGGTAAAATTATTCATCTAATAACTTAAATGTTATGTGCAAACACTTAAATGGTGGTATGCATAAGTAAATAAATACGTCGAAGGACTTAAATTCTTAAAGCATTAAATTCTTATTATTTAAAAGCAATTCTTTTTATATCCTACACCAGAAGGAATGAGGTTATATTCCATTTGTGCTTTCGTTTGTAACGCATTAAAGGAGGCGTGGTATACAAAAGTATATATATTCTGGCTCAGAATCATCTCCTGAGTCGATTTAGCCCTGTCCGTCCGTCTGTCTGTAGAAATCACGATTAAGGGAGAACGAATAGAGCTATGAAATTTGGGACGACTACACTTTGTCATAATAGGCTGTTTGGTATTAAATACAATACCAAAATGGTTGTTTGGAACACATATACAATCTTGCACCTTGGAGATTTATAACTTCACAACCTCATATGACTCCGCAAGCACATATGACGTTTTCCCGGCTGATTTTCTTTGAAAAGTGGGAACTTCTTTAAATTCCCCCATAACCTCGATAAAACCCTGGATAAAACCATGGTTTTCTATATTGTATGGAGAAAACCCATACATTTCATTAAAAAACACAGCTAGTGTAAGTAATATTTGTGAATGCATTTAATTTAATTATTGGCAATACACCTTTATAGATAATTGTCAAAATAAATCCGGATTTTAAGTGAAAGTCTATCAGCTGATCCATGTTCGAAAGCATAAATCCAACTAATTTCGTTTTATGTAAACACCCTTTCACTGTGCCCGCAGGGTATTAAGATTTGATAATATTGTTAACCTACGTTAAAATTGTTTTGTTTAATTATGTATGAAGATATGATCGATATTGATTTACGAAAAATTAGGGCTTATTGTTCTCACATTGTTTTGTTACGAAAAATAATAACAGAGTTTATGATCACTGGCAAATATCGGGGAAAAATTTAAATTCTGGCAGTGCTTTGATTTGTTGAAATGTAATTTGTATCGTGAAATTAGAATTATGTCAAATTTTATTGGGATTATTTCTTCTTAGTGAATTTACTATTTTAAGGATATATTTTTAAACTATTGCCATGGCTGATATTATCCCAAGTGATATAAAAGCGGTAAAAACAAAGCGAAATACGCTTCGCGAAAAGTTGGAAAAACGTAAGAAAGAGCGCCATGGAATCTTATCTGCGACTGGAGCTGTGGGTATGTTGTCATCGCCGAAAGGGGCGTCTGGAGCTGCTGGAATAATCAAATTGGACACATCTGAAGATTCGTCTAATGCGGCGCATACCGAAATCGGTAAGTGGAGCGACCTAATTGACCTTCCCACTGTATTAAGCTTATAGAACTTATTTCTAGAAGCCGATGCCGATGTAGAGCAGGCTATACTTCAGACGTTATCTTCCAGCGCCTTAGTATTGCCCATTATTTCGACACAGTTTATTGATAAAGTTGGAATATATTTGGAAAAGCCGCCACCTGCTGAAATGGTTAATTATATTTTGAATAAATTTGCCAATCAAGGAGCACTCGGCATTAAAAGTGTTACGATTGGCAAAGAAGTTGGATGTGAGGTTATATCCGTAGAGCCGGCGGTGGTGCTAGAGCTGTATAAGGAATATGTTACTGATGGCTTCGCAGGAATGGACAATTTCAAAAGAAAGTGTTAGTTCCTAGCTTTTATTTTACCAAACCGAACAGGTTAATAATTCGTTCATTTTTGGAATAGTTCAACTTGGTAATGAAGATGATGGCAATGATGATGAGTATCTACGGAAAAAAATTAAGACTGACTTCACTGCCACAAAATCGATCAAAGATTTAACATCTAACGATGCCTCCGATGATATAATGGTAGTATTCTGACAAAGTTCAATTAGAGAATTTTGCTCGACTTGTATTTATTTCAGTCTCTATTGTCGATGCCTTCATCTCGTGAGAAACAGAGTAAGCAGGTAGGCGAAGAAATCCTAGAATTGCTCACTAAACCTACGGCTAAAGAGCGTTCAGTTGCCGAAAAATTCAAATCGCACGGTGGTGCTCAAGTTATGGAATTCTGCCCTCACGGCACTAAAATCGAATGTCTGAAGGCACAACAAGCAACAGCTGAAATGGCGGCTAAAAAGAGACTCGAACGCAAACGTGAAAGAACTGAAAAATGCAAAAACGTCGACAATGTGTCGAAGCCTAACATGTGCGAAGAAATTCCCATCAAAGTGGAACACAATAATGCTGCAGAAATATGTAGTAAATCGAAAAGTGACAGCAATGTTCCTGCAGTCACACTTTATATGGAAGCAAAAAGTCCTGAATCTGGGGCAGAAGACGGAGAAATAGTGTCGGATAATTTAAGAGAAGGCGAAGCAGACTCCCAGCAATCGATTGAAGAATGCTGCGATGATGACGATGATGCTGATGACGATGATGAGGAGGCAACAACAGATAAATGTACAAAATTACATTTTAAGAAGATCATACAAACGCATACCGATGAATCTCTGGGGGATTGCAGTTTTCTCAATACATGCTTTCACATGGCAACCTGCAAGTGAGTATGAGCCGCACCACACCACCCTAAGCGACGTCATTGTCATATAAAATTCGATGGTACTGCTTATTGAAGGTATGTCCACTATGAGGTCGATACTATTCCCAATATTAACACGAATAAACCGGCGGATGTGAAAACCAAGCTATGTATAAAGCGCAGCATAGATCCCAGTGTAACCTTGTATCCTCCACAATGGATACAGTGTGACTTAAGGTACAATTCACCACATCGGATGCGGACTTTAATCTTGAAAAAGCTATAGTTCTTCTTCTCAGGTATTTAGATATGACAGTACTCGGAAAGTTTGCGGTTGTCATGGCTGATCCTCCCTGGGATATACACATGGAATTACCTTACGGTATGTTGAATAATAGTGCGTTCAGTAGGTGTGTGCAAATAAGTCTTTTAAAAGGATTTAAATTAGGAATTTATTACTACGTTTAATTTATGAAAAAAATACTTCTATCACAAATGATGATATCACAATAAAATAATACTTTACCAGCTAATTGTTTTATAAGTTCATAGCAGGATTCCGAGGGCAACTAGGAAGGCCCAACAACAAGACCCACATTTTTGTACCGCTTCAATGAATCTTCTGCTGCGTTTAATATTAGTTTCTGCTTTCTTCAATCCCTTCCCAGGTACCATGTCCGACGACGAGATGAGACAATTGGGAGTTCCTGCCCTGCAAGATGATGGCTTGATTTTTCTGTGGGTCACAGGACGGGCTATGGAATTGGGTAGAGAGTGCCTTAAACTTTGGGGGTGGGTATGAGCTGGACAGAGCTTGATGGAAAAGCTCTCTAATTTTTCTAATTCTCTGAACTTAAGCTATGAACGCGTCGATGAACTGATTTGGGTGAAAACAAATCAACTGCAACGCATTATACGCACTGGCCGCACCGGCCATTGGCTCAACCATGGTAAGGAGCATTGTCTGGTGGGCATGAAGGGCAATCCGAAAAACTTGAACCGCGGCCTAGACTGCGATGTCATTGTCGCTGAGGTGCGTGCTACGTCGCACAAGCCGGATGAAATCTATGGCATTATTGAGCGCCTCAGTCCGGGCACCAGAAAAATCGAACTCTTCGGTCGCCCCCATAATGTGCAGCCCAACTGGATTACTTTGGGCAATCAGTTGGACGGTATACGTCTAGTCGATCCGGAGCTAATTACGCAATTCCAAAAGCGCTACCCGGACGGCAACTGTATGGCGCCCGCGACGACTGCAGCAAGTGCCAGTGCCAACGCAACAATAGTTAAAAAATAATTAAAGACATTTGCAAGGAATATGTCAGAAATATTCTACAATAGTTCGAGTACACTTCGTGTAAGACAAAAGTATAACAATGGAAGCAAAAAAAAGGAAAAATATTCTGCTGAACTCCACAAATTTAAAAAAGTATTCATATTTCAATGAGTTGCTTTAATTTGCTTTGTAAGATGATCGATTTATAAATGTTGGTAAATTTTATTGATTACATACTAATGCCGTTAATATGGGCATAAGAGTCTACATTTTTATGTGGTATGGTATAGTATGATACCAGGATTACTTTCGCCGAGTCGATTAATATACTTGTATGTATGTATGTTTAGCTGGTTAATAAATATTCGTTTAGTAGAAATAATCTTGATAAACTTCGTTCATCGGTCGAATAATTTTTATATAAGTATTTACAGTCTTAATTAACTTAAGCTATCTTAGACTAGAAGCTATATTAAACTTTTAAACATAATTTATATACGATTATAGCAAAGACTTGATTGGTATTTGATGAAACAAAACAATATTCGATATTTATGTATGTACGTATTTTTCACAAAGAATGCATTTTTCATAGAGCAGATAATCAGCTAACCAGCTTAACAATTGCCAGAAAAGATACTTAAATCCTTACTTTCTGATCTTCTTTGTTTACTTAATTAATCCTTACCAATATTGCTTGCAAGTATGTATGTATGTATGTATTTTATCAGTTCATAAAATCAAATCAAATACCAGACTCGACCGTCGTAGGACGAAGTTCTATCTATTTTGATATAGAAAAAGAATTTTTATTTTTATAATCTTGTCAAAATACAATTAAAATATACCGTTTAAATATTTCCATGTTATTGAGGACATATGTATAATATTGTATATAAATATACATACATATACATATATGCATATGCACATACATATAAAAATAATGATTGCACACACACAAAATTACTTGAAGATTATTTACACGATTTTAACGGATCATGGTTGTTGTTGCTGTACACTGCGATACAATATATTGCGTTCGTACATTTAAAATGATTAATAAATTTTGAATATGCGTATTCGACCGGAGATGGATGGATGATGATCTTTTATAAAGAAACAAATTTTGTGCTAAATAATTAAAGCATCAAATATTAAAGGCTTTCGTTTTACTCAGCCTTACTCTCAAAGAGTATACACAACATTTTAAAGATTTTTTAGGCATGTCTATGTCTTCTTAATTTGAAAATTAATCCCTTTTTTTAATTTTGACCTTTCGATTAATTTTAACTTCAGTATTTTGAATGTGTTCCCGGGCTATGAAATGCTCTTAGAATTAAAAATCCTAACACTGTCGCCGCTGCCACGCCCAAGCCAGCCTTCCACCATATTGTGGAGTCCTCTCCTAAAAGGCCGAATTGCCTCAGATGACTGCCGTTTTATATATATGTGTATAAATAAAAACAGAAGTTATTAGGCCAGAGCAACACTGAAAATGTCTCAGCAAATGCATGCAGTACAATCACAAAATCAAAGAAGAGAGAAATGCTTTAAGTATAAACTTTAAAAGGCAAGTACCACTTTGTGCTTCAATTTTCAAAAAAAAACTTCATATTCAGGCGATCGATGCTAATTGTAGCGTTCCATAGATATTGAGCAACACTTCTACCAATTTTTAAGTGCCCTTGAAAGGATGCGCTTTATGGATTTTCATTATTAAAGATGCATTTTTTATGGATTTTCGATATTAAAGAAGTTTTTTTTTTATGAATTTTCGTTATTAATAATGCGTTTTTTAAGGATTTTTATTATTAAAGAAGCGTTTTTTATGGATTTTTATTATTAAAGATTCGTTTTTCTAATGGATTTTCATTATTAAAGATCCGTTTTGTATGGATTTTTATTATTAAAGATGCGTTTTTCTATGGATTTTCATTATTAAAGATCCGTTTTTTATGGATTTTTATTATTAAAGATGCGTTTTTCAATGGATTTTCATTATTAAAATACGGCCGGCCGGTTAAATTTTCAGCTTGAGAGTGCGAAAAATATCATACAGAAATCCATTTAAACGTAGCAGACGTAACGATCGCGAGAATACGGACAGTTTTAAAGATTTTAAAAAGACCTGCCTTCATCCCATGAAAAAAGGCACTTGGAATTATTTAAAAAAGCACAGAATTTAAGAAAACGTTGTGAACTTAACGCAATGCAGTTGCTCAACATTTAGAGATAGATAAAGAGAGAAGAGAATTGATCTCTATTAATTCATATTTGTATATAAGAAGAAGTTTTTACTTACGCTGATTCCCACAACTCTACGAACCTGTGCTTGTAAAACAGAATCCAGGCGGCTTGAAAACGTCTGTTCGTGAATCATTCAGCAAAAATATGATTACGTTTAACATCACAGGTGTCGTCGGTCGCGCGTCGGGCATGGAGAAATATAATGAATGATATAGAAGAAAAAACCGAATAATGAGAATAAAATTAATTGCAATAAACTGCTAAATATGACGACAAAATTTAGCCTAAATCAAGAAAAATCTTTAAACCCAGTTTGAGCAAAGAAACCAACCAACCAACCAGTCCAGTCCAGTTATTACTTACGGAAATGCGGCCATTGTAGCTAATTTTGTGTAAATTTCCCTTTTATTGCTTTTAAGACTGAAAATATGGGGCGGAAGCAGCTTATATTTGTGACAAAATTCTGTCGGTTGTAGCAAATAGTCCTGACGGCGCTCATCCAAATCACTCTTGGTGCCAACAACCATGACCGGAATCTTGCTCTCGGCATAATATTTTATGTAGATTCGAGCTAAATACTCAAAAGAACGTGCATCGGAGGAGTCGTAGACGAGACAAGCGACATCACAGTTGACCTCTTGCGGTTGAAGGGGATCTAAAGCGTGGTTTATATCAATGTCTCGAAGGACCAAATGCTTCTCCTGACCGTAGACCTGACGTAAGACACATTAATATTAATAAACCATGATGCCATGATGTCTTCGAAACATCAGACATAAGCTTAAAAAACTTGAAAAAGTACCCACCTGTACCGTATTCACGCAGTACACAACGTTCGTTTTAAATTCTTTGCCCATCAAGTTCTTCATATCATTGACCAGAAAACCGCGACACAACCCAGTTTTCCCAACGCCTTTCGGTCCAATTACGTGGCACATGTAAACAGAGCGGCTACTCTGGCGTTTCGCCAGGTCTATGCGTCGCTCGCGTGTCACATGAATGGCGGCCACCTGACTCTCGTTTTCGTGCACATTAAAGCCCAGATAACCCAGATATTCCAGGGTGGTTGGCACATCGATGAGCGTCATCAGTGTCCAGCGACACAGCCAGCCGTGCAGGGTCACCCAACCGGCATCGTTGGTGGGACATGATTTTCGTATGTCCGTCGAATACGACCACGGCGCCGAAGGGCAAGTGCTGAATAACATTTTATGCTCTTCCGGCGATAGTGCGCCGTCACCGTCCTTGTCATAGCGCTCAAACAAGGCTACCAGAAACTGTTGGCCACGCGGTGATAGCTCAGTGCTGCTGCCAGGCGCTATCTTCAGGGAGGGCTGTAGATACTCCTTGCACATTTCTAAATTCTCATTATAACCGAAACGGCGCAAAACGGCCCACGTTGTTTCATTGCGTCCGCGCTGTATAAACAAACAATGCAAAAAAAGGAAGCCTTTTAGCGTGACGGAGTCATTATGGATGCCATCAGGTATGTTCTTCTGGATGACAGCCTTAACCTCATCGAGTATTTGTGGTTGAAGCGGTGTATTGAAGCAACGACGTTGGAACAGATTGAGCTCGTAATCATTGAGCAGATTATCACCATCCAGATCGCAAATTTTGAAAATGCGCACAAGAGATTTTTTACAAGCAGGTGTGAGCTGAAATAGAAATTGGCACATAATTCGGAACATGTTTTAGCAACATAATCCTCACGTCTTGGTCTTCCATAATGTATAACGGTGATGTTGGATGCAGCACTGCTTTCTGTGCATAATAAAACATTTCTGAGATGTTATGAAGAGTTCTGGCCGAGCATTCCACACAGCTTTCAACTTCGGGGAAATCTTCCATGATGCTCAAAACACACTAAAATGAGAAAAATAAAAAAAAACATTATTTAAAGCAAGTTGAAATTAAATGGAAGCTTTTGTGGGCATCATAATTTAAAGGAAACGTCACCAAATTGTACAGACCAAAAACTTTAAATTACTTTAACCTAAGACCGTTCACGAACTTACATCAATAGTAGAATATTCGACGAGATCCACTTTGTTGCCCACCAACACAACCGGTTTCCGCTGCTGCTCATCTCCAATGGCGGCTCGTATTAGTGGCAGCCAATGTGTTGTGATGCGATCCAAAGAATCGTCGTCGTCCACAGAATAGACTATACAAATAACATGAGCTCTGGCTATTTCCTCTCTGAGGGTTTCTTCCGATTGTTCCGTTCCTGCAAAAAGGAATGAATCCGTAGCGTGGTGCCATTGGAATCGTGGCGAAAAAGAAAAAGCGCAGACTTACGAGAATAATCGACAATATTAGTCGGCACCTGTTCGGGCGTAACGCTCGCTGGTATTGTGATCTCCTCAGCCTTGGAGGGTACATCGACTGGAAACTCCTCGCTCACCAATGATAGTATGAGGGAGGTCTTCCCCACACCCTGATCGCCGACCAAAAGTATGCGCACATTCTTACGTTGCGATGTATTATAGTGCACCATTTTTTTATTTGTAGTAATCAGAGGAAGCTACACCCGAATGTCGAATGCCGATCCAGCTCGAAAACGGGGAACCGAGATTACTGCAATTAAAAATTATAATGCTCAGATTAAGTAGTTTATTTTGAAATAAAATTCTACAGCTTCGAAGGAATGACAGGACGATAATTTCTAAACATAAATTGACCCCCGTAAAACGTGACGCCACCCAAGGGGGGCAAACTTAATAGCCCGCAAATGCGAACCTGTCTTACTTCTAGTGGCACTTTTCAATTCAAAAATTGCAAATTTTTACTCATTTTGTTATTGCTTGCGAGGAATTAAAAATTTAATTTCTAACAGATGAAGGCAGATGATCAGATGAATATGAAAATTTTTTTAAAAACACTATGTAGAGACCTCCAATGAGCAGAGGCCGGTTATTGCCAAGAACTTGACTTTATGCTTTATCTTTGCAGGGGTTGTTTGTTGGCTTGTGGGCGCTCTGCTCTGCTCTGCTGGCCGGTCGGTCTACTTATTGTGACGCCTAATTATGCTTTTTTTTACTTTATTAAGTTCAAATTCTTCGCAGGAGACTTTTTCACTTGTTCCTCTTGACATTTCTAATGATTCTACATGCTACCCCGTCTGGCTATATATCCATCACGCGCATTTACACAATCCTCTTTTACATACCGACAACCACTGACGAACCGTAATCTAGCAGAAACTTTTAATTCGAGGCTAGATTAATTAACCATATGTCCAATTAATCTGAAAGCAACTACTAATTCTCTAATAGTTAAATTCTCTCTTCAATTCTAGGTTAAGAATGAAGAATATTGAAATTACATAAACGCAAATATGTTGAACACAAAAACTCTCCCAAAGACTTTTCTTTAAGATGAAACCGAAATTCTCGATGACAAATGCGTATTATAAAATGTAGCACAGTTTCAAATTTTGGTACAAAATTTGATGCTACCGCAAAATTTCAGCAAAAGTCTGAATTTTTTTAGTTCTGGCAAGCAACAACAATTATTGATATTTCGGGTACATCAACGCTTATATAAAGTCATCGTTAGTGACAGCTCTTTTTTATTAACTCTCTAATTCAGGCCTGGCCAACATGCGGCCCGTCACGTCAAATTCAATGGCCCGCCAAGTGATTTTATATTTCTATCGAGCAGAATATAGCAGAAATATATGTAGATTTAAAATATTAAGTGAAAAAAAGGATATGCAAATATCTCCTTAATTAAAACTCGAGAGTTAATTATATTGAAGTGATGAGGTGATGAGGATAAGGATAAAGTGATGAGGATAAAAACTCAAAACTAACTAAAATAAAACCAGTTGATAATAGTAAATCAACTTATCCACTTTGTATACGTTCTCAGTTTGCCAGCACCAAAGAAAAATTTTCATTTTGCAGCCAGTGTTATTCATTGCTAATACTTGATTATAGTAAACAAAAAGAATTCAGCGTATTAAAAATCACGGAAATAAAATTTTTATGAACTAATGTCGCAAACAGTACATAGTTGCATAGTACAATAATTGTCTCTTTTGTATGTTAACTTGAATTTAAGTAATGTGAAATGTATGTATGTAAATATGTACATTAAAAATTACTGGAGCAATGAAGGTGATAAAATTGTATTTTAAAAAATCAATTTTGCAATAAAATATATGCAGTAATTTGCGATAAGCAGTATAACATGATTGTTGCCCGTTGCTCTCGTGTGCAGTTGATTTTAAACCATCATACTTACGAGACATAATATTTTTACCTTTGGTTCGGATTTTACGACTCTGATTGATATTACATTAGGACATTTTAAATCCAGCGTGTTTAAGAAGTTTTCTAAAATGGAAGTTCCACCACCACTCGCTCTTAAACGTCCACTTATGGTGCCTAATAAGACCCTAATGGGACCCGGTCCTTCAAATTGTTCACAACGTGTTTTAGAATCTATGAGCAATCCGCTTCTGGGGCATTTACATCCCGAATGTTTGCAGGTAAAGTATTTCTTTAAAACATATGTTTTATATTTAAATCATATACTTAGTAAATTAATAAAATTTAAATATGTGTTTAAGAGAGTACTCTAAATATTTTAGGAAGTTAGGAAGAAGAGAGTCAATAACATGCTAATATTCTTAAAGAAATCTATCTATCTTTGTAATGATATAGTATATAATATTTTATTAATGCACGGATACATAAAAAGGGGCGAAAATAGGAATATATTTTCTATACTTAATAAATCCTTACTACGCCTTTATAAATATATTCAAAAGGCTATATGATTATTGATAAGGAGCTTACTATTTATAAAAACCATCGTGCTGGAAGCTGATACTGACTATTTTCATCGCACTATGCATTTAATCTAATCTTAATTTTTTATCTGATAACGAACGTTTTATAAGTTCATTTCGCAATATTTCATTAACGATCATTATCTTGAAAGCTATTTGATTTATGCAGTAAATTAATGAGAAAAAAGGTATATTTTTTAGGCGTGTTTGTTGGTTTTTATAATTTTTTGTTTGAAACAGGCTAAGGCACAATTAAACTACAATTATCTTATGGTTGGTTTGCTTTACATCTTTACGAAATTCATTTCTTGGGAATACGTCTGGACAATGAAATATGCTTGTTTTGTTTTTTTTAAATAATTTATTGACATGAACTTCGTCCGTACTCATTCGTTCAGTGCAATTGTGATAAGTTGCAATGCTTCATGCTATAATCGATTCATATGCGTATATAATTATGTACAATATATAATAAGAATTGTTTTTTCAGATTATGGATGAAATAAAGGAAGGCATTAAATACGTTTTCCAAACATTAAACGATGCTACAATGTGTATAAGTGGTTCCGGCCATACCGGAATGGAAGCAGCTCTATGTAACTTAATTGAGGACGGCGACGTTGTTTTATTAGGGACGTCTGGTTATTGGGGTCATAGAGCTGCCGATATGGCGAAGCGATATGGAGCTCAAGTAGAAATAATAGAAGCCCGGTTCGGTCGATCCTTGACAACGGAGGAAATTGAACACGCTTTTGCAACGCACAAGCCGCACGTATTTTTCCTAGCCCAAGGAGAATCCTCAACTGGCATATTG
This sequence comes from Conops quadrifasciatus, assembly GCA_949752815.1. NCBI lineage: Eukaryota > Metazoa > Arthropoda > Insecta > Diptera > Conopidae > Conops > Conops quadrifasciatus. The sequence goes on along the minus strand of OX457077.1, from coordinate 9,910,774 downwards.
CAAACGAACATTCAAGAGATCGGGTCCATTTGTAGAAAATACAATACATTATTAATTGTAGATACAGTGGCCTCACTGGGCGGCACCGAATTCTATATGGATGAATGGAGAGTTGATGTTGCCTTCACAGGTTCTCAAAAAGTATTGGGAGCTCCACCGGGCATTACCCCAATATCGCTCAACTCTCGCGCCATAAGCTTCATAAAGGCCAGAAAGACAAAACCCAAAGTGTATTATTTCGATCTAATTTTAATTGGTCAGTACTGGAATTGCTTTGACACGCCTCGAATATACCATCATACAATATCGTCAACTTTACTATACGGACTTCGTGAAGCTTTAGCGCAATTCTGCTCGGAGGGCTTGAAATCTGTGATACGCAGACATAAAGAGAGTTCATACCGTTTGCAACAAGGTATTGAAGAGATGGGTCTGGAAATGTTTGTGCCTAATTCTTGCGACCGTTTACCTACAATAACCGCAATAAAGATTCCAGTTGGAGTCAATTGGAGGAAAGTGTCTGAATATGCAATGAGGAAGTATTAATATTTTATATCTACTTTATATTTATTATATAGCTAATTATTTTGTACGTCGCTAGATACTTCCTGGAGATTAGCGGTGGCCTGGGTCCAACAGCAGAACAAGTTTTTCGTATTGGTCTAATGGGAGAAAATGCTACCTTGGAAAAAGCTGATTTGATATTGAACATTCTGCATGAAGCCATTCAGAGTACGACAACTAAATTTAATCCAATTGGCAAGAGGAACTGGCAACTTGATTAAAAAGTGTATATAATCTATTTTATAAATACATACATACATATATACATACTTACTTAGGAACTAACTAATAAAACTAAAGCAATTTTAAAAAAATGTTGCGGGTTTCTAATAACAAATTTGGCGTTATAAGAGGGTTGGTTAAGTGTATATATTCTTTTGACTTAAATTTAGATAGATCTGCACGTTTCGACTGATCCGGTGTGTTGCAGCCGTAACGATTGAACAAGGAGAAACGTAATTGTAATAATCGATTAAAGCTAAAGAATAATTCATCACTAATTCTACATTAAAGTCAAAGAACCTCAGACCTGTTACAGCCAAAGCACATTGCGGCAGCGGCAGCAACAGCAACAGCAAATTATATAGAGGCTTATGGGTGCTGCCGCTGCCCTGAAAAATAGATTCTATTACGGCAGCAAGCAAAACTCTCTTTTTTCCACTCTCTTTTTCACTCAGTGTTGCCAATTTTCACTGAAAATCCGACAAATTGTATTGAAAAATATACGGAGAGTAAGCTCTCTTTCAAGACGAGAGAATGGGATACAGAATACAAAAACAAATAGCCGACATGCTGTCGCTGTTCTAATGTACTTTGCTGAGCAGCGAGAGAGAGTTGCTGCCGCTGTCGCTGCCGCAATGTGCTTTGGCTGTTATCTTTTCGTTGCTTGCGTGAGAGAATAAAAAAAAGAGAATTTTTTGTTAACTGTTACGTAGGTCAAACAGAAAGAGTGACCACAATCTAATCATAGGGTAAGAGCAACAGAGAAGAAAGATTTTTTTCAGATTTTCCTTGTTTAAAGAACTGTTATAATTATTCAACAGCTACGTCCATGAATTTAGCAACGATTAGGATCGTTTACACTTAACAGAATTCCGGAATAATTATTTATTTTCAAAAATTTATCAATAATCAATAAAAATAATACGCTTCAATAAATATGCTTTATTTGTTAAGTTAAAATTATAGTCATGCGGCTTATCTGGTGATTTTAATATGATAGGGTGGTTGTTTTTGGAAGGTTTATAATCATGACACATATTAAGTCAATCCTTAAAATGGCTAATTTTCAGCTTACTAGGAATTATAATATTATTTTGCTATAAAATAATAAATTATTAATGTTAAATTATAATTATATATATATATACATTTTCTTATATCTTTTTTTTAATTAAATTAATGTAATTTTAGAACCCCACACAGCACAATTCTCGCTCAAACTGCTTTGTTTTTTCTCAAATTTAAAGTTTAGGCACTTAAAAAAATTGATTTTAACCAATCGCAAATAGAATTTCAAGCTATAACTATGTTGTTACTTTTTTTTACATACTTTTTGTATATTGCCTAGCTGACAAAGCATCTGGAAATTGTTTTCTGAAATACCTGGTCTTCAATTGTCTGACAATTTTAAGTCTCGTATTGCCTGAAAATATTGTGATTGTGAAATCTTAACAGTAATTAAAATTTTAACAGTCATACATTTTTTTTCGACAGTCTTCTTATGAAGTGTTCATTAAGTACACTCTCGCTATTCATTAAAGCTCTGTGTAATTCGATAATTTTTCTGCCAATCATGAATAGCCCTAAAAGCAATGTCTCCAATTGCTTGCATTTTCTCGAGACTCGATTCTGTGTTATCGAATTCTATCACATGACTGTCATATGAGTATTGAAAATTTTTTATCTGACGCAGACCAACCAAATCTATCTTGGAAGAAAGTGGGAAGGTTTTTATTTTTATTTTGGATACATTTTCTTTGCCGTTTTGAAAATATCTCTGTGTAAATATATTTTCAACAAAGTAAAGTTTACTTTCAAACAGTTTTTTTATATACAAAATGTGTCCAAAAGTGTTCATAGCTACGATTATGTGGGTTATTGGGGCGGTGTTGGCAAGTAACTCGCCCGTTCTCTTGTGGGGGAAAGATAGGTAGGCCCCGTTTGTGGAACACAGAAGATAACAAATTAACAAGGAATATATTTCTAATATTTCTATTTGCTTACACTTTCAGTGTCGGTAAACCAACATTGCAAACAATTCCACAAAATGAATTTGTGGATTTGGTGGCTCCGCTGGTCAAGGACAATATGGTGGTTGCTTTTCTTGAAGAAAATGTGGGTCCTTAGATGCTCTAGCATCCATTAGATGCGTAGGAAAATGTTAATTTTCTAATTTTGTGTACACATATATTTTTTAGCTCTTGTCAAAGGACTTCTTGTGTAAAAATGTACAGTCTGGTTCATCCTGCTACGTTAATCTACAACAGTCTTCACCGAAAACTTACTATGTTAATGTAGAGAATCCCTTCGAAGCTTTGCGCAGTTTAACCAAGCAACGCGAGTTCAACTCTGTTGATAAATTTGGAAAACTAACGACTCGTCTGACTTGTGAACCTGGCAAAGTGGTCTTTGTAAACTTTGACAGCAACGAGAAAGAGCGAGGAGCTGCATTGGAAGCTCATGGTAAGCCCTGAATAATGAAATAAATATCAATTTCCTTTAAAATCTCATAATATTCACTCCCCAACGCAGATGCAGCCATCGCCGACATAAGTAAGGATATCAATTGCCCCGTGGTCTATATGTACTTGTCGTTACCATCAAATACCCTCGCGGCTGCTTCCAAACGTGTGCGCCGTCAAACCGCAGACTCAAAATATCACTGCTTCCGCGAAGGTCGTCAATTTCTGCTCTGTTTTACTAAAATGTCTATTAATAACATGGATAAAGAGGGCCGACTGACCCAGGCGGAGGAGCTGAGTGTCAACGCAATGAAAGTGTCGAATTTCAGCCAAAGCACGGACTCATTTTCCTCATTTGCTGTTACCTTGGAAACGGCTTCACAACCTATCAATTTCAATATCTCATTGGTCGGCGGTTATTCTGTGATGAGCGATGTAATTATTGGTGATCTAAGCTTCCGCAGCACAAATGTGGAGGCACCCACCGAGCTATCGTATGCTTGCGGTAATCTAACGCTCAATGCTATAACGGAGTCAACATCAACGGAACCAGCCAGCGTTAAAGTATTAAAGTGGGATAATTTCCAATTCCAAGCTCCTTTCAGCAGCAAATACAGCGATAATTTTCAGTTCGATGATCCTTGGAATTGTACTGGCTTCTTTTCACCCGCCATACTGTCGGGATTGTTTGTGGTGACCATTATGTTGATGATAGTTTTCACTGGTATTTGTTGGATGATGGACATCAATACCATGGATCGTTTTGATGATCCTAAAGGCAAAAGCATTACTATCAGTACTGCCGAGTAATTGTATTGTGTTTAGAATTCAGAATGATTAGGCATACGCATAACGGTGGTATTACGTGGCGATCCCCGATCGGGGTGTGTGTGTGTGTGTGTGCGTGTGTAGTTGGTGCATTTTTAATGCTGCTCCACTAAGGTCAACTAAAGCACAATTTTTCCCCCTTGATTTTTCAATTTATACAATAGTAAGCTTTGACAGAAAAGTTAGATAAAAAAATTCTCAAAAGTGTTTGCAACTGTTTGCAATGCTTTTATTGGAATTGATAGATTTTTTGTATTAAAGTTTCGCCTGCTAATTCCATGCCTGTACAATCTTGTCAGCATCCTTGAGTACTAAATATTGGTGTGGATTTGGTAGCTAGAAACTTTAAAATAATTTTTTTTTGTTACCATAAGACGGTTCTTCCTGTTTATTATGAAATTACAAAAAATTTGTTTTGACTTTTGGTTTAAATCTTCTGATAGTCTGCATTTTATTTAACACATTTTGTGTTTATCGAAGTTAAAAAGTTAAATGGATCATTTAAGTTGCTATTAAGATTTTCTTGTATCTGTGTGTGTGTGTGTGTGTGTGTGTAAGTATGAACATTTAATAAGTTTAACGTTTCAATTCAAGCTTGTATTATATATTATAAAAAAGTAAAAGTAGTAAAAGTTCTGCAACGAATTGTAATCATATTTAAACAAAAAAACATTCTATAAAATTGTACAATACGAATTATTAACACACCAAATACGTTGTTAAAATAAAAAAAAAAATAAAAATTTCTCATTATGTTTTGTTAAATTTGTCTGGTTTTTTGTTCTCAATTTATTGTACATTAAAGGAGAAATATTCTGTAGTATAGATAGCCAAATTCAATATTAATGAAATACATACATACTACATTGATATCGTGTAATAACTCGTTGTTAATCCATAGCTGACAATAAATATTAGTAATACTGTGTAGCTTTTCGTTATAAAGTTTTCCGAAATTAATCAATAGTGTATGTACATATTTAAAGTATGTACAAAAAAAATATACGTATATTGTGTTAAAATAAATTCTTATTCAGGAAATAACTTGTGTATTATTTTCAAAAATTTAGCACAGAAAAAATATACGATAGAGTAAAGAAACCACGCCACACTACGTTGAAAGAATGTTTATGGATTCATATTCGAAAATCTCCTGGTTTTTACTTGTCAAATGTCATAAAAAATTATATTCGATTTTGACAGTTACTTGACAGTTAATTGAAATTTAAAATTACACCTTTTGGTGAGAGATTTATTAGTTATTTTTATTTTTGCATATGAATTTCGTCTATTAAAGGAAGACAGAAATATGTACGTTCCAAAGAGGTTCTTTCCATTTCAATCTTTCTTTGTTTAGTGGCTTCTTGGACTGTTTATTTGTTCTTTTGTGTTTAATTCGTTGTTTTATTGCTCCATTGTAACAATTTCCGCGTCCGTAAAAAGGAAACACTGCCGTTACTAGATTTAGAGAATTATTTTTTACTGAGTGTCCGCAATTATTTGTTGTTGTATTTACATTGTAGTGACTAGAGCTGAGCTGCATGAGACGTGTCGAAGGCTTGCTCAAGACGTCTTGAAAGTTTCAGGGGTTGTCTGAAATGCTTCCTTTCCGAGAAAGTGCATCGAATAAAATTTCAATTGTTTGTGCAAAAAAGAGAGGAAAATCAAGTGCGCCGCCCCCTTTTTTTCAAAAAAGAACAAATAAATAAAGAATAAAACAAATTAATTTTGTTGCAATTGTTGTTTTTTTTTTTTTTTAAATTCGTAAATTCGTAAATTCGTAAATAAAATGTACGCAAACGCGACGGAAAACTTTAATCTAAACGCGACATGTTGGCCCCTCGTCGGACATGTTATTAAGCATTAGGTATAAACTGCGAAACACACACCAACACACTCGCACACCCATTTATGCACTTGCATAATCACAGTCAGTGGCACTCTTAGTTACATTGTAATATTAATAAGTGTAAAAGGAAGAGAACTGTTCTTAGAAACATGTGCGTCACTGTTTGCTGAACAGAAGCAGTCAGCTTGAGCAAACAAATGTTTGCAAAAAGATGTGTCCATACATATGTACGTGAGTATGTATACCTTGTATGTATTTGAATGTCATAAAGTGCTTTCCTTTTACACTGATAATGCTGCTGTCGCTGCTGCTCTAAAACTTTCTCGTCGAAATCATGCATGAACAAAACATTTTAACCCTTTCTATTTACTCTTTTACTACAACAAAAAATAAAATAAAACATTTTCTTTTTCCTTAACGATGAACAGACAGACTGATTTCTTATAGTTTTTTAACACTTTATATTTGCTTTGTTTTACTTTTTTTATATTCGTGTGTGTATGTATGTTTGTATGTATTCAATGTTTTTATTCAATGTGAAGCGCAAGGGAGAAAAAAAAACGGAAACTTTTGATATAAATGCTTTGTTGTTGTTGTTGCTGTTGCTTTTGTTAAGTCACAGTTGTTGTCATCACTCGCTATGTTTGCATCTAGTTCTTTTTATACCCTACACCCGAAGGGATGAGGGTATATTCACTTTGTTCTTCCGTTTGTAACGCATTAAAGGAGGCGTGGCAGGTATAGAAAAGTATATATATTCTGGCTCAGAATCACCCCCTGATTCGATTTAGCCATGTCCGTCCGTCTGTCTGTCTGTCTGTCTGTCTGTCTGTCTGTCTGTCTGTCTGTCTGTCTGTCTGTCTGTCTGTAGAAATCACGATTACAGGAGAACGAATAGAGCTAACGCCATAAAATTTGGTACGAATATTCTTTGTCACCATAGGCTGTTTGGTATTGAAAATGGAGAAAATCGGTCCAGTGCCACGCCTACTTTTTATAGAAAGTATGAATTTTCCCGTGATTTTAGCACAATTTCTCAGCTTGTAGAGCGAGTTTAAAGCTAAAATGTCATTCCTGAATCCATGGTCTCAAACTTAAAGACATTCCCAAAAATGGGCGTGGTCCGCCCACTGGCGACGAAAATCACGATTAGAGAAGAACGAACGGAGATATAGTCTTGAGATTTGGCACAAATATTCTCTTAAAAATATTCTAAAAAATAATAATAAAAGAAAAAGTTATCTCACAGAAAATGGGCGTGACACGCCCACTGGTATACCATACCATATAATGAGGTGTTTGTTGAGAAAAGCGGTGCTGTAAATGAGTTAATATATCAAAATTTACTATCTGTAAATTAAATGAAAGTGGGCGTCACCCGCCTACTTTTTATCGTAACTTCGACAGATACGGGTGTAGGGTATATAACCTTCGGCCAGGCCGAAGTTAACGCCTTTACTTGTTTGCTTTTATTTTATATTATTCTTTCAAAATTTATTTGATTAAATTGAAAAAATTGTTGAAGAAATTGAAAAAAAAATTTTTGTACGAGATTACATTTATTTTTCTTTTAACAATTATTTAATTTTTTAATGTATAGTATATAAATTTTCAGATAAATTAATATTTAAAATTTGTTGAAGAAATTGAAAAAAAAATTATTGTACGAGATTAGTTTTCTTTTAACAATTATTAAATTTTTAAATGTAAATTTTGAATGTATATATATAAATTTTAAGCATAATTAATAAATGAAATGAATGAAATAAGGTTAAAAGACACAAAAATAAATATAACGATATAAAAAAATACAAAAAAAATATAATATACATATGTAATCAAATAAAGCAATAAAACGAGTGAAGAAAAAAAAACAACGAAAATAAATTCAATTTTTAATTGCTTTGATCAAAATTAAATTCCACTTAAAATAAATTATATTGAAATTATTAGCAACGAGTCTTAAAGTTTTGAACAAAACATAACTGTTTTTTTATACTCGTAATTTGCTTGAATTCAAAAGTTCCCATAACTTTCTGATCAAGCTATCAGCTTCTCCACACGGTTGCAACTTTTTGCGATATGGTTGATGATTTTCAATAATATTTAATGAAGCTTATCGAGCGATGGTTCTGCACCGGTATACTCGTGTATAAAAGAAAAGGAGTAGCTTTCGAAACAGCAACAACAACAATCACCAAAACAAAAGCAACAGTCATCAAAACCATTAAATGGCAAGAACTGAGTCGAAAAGTTGAGTACTAGATGTTGATGCGCCTGTCAAATGCGATGTTGATGCCTTACGCGTCTCCGTCCGAAGAAAATGTACTGAAATATTTCATTAGTATGAAGTCGGAAAGGAAGAAAGATATTCCCAAATAATATGAAGTCGGAAAGGAAGAAAGATATTCCCAAAGCCTCGAGGGACAATGGGTGAATGTTGAAGGGGAGCGGTGTGGAAGAGAGGGGAAGACAGAAGAAAAGTTTTAAGATTAAAGTTGAAAATAAAAGCATACTAAGAAGCTACACGAGACTCGGGTAAAAAATGACAAGAAAAAAAAGAGTCGTTTCACAGAAATTCAAGTGAAACAGAAAGAATGAGAGAGCAAGAGAGAGGGAAAGACAAAGGGAGAGACAGAGAGATAGAGAGAGAGAGAGAGAGTGAAAAAGGGAAAATGTGACACTTTTGCAATTCATCTTGTGACAAACGTTATGCTAATGATTGCAAGCTTAGGCATAGAATAAGAAAAAAAGATACATACATACATACATACATATAAGAAAAATGAAAAGAAAAATTAAAAAATTGTGAAAAACTGGGAGAGGCGGAAGAAGAGGAGGAAGAAAAGGCAGCAGGGAGAAGCTTTAGCTTTAAAACTTTCAATAAAGTGTATAAGATTAAGGAAAAAAAACTAAAGTGAAAACGAGGGAAGATGGCAAAAGGGAAGTTTTAGAAGAAGCAGAAAAAGAAAAAAAAAAATTAAAATGAGGGAGAAGAAGAAGAACATAAATTAACAAGAGGGTGCTACTTGTAGCGGCCCTTAAAAAAGTTTAAGGATAATAAGAAATAGAAGAAGTTGCTTCAAAAACGCAAAAGCGAAAAGATTTACCGAGAAATCGAGACAAAAAGGCCTTTAGAAGAGAAGCAATTAAGTGAAAACGAAGAAGAAGAAGAAGAAGAAGAAAAAGAAGAAGAAAAAGAGGATAGAAAACGTCTTAAAATGCACGTTTTGACGTCTGCTGTCGTACTTGTGAATAACGTTTAGTCACCTCAAAGTCACCCAGTCGTGCCACTGCAACTTATGTACCTACTAATAGCATATATTTTATAATATTTTATCTAGTACACAAACCTCCTGGGCACATTGCAACTGAGGTAAGCATAAAATGACTCAAGTCACTTTTAGATCGAATGAGCTTGTGAATACAAATTCTGCGCCAAAAACCGACTTTTCAGAGACGACGATGACAAGTGAGACAACGATGACAAGTGAGCCAACTCGGTGCGCTTGTGAAGAAGCGTGTAGTTTTAGTGTTTTGGTGGCCTTGTATTTTTGTCAAACATTGTCATAGTTTATTATAGAACATACTAGATAGCGTATGTGTCTTTGGAGAATACCTTAAGTATTCCTGTTTGTCTTTGTAGCGAGCCCTGGCGAAGGCCAGGCATTACGCCGAGAAAAAAAAGAAGAAGAAGATAATTATACGAAATTTGGAAAAATTGCGGCAAAAAGGCATGACGCAAAAAACTTTATCGATTCAAAATAGAATTATTCAAATAGAATTATCGTACTTGATTATAAGAAATTGAAACTAAAAAAAAAAAAATTTAAAATAAAAAAAAATTTAAAATAAAAAAAAAATGGAAAATGCTGACCGATTAATATTTGTATTTTCAGAGGAAATACACTCTAGGAAGGAAAACGAGGATTTTTCAGCAAATGAATTTACTTTAGGGTGATTTTTTTATGTTTTATGTTATGTTTTTTTCGATTCGGAAAAATTGCTTCTTTGTTGAGTTTTTTTTTTTTTTTTGAGGGGAGAAAAAAAGTCATTCTCGAGTAATACAATTTTTTCCTAATTTATTAGAATTTTCGAAAGTTCATATCTGTCTTTTTTTAGCATAAAACTTCGGTAAAGGCAATTTTTCAAACGAAAACTAAAACAATTTAGTAATCTTTTTTTCTAAAAAAAAACAAAAAAACATACAAAGAAGGACCACAGTTAGCAGATCTGCTAAGTCTGTAAACAATTCGAATTTATGCGAAACGCAAATGCACACATAAATCTTTAGGCCTGCTGACAACACACACAACAACAACAACAACAATAATCAGAACTATGAAAGGCTGAAGTGTTGAAAATGTAGGTACAGTGGAAAAAATGGTGAAGAACTTTTTGTTTTTTGGAGGAAAAAATTTTAGATCATTTCCATTTAATTTTTCTAATTTTAAATAAAAACCAAAAGAAAATAATTGGCATATACATATTTTTTTATTTATTTAAAATTTAAACATTTCATAAATAATTTTAAATTAAAATTTTTGGTGGAAGATTTTCATTCTTATTTAAAAATATGTACGTAGTTTCTTCTGTTTTTTTTTTAAAATTTTTATTTTAATTCATTTATTTATTTTAATTCAATTTTTTTAAATTAAAAAAACAATATAATCTCCAACAACAACAACAATATAATTCTTCTCAGTGTAAAATCATTTGTTTGAAGTTAAGCAATTGTCCTTGGTGTGTTGTTGTTGTTGTTGTTGTCGTTCTTGTTGTTCATTTAGCGACGCACTCCATTGTTCTTCAGCGTACGCGGAATGAGTAAGAATTTTTATATTAAAACGACAACGCACCGACAACAACAACAACAGCAACAACGGCGGCCACCGCTGCACCAAGAGAACAACGAAAAATAAAAGCATTAACAACAATAAAAGTGGCTAAAACGACAACAACAATAACAACAACAATAAAGCGTTCGCTTCAAGGCCATTCAGCAGCGTCAGCAAGAAGAAGGAGAAGAAAAAGGAGCAACAAAAGCACAGCAACAAAACAGCATTACCGGAAACAAAAGCAACAACAACAACAACAACAACAACAACAGCAGCACGACATGTTTTTGGGCCCTTTTAAATCATTCAGCCTAAAGTAAGTAAATTTTCAGCGATCCTTTGTAGAAACTGAACGAAGGCAGCAACTATTCACATAAATACACGCGCACACACACACGTACACACGCACGCACACACACAGTCACACACAGACCTTTCTCTTCTAATTCCACAAACCAAACACCAAAAACGGAAAACAAAAAACACAAAACACAAAAAAAGCAAACACAGAATAAGCCAAAATGTCGTCCGATGTGCATTTATCATTGCGTGCAGAAAATTTTACGAGTAGAAGTTTCCGTTTCCGTTGCCACTAGCCGTTCCTGCCACTAACCCTTCCGGCCTCTACCCCTTTCCTTCCTGCCACAACAATCTCTTCCTGGCGCAATTTTGCACTGTATTTTTCTGTGTGTATATATTTTGGTGCATAGAATATATTGAGATAAATACATGTTGGCATAAGTTTGGGTGTGTGTGGATATATGTTGGTGTGTGTATGACTGCAAAATGCTTATTCCCAAGTAAGCGCTTTTTTCAGTTCCCTTCAGTTCATTTCGTTTTAATGAACATCCCTGATGAAATTCTTTGTCAAAAGCTTGAGAAATGAACTAATGCAATGCAATATGCAAAGCAATATGCAATGCAATATGCAATGCAATATGCAATACAATATGCAATGCAATGCAATGCAATATGCAATGCAATGCAATATGCAATGCAATATGCAATACAATATGCAATGCAATACAATATGCAATGCAATGCAATGCAATACAATGCAATATGCAATGCAATGCAATATGCAATGCAATATGCAATGCAATATGCAATGCAATATGCAATGCAATATGCAATGCAATATGCATTGCAATGCAATATGCAATGCAATATGCAATGCAATGCAATATGCAATGTAATGGAATATGCAATGCAATATGCAATGTAATATATGCAATGCAATGCAATATGCAATGCAATGCAATATGCAATGCAATGCAATATGCAATGCAATATGCAATGTAATATGCAATGTAATGGAATATGCAATGCAATATGCAATACAATGCAATGCAATATGCAATGCAACATGCAATGCAATATACAATGCAATGCAATGCAATACAATGCAATATGCAATGCAATGCAACACAATGCAATATGCAATGCAATGTACATATGTACTCGTTTGTACTTTGTGTACACCAGCTTTCTTTGTTCTTCTCGTCTTCACTGTGCCGATGTCCTTGAAACATATTCGTACTACTAGTAATGACATAAGTAATGTGTGCTATTTGCGCTATTTTCTATCATTTTACACTATCATCATGTGTCACTGATTGTTGTTGGCAGGGATTGCTCTTTTGTTTGTTTGTTGCCTTTTTGGTTCTTCTAACACTAATTAGTGCTTATACATTCTTTTAAATTGTTGGCCATTTTCAACCATTTGCCATCGCCATTTTCAACCTTGCAGCGGCAGCCCGCAGCGACAGCTAGAAGCTTATGGGACGTTGTCGTTGATGCCGGGCAGCGATTTTTCTGTCGACTCCAGCCGACAAGTGCTCTTTTTCTCTCGAAAAATGTTGCCACTTTTTTAAGCGAAAATCCGAAAAATTGTAAGAAGAAATATACGGAGAGAAGCTCTCTCTTCAGAAACGAAAGAATGGAATGGAGAATGATGTGAGAAAGCGTTGTTGCCGGCTGTCGCTGCGAGCTTGTGTTTCTACTATAAACAGACAATATTCAAACCAACAGCCGTTACTTTCAAAGTTGTATTTATGCGGTTGCTACAAATTCCTTTTGTCTGGCCTTTAAAACCCGATTTAACGGACTGATTACGGAACGGACGGATTACGGACCTTCGCAGTTATTGCCCTCATTATCCATGCCTAACCTTAACCTCATTCATCTTTTGCTTTAATTTCTCTACACAAATTCCATTTCGGAAGTTAACAAAGTAAAAAAGTGGCATTCCTTTTTAACCACAATTTCGTAACACTTTTGTAGTAAGACCACATTATATAGTACCAGACCGGAAGATTGTAGGTACATAATTATCGTTACCAACAAGAACTTTTTGCTTTTACTCTTTTGTGAAACTCATTGGATTCGTAGCGGCAACTGTTTGGAAAAAGCTTTGGAACGGGTGAGTAAATAGCTGCCATATTGTTGTTGTTGTTGTTGGTGACATTTTGGTGCTCGTTTATCGTTTGACACTTATCAACGCATTTATCAAGCCTTTGAAGGATTTCTAAGATTTTTTAGCCGAAGCTCTATTACTAAAATAATGCTGCTCTTCCCGGTCGTTTTCTAGTATAATAAATACGACTCGAGAGTTCTTTATTAATCTACTGTACGTGGCCACAGCTGATGAATCTGTCCGGTGCATGCTATTGGAGATGTCAACTGACATCTTCTTCTTCTTATTTTACGCCTTACCTTGGCCCCAGTTGGCTTAGGGACACTTTTGTTGATACGAGTTTAATAATATTTGTTAAAAAAAAATTACCAAAATAATAATTTTCTCTTAGATTTATTATTTTTAAACTTTTCTCTTGCATACCTTTTTGCTTTTTGTTCATTAAAATGGCGACCGAAAGTTGACGCTCTGACATACTATTGGCAACACTTTCAATGTTTTGAAGGTAAGAGAAAGTCTGTTTGTTCTTCTCTTCTTGGCTAAAAACTAATTAGTGTCATGAGTTTCTGCTCAGAATTTAAAATAGGTAAAGTGATGACCGTTCCGTTGAGTTTTCGAAAAGGAAAGGATGTTTCATTTTTGTTGTTGTTCATGTCAGAACATGTAATTTCTGATGATGCTTCAGGTGTCACAAAAACAAATGTATTTTCATTTATTAGCTTCGGTGTGGCAGTGACTGATGTGATTGTGATGGAAGGGAGGAAGGAAGGAAGGAAGCTCGGCACGGCAAGCACAAATACTGCTGCCTCTTCAACGTCACACATCACCCATCACCCGTCACCCTTCTTTCCAATTCACACTAAAGTTCACTTTACAGTTTGTTCCTTTATCCATCGAATTTCAAGTTGGTAAGAGAAATTTAAGGATAAACAATGAAGCTCAGCTGTTCGAATAATGTTTGTATTTGTTTAGGAAGTTTTGAAATATGAAAATTCAAAATAGAAAATAAATTGCGGTGGATATTAAAAAAGTTGGGTACTGCGAAGAATAAAAAAATTGTAAAATACAAAATTCAATTACTTTTTTCTTTCAATGTAAAATCAATAGAACAAAGTCCACAAAAACAAATAAACAGCTTCTCCTTCCACGATCTACATGAATCCATCCATCATAATCCATCAACTAATCAAATTTTTTTTCACATGAACAAACGTACATACATACAACCATCGAATCAATCAATCAACCAACCGAATCGAATGCATAACTAACTGCATTTGTCAATCTTTTAAGCCATTTTAAAGACAGACACAAATTTACTCCAGTCTATAATGCTAATTTATTGTAATAATGGAGAAGAAACGAGAAAATGTATTTCAAATATTGCTTCCGAGACGAGAGTTGTAGAAAATTTGAATTTATTAGAGGCTTAGACAAGACAAGAACCCAGAGACAAGATATACATATGTATGCTTTTTAGCGACAGCGGCAACCAAGGGAAGCTCATGAGACTTCGTTGATACCGGGCGGCGATTTTGCTGTCGAATCCAGCTCATTATACACTATTTATCATTCATTCATTCATTCATACATTGCTTCATTTTTCAAATCAAAATATTGTATTTGCAATTTTAGTTTCAGTTCTAATTCAGTTCTAATCGTCGCTTAGAAAATAGTTAGAGTCTTCGATGAGAATAAAAAGTTGGCCACTTAAAAAAACAGATACGTATATATGTACGTATATGTCTTAAACAGTGTTACCTTTTTGATCCAATCGCATTAACTGTGCATTTTCTGTAGCTAAAAAAATCTTGCTAAAACTCGTACCAAAAAATGTGTACGATTATTTTTTTAAATTTAAAGAAACTTTTCTGGTCATAGTCCAAGGATTTTATGTAAATTAATTTTTTCTGTCTAACTTTAATAGCTAAAGCAATCGAAGGCTCTAAAAAAGAGAACACTCTTAATGTCTATGAATTTTTTGGTATGTTGAGAACAGTTTTGTAAGGTTTTTGGGAGAAAATTTGGTAAGAAAAAAAAAAATGTGAAGTGATAACACAGTTTTTAAACGCGACTTAGAGAAACTATGCTAACAAGATTAATGAATAATAATGTTTATAATAAAAATTTTATATCTTTTTACGATTTGGAGTCAGTTAAATATCTTCTTTCCTTTACGAGACAAAATCTGTTGCAATGAACTAACTGTTAGCTAGTTAGTTTAGTCAGTGCTTTAAACATTATAATTTTGAGGTAAGAAAAATGTATTACGAATAACATACTGTTACATACATGTTACTACGAATAACATAGTTACTATTAACATTAACTGTAACATAGTTACATAAAATACATACTTACAAAAATCTTTGCCATTCCGGTCTTGAAGAAGGCAAAACGTAACTTTGTATATTTTTATAATCATTCTCGTGAAATCCGAATTCTCATTACAGCCAGAAAGGATTAAGAAGCTTAACACTCGGCAACACTGGAGGCTGCTTAATGTATACTTTTTATTACTCTCTTTCTCACTCTCATCACAAGTGATGAGTTCTCTTCTCTGTGTACTATATAATCTCTTTTTTTTGACGTATAAAAAAAGCAAAGAGTGCTTCCTTCTGTTTCTATGATTTGGCCCATTTCTGTTAATGATCTGAAAACACATTACGTATATGTTGGTGTTGTTGTGTTTTTGCTTTCTCTTTCCGCCATACGCTTGAAAGGTGCTAATTGTTGCCAGAAGCTTCATAAATAATTAATGTTTGAACGATTGATTACAAACATGAATACTTTAATGATAAAATTGCAATACAATTTAATGAATTCTCTTTTTAATAGCGATTTAAGTTGCTTTAAAGTGAAATTGTAACATTTATTAGTACTAATAGTACTAATAACTACTTTTAGTAATAATCAGTTTATGTTGGAGAGATAAACAGAAGAGAGAGACAAAGCCACGCAAATAAGTTAGTGTCAAGTTCTATTTAGAATATGCGATTTTTAAACTATTTTATTTAATCCTTCTTTATCATGACGTCATCATGGTAACCCTGAATCGTCAGGATAATTGACTATAATTCACTTAAAATCACTTTAAAAGGAATTTCGTTTTATTTCTTTGCCTTCGAAACGACTCGTATTTTGTAAAAGCACGATCTCGTGGCGACGGTAAGTATTCAGATTTCAAAAGGAATACGTAATTAATGTAAACACAAACAACAGTAACTGTTTTAAAGTTAAAAGGTTGTCAACAACAACAATGTTCATTGTTTGCTAATGGTAAAAGATCAACGACAAAACTTTTAAATTCTATAAATAAGCATTTGCTTAATTGTTGTTGTTGGTTTGGATTTGATAGGGAACAGCAGCAACTACCAATAGATACTAAAGAAGCAACAAAAACAACAACAACAGCAGCATTTGCAACGGCGATAGAAAAAACTCACAAACTATTCAACAACAATAAGGTTACGCAGTGCGGCAGTTACGTTTTGACAGCTGCCTCTTTTTAATCTGGTAAAAAAAAGTTATTTAGAAAAGAAATAGAGGAAAAATTAAAACAACAACAGTAACAGGAGTAACCACAAAAACAACAGCAGAAATTAAAACAAGAATAACAAAAAAAAAACATTAAACAAAATGCTATAAAAACGTTTAGAGCAACAAAAACTTTAAGAAAACATCGACAACGTTAAGACCAAAGCAGCAGCAGCGGTATGATTAGAAACAGGAGCGGCAGCATCAATAGCCACAGAAACAACCACACCAATAACAACATACATAAGTATTAGAAACCACAACAAAAACCTGCGGTTAGAAAAACTAGCTTCATTGTTTTTTCTCCATAATTACACTGCAGGGTCACCCTGCAAGTCCTCAAGAAAAAATGAATGAATCATGCATGACATTTCGGCATTTTGCAGGAATCGTGTTGGCTCGCTCATACAAATTGTCCATGAAATTTTCCCACAAAGAGCCACATTCTTTTCAACAACACAAACACGGATGAGAGAATTATTGTGTAGTTCGATGACACAAAGGCCGATGAGATGAAAAAATTTATTTTTTTTGAAATTTATTTATTTATTTTTATGAATTTTTTTTTTAAATGTTGTCTTATTTGATATCGGTTTTTAACCGATTTTTTAAAGAGTGTAAAATCGAAAAAAACCATACCAAAATGAGAGTGAAAACGTAAAAAATAAAAAAAAACAAAAAAACCGAAAACCGAAATGCATGCAATTTCGTCATTGATTCATGAATGATTTATGCTGAATGGATTTTGGGGCTGTTGGGTGTTTTTACTAATTCGTGTATACGCTCATGAGTATCTGCATGTGTGTGTGCGTGTGTGTCTTCTTTAACATCGCCTTTCTTAACATCTTTCCCCCTCTTCGATCATAACCTTTTTGTAGCTTAATTTCTTTGGGGTCATTTTTGTTCTTTTTCTTCACGTCAATTGCAAAGTTTTTGTTATTAGACATACGCACCACAAACAAAAATTACTAGCGTGAAAGTATTTAGTGAAAATGTTTTCATTTCAAAGAGAAATGTTTTTCATGTCCATCAACGAAGGAAGTAGGAGAAATATGAGGAAAGCAAGAAATACATACATTCATATATGAAACATTTAAAAGTTGAATTCTCCTTCGCAACAGCAAAAATGAGAGTAATAAAGAGAGTAGTCGCAGCAGCAATAAAAATAAGAACAAGAATGCGGGGAGGTAGAACATATTCGTATAAAAACATGTAGAAAACATGTTAGAAAACGGCGACGGACAAAAACTTTGAAGATGATTCGCTGCTTAGAGCAAAAAAAAAAACCCCAAAGGAACGAAATAAAAGAAACTAAAACTATCGACGTATGAAAGACACGAAAGAACATAAAAAATATGTACATACATTCCTCAAGGTTTATATAAAATTTTCGGTTGTGCGGTGGTTATATTAATTCAGAAACCGAAAGAAAAATTGTGAAAAAGAAAAAGTAAAAAGTGTGGAAAATCGAATATAATAAAATTAAGTAAGTACATACTCAAATATCAAATTTCAAATACCAAACTTCAAATATTAAATTTTAAATAATTAAAAACAATTATATCGCCGTCATTTTTCTCATCTCTCTTCGTTTAACAGGATTTCTGAGCAAAGTTTCCACTTTCACGCCTTTTTCCATTATTTTTTATGTAGTTTTTGTTTTCTTTTGCCGCTCTTTTTTAATGTTGGCCTCACTGCTGCTGTTGCTGCTGCTGCAAGAATTGATACTGATCTACAGTTGTTGTTGTTATGGTTACAGTTACGTACATCAGTATCAACACAACTGCAGTGCTTGAGGGTTACACACGGACAATCACGATTTCAATCATTTATTCTGTTTATATCAGATCGCATGCACGTTCAAGGTTTACATCGACGGCCCAGTCAGAAATGGACATCCATGTTAGTAACAGTTACGACTAGATAACGAATACTCGTAGATGCTATAACTGACGTTTTAACAGTTTTCACATATAGTTAGGAATTTATCAGAGAATCAATGTGATATCAAAATCACATTTATTTTCAGAGTTCAAAAAAATGTCCGTTTCTTTATTATGATAAAGGTATTATGTTTATACCTTCTTAGACTTAATAACTCATTTCCGAGACTCATTTCCGAAAAACAAACAGAACCAATATATTACTGAAACTATTATTTGTTTCAGTCCTCTGCTATACATTCTGTTATTTTCCAGCCTTCTTTCTTTATTTCCCCTTCAATGCTTTCTGTTACTTCTTTCCGTTTATTCTTCATATCTACCTTCCTTGTTTTCTTCACCGATCCATGCTTTTGTCACAATTTTCAGTATTTCATATGTCAACGTCATTCACTTTTCGCATAATGATTGTATGTGCGCTAATGTGTTGTTTCCTGTGAATGATTGTGAGTCAAATTTTCTACTGGGTACCGCACATAAATTTTCACTACGCGGATGACCTGCTTGGCTTGAATACCCATACATATGTACATACATACTCTCTTTCTTCTCCAACGAACATGAAAATGCCGCTAGCCGTAAAAACTTTTTTGAAGTGTTTATTCAGAGGTGCAGATTTAGGTGTAGGTGTGAGAGAGAAAGTGGGTGTGAATGGTAGTTTGAAATAATTTGTTATCTGTATTCGTATGCGGAAAGTAACTACTACGAGGATGGAATGGTTGTTATTGGAAAAAATGAAGTAAATAAAGTACGAAATTGTGCTCAATTCATAGAGTATTTTAAAATTACATATAGCAATAATTTAACGTATTGTCGTCATCTTTCTTAGAAAAGCTAAAACTCACTAAAAATTATTTAAGGAATTATTTTTCATGCACTAATTTTTTTCTTGTGTTTTATTGCGATTTTTAGTATTGTCTTTTTTTAAAAAAAAATACATACTCATTTTGAGAATACTGCTATAATTTATGGAGTGAGAAAAGGTTCTCTGTATACTTATGTACATGCAAATGTTCCAGATGCAGAAATTCATACATGCATACACACTTAAACACATATGTACATACATACGTATGTATATCCTCTATATACATAACTCTTCATATTTTTTCATTTTGTAGTCGTATAAAAAAACTGCAACTAATAGCAAGAGTCTGTCTGACCCATTTAAAAAACAAAATTATAACCGTTTTAATTTTATATTGTTGATATTACTATGCTGCACCCATACATACACACACCTACACAACAGCTTCATAGAGACGCTGCGTTAATTAGTTGGACTGAGCATTTCATGGTCGTTGTTTTTAAAAATATTTTTTTTATAGTCGCGTTTTCTCATGCATCATAAATTCATTTGCTTTTGTTGGTGTGCTTGTTGTTTTTGTTGTGTTTGCTGTTTTCAACACGCACACGCACACGCACACCCACAAAGAATTATTTACACTTCGTAGAACAAAGAAATAAAGAAAACAATTAATTGTATGTAATAGTAGTAATAATTTAAGATAATAATGGAATAATTAAGTTTTAAATTAAGTCTTTGCTTTTAAATTTATTTGTTTTTATTTTTCTTTATTTTTTAACTTAATAAATTTTAAATTAAATTTTGCTTTTATTTACATAATTATGTTTTACTTTTATTTGATTTGAAATTTATTGTACTCGTATTTATTTAGTTCTCTTTTTTATCGTTTTTATTGTTAAGCCAACCAACTTTTATGACATCATCATCATCATCGTCGTCAACATTTTTCATATGTTTTTACAAGAGCGCCACGCTTTTGATAATCGCGATTTTAAAGCGTTTTAAACAATAACGTTTATACGCAAGCAGCGTATAATTTTATTTTATTGCCCCATAAAATCGTTTAAACGATTAATCGAAAACTAATGAAGAGCATTAAAAATATAAGCGCCGATAAAATTGTTGAATTGTTAAATTGTTAAATTGAGAGTTTACATTCTTGTTCTCGCCGAGAATGTAAACTCTCATTCTCGGCGCGATTTCGTCCCAATCTCGGAAAATCTCGTTGTAAGTATTTTTATTGGAAACTATTATGAAAAGAGTGAATTATAGTATATTCTCTAAAATAATTAATTAATCAAGAAAGATGTATTTTTTTACGTTTTTTGGGTTTCTTTCTTTCAATTAAATATGATAAATTTGTATGAGTAAAAAATTCATTAAAAAATTTAACATATTGAATGCATGAAGTAAAGGAATGTGGGAATAAATCGGATAGATTCTACTCGTAACTTGTGATTTGATTGAGTTAGAGTTTGCCTAACTCTTGAGCTGTTCTCTTCAGATTGTTTAGTTCTGTTTCTTTTCAGCATTTTCTTTTGCGTCTTGACAGAGAGAGATACTTGGAGATAATGATGCTTAAAAAATATTTCTACAAATACTCATACGTGTTTCGAATACTCGTGTACGTGTTTGTGTTTACTAATCAGAAGGCTACAGTTTTAAAGCGATCCATTGACCTGTATTTTTAATGATGCAGAATATTTAATCATGCATCCGCAGGATTTCTTTACACAATCTCTTTTGAGTCGTTTTTCTGTAGCAGCCATCTTTGCTAATCGTTATGGGCGGCATTTGTTGCTGTTGTTGTTGTTGTTCTTATTTTAGTCATCCTTTATTTGACGACCTTCAACGTTACGTGCTACGTCATCTTTCACATCGCTACTAGTCCCTCTAAACGCAGCAAGCATACTAATGATCATTAGACATAACGACTGAATGATTCAACGACTCATCAATATCAACTAACTTAACGTTCGCTAGTACTCAACGACTCTATGACTTGATAACCGCCAACGTTCTAAAGATTCAACGACCCCGACCCACCCACCGACGAACAGTTATTAACTGACTTAACGACAAATCCATCAAACCACTAACTTATGCAACAACTCATCTATGTATCTCTTCACTGATTTTACCGACCAACCGAGCCGACCCGACCCGAACGGCCCCCCAGATTGTCCAATCAGCTGAGACACACTTTGGAATCTCTTTAGTTTATTTTCGAAATCACTTCACTTAGACTTTCTGTTGAGGACAAGGAGGCATCACTGTGTGTACGAGTATGTGAAAGAATTGAGAGTGAGAGAGAGTGTCTCTGATGGGCGGTTTACGCTACTGCCAACCAGTGTTGCCATTACTTTTAAGAGTAGCAAATATGCAATAAGTCCAAGCATATACACATATATCGGTTTGGGGAAAAAGTATTTGGTGTTTTTTAGTAAAAAGATACAACATTTTTTTGTATGTAACAAACATTTTATTAATCCAGTTATTGCCCATTTTTTTCAACTACCTTCTGCCATTTTTCGGGTATAATCGTTATTCCTTTCTTGTAGAATTCTGGGGTTTTATCTTGGAAAAACTAACACAGGTGCTTTTCACAGTCCTCTTTTGAGGCCAATTTGGACAGTACAAGGTCAGGACTATACGGTGGATGCATCAAAACTTCGCAGTCGAAGCCTCTTAGTTTTTGCCGAGTCAACAAAGCTGTATGTGGCCTTTTTTTTTACTAATTTTTGCACTCAGTTCATGAGGCATCCAAACATAGAACTTCTTTGTGAAAACAACTTTATGCAAATGGCTTAAAACTGTTTTGTGGTCGATCTTCACTGCTTTCGCGATGTCGTGACTGCTTGACTGACGGCCTTAGCCATAATTTCATCAGAGCGAGGAGCATCTTTCACTTCAAAGTTCCTAGAACGAAAGCGAGTGAACCATTTCCTTGCAGTTAATTGTGATACAGTACCTTCGCCATAAACACCAAAAATTTTTTTACATGCCTGTGCAGCATTCTTCCTTTTGTCGTAGTAAAATTGTAAAATATTTTTTCTAAAATTTTACTCATCTTTGCTTCGGAATAGCTTTTAACACGACGCACCAATCTCAATAAATTTCACAAATTGTCAGCCGAATTGTCACCTATTAAGAAAGTTTTTTTATTTAATATATTCTGAATTTTTCCGGCATAAAAACTGTTAAATTTTTGCTTTTTATTCAACAGAAATCAAACATTCATAGTTTAATTATTTTAAAAACCTAAATAATTAATTAGGATTTTAAAATAATTTTCAAAAATGATGCTTAAATAATGAGTTAGTTTTATATTATCTTAGAAATAAACGCTCATCGATTACAAGCAACAATTTCTATTAATAAATCAACAACATTTTGCCCGTAGCATGTACAACCCATTAAGAAGTACATTTTGAATTTTTGAAATAGTAGTAGTTTTTTCACAAAAAGCACTATTTCGGTAGTGCTATTGCTGAAAATGTACCTAAATACTCCGTTCGGAGCAAGACCACAACACTGCAGCTGCCCACGGTTTTAATAATGTAAACTTTATGAATGCCGACAGTAACAACAACAACAACAAATGAAACTTTCGTTAGAGATGAGAATCGCAACTGTAAAATTTCCGATATTGCGGATGTTGTTGTTGTTGTTGTTGTTGTTGTTGCACCATTAGAAATAAGCTACAATTCTGATTTTAATCTTAACTTCTGTGGCGGCTATAATGATGATAATGATGATGAATGAACAAGGTGATGCGAATGATTATACTGAGTAAGGATGACGGTGGTAGACGGTGGTTAGTAATTTTTTTTAGTAATATTTTTGCGTATTAAATTTTTTTTCATTCATTGAATAGCTGAAGTGTATTTAAATCTTAGATGAGATGATTTTCTTATTATTCCTATTTTGTAAAATTACTAACTTTCGTCCTTTTTTTAAATCAAAGCATTCCTTACGACTTTCGAGCGTTATAAAAAATTCATTCTCTCACTCTCATTCTCACGTGTGTACTCGTATATACGCATAAACTGACCCTGCACGAAATTTACAGCCGACTACTGATGAACTAGAACGAACTATCAACCGAAGCTATAAAAGCTGCCCTACACGAAATGTCGCGACAATTCGTGTTCTTAAGAATTGTACTAGTTCTTTTTTCTCCAAGTAGCTCCGAAGTTCACTACATTTGGAAACAGCTCAATTTCTTGTAGGGTATGTCAAGGTTTCGCATGTGTTTTTGCATGAAAAAAAAACGAAAAAATGTGGATGCATTGATTTGTGCTGCAGGCGTTCAGCTGGTTGAAGTGATCATGTTTTTTTATTGTTACTATTCTCCCCTTTTTCGTTTTTTTTTTATTGATGCCATTGAAAAGATTTATTTCTTTGGTTTTACTGAATTCATCTCTATTTGTTTTCTGGCGTCCTCTCTATTTTTTCCTTCTCTATTTTATCGTTTGGAAAATTTTATTACTTCTATGGAAATACATATACTAAATATTCGTTGATGAAAAAAAAAACCAAAGAATTTTTGACGGTGTAATTATTTTTTGGTGAATTGAAAATTTATTATTATTGTATGTACTATATTTAAATTACAATTTTAAATTTATTGATTTAAATAAACGAATTAATTACAGGAAAAAAAATTATGCCATTTATAGTGATTTGTTGAGATTTTATTTTTATTTTCGAGGAAGGCAAAAATAAAACTTATTAAATTTAATTCGAATTTTTCATGAAATAAAGAAGTCATAGCAAAATGCACATTAAATCCTTTCTTATTTATAATATGAACATTTATTTCAATACAAAAATATTTGAAAACATTTGTAAAGAAAAGGTTCAGAATGTGAATAGGAAAATATAACGTATAGATGTAAGTACACGTGTACGTGTACGTGTGTGCGTGTGTGTGTATCTATGCTTGTTCTTGTTTATTGGTGCATTTTACTAATTGCCCGCATCGAGTGCAAGCATCGAAAGCACAAAAATTTTGAAACCTTTTCTCTTCGACGTTAATGCGTTTAACCCCAAAAACATTTTACTAAAACGAAAGCAGGCTTATTCATTTACACACACATACACACACACACACACACGCAGTAAGGAATTTCTTTTTTCATATTCGCGAACATATTTGTAACGTTGTGTTTTAGCTCTATGGTTTTCGAGCCATACCAAATGGTTTTCGTTTGAACCGAACCGAAAACGAGAAAAATTTTCTGCTCTAATGGAGCAAAATTTTCCAAAATGCGACTAAAGCTCAATCGTGCAATGAGCATGGTCTTTAATCTCATTAAGAATGCTTTCGGGTTAATTTTTAATTAGCCGAAATGAGTATTTATTGTAGAAATTTATTTTGCATCGATAGTTTCCAGCATCGATATTTTGGAATTATATACATGCCGGACAAATTCAGAATATATTAAATAGAAAAAACTTTTCTATCATGGAAAATTTGCTTTGGAAAATTTTTGCTTTTTATTCAACAGAAATTAAACGTTTCAGTTTTATTTATAAAACGATTTACGATTTACATTTTACATTTACATTTACGATTTACATTTTACGATTCATTTTATTTGGATTTTAAAATAATTAAAAAAAATTATCCTTAAATAATGAGTTAGTTTTATATTAGATTAGAAATAAACGGCCATCGATTACAAGCAACAATTTCTATTAATAAATCCACAACGTTTTGCCCTTAGAATGCACAACTCGGCCCATATGTATTGTCGTGGGCTTGGGTGGGCCCACGTGATGAGATAAGAAATGCTCTGAGTGTTGCTCAGCTCTCTCTCTCTCTCTCTCTCTCTCTCTCTCTCTGTACTGCCTCACCAGCTTTTTCTCCTTTCTTCTCTCAAATTTGTGAGTGAATGTTTTGGGCAATCCCTTTTTTCTCAATTATCGTTCGACGGAGACCAAACATCAATACCCAAATGACCGCTAGTACCGCTCTGTTATACTCTGCGGAAAATTTAATAGAGTACAAGTGTCTCTTCGATGGGAATGAATTATTTAAAATACCAGAACGATATAAATGACCATTATTTCATGTTCTTTAACTTTCTTTTTTGGAAAGTTTTGCTTCCTTCCAAACATTTTCGGAATAATTTTGTATTTACGTACTCATTTGTATTTATTTTATTACTTTATTGCATTGTGTCGTATTTGTTTAGTATTAATAAATTAAACTAACTTGTAATAAAGTTTCGTATGCATTCATAAATAATTGCAAATACACAGAAAACGCACACACCCACAGACACACACGTGCATATACTGCATACACGGTGATCATACTCGTCCTTTATTTCTTTGCAGAGTAATTAAAAAATTGGTCGTTGCCATCGAGCACGCTCGCGTTAACGGCAAATAAACAAAATGACAGTGATGGCTAAGGAAATTGTTACTTACACTAAGGCCTAAATTACTAAACTAAGGCTAACCACTAGCTAAACTCTCCAATGGTCATAGTTAAGCAATGGCCTTTGGTAAACAGCTTTTTATAAACCAAAACCTGAAAGCTCGGGCCTAAATGATTAAAGTGTACGAGTAAAAACATAAAAGATGAATTTTAAAATAAAAGAAACCTGAAAAAAATAACAATGGAAAACAGAAGACAGGAAAGATTAATTTATTAAATTTACTAAAAAAAAATAAAATTGAAAATCGATTTTTTGCACTATTGGAAAAAGTGATTGTTTCTATATCTATTCAGAACTTTATCTTCTCCTTGGTGCAGTGTGTTCGTTTAAAATATTAATAAAAAAATTAGGTAAGTAAAAAAATGGGTAGAAAATAAAAAAGTCTGAAAAAAAAGATTATTATTATATTACGATACATACATATATTATATTACGTAGTTATTATGGTGCAAAAAAAATACCGTGTTATGCGTATCCGTTAAAGCTCGGTCTCAATAGAACCAAAGTTCCAGATAAATTTTGTTGCAATTCCAACACTCACTCCTTTTTTAAATCCATTTAACGTAAGACTATAAAAATATAGCTTTTAATTTTTAATTTTGAATATTTTCATTGTAAATATTAACCCAAAAATCCAAATTATTTCAAATTAACTCTTTGCAAGGTTATGTCGGCTCATGAGACATGTCAATCACTCCAGTTAACAATTTAAATATATAAAAAATACACTCAAAAGTGCATACCTCTTACATCTATGAGAACATTACAATCAACAAATATAACAAGGTTTTAATGTTTCGAAAAAAAACTGATGTTATGTGAATCCCTTTCAAATTAAATATAGAAATAGTGGTTCCAAAAATTGGATTTAAATGGAATTAGGTTCCAAAAAATTAGAAAAAACATATGATAATACATATTTTTATTAGAAGTATAAATTTAGCACTTTTTAGTGCAATTTTCAGCAAGAGTATTAGATATTATTATGTATGAGTTAATGTTTTAAATATTATTACTATTCACAATTCCTGCTAATCTTTTTGTGCGGAAATTTGCCTAATTCTCAAACCATTTTGGAGTAAAATCGTTCAAGTTGCGTAAGCAACTTCTCTCATTAATTAGAAGAATTACAAAATTAGGATTTATTATTTTGGGAATGCGTTGTTTGGTTACGGCCACGACTGTAACATGAGAAATTCAATTGTTTTCCGCTATATTTTTTTCTCAGCTCATTCAGTAATAATGTGCCTGCGGAACTTGTGAAAGAGAGAGAGGGAGAGCAAGCGAGAGCAAGTAATTGAGTGAGCGGCGGGTAGAGAGAAGTGTAAAGAGACAACTAAAGAGTTAGTTAGTGGAGTTAACGAAATTAGGTCATTCGGTATTAGAGACACAAATCAACTCAGACACACACACGCACAGACAGTCCAACACACACACATACAGAGTATGTAGTATGTACACAAAGTAGGTGTGTAGGTATGTGGAAGAGGACTTATGGACAATGAGAGTATTTAGGATTAAATGTTAGCCATAAAATCTCACAGATCTCACAGTTTTTAAAGTCAAAAGTAACGGTGCTCCTTTTGTTACACTCGTACACATTCACATAGACGCACACATGTATGTATGTATGTATACAAACTGCCGAATTTTATCACATTTTGTGATTTCCTGTTTCCACATCCTGCCACTTCCTTCCACTTCCTTCCATATCCGTTGCTGTTGCCGGCGTTGCGCTCAATAAGAGACGCAATTTAATTGCAGTTTTTAAATAATTTATCGAGCTCGACTTAAAAGTGTATTAACGTGAGTGAAAATGTACTAAAAAGAGAAAGCAAGGAAGGAAGGTAGAAAGCAAGAAACGAAGTAACATACACATACGAGTATGTATGTACGTACCAACGAACGGACGACCGAAAGAGCACACCAATAAGCAATCAAACGAACCGGAAACACCAAAACCTTAAACCGGAAATGCTTTAATAATGTAGTTGCTTGCAATTTACGAGCGTCCTCGGTGTGGCACCAAATAAAAATTGAAAGAGAAGAGCAAAAAATATAACCGCTTTACTCAAATGTATGTATTCGTACGTTTTCCCAAAAACTCTTGTAATATAAATAAAAAAAAAAAACAGCATTTAACAGAAATCGTCGCGACGGACAAATGCGACTGAGTATCTCTTAAAGCAAAAAAAAAAAAAAAATATGTACGACATTTTTCGGTGCCGCAGTAAAAGAAGAATGTAAGAAAAACACATGGACAGTCTCAAAATGCACACATGACAAATCGTTTATGAATCAGTAGCGACAGTTCATGCATGACGCTTTCGGACGACTGTGATTTTACTTTACTGCCTTTTACTTTTTATTTTTCTATAAAAATTATTTTTATCATTTTAATTTAATTTTTTTATTTTTTACTTTTTATTTTAATCTTTTTTATATTTTTATTTTTTTAATTTTTACTTTTTATATTTTAATTTTTTTATTAATTACTTTTTGTAGATAGTAATTTTTTAATTAAATGTATTAAAGAATATACAATAACAAAAATCTTTCTCTGTACCGACATCGAAGAAAATTTAGTCGGTTGCCATCAACGATTTCTATATACAAATATGTCAATGCGAATAATGCACGACGAAGAAATGTCATGCGTGATTCATTTATGCTTCCTGAAAAACCTGAACTAAAAGGATACCAGAGTACGTAGGTATGTCCCTTTGTGATGTTCCACATGGCGGTAAAATGTGATATGTGCACTAAATGTATAATGTATACAAAATGTGGGCGACTGGGTGTGTATTTGTGTGTGTGTGCGTGCGTGCGTGCATGTTTATCTCTTCATGACTTTGTGTATAAAAATGTAATAAATAAAACTTCAACGTAAATCTTTCGCGTTTACTGCAAACAACACTAAAAGTTACCGCTTTCAACTAAATTTTGACATCTGTTACCACTTGGTAAAGGATTTTGTTGCCGCCCAGCATCCCCCCCTTGTACTATGTATGTATTTCTTTATTGGTCTTTTATTTTTCTTCTCTTGTCGAGAATACCGCTTGGAAGCAGCATCGATTATAGGAGATCAGTCAAAATGGAAAAAATGACCTATTGAAAGATCCGTTCTTTGGTATTGATCAGTTGACAGACCGAACAATGAGAGATTGATATATTTACTGTTCAATATCGCTGTTAATTAAAATTATTGCTTACTGTTAAAATATTTATAGAGATTACAGCAATAATTTTAACAGAGCTTACAAAAGAAATTTTAACACAGCTCTTAAGAACATACTCTGGTTACCAACATACTCTGGTTAGCAACATACTCTGATTAACAACAGACTCTGGTTAACAACATACTCTGGTTACCAACATACTCTGGTTAACAACATACTCTGGTTAACAACATACTCTGGTTAATCGTGAAGTTAACTCAAGTCTTAACAGAACAATTATGTAAGAGACTTGAATAGAGTTATTAACAGATAATCGATTAACATAGTTATGCTAACAGTTATGCTATACGTATTACAGCTGTGGAAAGATATGTTAATGGAGATTTTGACAGGCACGATAACAGAGATATTAACAGAAAGCATTCAACAAATTCGATTTTAACTAACTTGAAACTAATAACGAAATGTTAGCCTACAAATTTTCCTAAAAATTTTTTTTTAATTTCAAATTTTAACAAAAGCTTATAAGAATATTTTTTCAAAAGTACCTACGATGTAAAGTAAAGTTATTATAATTTAAAATATTTAATATTACATATAAAAAAGTTATGATAAAAAATCGAAAGCTTTTTACTGTAAGAAAAATAAGAAATTTCTGAAACGAAGATAAGAATTTGTATGAAGAAAATGTTCAAGAAAAAAATGTATCCGAAGAAATTGAAATACAGAAGAAAAGTGGAAACAAAAAAGAAGAAAATAAAGAAGCTTGGGAAGAACAAGCTGAGGAATAAATGGGAATGAATTTCACATATAAAGTTTCAGTTTAAAGGATTCGTATGTAAATCCTTTACGTTATTTTGACGTATACGCCAACCCATATTGGTCGATATACAAATACATACTTACTTATACATATTTATTCATTATCTATGGATACGAATAAAAAAAAGCCACACGCAACAAATAAAACTCCGATTCCGATTCTATTTTACGATACGATGAATAAATAATTTAAAAAACTAGTATTATGTACTCGTAAATGCGGATTAAAATTCTTACAGGAATACAAAAGTCTTTCGAAGCCACATTCATTCGTCATCGATTGGTCATTGAAACGTAAGCGACAGTTACGCGCATACAGTTTGAGACTGAGTCGGCTCACACCAACTCACAGCAACTCACACAAACTCACAGCAACCATCTCAAAGTATGAAGTGTATAAGTTTGAAACTTCAAAGTGCTTTGAATACTTTTGCGTATGTTGTTACCTACTTGTTGTTATTTTGATTTTATACGAATTGTTATTGCTTCTGCTTACGAGGCATTTGCTAGGCTTGTTGGTTGTTTGTTGTAGTTGTTGTTGTTATTATTATTATTATGTTTCTTACTTTACACGAAAATCTGTGAAAAGCGCATTAAAGCGCAGCTGATTACGCTTCTGATCCCTTCGAATACACTTCCAGAATGTTAGCGTCCCTTTTCGCCATCGTCTTGTATTTTCACTTCAGAAAGTTGCGGAAAGTTGTGTGTGCATGTGTGTGTGTATGTGTGTGTGTGTTGGTTTCTTCATCGTTGTGATGGTGAGACTACGTCAATACAGCACATAAAAGTTGTTCAACAGTATCCACTTTCGGGATTTTGTTGTTCCGTTTGTGGTAAAGCTGTCATGAACACTTCCGTTATGGCATCATCAGCATATTCATCATCATCGCCATCATCATCACCATCACCATCATCACCATCATACTCTTACAGCAGCTTAAACTTTGTTTCTCGTCGACTTTGTGAAAACTTTTTCGAAACAGCAGTAATATCGTACTTTGATGAAAATCGTATATCATCTGCTGAATAACGGTAAAGACGATGAAGTTTCGTTGCGTTTCGTTTCCTTTCTTTTTGCTGCAATCATCAGCAACATTCATCATCAGGATCAAGAGACTTGCTCAAATATCACGAATCAAAACTATTACTTGCTGGCATTTAGGTCATCATTTGCGAGATTCTTTAATAGATATTTATTTAAAAAAAAAAAGTCCCCCGAAAAATTTGTTTCGTCTTTGAAAAATGAAAAAAAAAAACAACCCTTAATCGCTCAATTTTTGAACGATTCATCGAATCTGAAATATCATGATGTACCGGCCCTTCGTAATGATCTTCTTTGATTTGATCTCTACGAACAAAGTTTTTTTGAGAAAAGAAGACTCACGTACTTATATCAGTTAAGTCAAGACGAATTCCTCCCTAAGCAGAAAGGCATCTTTAGTGAAGACAAGAACCCAAGACAAGACAAGTCGTTTACCAGAAGCAGAGACAAGAAGAAACCAAGATGACCAAGAGAAAAGAAAATTCTCGTACTTATGTCAGTTAAGTCAAGGCGAATTCCTTTCTAAAGCAGAAAGGTATCTTTAGTGAAGACAAGAACCCAAGACAAGTCAAGTCGTTTCCACCCAAAACGAGAAACTGAGACAAAAGACAAAGGACGTTCTTTTACTTGACACCAGAAGACGAGACAAGAAGGAACCGAGATGGAAGAGATGGAAGAGATGGAATCCGAGATGGAAGAGATACTGGAAAAATCTCAAAACGATCAAAGCTTCTTTAGTCGAGACGAGATCCGAGAACGCTATCAATAAAATCTCGGAAAATCTCGATTGTGCACAAGCACTACCATCATCATTGAAATAGCACTGTTATCATCCTCAAATCTGAAATTATTTTATTAATATTTTGCCAGCAAAAAAATTAATCATTTCAGTGGAAAAGCATTTTTATTTTTACGCCTTTTTTTATTTGGGAATAAGGTCAATGAGTATCATCGAAGTAGCGTTTTTCTCATAATCTGCAAAAATCTCAAATGAAAACGGAAAACAAATAAACGTAGTTTTTTTGTAATCTGAGGATAAATAGTAGCGTACTTAGTAGAAGAAGAAGAGGAAGAAGAAGAAGAGGAAAAAGAAGAAGAAAAACGAATAATTTAGCAAAAAAAAAAAATAAAAAAAAAATTGGAAAGAATCATTAAAGAAAAAAGTTATAAAACCGTTTCAAATCATTAAGGGTTGAGAACAACGCAATGAATTTGACCTAAATCATTCTTTTTTTTCAAAAACTTTAGAAGGTCACTTGAAGGATACTTGAAAGCTGAAAATGGATGAAAAGAAATCAGAAATAATAAATGCAATAAAAAAGTTAATAAATAATAAACTTCAAAGGTAAAATTATTTCTTAAATTTTTAATTTTTCTTTTTGTTTTAATATATATATTTAAATCATTAATACTAATTAAATTTAGAGTTTTGAAACACAAATTTTCATGATTAATTTAATTTAATATTTTTTAAATTTAATTTAATTTTAATTTAAAGTTAAATTTAAGAAAAAATCTGACTGAATAGACAAAATCTCTACGAATTGAATTCTAAAATATTAAATTGGCGACGTTGTTGTTGTTGTTCGCAATGAAACACCTTTAATTAAGAAAAAATTAAAAAAAAAATTAAAATAATTAAATTCAATTCAGTTGGTTTTGATATTGCATAATTTGATTGTCATTGTCATTATTGCTATTCTTCTCTTTCATTCGTTCATTCCAAAATTTCTTGTTTTTTTTATGACATTTCAGTTTATTTCTTTTTTTCCAATCGATTCTCAAGAGCAGTTTTGAGATATAAAATTCCAAACTATTGAAGGATAATCATGAGATTTGGCGTGACTTTCATGAATAAAAATTTGGCAATCGGCCAACCAAATTTGGTTTCAATATAAAGACGACAACAACAACGATAGCCAACCAACAACAAACAACAACATCGAAAATACGTAATAATAAAAACTTTAAAACCGACTACAATAAAATCAATAGCGCTAAAAGCAAAAAATACAAGGCACAACAACAATATAAAAACAACTCAAGTGCTGTTGCCAATGGTTAAAAAAAAAAAAAAAAAAAATACAGTAGATGCAATCAGTTGTTATTAAACACACATGCCGACATCTTCAGTAGTCTCAATGGGACAATTTAAATCTTCCCAAAACAAGAAAAAAAAAGCAACAACCACAAAAACAAAACCTAAGGACAAATTCTCCATGGACCTTGCTCTAAGTTGCAAAGAAAAATAGTACATAATAACGACTCTTTGTACCTTTTTACGACTCAACAGAAAAAAAAGTGGTCAAAACGAGCCACTTCAAAAGTTAAGAGAAAAAGTTTTGAAGGAAAAAATTAAAGAAAAGTACGTCTTAGAGGTTAACAGAGTTGATGCGGAGTTGATGCTAACAGAGTTAAAGATGACGATATGATATAAAGATGCTAAGATGCCGATAACGATGTGTTTAATAATGAAAATTATGATTTTAAATGTGATGTGAAATAAAAATTATGATGACAATAGTCATTAGGGTTGGCATGTGACAAGAATTTTTGGACCTTGTACGAGTACCTATGTAGTCTACGTCGAAAATTGTAGAGTACGTTTCTACATGTCGAAAACCTCAACCTTATCGAAAACTCTTATATGTAATTGATGAACTCTTGTAATTGATGAAGGTAAATTTTTCAGAGTTTTCGACAATTTTGTGTAATCTACTTCAATTTGGTTTGGTAGTCTACCGTAGGTACCATTCGACATGTCGAAAATGTCGAAAACTCGACAAGTATTCGACATGTCAAAAATGTCGAAAACTCGACAAGGTATTCGACATGTCGAAAATGTCGAGAACTCGACAAAGTATTCGACATGTCGAAAATGTGGAAAATTCGATAAAGTATTCGACATGTCAAAAATGTTGAAAACTCAACAAAGTATTCGACATGTCGAAAATGTTGAAAACTCGCCAAAGTATTCGACATGTCGAATATGTCGAAAACTCGACAAAGTACGTGACAACCCAGTCATGTAAGACAACCCAGTCGGAAAAGATGAAGCAAAATAATGGCGAAACGAATGGTGACAATTAAATAATGATGACGACGGAGAGCGCCGTAAAGTTTGTTGCTTCAAATGACTGCAATCAGTTGTTACTCAAATGTTACTTTTATTATTAAACATCTTCCTTACATTTTACTCGTAGCAAATTGACGCAGCAACGAATGTCCGTCTCTGACAACAGACAAATGAAAAGGGAATAACAATGGATAGAGATACACGTACAAACACACACACCCACACATACATACAAGCGCACAAACACAAGTATTCGACGACTACAATGTTAATCAAAGTCAGTCAAATGATTAAAATAAAGTATGTAAAATATTTGCACTTTCAGTGTAAAATTTGTTCAATTTGTCTTTTTTTTTTTTTTTTAATTTTTTTTTATTCTTTTTGTTGTTCACAAGTTTTTCAATGACATTCTCTTAACATTTTAGTCTTTTGATTATCGTATTTTCTTTGCTTTGTTTTTCCTAGTTAGTTGTTGTGAAGAAGAAGAAGTGAAAATCCTGTAAACAAGTGAGCGCTTCTGTCGCCGGAGGGTGACGATGACGACGACAACGACGTTCTTGTTAAACTTTCGATTACACGCTGCTGTAGATTTTGACGCTCATTTCGTTCGCTCGATTTGATAATTTTTACTTTGAATGGCAGTCACGGCGATGATGAAGAAGAAGAAGAAGAAGGAAGGGTGGGGGTGGAGGGGAAAGGGGCTGGTTGGGGGCCAGGAAGTTGTTAAAGGAGGCTGAAGGAGGACGTTAAGAACTTTGTTTAGGAAACGGAAGAACTAGAAAGACTGCAACATCAATAATAGCAACGAAAACAACAACAACACCAAACAACAACAACAACAGCAACAACAACAAACAACAACAACAAATACAAAAATAATAATAACAACAACAACAAACAGCTATAACAACAACATTACAACTACTTCAGCTTCCAACGAAAATTTGTAAATGAAAATTTTTTTCATTTTCTCGCGAAAAATTTATCACGTTTTGCACTTACGAAGTTTTGCTTCAATTCGTAGCACAACAACACACACACACACACACAAACTGAGACATCAAATCAAAATTCACGGAAATAAAGAAATCCAGGAATTTCATAAAAATTTAAGAGTGTGATGAATGATGGATAAAGATTTTAAATTTTCAAATAAATAATGAAAAAAAACAATTGGCATTTTTCTGGCCGGCATAGTCGAAGTGTAGGCACATCCTACATGCACATATGTATTTCTTGACATTTATATATAAATATTTTCAATTCAAAATCCATACAAATCTCTTATTCTGTGTTTTTTTTTGTTGGAAAATCTTAATGATTTTAAATAAATTTGCTTTCTAAATTGAATAAAAATAAGAAATTTTCACAATTTCTTATTATTAACACAATTTTTTCCAAATTCGGACTTATGCAGTGTCAAAAATTTAAAAAAAAAACCGAAAGAAAAAAAAAATCTGTAGGAAACCTTGCATTTTCTTTCACGAAGCCTTCTGTGAAGCTCTCACCACACTCTCGGTGCTCTCACATTCATTATTTCTTGCTCACAGTCAAGGTGAATGCGTGAAGAAGAAGAATCATTATGAATTATTCTCTTATCTTAATTTAACACAACACGACTGTCCGTTTGAGGACATACAGTGCTTGCCCTTCAGACTTAGACTTACCCTGAAGAGAGACAATGCCTGCAAGAACAAAGATCACTAAAGTGAATAAAGTAAGTGTGATGAGCGTGTGTGCGTGCTAGAGTGACGTCTGTCACTAAAGCGTCTGTCATCATCATTACCGTCATCAACACGGCTTGTCTTCAGCCTTCAAGCGGTCAGTTGGTTTGTTTTCTTCTCATTTTCTTCAGCCGCACTTCTTCTGTCTTGTAAGCATTGAAGAAGAAGAAGAAGAAGAGGCATATTTTCGTCCTTGTTTTGTTTATAACTTTTGTGTGACCTTTTTGTGGTGCCCTTCGAGTCACTTTTATTGACATGACGCGTTTTTCGTTGCGCCTTAAGAAAGCATTAAACACGTTCTCGCTTATTTCGAAGGGCACCGTTGCTTCGAGTTTTCAGGATTGCATTTTTTTTAAAGGCCTTTTTTAAAATGTAATAACTGTATTAATTGTAGCTGCCTGCTTAAATATTTTTTGCATTTGTCTGTGTTTTTTTCTCGAAACGTTATTATTACTTTCCATGTTTCGTTTTTTTACTTTGCCTTCTTCTAGTTCTTCTTATTTTTTTTTTTTTTGGACATTGCTTTTTCCTTTTCAATTTTCCGCTTGATTTGATATAATTTAATTTAATTTATGAGGAAATTTTCAGAAATTACACAATTTTCTTCAATTTTAACCTTCCTTCTCTCGGCAGCAGCAGCAGCAGTTGCAGCAGTAGTATCATAATCATCATCATCGTGTCACTCTGGGGATGGCAAGAAGATTATTTCGTTTAATTTTTTTTTCTTTTTTCTGTCCGCCATATTGAAAATTATGCAAAAATTCAAAATTTCATCCTGAATCAATCGAACGATGCTGCTTCGTATTTATCAATTTTTGCCGTTGTTTTTTTTTTTTTTTTTTCGTCTACAAAAATTTGCAATGCAAATATCGTTTGGCAAACGGTTGGCCCAATCAAAATCGAATTTTCACAAAACTTTTGGCCAACCTTGGCCATGTTATGCAAATTTAACGATTTCCATCAATTGAGTTTTGTCCGTTTAACTTCCGGCAGAGCAATCATAAATATTTATGTACCATAACAGCTCATACCCATTTCGTCTGGCCATCTCCTTGTTGCGTCAGGATCATCTCATCATCACCAGTATCATCACAGTTATCAGCTGCTGTGTCTGTGGTCTCTTGTGTCTGAAGTTTGTCCAGTGTCCGTCCGATGAAATCAACTCTACATTTAACAACCTTGTCATCGACATCATGCCAGCCGATGGAAAACATTGACCCTTCTTAATTCAATCTTTCGCATTCTGCAATCGCAATGCAGTCAACGAACTCTCTCATTGCAGTTACGCACTGCACTGCCATCCTTGTAAATTTATTTATAAATACGTAATACGTTCCAACTAAATCGACAATCGTCGTCGTCTTTTTTTGTGCTCTCAGTCCTTCCATTTATCTTTCAGTCTTATTTAATTAATTTAGCCTTGATTAATTCATTCCGTTGTACGAAGTATTCTTCTCATTGTCGAATTGAATTTTATACGTTCCACAATTCAATCATGTCTTTGAGTATTGAGTTGAGTGAATTGTGGAACTTGCTTCCACATTCATTTATTTATACATTTCAAATTCTCATTTACATTAAACAAATTGCTATAATTCTTTTAATGTTTTTATAATGCAACAAATTCTATTTCGATTTGCTGCAGTTTTGTAATGATTTTATTAAATTTTTTCATATGTACCTACATACATACATTCCATGATTCATTTTTCACACTTTGTTTTGTTAAAATTATTCATTTATTCATTCAATTATGTATACAATTGTTGATAATTGATATATCGTATGTAATTATAGTTTTCTTCTAATTCATCCTTGTTAGTTTTTTTCATTCTTAAATTCTTAAATAAATCTCTTTCCTTTCCGTGTTTATTTCAATAATTCATCGAGCTTGGAGTTCATTGAAATATCTCATATTCATTATTTGTTCATGCTTCCAATATTCTATGAATTTCTTCTTGCACTCGTCGTTTTTTCTTTCGTTTGCGTTGAAGATGGTCAGTTACCATCGATAAGCTATTAACTTGTCCAATTATTCATCCACTCATTACTCAATTTATTCATTCCTTTAAGTTCATTTAAGTTCATTTCATTATAAGCAGTTATCATAATTCATTCCATTCGATAAACTCTTAATTTGTCAAATTATTTATCCTTTTTATTTTCAAAGAATTCATTCTTTTTTGTCATTTAAGTTAATTTCATTATCTGCAAATATCATAATTTATTTCATTCCATAAAGTACTCACTCAACCAATAATTCATTCAATATTGTTTCTTTCATTACCATCACCCATTCTTTCTTTGACAATATTTTTATTGTCTGCAATTATCATTATTCTTTCCATTCGATAAACTCTTAACTCATATGAATAAAATTATTCATCCATATAATTGTGAATGAATTCATTCTTATCTTCATTTAGTTTATTTTATTATGTCCAATTATCGGAATTGATTGCATTTGATAAATTATTCATCCTTTTTATTTTCAATAAAATCATTCTTTTTTCATTTAATTATCTGCAATTATTATAATTTATATTATTTAAAAAAAAAAATATTCCACCAAATAATTCATTTAGTTTATCCCACTTTATTGCAATCTGCTGTTTGCTGTCTTTTTTGTCTTTTAAAATCATTTCATTTAGTGCAATTCTCATAATTTATTACATTCATTAAATTTTTATCTTCTCAGGTTGTTCATTTATTCATTATACCCTACACCCGAAGGGATGAGGGTATATTCACTTTGTTCTTCCGTTTGTAACGCATTAAAGGAGGCGTGGCAGGTATAGAAAAGTATATATATTCTGGCTCAGAATCACCTCCTGATTCGATTTAGCCATGTCCGTCCGTCTGTCTGTCTGTCTGTCTGTCTGTCTGTCTGTCTGTCTGTCTGTCTGTCTGTCTGTAGAAATCACGATTACGGGAGAACGAATAAAGCTATCGCCATGAAATTTGGCACGAATATACTTTGTCATCATAGGCTGTTTGGTATTGAAAATGAGGAAAATCGGATTAGTGCCACGCCTACTTTTATTAGCAAATATGAATTTTCCCATGCTTATAGCTCAATTTCTCAGCTTGTAGAGCGAATATAAAGCTAAAATTTTTTCCCCGAGTCCACCTTCTTAGACTAAAATATATTCTGAAAAATGGGCGTGACACGCCCACCTATATACTATACCATATAATGAGATGTTTGGTAGGAAAAGCGGTGTTGTAGACGAGTTAATAGATGAAAATTTTCTCACTGTAAATTAAAAAAAAGTAGGTGTCACCCGCCCACTTTTTATCACCTCGACAGATGCGGGTGTAGGGTATATGAGCTTCGGCCAGGCCGAAGATAACGCTCTTACTTGTTTTCCAATTAATTCATTCTCTTGTTCATTAATTTTCCAAGCGTTCAGTGAACTAATTTTTCATTTATTAAACAACATTTTCTTTTTAAATTTTTTCTTTTTTCATTCATCATATCCTCTCCTCTCATAAACCACCATTCATTCATTCATTCATTCATTTGGCAGTTCATTTTTGCGCGAGAATATTTCCACCAACTGCCTGAAAGTATGCTATCGTATAATCGTAACAATGAACTCACGAAGAGAGAGCACAGCATCTACGAATCAACGAACTTGTTAGTTTAGTTCTTTTACTGATCGCCAAAGTGAGTTGTTGGCGTTGTTGCTTCTATTGTTGTTGTTGTTGTTGTTGCTGTAGCCGGGGTTGTTGTTGTAGTCATTAACAGCATTTCAATTAGCAGCAGTTCTGGCGGTCATCGTTGTTCTGTGCGTTGCGTACATACATACATACATAAATCCGACAGCCGCTTTTAATGGTGCAGCCACCTCCGTTCACGGCGGCGTTGCCACCGGTGAATTTTCTTCCGCTTGGCAGAATTTGCGGTCCGTCGATGCTGATCCGGGTGCTGCTCAAGCCGGGTGGTATTCGGGCGAATGCTAATGCTGGTGATGCTGACTGCACGGAATGAACTGAACTCATACATAGCTTCAATGAATTGAGGCGTTTGACTCCCTCCCAAAAAAAGGTCGCCCACCTCTTGCTCTCCCTCTTCCGCTCTCTGTGGTTCGTTGACGTTAGCGTTCAAGTGTTGTGGTCATTGTTTGCAGTCGTCTGAGTTTGAGGCTGTTGGTGCTGTTGGTGTTGCTGCTGCTGCTGTCGCGCTTTCGTGGTTTTTTGGTTTTTATGAATAAAGAATAACAACAACAACAACAACAACAAAATGTTCACCCTGCCGATTTCATGCACATTGATGAACTTTTCACTCAGTTTATTTGTTCGTCTGAGTTTGAATTTGGTTGAGTTTGTTTGAGTCTGACTGAGTCTGAATTGGCGCAGTTCTCGGCGGCAGAGAGGAATGGACGTAAATTAAATGACGGATAATCGCCCATTAGCATAACTGTAGTGGGTGTGGCTATGAAAATGTTCTACACTTGCCTTCACACAGTTCAATGAAAGCAATTATTTTATAATTAATTGAGTAACGGTCATGCTTTACTCAATGGACTAATGCAATCAATGTTCGAATGAACTTGACGTCATTGTCATGTGCCTTTTAATTGATTAAATAAAGTACGAGTAATGGTAAATTAGAAAAGTTGGAATGAAATTGGAATTAAATTTTATAAATAATTGGTTTTTCTTTAATTTAATTTATTGCAATTTCATTGTAGGAGAAAATTATCCTTTTCTTAAAATTTTAATTTAAGTCTCTCTTTTTGAATTTAAAACAAAGAAAGTTCAAAGGGGTTCCCCCGCACCCGTTTCCGAAATCTTCGAAATGTCAGTTAAATCATTATTTCATTAATTTTATCTTCATTGACCTTTGTTTATTGTCTTTTTCTGTTTGCTCTTTTGTTGTTGTTTTTGTCTAAATTGATTTGCAAGATGCAGAGCTGTTTTTTTTTTTTTGCAATCTCCGAGGAATTGTTGACAGACGTCAGGAATGTCATTCTGGGCTCAAAACAATTATTTCTGTTCTTGCTTTTTGGCAGATTTTCTTGTTTTTTGTTGTATTCTTGCAATTGTTGTTGTTGCTGCTGCTTTTGTTGTTGTTGTTGTTGCTGTTGTTAACCCAAAAGCAGCATGTTTCAATTAAATTTAAGCATACTCGTAAGCTTAACCTTCACAATCAGAGAGCACGCAAATAAAGTAAAATAAAGTCTCTCCTTGTAGGAAGAGACAGAGAGAGAGAGAGAGAGAGAGAGAGAGAGAGAGAGCGAGTGTAGTGTGTACACAGAGCGAAAAAATTCTCCAAAATATGAAAAACACATTTCTTACAAAACTACTAAATGTTAATGCTCCAGAATTTAATAAAATGAAAATAAAAGTTAAAATAAAAATTAATTTTAAAATGGAACTGAGCAGAAAATTCAGTTTTAAAAATATATAAATACTTAAAAAATAAACAATTAAATTAATATAACAAATCATAATTATTTTACAATAATATAAATAACAATAAACAAAAATATAAATAATAATAAATAATACTGTATAAATTATAAATAAATATAAAAGTAATAAATAAACAGAAAACAGTATTTTTTTTTGAGAATTTAATAGACTAAATTAATTTAATTTGCATTCTGTGAAATTTTTCTCTGTACGTTTATGTTTCTAGTCGTTTTGCCAAGTTTGTCTTCAGCTGGTGTTCGTGTGATTTGCCATACCCATTCATCTATCCATCTATTCGTCAATATATCCACCTATCAAACCATCGATCCTTCTATCCAAGCATCTATGCCTTCATCCATCAACCATCAGCCATCCATCCATGTTTCCATTTCTTCTATGTTGAAAGGGTCTGTGTTTCAGTCTGACCGTCTTCACTCCAAAAGCTTCGCCCTCGCCCCCCTCCTCTCCGCCCCTTCGTGGCCGTGGCCATGGCTTCAGCCATTTTGTTATTCTTTCAATTTGTTTGTTGATGTTGGATGTTGATGTTGATGCTATGGCTGCCGCTGTCTGTTTGGCTATTTGTCTGCCTGTTTGTTGTTGTTTGTTTATCAGTCTGTCTGAAACTTGTTTTTGTTATTGTTTTTGTCTGTTGCGGTGCACCCTGACGAAATTGATTTTAAATATTTTTCATTTATTTTCCTGGTTTTCATTTTCTATTCGTCGTCGCCTTCGACTGCGTTGCTGCTGCTGCGGCCTTTGAATTGGTTTTTCTGTGGTTTT
This sequence comes from Conops quadrifasciatus, assembly GCA_949752815.1. Classification (NCBI taxonomy): domain Eukaryota; kingdom Metazoa; phylum Arthropoda; class Insecta; order Diptera; family Conopidae; genus Conops; species Conops quadrifasciatus. The sequence goes on along the minus strand of OX457077.1, from coordinate 9,868,817 downwards.
TTTTTCTGCAATAAATTACGAATATTTTATTCATGAAATAAAAGCAAGAAAAAAAAAATGGAAAACATTCATAAGATACAAACCCAAACTGTTCGGTTCAGCTGCGAGACATCAATAAAAATGTACATTTAATATTTACGGATGCTAGAGAAAATTCTTGCCCCCTTCATTTTTCTCTTCTTCCTTTTTCTCTTTTTTTCATCATTCTTTCGCGTCCTCCGCACTGCCATCCTTACACTCGCTCCATCACTTTTGTTTCCGGTTGCGTTTTTCGTTTCGTATCTTTTGCATTTTTTCGTTTTTACTTTCGTTATCGTTTGCATAAAAAAATATTACATAAAGGATCAATTTAAATTGTCGTTTCCGTTTCATTTTTCAAGTGTACCGCTAGTGATATTCAGCGAGCGGAAGAGCTATAATTTTATTAACGACAGCTACAGAGAGAGAGCGAGAGAGAGTGTAATAGAGAAGATATGAAGTAGAAGAGCGTGAGAGAGAGCAACATAGAGAGAGAGCGGTAACAGCTCTGAGATCGTAAACATGAGAGGAAGTAGTTGTCATCATCACCATCAGCAGTAACACTTTGTTCCAGGGTTGCCAAGTGGCACTCACTTCTTTCTTCTTCTATTTCCTCCCAAAAATTGCCCTCATTTTTATATAATTCAAACAAAGAAAAACTATGGATTATTTCACGATATTTAAAAAGCTGTGAATATTTCCTTCTTTCTTCTCGTGGATTGAGTTGTTTGGTCGACGTTAGTTCAAAGACTAATGACGCCATTATGATCAAACTTGATACGATTTCGCTTCATTAAGAAAATTCCGCGCATATTAAAGAATTTTCTTTGACTTGGCAACCCTGTTTTTTACTGTTGTTGTTGTTGTTGTTGTTGTGGTTGTAGTCAATGCTACTCTCCATTCTCATTTATTCATTCATTCAACAGTCATCAGCGGCAGCCTCTGCTTGTGCTTTCATATTTTGAAGGCAAAATAATTTCATTTTCCATTTTTTCTTCTTCTTCACATTTCATTCCTTCCCCTCCCCTCCCCTCTCTTCAATATCGCGTTATTTACGATATATTTTACTGCAACACTTTTTCACAATGTCAATTTTATTGTGAGAAATTCTGTATTTTTGGTTTATTTTCAGTTACTTTTTTTTTAATGATTTGGAAAAATTGCCACCCATTTCGTGGCAATGCAATGAAAAATTGCAGAGAGACCGGAAAAAAAATAATTAAATGCTAAAAATGAACAAGAAAGAAAACCATATTGAATTATTGTATGGACTAATTGTTGTTGTCCTTTGTTGGCCTTTGTCTGTTTACAGTAAAAAGTAGTAGAAGTAACGTCGGATTAGTGGTTGTTGTTGTTGTTGTTGTTGTTGTGGTAAAAGTTTCAATTGTTTAATTGCTTCCTGTTGCGCTGTATCAGATGCATAAAGGATATCAATTGTTGGATTGATTGATCGTAACGAATCATATATAAAATGATGCAATTCTCAACTTAAATATTTAGCAGAATTATAAAAAAAAAAAAAAAATTAAGCTATAGACCGATTTATTTGGCTGAAGTTCGAAACGTACTCGTTTTAATGTTTTTTTCTATACTTGACAAAACATCATTGAACAAGAACAAGAACAAAAAACAGAAGAAATACAAAACCAGAAAATCATTTATTAAATAAATTGTTTTTTTTTTATAATCTATAATCCAAAGTAAATTATAACCAGAATTGTTTATTAATTAAATTGTTTTTTTTTTATAATTTATAATCCAAAATAAATCATTGTCTGATAAATTATGATAACTTTATTAAAATAAAGTCTCGTTTATGAGTTTTTCATTTTATTTCAACGATTTGTCACTTTTAATTGAGGACATTTAACCCTTATCTTGACGCACTGCTCTCTCTCTCTCTCTCTGACACTTTCCCGAAACCAACAAAATATCGATGCTCATACAACTCTTAAGCGTCGTGTCGCCTAAAGCAACCAAAGGGTTATTTTTTGTCTGCTGATGGCTGTTTTTATTTATTAAAGTTCATCAATTTTTAACAAAGTTTGACATTTGAGTTTTAACGAAATTTACATCAACTAAATGATGTACTCGTTTCTGCGCCTGATGGTCGCTTTCAATTGGTAATCATCATCATCATCGCCATCATCATCATCATCATCATCACTAACGCATAAGCAGGTTGCAAACGTCAGCCATAAATTAATCGAGAATAATCAAAGTAACCGATTGCTTTACAAAGTAATTAAATAGAAAATTTAATGAATTATAATGAAATAAAATATTTTAAATTAAAGCAAAAAAAAAAAATTTACCGTAATTTTTAAATTAAAAACAACACAAAGAACAATAAAGTTATAAAAAACTCATGCAAAAAATGGCGTTACTCTCTACTCGTTAAATGAACTCGTTAAATGGAGTCACATACCGACATAAAAGATGGCGCACTCTGTGTATGAAATATACTTCTAAAGTTGATCGCTTTCGTATTATTGCATTGTAGACAGGATCTGAGAATGAAACAGATCTTTACGGTCGACATGAGTTCGAAGATGAAGGTAGACTTTTTTTGGCTAAGATAGATTTTTTTTGACTCAAAACAGTTTACGGTCTTTGCGGTCCATATAAATAATATCTTGAGAATGGAAAATATTAACATTTCTCTATTAATTCTTCAACTATTTGTTCTAAATGTAATCACTTTCAATGTTGTCTCAATAACTTTTAACAAAAGTAACGAGTAACGAGATGTAATCCGCGAGCGGAATGGACCTATTCTCTTGAGATGAGAGCTGAAAACGACTCAGGCCTTTTCAGCGCGATCACGAAAATGCAACATAGTTTTTCATATAACATCAACGGTATTTTCTATTTTCGATTTCTGAAGTACATCGCTTCCAAATGAAGTGACGAGTAGCCGCTGTCAAACTGTCGCTGTCGAGTAGCTGTTGTCTGGCAAGAAACTGTCAAGTGTCTTTAACTTTTAATTGAGTATATTATTTACAGTTAGCTGAATTTGTAAAGTGACATTTCATTGTAACGGTGTGCCTTCGTTTCAGGTTTTCTTTTCTTTGTCGACTTGTTCTTCTTCTTCCTCTTCTTTTTCATAATTTTGAAGTGTGAATTCTGCTTTCCGGCGTTTGTAATTTATTTTAATTACCAACAATTCCATCATGCACTTTTCCTTAGTTTTACACTTGAAGCGCAGCTACTTTTTCTACTTCTTCTTCTTCTTTTTCTTCTTTGTCATTTTCTTATTCTTCGTCTTCTTCTTATTTTATAGTGTTCATGTACATTCCATATACATGGAATACGGCCAATAACAGTCAAATACCGACATAAAAGATGGCGCACTCTGTCTATAAAATATAGGTACATACCCCCCTCTCTCTCATTTCGTCGTTCTTCTTCTACGCCCAATGGCTCCAAAGAGAGCATTCAATTTATTTTATGTTCCCAATTAATCCCGTCACTATCGCAAGAAGGCTCTTCCTAGTTCCACAATCCGTCAACGGTAGCAAAATCCGGGCAGTAGCACCATTCGGTGTCTACGGCAACCACAGAAAAGTCTTCGACTCACTTGGAGTGTCTGCCAATTCAAAAGACACACTTCGCCATTTTATGCTTGAGTCACTTCGTCACTTAGGTCGTTTCGTCACTTTGTGCTTTCTGGCTTTCTCTCTTTATCAAAGTGAAAGAAAAGATTGAGTTCTTCAAGAGAACACAAAAAAAGAGAATACAAACAAAATTTCAGCAAACGTCAGAAACAACACTTAACACCAAATACAGCAAAAACAAAAGAAAAATTTTACAACAACAACAACAACAACAACAACGTGGATATAATTTGCTTTGATGGTTCCACAAGTATCTGATCTTCTTTAGGAGAGAGGCGCTGAGATGAAATGAGAGACGTTTTCTGTGAGTATGAGAGAAAAAAAAGTGGTTGGCAAACTTCTTTTATTCCGGGTCGAAATCAATCCAAACGTCACTGCATAATTATCAAATAATTAAACAAAAAATTAAAGGACTTTAGTCTACATACATATATAAACGTCACTATATAATTATTAAATAATTAAAATAAAATTAGAGGACTTTACTATAGTACAGTAAAAACGCCACTGTATAATTATTAAATAATTAAACAAAAAATTAGAGAACTTCAGTATATGCGAGTACAAATGTATATACATAAATACTATTTAAAACATTTTTATAAAAAAAAAAACTAAAAGAAAAATCATATTTCATTATAGAATTTCCAGATTAGAATAAAAATATCTGATATTTTTCAAATGCAGGCAAATTCCTGGTTTAGCCGAAGATTTATGGATAAATGTCCAGACATTTGAGTGTTGGTTTGCGAACACTGTTATTACGAAATTTTGTGAAAGAGAGAGCAACTTAGGTTCTATAAAAGCGATCTAATACTACATAGCGACCTAATCAGAGGATCCCATCAAAGAAAATAGCTCAGTCTCGAACGATACAATACGGCAGAGACCTGGCGCTCTCCGGATTGAGTAGCCTTACCTGAGCAGTGCTAAGCTCACACATTTCCCCGCAATTTGTGAGATTTCTATGTCTCTTTCAAACAAAAATAAAAAACCAAAGGAATTGGCCGCCGACAGCGACAGTTAAAAAGTCGGCTAGTTGTTGAGAAACTTGAGAGCATCATTTTGGGACTCATCAGTCACCTCAGGTTGCCGAGCGCTGTTGGCAGGTGTATACAAGTTTTGTGTCTCCTTTTGAGATGGAATATTTTTGTTTCATAGTAAGATGTTTTAGAGTTTTAAATGAAAATTTTAATATTTATTAAAATTAAAATTTCAAAATGCTTTTTTAAATGAAATTATAACATGAAATCGTCATATGTATGTATTCAGCATTATGAATATTAATTATTCTTACTTATAGATACAATACTTCAAGCTGAAACCTTTAAAAAACAGCTTTAAACTTTACATATGTATGTTTGTATCGTATTTATTTTACAACGCGGCCGACTTCTGAATATGTTGATTGTGTTTTTAGCGCAGCAAAGTTCAGTTTTGTCTAACTTTTAATTATCTGTTCCTTGGACTCAAGTCGGACTTAAGTCGGTGTTTCCTTAATTCTTATCGTCACAGTCAGGTACACATAGAGTACAAAAGGAAAAACAATTTTCATATAGAACTTTTTTTTATTGATTTTCTTGTAATTCTTTGGTGAAAATTCTTCGTGATAAAACAAGTTTAAAATAAATTGAAAAATTTGAAAAATTGAAAAATTTGAAAAATTGAAATCGTGTTTTTTTTTGCCAGCGTGTTCGAAGAGAAGTGAAAAATTATTTTTCTTTGCCACACACACACACACACACACACACACACACACACACGCAAACAAACAAATATCCTTGGTTTAAAACAATTTTCAAGTGGGTCAGTAGAGAAAAAAAAAAGACGAAGGAAATACGATAGAAAAACTGAAATTTCGACGCTTGAAGACATTAAAGAAAGTAAGTAAATAAGTGCAAGGAAGGAAGGAAGGAAGGAAGGAAGGAAGGAATGAAGAAAGGAAGGAAGGAAGGAAGGAGGGAAGAAACGAAAAAAGAAAGGAAGGGAGGAAAGAAGCCAAAGAGGTCGGCGTAGTTTAGGATATACTGTAGAAGCTTAAGCCTTTGAAAACGCCACGGTGGTGGTGGTCATCATCGTCGTCGTCGTGTGTTGATGACTCTGATACATTCAGAGAGCTTGCGTGACTATTTTTCAATAGTTTTTCTTAAGCCTTTTTTTTGGGGTTTTTTTTTTTTTTCAAACAACCTGCAAAATGAAGGGAATTTTCTGTTTTACAAAGCTGTTTAGTTTTTGTTTTTCTCTTGTTGTTTTAAAGCTTTCTAATTTTCTTATTTTAATAAATTTTCTTAAAATACACACAAACGAACTGTAGTGTTCATTGTTTATTGATTGAAAAGGTCAACAGGTCAAGCACGTGGCTTAATATAAAGGCGAGAGAATTGAATGGTTGCCAAATGTCGTCAGGACGTTGCTTATGTATCGTACTCGTATTTTAAACCCTTCTAAGAATTCAGGATTTATCTAATTTATAAGAATTAATCTAAAGATTTTCATGTCAAATGAATTGGCTTCTAAATTGGCTTTGCCTTTGTGTTTTATTTGATTAGGTTGTCGAAAAATGGCTATTTACGAATTGAATAAATGTACATATGTAATGTAATGTAATGTAAAATTCACTGAAAATCTATTTGAAGAGCTTGAATGAGTGCGAATAATGAATGAGTTAGAATACAAGAAATTCCTATGAATGTCAGTGTATGAGTTCTTTTGATACTCTTGATTGGTATAACATACTAGAAGTGGAATGTTCTGTAGTCGTAAATATGGATGTATTTTATTTTTTTTTTTTTTTTTAATTTTTTCAAAATTTTGTTTGAATTTTTTATAATTTAATGATAAAAAAAAAACAAAAATTATTAAAAAAACAAAAAAAAAAAATTATAAAAAAAAAAATCTGAAAAAAAAAATTTTTTATGATACTCAACTCAACTTTGAGTACCTACTTGAATATTTATTAAACCAAAATTGTTTTGTAACTTAGGTAATGAATAAAAAAAAAAAAAAGACGAAAGAAAAACAATAGAAAAACTGAACAAAAAATATAGAAAAAACAATTTAAGGACTTGCGCAAAAGTTGGTGTCCTTATGCTTGAATCAAATTAAAGTTGAGTCAGAGTCATTAAGTATTTATTAAGAACTCGTAAACAATATTAATTATGTTATTATAAGTAATAAGTATTAAGTAATACATATGTCAGTATTATAAGTAATTATTGTATTAAATTGTTTCAAGAAAAAGACACTTCCGTGGCAACTTTTGATGGAACTTCTGACGGATTGAGACAAGAAATTCATTTCAAACGAAATCGACAAAGCGTAATAAGTTAGAAATAAGAAGAATTTGCTAATAAGAATAAGAACCGGAATAAGAATTTGGTAAATTCATTAACTTTTATTCCCTTTTTTCGAGCTTCCTTCCTTCCTTCCTTCCTTCCTTACTTCCTTCCTTTCATTCGTCCTCCCTTTCTTTCTTCCTTCCTTTTCTATACCGTTGTATAAACTCTCGAAAAACCTTGATATTTAACAAAAGCTGTGTAGCAACCCTGATGATACGATTTTGATTGATATTCGAATATATAAATCCATGTCGTAAATTAGACATTTCTGCTTAGCATGCAACACACATTCAAATAAAACACACACACACACCTCCTCCCTCCGTTCCCCCCTCCCCCTCCGACAATCCTTCAGTTTTGAACATTCCAGAAAGGCTTTCGCACAAAAAATGCAAAAAACTACAGAGAAACTGCTCTACTAAACGTCACAAAAAAAAAAAATAGCAAGAACGTTAGCAACAACAACAACAACAATACAAAAAAATCAATGTTACTACTATGGTTACTTCGTAATTCGGCAAAAAAATACAACAACAACAACAACAACTCCCATTGAAAAGAAACAAATAAGCCCCTCATTGGGCCTGAATTCTTTTTACACTTGAATGCTGCGCCGTTACCAACAAACAACGAAACACCGAAACACCGAAACAACCAAATAGCAAAAAACCAGACAACCAAATCGCTTGACTGAGTTCGACTTAAGTGATGAGCATGCAGAGATATCGGGCGAATGAGTATGCAGAGATGGTCAATTTCACCCAAACTCGATTGCTGACGAAAGTCCAACCGAAAACCAAAGGGACTGTTTCGACGAAGACGAAGAGGAAGAAGAATCAATAGAGCCAATGGAGCGGGATGGGGCGGAACGGGACCGAACAGGCTTTCTTAATTTTCATACAGACGAATGAGAGTATAAATAAATATTTTATGAGTGAATGGCGCTCAAGTGAATGGCTGTGAAGATGTACCAGCCAGATCCGGCCTGTGTCGAAGAGACGGTTTTTTGGGGTTTTGGGTTGACCCTCAGTAAGAATAACCATATCATAAGTTGACGCTGAAGTGGGTAAAATTGTTTAGAAGAGGATTTGAAACGATGGGGCGGAATAAGCCCCATAATATTGAACATGAGCGAACGACCACTCCTTAATAATTGAATTAGAAAAATTGGTGGAGCGATAGACGAGCGGTAGGTGCAGATTCTCTCTATCTCTTCATCTATCAATAAATACTCGTAAATAAAATACTGTCTAACGAAAGACGGCAATGAAAGGTAGTAGCAAAAAGCAAGCCTTCGTCGTTTTTGATTTATATTGCAAACGCACGCTATATCGAGCTAGTATACGAGTATGCCATTAAGGTACTCCCTCGTGACCTTCAGCAGAAATTGCAAAAAGGCAGTGTTTCCGTAAACGTTGTACCGCGGGGGCCGCGCGAGCTTCGGTCAGCATATGAAAAGTGTTCGCCAATAACACCGCGATACTCTATCAATTCAAAAATCTTCCGAAAATTGAGATTCTCCGATACGTCTTTTAATAAATTGACAGCTCTAAGTCTAAGTCTATGGGACCCAGTTGTCTCCTGGTTGCCCGAACCGAACAGCTACGGCTCACTATGTATGCAACGCCGTATATATTTACTCAGGTCTTTGGGGGTTCTTTTCCCCCAAAAAAATCAACAGCCATTGAGGCTCTGCTCGTTGTGCTCTGGACCGATGTGTCCTCTCTCTCTCTCTCTCTCTTTCTCTGCCGTGGTGCTTGCCGTGGTGCCGAGCCTTTTTTGGGTTTTTAAGTACGAGTAAGTGTTTCGCCCCCAAAACGAAGAATTTTCGTGTCCCCAACAGTATCCATAAAAAGACTGGGAGCCACTGCTCTCTGGAGACTTTGCCGCTCTCTCGCAGGCGAGTATGTGAGAAATCCTTAACCCATTTCTAATAAGTTGGAGTATTGAACCATGCTAGAAATCGATTTGGAAAAATATGCACATACATAAATATATACAATATTTATGTGTGTTTGCTTTGTATAAACATTTCTGTTTTTTTCTTTTTATGGTATTAGTCGTTAAATTTCTCATTTTTTGTGTTATTATTTTCTTTCACTTCGTTTCTTGTTTATACATTGTTAAGCATATTTTCGTGAACGTGATTTCATGAGAAAATTGAGTAAATCAAGTTATTATATTGATACAATGGAAGGCGATTGATAGGAGAAGTCGGTGATGAGGAGGCGGCGGAGGTGTAAAGACAAATGTAACGGAAACAGTTGGGGAAAGGATACATCAACGTTAGTTAAAAGGATGATAGTCGAAAAAAAAAATATGTTGCACAGCAGAAAAATCCAAAAAAAAAAAAAACAAAAAATGTAAATGCGAAAAAAAGAAATAACAATAAAAAATAGATGGCAATTCTTTGCCTTTTTTTCATATTTATCGATATAATATGATATTGTATTCTCCAAACTGTTGTTATATATGCGAGATGCGTGGTTTTGGGAGATGCTTTTTGTGTAGCTAAAAAATACATCCACCCAAATGGGACGTAATTTGAATAAAGAATAATAAAAAACTAAAAGAAGTGAGAAAACTGAAGAATTCTTATAAATTTTTCATATATTAAAAGTGACTTTCAAGAGCTCATTTTCAGAAAATTATCTTCTAGACTACAAAGAATAGAAGATAAGTTTCTTAAATAAATTTAAGTTTCTTAAATAAATTTTTTTTTTTTCAAATGTCTAATTTTTTTATATATGTATATATAAATATATAAAAAATTATGTATTTTTTTTTATAATATTGTATATAGAGAAGAAATATTTCTTCGTACATAACATTCTCTCATAATTTCTGCTCTCATTGTTCGTTTTTAACCCAAAACCAACCGGTTTAAAACATTTCTAAAATGTAACGTAAAACATAAATTAACAACATTTTCTCATGATTTTTTTAAAAACCTTAACTTAACTTAACTTATCTAAACATTATTACCCAAGAATTCTTGACTTCATTCATTTTTATTATATAAATAAAATAATATTTAGTTACTATCAATAACTATAAATTAAATTCAGAGTGACTTTCTTAATTTAAAAAAAATGGCAACAATACCTTTAAGAGAGCCTATTTATTTTATTTTCTCTCTTTATAGAGTGTCGCAGTTTAATTTAATTTTTCTCTGCTTTTTTGGTTAAGAGTGAATTTCTTAAAAATGGCAATGCCTTTCAAAGAGAGCCGTTTTTGTTTTATTTTATTTTCTCTCTTTATGAAGTATGGATCGTAGTTTAATTGAATTTTTCTCTTGGTTTTTTTTTTTTTGCATACCCAGAAAGAACTTTGTGCGTCCGTCGATAACAAACTTTTTATTGGCAAACACCATCCACCATCCACACTAATCGTGCACACCATCCACCTCAGCCACCACGATGTAAAGCTTGTGGAAAAGTTAAGGCAAATTCGAGGCAAACTTTTCGATTGAACCAAAGTGATAGAATGCGGTTAAGCGCAAACCAATAACAATAATAAAACCAACAATAACAATCACAATAACAACAACAACAACAGCAACAGCAACAGCAACAGCAACAGCAACAGCAACAGCAACAACAACAACTATATATCCAGCAACCAAAGCAATATCAGCAAGCAATAAAATAAGAATAAAATCTATAAAAACAACAACTACAACTACAACAAAACCACCATCCTCATGGTGGCATGCAAATACACTGTGAAAAAAAAACACAACCGAAATCGATTATTTATTAAAGGAATAAAAAAATCGATTTTATTAAGGTTTTATCAGAGGATTTTTTCTTTCTGCTTTCGATTTTTCGATTTTTGTAAATCTCTTAACGTTGTTGAATAGCGTTGAGATTTCGAAGAAGGTTCGAAAACACAGACCAACAACAACTAACACTAAATCGATGTTGAAAATATTAAACATTAAAAGATATTAATTTAATTCAATTCAATTTCAAGTCTTTATCTGATAATTTTTACTTAAGCTGATAATAGATAGGCCAAGAAAGGACTTACGTAAGTTTCTTAAGTGAAAAGTGTTGGGCCGATGAAAGACGTCTCCGCAGATGATATCGTCTGGAATTTAAAGAGATGAGATTCGAGAACGAGCCGAGATTTTTTTTGGGTGAGCACGAAATTCCGAGACGTGACCGACTTCTGCCGACGACACAAGACAGAATTTTCCCGGTGAATCTCGGAGAATCTCGTTAGGGCGCACCATCATGGAACCGTGACCGTGTTTAAAACTTAATTTTCTTTCCAAATTCAATTCTATGTTAGTTTTATGAATGAACTTTTTTATTATTTTCTTTAATTATTTAATTGATTGTTTATTGCATTTCATCTCTTAATTTACCAAAGAACAGATTTGAAAATTTTTTATCTTACTTAAGAAAAATTTAGTTCTCTCAATCCTTTTGTGGTTCTTAAAGAGATTTCAAAAATAGTTTCTATTGTTTAAAATTGAATTCAATTTGTTGAATGATTAAACGACCAAATTAGTATTTATTGACCAATTTCAATAAAGATAATAATAAATCGGCAGATCTAAAGATTTTGTTGAGGTAACCCAAAGAAAAGGAAATGAATTCACAGATTTTATAGTCCGGCAGTTAGAAAGAAAGAGAGATAGAGAGAGGGGGAGAGAGAGAGAGAGGGGGGAAATACGTACGTAGAAAGAAAATGGACTTCTACTAACATAAAGCGTAAGAGGGCATGAAGGTAGCTGACGACCAAGACAAAGACCGCAACGAAGCAAGAATAAGTACAAAAACGTGCTTAATTTTTGATATAAAAATACTATAAAACCTCGAGACCACCTCTAGTCGGTCTCTTCTTGTCTCTTCTCTTGTCCTATGTTGTCCTATGTCTCTTTATATTTTTGTCTATCTCCTTCAACTTCTGCAACATTCTTAAAATATTTACATGGAAATTTATTGTTGTTGTTGCTGTTGTAGTGCAGATAGAGATGTTGTTGTTGTTGTTGTTGTTGTTGTGTCCAACACAAGTCAATGGGAAGGTCGCAAAAGTGCATTCAGCAATTTGTCAATATTTACACTTTGCACAGGAATGAAATGAATGAGTTACAAGAAGCAGCAAATCCACTTTATCTTGACCCCCTTTCACTACCCCTACTTCTATACTTGCTCCCCCCCTCTCCCTTCTTTTTCTATCTTTCTGTTCAACAACTCTTTCATTCTTTTCAATAAACAGACTGTATACAAAATGGTAATGACTGCTGCAGACTGTTTACAGTTTTGTCAAGTTTAACAACAATTCGAAAAGAGTCAACAACAACAACAACAACAACAACAACAACAACAACAATAGAAACAACACCAGCAACTAAACAGTTGCTTTGAAAATCTTATCTAGCAAAACAAACCATAAATCAAGCAGCTGTGAGTAGCCGCAATCTACTAACGAAAATAAATGAAGTCTTCCTTTTGAGAGAAGATACTGACGGAAAGGGATTCACATTCACATAAACCACTAGGAATACACACACCTGCACGCACACGCTGCCACACTTTCCGAAATAAGCAACACACCCACACCCACACAAGCATATGCTTAGCATAGCTTTCATACCTTTTGGCGCCCCAACGAGAAAATGAAATGCTTAATAACAGATTCCGCAATCGAGGAAATTTTTAAAATAAACAATTTACTTTAATGTTTAATTAGTGTTTAATAATGTTTAATAATATTTAATAATACTTTAATGTTTAAATGCATACTTTAAATGCATACTTTAAATGTTTAATTAGTGAATTTTAACTAGCAATTACTTAGGAAGAAGGTATTCCAGTTTTGATTCTTTATTCCTCAAAATCCTTTAATTCTCCAAATCATTCTTATGGTCTGAAAAAAACCATATTTGCAATCTTTTATCATAAAAACAAAACTCAGTGATTTTAAAGTAAAAAAAATCGTCGTATTAAGAGTTTAAAGATATTAAATTAAGAAAATAATCTAAGTAAGATCAATTTCAAATTTGTTTCGTCAACCAAGATCCCATTAAACGGTTAATAAAAAACCGAAAATACACCAGGACCATTGGAATTCTTGTTATAAATATCTATATATCTTGTTATACATATATATCGCTTCAAACAAAAACCATAGCAAAAAGTTTAAAAAAAACACCAAAAATGAAAAACTTCGTTCGTTCAGAATGTAAAAAGTTTCATTTTGTTACTTACAAAGGAATCGAGCTAACATGTACGATATTATAACTTTTGTAAGTTCAAATAGGTTCCACAAACTGGATTCTTCAAATCTTTCTTTACCTCATTCTGTACCGATTTAATAGTACATAGGTTAATTTTTTTGAAAGCCTTCTTTGCTTGCCTCTGTCATTCAGTCTATATTTTCTCGCTGGGATCATAAGCTTCTCTGAGTCTACCTCAACCTGCTCTCTCTCTCTCCCGCTCTCTCTACCGCTCTCTCTTCTCAAAGGTTTGTTCGTTAAAGATCTCTTCGCTCAAAGAATGAGAGCTAATAGGAAGGACTCTTTAGGAACGAAGGGTTCAATTTCACTTCACTTCACTCCACTCTTCTCTGCACAACAATACTTCTTCTCTTCTTCTCTTATTTTTTTTCTTTTCTCCATCGAATAGATTCATCCATTTTGATCATTATGAAAGTGTGACTGTGACTGTGACCATTTGTTTTATGTCTTTAGTGCCGATAATTTGTATCGTTGGCAGGTAACTAAATAATGTTTTGTACACAATCAATGTCCGTTAATATTTAACGGTTATAGACGTGAGCATTAAGTGACCTCATCACTCCCGTGTGGATAGATAAACATAACAAATACATATGTCACAATTGACATTGACATAATGTACTGACTAATATTGACTGATGACTTTAGTAAAATATCTTAAGCGACTTTTGTTCATTGTCATAAGAATATTTATCTATTAATTTTAATGGAAAAGTAAAATGTTTATTCTTAAAAACAATACTAAACTAAATAAAAGTGAAATTTGAAGGAACATGATTTCAAAAGAGTGATTATTAAAGGTTTCAAGCACAAAAAGAAGGCTTTAAAATAAAGAAAAATCACAAAAACTTGTGATATTTCTGATTTTATTTCAAATTAAAAGCTTTGAGTTTAGTAATGATGTATAATATGTGCCAATAGTATGCCTGTGCTGCTCTGACAAATGTTTATTCCGGCTCAATAATATGATTTTTTATTTCATTTTCGCATAATTTCGCTATTAGCAATTCTCTCTAGAGTGTTGAGAGACTAAAAGAGCTTTGAGGGCTTCTAATATATTGAGTTCTAATGATGAGAACACTTTTATCCTGGTATCTTGATTTTATTTTCACACTTTCTTAGTATAAAATCACACTTTCTTTGGCCTAAGAAATTCTTGCATTCTTGCCTTCTCTTCAAAATAAAAATCTGCAATTATCTTGAAATGAAAATGAATAGACTTACCACACTTTCAAAATAAACGGTCCATCTTTAAACCATAACCATATGCAATCAATCAATTCATTGATTTAGTCTCAATTTATTAAGTGTCAATTTAAAAGTTAGTAAATCCAAAGGCAACGAGAACGCTTTAATACAGTAAGAAACTATTAATTTTTTATATACCTACACTCAGAATTTATAATATTTCTTTTTGTATTTTCTCTTCTTTCTATTCATCAATCATTCCAGGCAGACAGGCTTAAGTGACAGACTCATCTCTATGTGTTCATCTCTGTTCATAGACTCAGTTACGTTATGAGTTGAATCGTTCGTTCATTCGTTCATTTGTTCATTCATTCGTTCATTCATTTATGCATTCATTCTTTGAGCTATTTTATTTATATTAAGCTGCAGAGTTTGTCTTCCTTACAGAGATCTTATTCTTCTGTGAATACTTCACGTTCTTGTTATGAGTGCTGTATTGTGTAAAGTAAGTACATAAGAGTACATTTATGTTCAGATCAGAATGTGGTGTACATACATGTGTACATATGAGTATGTACTCGTACATTCATTTTATTTAACAATAGAATGCAAAGATGTTGGCTGCCCTTCCACTTAAAGATGATGCTTCCTTTTCTTTGTACTCCACAAACAGTATATAGACGATGATTACGTACGCTTAGACTTCTCTTTCTTGAATTGAAATTAAGTCTTCAGATTTCACATACAACAAAAATTGTTTTCAAAAGCTGAAAACAACTTTAACAAATCATGAAATTATACAAGTACGTAAATTTATAGAATTTGCTATGGTTTCGCTATCAATCAATACCGTTTGATTGAGCTTATAAGGGTTAAGCTGTAAATTCAATTAAGTCTTTTAAGCAAAGAACGCATGAATAGGTGTTCATTTCTCAATGATATTCATTGTGAGGATTATTTTTGGTTGAACTGAGAGAGAGTGAGAGAGTCGAGAGAGTTGGTTCGACTCTTTTGGGAGGCCGTAGAAAATAAGCCGCTTTAAGCCGCAATAATTTTGTTTGTTTTGCAATTGATGGCATTGGTTTTTTTGCAATGAATTGCAAAATTGCAAAAATGAATAGTATGAATTTTTACTATTACAATTCGTTGGTGTTGAATGTGCGTGTCCCAAAAGTCGTTCGTGGCTTTTACTTGTCAAATGATGTGAACACACCAAATGACAGTTAATTGTTGACAGCTCAACAATGGCGCAAAATTCGAAAACAAGCGCAACTCTTGTTATACTTGACGCTACTATCATTTCCAAATTTCTTAAAAATTCAAAAGTTGACATTCGCCGTTCTGAATGCTTCTACTTCTTCTTCTTTTTCGATGCAGTCTTTAAGTTTATTCCATAAATAAATGAGTTTTCGATAGCTTTTATCGCAGAGTTGATATTATGCTATCATTCGTTTTATTATTCTCTGAAATATTGTCTTTTACTACGTGCTCTCTCTCTCTTTTCGCTTCGTTTTGGTTTTCTTTGAAAGAAGAAAAAGGAAAAAAGCTCAAGTTCTTCTTCAGCTCATTCTGAATTGATGACTTCACTAATGTTATGCTCAAGCGGATTCATTTGAGACGAAATCGCGCAAATCGCTATCGTCGATTTTACGTGTCCGCAATCATTGCGAAATGATGTCGTTCGTTCGTTCGGAATTTTTCAATCGGCGGCCAACAGCAATGACAACGACGACGACACGACAACGACAACGACAACGACAACGGAGTAATCTCGAAAAGCGCAACGGAACGCATCATCATGCCGCATCAATACGGTGCGGCTGCTAGGTCGGTCGGTTGGTTGGTCGTTTGGTGGTCTCGCCAACTTTGTCATGACGCTGGCGTTCGTTGGATCAGTGAGTTCGGTGATTACTTACGTTGCTCGTGGGTCATGTTCCGGCGATTTTCTTATCCGTCGAAGTATGACAAAGACGACGTGATGTGCGTTTGAAAATTTGAAGCACGGATGCGTTGACACGAATGTACCATGATGTTAATAATCATTTCCATAATAATTATGATGATGGCGTTGACGATGGCGATGATTTCCGTAAGGATGGTGTGTGTCATAATGATTGAGGATGATGAGAAAACTGGCACGTGAGGCAGCTGCTGCTGATGATGACTTTGATTTTGTAGAAAGTATGAATTGTTGATGAGATAATGTTGAGTATACGCGATGGTAAATATCAGAAGATGACATTATGATGAGATTGTTCGCGTTGATGATGAAGGAATAGAATGATAAGGGCGTTTATTATTATAATAATGAGTAATACAAAGACGTTGATGATGAGGCTGAAAAGGAATGTTTAAAATGATAATATTGCTTAAGATGGTTGGCGTTGATTTTGATAAGCATGAAGAGCGTGATGAGCATTAGATCATGATGAAAACTACATGGTGACGTTTTGCAATGTAATCATGATGATAAAAGGTACGATGATGACGATCATGAAAGTCATAAGGATTATAAATATTATAAAAGCGATTAAAATGATTCGAATTCGAAATGATTTTGTTAAGAATAACCAACCCATTACGATGATGAGGAAGGTAATAAATGTTATAATGATGATGAGAATGGCTATAATGATGATAAAAAGGATTACTCTTAATAGTTATAATGATTTTGATGATTTTGATGATTTTGATTTTTTTTTTTTTTGGTTTTGATTTTTTTTTTTTTGATTTTTTTGTTTTTTTTTTGGTTTTGATTTTTTTTTTTTTTTTAATTTTTTTTTTCTGATTTATGATTTTTGAGTGTTTTTGATAAGTTGATGATTTTGATGAGTTTAATAGTAACGATGAGCATGACATGGTCACGATGCTGATGGTCATTATGATCATGATCGTAACAACTTCAATGATAATGAGAATGATTATGACAATGACTTCGTTAAGAATGTAGAGCGCGATGAGTATGGCATGGTGACAATAATGGTTATAATCATGATGTTAGTGGGTAAAATGTATGATGATTATGATGCCCGATAGATGGTCCTTTAAAAATTCTAAGCAGAGAGCGTAAACGGTTTGATTTTCCTTTAAAAGATTAAAAGAAAGAACGTATAATTTGTGAATGCTTCAAAAGTTTTGCAAGTTTCATGAACAGTCTCAACCGCACCTTCGGTGGTTGAAGGAGCAGTTAGAAAGAGAGAGAGAGAGAGAGAGAAAGAGTGTGTGTGTGCGTGTACCTGTTACAATTATATGTACCATCATCAGGCGCGCCATAGCCTTCACAGCTTGACGCTTCGACTCTTCATTCGTTGCCGCAAAAGTCTATAAAATTACAATAAAAAACGACGAAATTATTTTTGCATGCAAATCTTCAAAATTAATTTCATTTCCTTTCAGGATTTACATTTTGATAAAAGGAATGGGAGCAGTGCTCTTCTACAGCGCCGGAGAAGACCGACACGGGGCGGCGCGCGTTGCGGGGCGTTTACCTTTGGCTTTAAACATCATCCACATAATAACTGTATGACGTAAAAGTACGAATCGTACAAGTATGATAACCTCAATGAATACAGTCACAAGTGTCACACACACACACTCGCACGCACGCACGCACGCTTGACATAAATCGGAGAATAAGAAACCCAAACGTGGTTCTATGTAGCCCGCAATACTAAATCTAAGAGAAGAGAGAGAGAGACAGTGAGACGAAGGGACAGATTAAAGGATCAAAATCCTTGTGGGACTACGTTCTAGAAGAAGCCTCTACCTCTGGCATAGTTTCAAAATAAGAAAGATAGCACTCTGTAGAAACTAAAAGTCGAAAAATTTTTTCGGTAAAGGCTGGAGGTGTTGGAGGGCGTGGCGTGCGCTGGGAATGGAGTGTGAAATGATGCGAATGCTAGGAGCGAGGGGGGGGGGGGGTGAAGGAGAGAGAAAATTGTGGCATTGTAAAGAGAACGCTCATGGCTTTTTTACGTTAATAAAACGAAAGAACGAGTCGTTGCTGTTAAAAATTGAATTAATAAATGTTTGTCTAGCATTTAAAGAACATTTATTTACACACACACACACATGCACACACACATGCACACACACACACACACTTACACTAGATCAACATTAATACGCACAAATATACAATGTCTACACAGACGTTGCAAAATTCGTATTCATTCGTTAACAAATCGTTTATGAATCATTGACGAAAATACGATGACGGCCCAGAGACTTGTTTTCACATCCATTCTGCTTTTGTTAATTGCAAGTTTAGGTAATGTTTTTAAAAAATAAAATAAAATTTCAAATAAAAAAAAAAATAAAATAAAATAAAATAAAATTTAAAAATAAATTTTAAATCAAAATAAAATAAATTTATATTACTCTCATTTTTTATTGAAAAACAATTATATATATTTTATATACATCATATACATATGTATATGTTACAACTTTAATGTTAGCTTAGTTGACAGCTCCCAATTGTCAATCTTCAAACGTCGCGACCATAAAAATTTTCTCGTTAGTCTTCACATTTAGGCATTCACGGTTGATGTTTCGAGGCCATCCATTTTTATCGATGCTTTGTATCGATCGGTATGAGATGTTAAAACATGATTCATGTGCGACGATGAAATGTCTTGCGTGATTCGTTTATGTTTTCTTAAAGTTCTGAACTACGAAGTATGTACGTACATACATATACGTACATATATGCTTACCAACGTGCCTTCGTAGGTAATTAAAAGTTTATGTTGCGCACGTTGGTAGCGGCGAAACTTATGTATGTATGCGCTCTTATCGAATACAACTGAGAATTATCGGGGCCTATGAGTGAGTTGGTGAGTGAGTTGGTGTGAGTGAGAGCATACATTCGTGCGTTGAAGTATTTGGTTATCTGAGTATTTGCATGTGCACGCGTGTGTGTCCATGAGTATTTATTCGAATACGTTTGCGTCTGTATGATATTACACTTCAGTTTATGGCGTAAGTATTTATCTTCGTCTTCTATCTCTTTTAATCTTACCCTAAAGTAAGATTTTCAACACCTGCGAAAAATAGCTCTTGCGAAAGCACCCACGCGGGAGATTTTATAATTGGGAAATACATATTTCCTTTTTTCTTTTGGCATAAATTAATTTTCACTGTAATTATTTCTTGCTAAAATTCTTGAAGTTGGAGAAAAATATTCCCAAGTTTTTTTCAATTTAAACATTTTGTAAGGTTTTACAAAAACCTTTACAAATGAAGAAAAATAATAGTTTCTTGGAAATAAACTCTTTCCTGAAAAACTGGATTATTCCTATTTTCTTTTAATGTTATTATATTGTGGCCGGGGGAGGGGAGGGGGGGAGGGAGGGGCGCAGGAAGCTGCAGATCCACAGCACTGACATATTCACGATCTTTTGTCAATGAATATTTGACAAGCTCGACAAATTACATAAACCTCTTTAATAATCTAACAAAATTTCAAGCTCTTTTAAACTATATTCTAATTTATATACATAAATTAAATAAAAAATTAATAAAATAAATAATAAAAATAATTTTAAATAAACTAAATAATTTTTTAATAAATGAAAAATTTTAAGTTCAGATTTTTTAATAGTATGTATAATAAAAAAAAAAGCTCTTAATTAATAAAGAATTTAAATTTAATATTTTGTTAATAGTAACAAATAAAAAATTCTAAATAATTAAAGAATTTTATTTGAATATTTTCTTAATAGTGCGAATATAATAAAAAGAAATAAATAAATAAGTAAACTTAATAAATATACACTCAATTAAAAATAAAAAAAATACACTCTTAATTGGTAAAAAAATTTAATTGAAAATGTTTTATTAGCAGCTACAAATCTAAATCTAAATTAAATATTTTTTAACAAAATTATATAATTGTCGTATATATAATATGATTTTAACGCATAACAAATCATAATAAATAATATTTCTAAAAAATAAATAAACCCAAATAAATAATTAATTAATGAAAAAAAATGTAAAAAATTGAATGGAAACCATAAAATCAAAAAAGTCAAACATATTTCATTAAAATAAATATCTCTTTAATAATTCATAATGCATTTGAAGGCAAAATTATCCAACTTTAAGTAACATTTTACATAAACTCATTTATTTGCAACCAACTGAGTATTTTTTTGACACAATATTAACTCAATAAAAAAATTTATAAATAAAATAAAATAAATTTTAAAATAAATAAAATAACTATTTATTGAAATTAATAAAAAAATTTCAATAAATAACATGATTTCATTAAATGTATTTAGTTTAAGTTTAAGTTTAGTAAAAACGAATTCAGTTTAGTAAAAATCGAATTAAGTTTCTAAACATACAACAATTTAAGATTCGGAATGTTTAGAAAAACTGTAATATTCTTGATAAAGAATATTTGAATAATTGAATTTTTTTTCAAAATATTTCATTCTTCCGAAAATCATTTTCCTTTTCGTTACACTAAATTTTGGGCGTGCTAAATTTTGTATATGTTTTCACCACGTTCTCTATCAACCGAAAACCATTTAAAACCTTTTAACGAATTTTCAATTAAACCAGTTGCCTTTTGGCAACCTTATGGTGGTGATCTATACCAATGCCATTACCATTTGAACCCTCTGACGACGGCCTCCTTTTTTTTCTTCTGCTTGTGTTTGCAATAGTCCGTAACCTTTCTTCGTCGTTATACTCGTAGTAATATAAAATAAAATGTTAGCAACTCATAAAATTTACGAGTAGGTTATGTGTGGTGTTGTTGTTGTTGTTGTTGTTGTTGCCCCACTGCTGACATAACATAATTAAATAATGTTCACAACCTTAAAACATTGTTAGCAACCTTTTCGAGCTTTCGGCGTTCGTCGTTTGGCGTATAAATGATTTTGCCGCATTTTCCGTGGATGTAAATAGTATGTTTTGTGTGTGTGTGTGGTTGTGGTATTCTAAAATATCATAATTGTCATCATCATCATCCTTTTCTGCGCCTTACTTTTTCCTTAATAAACCTCAATCCGCTGCTGCTGGGATTAAGCGACTATGCCCAAATTGTTTTAAAAGGGTGTCTTTTTTTTAATAAATGAAGGGTAAAATATTATTTAGGAAGACTTTATACCTTTAGATTTAATAAAAAAAAAATTTAGATTTAATAAAAGCTTCACACGCAAAAGTTTTATAGAAAAAAATTAGTACCGCAGCATTTAAATTTTCTTCAAAATTACTTCAAAATCGAAAGGAATCAAATCATAATCAACATTTAGATTAGCGGTTATTATTTATTTAATTTTATATATTTTAATTAGCAATTTTTAATAATCTCTCTAAATATGATTTTTTTTTCCTGGAAACTGATTTTTCTTTTGTTCTTTTAAGTCGTATAACTTTGTTATTTTTTTAGGGATTTTCATAATTAAAAAACGGTTACTTAGTTCCAAATTTCAGGTTCAGAGAGCAAAATATTTGATAAAAATCCATTCGGAAGTTATAAAGTTACCTCTGCTAGAGTGACGCCAGGTATGAAAATTCCGAACGCTTTTTTTTAGTGGCCCTAAAAAAACGATGCGGAATATTGTAATTGTGTAATGGCAATTTTTGTATATACATACATACGTACACAGGTACTTTCGGTTAATAGCTGACACCAGACATTGTGGAGACGATGTCGAAGTGTATAAAAAATAATTCTAAAATTATAAAACATTGCATCAGCCTTTAATCTCTTTAAAATAAAACAATAATAAGTTGAATTGTTCTCGATATGCTTCAATATATATTTATTTATATTTGTATATATATGTATATGTATATATATGTCTACATATCTATGTATGTATATAGATATACATATGTATGTTTATATATCTATAGGTTTGTTTTATTTAACTTTGATCATCAACGATTGGATATAATTCAGTTTGATTTGACTTAAAATTTGAACATACGATACATTTACAATTTTTTATTTATCTTAAGTATATTAAATTTTTTTTTTTTTTTTTTTGGTAAATTTTTATAATTATTACCAAACGAACTTTTTTTTACATATTATAGCTATATGTTGGATAATAATACTGGATCGTTTTTGTTAATATTCTAAAATTTTTTAAGATTTAGAACAACATTAAAAGTTTGAAGTTTTTCACGGGTTCTTCTGGTAATTGGAAATTATAATTTATTTTAATTAAAAATTTAAATTTATAGAAATATCTACGCGGTAGATATATGTATGTAGG
Source organism: Conops quadrifasciatus (assembly GCA_949752815.1). Classification (NCBI taxonomy): domain Eukaryota; kingdom Metazoa; phylum Arthropoda; class Insecta; order Diptera; family Conopidae; genus Conops; species Conops quadrifasciatus. The sequence continues at coordinate 9,846,163 of OX457077.1, read as the reverse complement.
TTTAATAAATGGATGTATAAAGAGTTAGTTTAAAATGTGAATAATTGAACAATTACAGATTTTTATTTGTGTTGTGGTTTTTGACCAGAATTTTTTTTGTTTTAGCAGGGACTCCTCAAAAAATTTTTCAGTTTTGAATTACAGAATTTAATAAATATATATTATATTAGCTCTTGATATTGTATATACATGTATAATAATTGAACTTTTTGCCATAAGAATTCAGACAATAAAATATATATACGCCATAAATTATTTTTATTATTATTCTCTATTCATTAAACAAGTAAATATACGAGTAGGTACATACATATATACAGACGTGTATACGTATATAATTAAAAATAGTCTAATAATTTTTGTGCTTGAAGACATAACTTGGAATATTTGCGCCATTTTTATTTGCGCATAATGCAATTAATAAGTTTACAATAATAAAAATAATAATAATCTCATTATTAATTAAATTTTAGTACTCGTAAATTCAACGTATTGTATTTAATAATAATAATAATATTATTATTAAAATATTCACACTGCCATTATCCAGATTAAGAAAACATTGTTGTTGCTCATTACATATACATACTCATAATAACTGCAAAAATATTTCTCCTTTCCTTTTATCATCTATATATCTATTATCTGTTATCTGATATCTGTTATCTTCGATTTTTTTGTAAATATATACGTACGTAATAATAATTGATTTTATAATTTCGAAATTGTAACTCTTAAGGATTCGCAAACACTTTGCGAATATTCTTACGTAATTTGATATTACTCGAATATACTCGAATTTATATTAATATTAAGGGCATATGTACAATCGATATGATGGATTATATATGTAGGTACTGCACATACGCTTAAAAGTATGTTCTTTGTAATGATTTTGTTTTTGATGTGATTTTCAGTGATTTTCGATGAAATTTCAACCAACGATTTTGTATTGATTTTTAACGATCCAAAGATTAGCTAATGATTTTCAATGACTTTCGTGGTAACTTATTGACTTTCCAGTTGTTGTTCGCTATGAATATTTTGACGACTTTCCAATGACTTTCTCGTAATATTCAATGATTAGTCTGTCAACGTTCCAATGACTTTCTCGTAATTTACAATGATTAGTCTGTCAATGTTCCAACGATTTTCTATTAATTGTTGTAATATCATTGAAGAAACTTTAACGAAATTCCTTATATTTGCAATTATTTTTCAATGATAATTTTTCAATAATTTAGTTTTCAACCGACTTCTCATGACTTTCCCATGATTTCCAATTCTGTTTATATACATACATATTTCCTATATTTTTCAGTGCTTTTTAATGAGTTTTTAGTGATTTTTAATGATATGGTTTTTAACGATTCAACGAACTTCAACGACGTTCGCGGAATTCTTTTTGATTTTTCAGTTGTTCTCAACTATGTATTTTAGCTCAACTCTTTTTGACGTTTTCAACGATTTGGTTTTCTATCGTTTGCATGTCTTTCCAATGATTTGCAGTGACGTTCAGAGATTTCCAATGATTTTGATTTTCTCATAATTTTCATGGAATTTCAATAATTTGTCAATGGTTGTCAACGACTTTACAGCTATTTATACATTGTCAGTTGTCATTTGCAGAAGAGTTTTTTCTTCAATTTTTTCCGTTGTTTTTTTTTTTTTTTTTTTTTGCGTTTTCCAATGATTTTGATATTTTTTCAATGATTTGTACAATAAATTATTATTATTTACAACGTATATATTTTCAGCTATCCATATTTTCAATTATTTCAACTGTCTTTCAATAACTTTCTTGGAACTTTGTATTGTATTTTTAATTTTCTTTTTGTAATAATTTGTTTTGTAATCTTTGATGTTTTTTTTTAAATTTCGTAGTAATTTTCTGTGGCCTTTTGCAGTGATTTTTAACGAGTTTTGATAATTTGACGATTCGACGATGTTTCAACGTGGTTTCAACAACGGTGCAGTGAAGATTTTTCTGCACTGTTTTCAATGATTTAATTCATATTTTCGAATTTTTAGCATCATACTCGCAACTTCGAAATTTTTTACTATTTTCCAAATATCGTATGATTCTCAATCGATCATTAAATATTTCCTCTGGTTTCCAATTATTTTGTGATAATTTTTGGTACCATTTCGTAGGAATATTCCCAATATTTCCGACAGAGAAAATATTGCTGAATTGCTGCAATCTTTTGATTGTTTTCTCTTTGACTTTCAAAATATTTCCAATTTCAAAAAATCAATGTCGTTCCTTCATTGATTTTCATTGGTTTTGTGTTGATTTTGATCTATCACTTTAAATATTTTCACCGTCGCTTAATTCGTCTTCATTTTCAACGTTATTAACATTCAATGATTTTGAAGTAATTTTCTTTGATTTATGGCTATTTTTAATATTTTTCTGCGATGATTTCCAATGATTTTCCTGCGATTTTAAATTTTCGATTTTTAGGATTTTTGATCCTGCGATTTTTTGAAGTTTTGAATGTTTCTTTTTTTTTGAAATTTTCAATTGGTTTTTGATGATTTTTTGCGATTTTCGCGAATGTTTTTGTATCAATAAAAAAGTGTTTTGACTTTTGAAAGGAGTACCTTCCCGGCCTTAAATGAAGTGTCTTTTTTGTGGGTTCGATGCGGTCGCGGTCGTGATTCGATAACCAGTGCATAATTAGAAATACGATATATAAAGAATCTAATCTTAACATCGATTAGCATTTTTTCTTGTCAGTAATTGGTTTTAATTTTTATCTCTCTTTTATCTGTCTACCATTCTCTTCATCTGCTGCTATAAAATTCTTCTACTAAATTTTTTTCCATATATTCATTTTCATGTCAGAAATACTTATGGTGATACTTATTATATAATATAATATACTGTATTTATATACAAGAAAGGACATATCGAAAGGAGAGAGAGAGAAATAGGGAGATAGAATAAAGCATATTGTAATGGTTTTCTAGTTTTTGGTTGCATTATTTTTGGGTGTTTTTAAATTTTAATGCTTTCTACGTTTATACTTCTTTAAATATCACTTTGATTGAATTTCTTAGCTACATTTCTATCTTTTGAATTTCTAGCGCTTTGTCAATTTTCGCAAATATTGCCAGCTTTTAACAAATTGTACAAAACTAAAAGCTTTCTAATTTCTTTCAATTTTTCTTGAAAATGGTTTCTTATTTTTTACAGTTTTCTCTATTTTTCAATTTCTTTTCACCAGCTTCCAACTTCCACCAGCGTCCCTCGTCCCTCGTCCCCCGTCTCTTGTCCATCTTCAGTAGTGCGTTTGTAGAAGGCTTGCTTGCTTCATGAACTACACTTCTTCGTAACTGCGACATTTCGGCACCGGTCCCGACCAGTTGCCGTCGGGCATACATTTCGGTCGATCTGGTGGTCCGTTCTCACTGTACTGCACGAAACCGGGTCTGCACTGTACCGTAAGGTAATCGCCAGAGTCATAGTTGAATTTCAGTGGCGCTATCAATCCGTTCGGGGGGTCACCGGGATAAGGACATTGTGATTTACCTATTTTTAGAAAGGGTTGATAGAAGTGAATGGTGAGAGAGAGAGAGAGAGAGAGAGAGAGAGAGAGAGTGGGAGAGCCAAATAGAAATTATCGTATTGCAAGGCTATATCAAATAGTGCGCTATTTTGGGGGGGACAGCTACCCTCACTTCTTCTCAGCATGAGCAGAAAAGTTTCCAGTTGCCTAAACAAACTTTTTGTTGTCATTTTGCAATATATTTTCAATATATGTATATTGAAATTAATTTCTTCATTTGTTCGCAATCCTTCAAAGAATATTGACCCCCAGCCAAAATCATCCCTCACTCGCAAAACCTCTAAAACCTCGCTTGGTTAAAATTAAAGAATTATGTTTCGAACAAGTGCAAATAGGTTTCGTACAAACTTCCGTGATCTTAGAACTATTTCGAGTTTAAGAAAATTCCGAGTTACGGAACTTCATGATATCCACGCAAACCCTTTTGATCCCTCTTCTGGAAGGAAGACTCAGATTAGGTGAGAAGGGACTTTCAATTATTCAAGTTTTCAATTACTTCAACAAACCTTGTTATTTTTCTCAATTACTCAAAGGGGGCCCTTGCTCCCTTCCCATCGTCAACCGCTCCTACCTCAATTTGCCCCTATCTAATTTTCCCCCGTTTTTTAGTATGACCCTTTTTTCATTCCACAGCAACCCTTCTAAACAGGCTTCCTTTCAAATGTATTGTAAGGGAGCTAATTATTTTTGCAAGTGTCTATGGTTAGGGCCACTTTACTTACAAAATGGCGGCGGATGCGACCAGAAACCAGTCTCCGTGCAAATAATGCTCGGCTCACCGACCAGCAGGTGTCCTTCGTTGCAGCTGAATGTCACGAGAGCACCGACAGTGAGACGGCGCTGATTCAGGGAGCTGCTGGTGCCGCCGATGCGTCCATTCAAAGGAGCCAGCGGTGTGGGGCATTGGATGGCTGCAGGGGGAGAAAAGAAAAACCAACAAGAACAGAAAAAGAAGGAGAGAGAGAAAAAGAGAGAGAGAAAGATGGAGAGAAAGACAAAAATAGTGTTAGTAAATTGTAGAATAAGAGCGAAAGCAAGAACTTATGCATTATAAAAAAACTTGTCAACATTTGACTGACGGCAGACACGTTTGGTTGATGGGGGCGCAGAGGGAGATGGTGTCCCCAACACTGACTGCGCCGCATCGTCTCGGCTACGAACAGCAAAGAAGTAAGAAAATAAACGGGAAAAATAAATTGAATTAGGTTCGGAAAACGTTAGTTAAAAATTTTACTAAAGTGAAAGGGCGAAAATGACGAGGGCAATTGGTCGCGGGCGGGTTGGGGGATGGGGACACTTGCAGAGGGAGGGGGAGGGAGGGGAAAGTTAGGAAAGGGGCAGAGTAAAAAATAGACCTTTTTCCTTAATTTCATTACATACCTCTCAAGAGCTTAAAAAGGAAAAAATCAAAATTATCAAAATGTATACTATTTCAATTTTTCAAAAGACATTTTCCTGCTTCTTCTTTAAAGTCTTTGTAATCTTTTCTACGCTTTCGATAGCTAGCTTTCCTTGTCGTTCTTATTTCTCTACTTGTTGTATTTCTGCGCGTACTTACCGCGACAACTTGGCACCGGGCCACTCCACACACCCGTCGGCTTGCACTCCAGTCCCGGCGGACCGCTCAGCTTGAAGCCCCACTGGCACTTGAACACCGCCCGCCCCCACGCCGACGTATTCAGCTCGACCAGACTGAGGTGCGGATCCTCCAGGACCAGGCGTGGGCACTGGATCGCCTGGCAGGTGGGCGGTGGCGACGACCAATTGCCCGAGGCCAAACACGTGGCATTGCTGCTGCTGCCGTCGATGCGGTAACCGGGCGGACAGCGGTACAGAGCGCGCTGTCCGAGCTTGTTACCCTCCAGGCGCAGCGAGAGCGGAGGCGCCGGTTCTGGCAGCTGCGGACATGTCGAGGTGGCCACCACAATCATGATGCTGTTGGTGAGGCCGCGCGGCGAGGTGCAGGTAAAGGTGCCGGTGTCGCTGTTTTGAATATCTTTGATGATCAGACGATAGCGTAGATTCTTTTCGTCATGGGCCGCTGACCAGCCTGTCAAAGGAGAGAAGAAGAGAAAAATGGCGTCTAAAATTTGGGTTTTTCATGGTTTCATCCTCGCTGTAACCCACCTGTCGTGTACTGCATATACCAACTGGTCCAGGTCCATTCGGGCGTGCCACGTAGCCGCGGATACATACAGTCCAGATTGATGGTACTGCCCGGCAGGACGGCGAGAACGCCGGATGGCTCAAAGGCGCCGGAGCCCGAATTGATCTTGATCCGTATGGACGGAGCGGAGTCATCGGAGAAATTCGTCAGCAGCGAAGTGGGCACACAGGAGGGCATGCGCGGTGCCCACAGACCATTTGAGCACAGGACGCGCGTTTCGCCGAGCAGCTTGTACAGTCCCAGGTCCTTACAGCGGGCCTGCAGCGAGTGACCGTGGGGCAAATCCCAGCCGACGTTCTACATTTCGGGTTTAACACGAGGTATCGATTGAGAGTCGAAAAGAGACGAGACGAGGCGAGGCGATACAAGCGACAAGCCGCAAGTGAGAGCGAGCATGTGAGCGAACGAGCGAGCGAGCGAGCGAGCAAGAGATACATATGTGGAAAGAAAGAGAGAAAGAGCGCAATGTAGGAAACAGAAAGAGACAGAGAGAGAGACAGAGAGAGAGAGAGAGAGAGAAAGAAAGGCGAAGTATGAATGAGTTCGATGGAAGAGAACTGTTGAGGATTTTCGGTGCTTGTTTGAACGATAACGAGTTTTCATTGTGTTTACTTTTTAAAACTGAAACGTGGTAAGTGACAAATCGTGTGTGACAGTGTGTATGTGTGTGTGTGTGTGTGCGTCTGGCGGGTTGGTTGTGGTGACAGTTGAGTACGCTTTTCGTGTACGATCGATCACAAGGAGAAAAGTGCGAGTTTTCGAGTGAGTTGCGTGTGAAGTGCGTGCCTAAAGCGGGCCGGTGCTGCTGGAAGCCGTTTGCTGGTTACTCATACTCCTTCTGCTGCGAAAAAGTTTAACCCTTTAACGCTGTTTACGTACTTTTGTGGGACAAATCGTATCCAACTTCAGTTCAATCAAGTGCAGACTTCTAGCTTACGATTTGTCTCTCTCTGAGCATGGCTAATGTCATTATGACGTTTAAGGTTAGAACAGAATTGAAGCATTGACAATACGAGACGTTTCAATTGAAAGGCGTTAGAGATTGTCTTTGTGTTTGGCTGATAAATTACAAAACTATCATTTGCGTTAAAAATATTTATACAGAAATCTAAACTTTTAGCTCAGAAATTCAAGGCGAAGGCACTTCTATAAATATGTCAACTAAACTGTCAAAAACTTTCACGAAAACTGTCTGTCGCGAAACAGTAAAAAAATCGCAAATTTTCGAACTAAACTGAAAGAATTATAATGAGAAATTTATAAAATTTCCCGAAATAAGAAAATAATTTCGTATTTTTAGACGTTTTTTTTACTTCTAAATTTTGGTTTTCTAAATTTTGGATTTTTGGTTTTTTTTTCTGAAAGAAAAGTCATTGACAGCAAGGTTTTCAAGCGAAGCAAAAAAAAAAAAAGAAGATCGTAAAAAACTAATAAAATCATAAAAATAAGGCTAAATAAATTGTAAAAAAAAAATAAACTAAGAGTTATTTATTAAATATTTTATATATGTATACTTCTTTGTGAAAATCATTCCACGGTGCAGAGAGTTTTTTTCTTCTTCAAATTCAATTCAAAAAACTCGGCACGTTTTACGAATTTGTAAGCTTCGGTTCTGTATATTTGCATGTCACATGTATGTATGTGTGTGTGGGTGTGTGGGTGTGCGGGTGTGTGTTGGTATGTGCGGTTGTTGTTGTTGTTGTTGTTGTTGTAGATGTTGTTGTTGCTGTTGCTGTGCTGGCTGGCGTGAGAGCAAACATGTTTAATGCGTTTGTCTGAGACTCAAGGACGTTATCATCGAAAATGCATTCCTTAAATGATGTTGAGGTCAGCGCGTTTGGGTGTGCATGTGTGTGTGTGTATGTGTAAGCACTCGAATGTGTGTGTGTGTGTGTGTGTGTTTGTGTTGTCGTGTGCGTGTGTAGATGCTGTTTGTTGTATGAATATCTACGAATGGGCTGAAACTCTTGCATTCAGCTTGGCCAAAAAAAGGTGTCGATTACGGCGCGGTCGGTGCCTGTTGATTGACAATGCGTTGTGTTTTGATAACTGACAGATTTTTAATTAAAACCTACAACAATTACAACAGAAAAGAAAAGCAAAAAATCAAACAAAGAGCAACAAAAAAGAAAACGAAATTGAGAAATTGAATGAATAAATTATGGATGTAACGTAACGTAACGTAACGTAACACAAGGTAACACTAAAGCGACGCTGGAGAAGGTGGCTGAAGCGAGGGCGAGGGTGAGGGTGAGGGTGAGGGTGAAAGCGAAGGCTGAAGCGAAGTTGGCGATGGCGAATTGATTGGAAACTGAACTGAACTCTGAACTGAACTGAACTGATATGCAATGAATTTGAAACTGTGGGCGAAGGGGTGGTTGGTGGCGTTGGGGGTGGTGGGCGGTGGGCGGTGGTCGGTTCAGGAAGTGAACGCAGTCCGAATGAATTTTGAGGCCGAACCGCGAGCAGCGCGGCCGGCACAGCTACAAGCTACAATTAAGCATTAAGGCTAAGGGCGCATGCAGCCGATATGCGTTATATAATGACTACGTACGAGTAAAATATTTAATTTGCTTTGTTTTGCGATTGCTTTGCGTTAATTTTGAATTTGCAGAAAATAATTTTTCTTGGCAATTTGCTTTTTTTGCTTGTAGTGTAGTCAACTCAATGCATGCAGAGTTTTCACATGATGCACGCAGCGAAGCACGCCCAAGTTCCGCGCGCTGCAACACGCTCGTGTGTGTGTGTGTGTGCGTGCGTGGCGGCGCTCGAATCTCGCTCGTGAACTGGCTTGCTGGCGGACGGCAAATGCGTGGCGGGCGAGTGCGTGGCAAAGGCGTGGCATCATTTGAAAACTCCGGAACTCACAATTGCTGTGTTCGAAACAAAGGTCGATTTGGACGTGCGATTGCGACGCGAGCCGCGTATGGACGTTATCGGGGTCTGGAAGAGACAAAAGAAAGCGAGAGTTCTCAGCTGAACAGTTTATTTGCTTCTTCTTCTTCTTCTACTTCTTCTTCTGCGACTCTAGGGTGAGGTGAGACGACAAATGCATACCTGCATAACATGATACGACACATGATGGCGACAAAATGAACGGCGATTTTTGAGCAATTAACATATAAATATGTTATAACGAGTAGAAGGCTTAAATATTAATTTTTTTTCACAATTTTTTCAGACTAAATTGTTATTTTAAAATTTTTAAATAAAATAAATAAAATGAAAAAAGAAAACGCTTCTCAGCAGAAATATTATTATTATTATAATATTCTTGTACACCTAGTTCTGTTTTTACTTGAACTTTTTTTTACGCGAATTTAATTTTATGCGATTTTTAAAAAAATATTTCATGCTTTTTGTAGGCGTTTTAAATTGATTTTTAAAGCGATCTAAGAAATGTAAATTTCTTACGTGCTTTTTTTACGCGTCATTTTTTTACGCGATTTTTTTAAAGCGAATTTTTTTAAAACGTATCTATCGCGTAAGCACAGAATTGGGTGTATTTTGTTTTTGTTTTTACTCAAACTTTTTTTTACACGAATTCAATTTTATACAATTTTAAAAAATATTTCATTCCTTTTTTACGCGTTTTAAATTGATTTAAAGCGAGCTAAAAAATGTCAATTTTTTACGCGCTTTTTTTACGCGCAATTTTTTTACGCGGTTTTTTTAAGGCGAATTTTTTTAAAAACCTATCTATCGCGTAAAAACAGAATTGGATGTATTTTGAGAATATTACAGTTTTTATTGATTTTGTATATAATTTATTTTATATTAAAATACTTTTTTCATTTATAATTCCGATTAATTTTTTTTTTTTGTTATGTTGACCACTGAGAGTATCAGAACAAGTGTAAAATGAATGAACAGTACGGTTGAATGGCTGTGACTATTTTTTTGATTTTGGGAGAAACTTAATGAAGTTGTGTTTTCTTTTTTTTTTGTTTTTTCTGCTTTAACCTTTTTCCTCGGTAACTGTTGATGTTTATGTTGTTGTTGTTGTTTCTGTTTAGCGTGTTTTGTTTTTTTTTTGTTTTCATTGATTTTATTGTATGTATTTTGTTTGTACTTTTATCGAATCGAAAATGTCAACGCTGTCTGATATTGTAATGGTGTTAGTTGTTGTGACGGTGACGACGGTGGTGACGGTGATCGCGCTGAGCGCTATAGTCGTAACAAAGTTGTGGGTTGTGGAAGTGTTTGCGATTGGAAAAACGTGAAACTTACCACGGATATATTACGATAACTCAGCAACAAATGGGGCGGAATGCGATTGACATGACAGCTCTTATACAACGGTTGGAATTTGACGTTTCCATTATCATCTACGAGCGAGGAGAAAATTTGAAGAGAATTTGTTGTTTTGTTTGGAAAAAATCTTAATAAATGCGGAGAAGAAATAATGTGTGTGCATTTTTTTCTTGCTTTATTATTCTGTTAAAGTGTTGATTGGTAAATATTTCGGTATTTCCATAGTTTTTCTTGTAATGAACAATTATGTAGTTTTCATCAAGTTTTCTTACATATGTCTAAACTACTGCGACTAAACTAATGCCGCCTGTGGACGGCTTAGACTTATCGTATATAATAGTTATGCTTATTATAACTTGCAAATATATAAATTCTTTTGTGCTTTTTGCGCTACTTTCTTGTGAGAGGATTCCACTCCGAAAGACTCCGCCCACCCCCGTTCAGTCTTCCTTACTTACCCTCTTCGTTGGTGGCGCATAGCGGTCCCACCCATTTTCCCTTGATGCAGCGTATCTTGCACAAGCGGCGATCTCCCAACGGTCCAATTTCGCCGGGGAAACGTATCTCCGAGACCTCGGTGAATTGCTGAGCAATATCGATATCCTCTTCCTCTTCGTCCTCCTCTTCCTCGGAATCAGCCTCGTCGGGATGTACGGGTGAGTAGCCGCCCTCTTCGTCAAAAATGCCTTGAAAATGAGGGGGAAGGATGGATATTCAATCAGTTTAAACGACGCTACATATTCGTAAACGATTAAGTATGTACGTATAAAAGGTTCTGTTTTGAATCGGCACACCCTTTTTTCCTGACAGCGACAGTTAATAAAAAGAAATATAAAATAAAAAAAAAATTAAAAAGAAAGAAACTGCAAATGACAGTAGATTTGCCAGTTGACAGGTTGATTTGGGTTCAGTTTGAATGTGGTAGCGATCTCCATCGACACAACATTGGAAAATTGAATTTTATTGTCCTCTGAAAATCTATTTTCAGTGAGAAATCTGTACAAAACCGTTCGCCCATTTTACGCTTAATTTAATCGACCTTGTGAGACAGACAACTATAGCCCTCCTCATTTTTGAAAAAAAATGCGGCCTATATTCCGTGCGAGCATTAGTCATTAGTCATTGGTTTCTTAAGAATAATATAATCGATCATTCTGTTAATAATGTCGAAAAATCTGTTGTTAACAGAAGTCTCTGCCGTAAACGCAGATTCTCTTACAGAAACTTGAAAATGAAAGTCTGTGAAATACTTGTATAAAATCTGTTATAATGTCTGTTAAACATGAAATTGTCTCTTAAATTCGAAAATGAAAACTCTGTTATAAATAAAATCTTACAACAGTTCTTTTCATGTTTTGTTACTGTTATGAGATGAACTGTTAAACTGTTATGAGACGAACTGTTAAACTGTTATGAGATTAACTGTTAAACTGAAAGTTTAAGAAAGTTCATCGGTTTCTATTGCTTAAGAATAATACGATATAATGGATCACTCTGTTAATAATGTCGAAAAATCTGTTGTTAACAGAAGTCTCTGGCGTAAAGTATCAACACAGATTCTCTTACAGAAACTTGAAAATGAAAGTCTGTGAAATACTTGTATAAAATCTGTTATAATGTCTGTTAAACATGAAATTGTCTCTTAAATTCGAAAATGAAAATTTTGTTATAAATAAAATCTTACAACAGTTCTTTTCATGTTATGTTACTTTTATGAGACGAACTGTTAAACTGTTATGAGACGAACTGTTAAACTGTTATGAGATTAACTGTTAAACTGAAAGTTTAAGAAAGTTCATCGGTTTCTATTGCTTAAGAATAATACGATATAATGGATCACTCTGTTAATAATGTCGAAAAATCTGTTTGTTAACAGAAGTCTCTGGCGTAAAGTATCAACACAGATTCTCTTACAGAAACTTGAAAATGAAAGTCTGTGAAATACTTGTATAAAATCTGTTATAATGTCTGTTAAACATGAAATTGTCTGTTAAATTCGAAAATGAAAACTCTGTTATAAATAAAATCTTACAACAGTTCTTTTCATGTTATGTTACTTTTATGAGACGAACTGTTAAACTGTTATGAGACGAACTGTTAAACTGTTATGAGATGAACTGTTAAACTGAAAGTTATGCAGGCCTTTCGACAAGAGGTGTCATTTTAAATCAATAGAGAAATGCAATATTTTAGTCAAAAAGTGGTGATATTTTCAATTTAATCCAAAGTACAAGCTCTAAGATTAGTCAGTCCATAATCACGTCTTTTCTATGCCTCACTTTCAGTGCCAAAAAAAGGTACGAAATCTGAGCGGACTTCAGCCTGACTGGTGTGAAAAAATGGTCTTCTTTAAACGAAGTAAAGTGCTTAAAAATTTAAAACAATTATCGCACAATCTCAGTTCATTTACTTCGACCTCATCACTTATCAATTCTCCTCTGGTGCACTGATGACGATGATGATGATGTTGGGAAAGTCCGGAAAGTGCCGGAAGAACTGGCAGGATGCGCAGAGCATTCAGGATGCAATCAAAACGAATAGAGTGTTACTCTCGGAAATGAAACTGAATGAAAATCAGAATGCGGCACAAGTTGTCGACGACAACGGAGTGGCCACTTTTGTGTACGATGCAGAAAACGACTACCCAGAAAACGACCTTTCAGTGAAGCCCTTGAAAGTTGGAAAAATGAAATAATGATGCTTTTTTTTAGGGTGGATTTCTGTCAACCCTGAACGAGGCGAGGCGACGCGACGCCGACTTTGTTACTGTCGTATGTATGTACGTACGTACCTTTATCCTTCCGACTGGTCGTCTTCGAGCTGGAATCGCCGCCGCCTTTGGGACGACTTAGCGCGCCGGTGGTCTTGCCCGACTTCCGCTTGACACGCTGCAGGCTCTCGCTGGTCGAGTTGTCGTACGTTTCGGCCATCGGCACGGGTAGTTGTTCGGGCTCGTTGGTCTGCTGCTGCTGCGGCTCCTGCTGCTGCAATGCGTCGGGCCCGGTTGCGTCGGTATCGTCGTTTTTGCCAGAGTTGATGCTCATGTTATTAACACTTCCTTCAGGCTTCTCTTGTTCTTCATGGGCCAACAATTTGGCACGACGCCATCTGGTGTGAACACTGCGTTCAGAGAGACGCTCTTCGCTGGCCATTTCAGTCGGCGGTGACTGCTGTGAGGCGCCCAATTCATGACTATCGCCGCGGTGACGATGGTGTGTCTTTCCGTGTTCCTTTACTATTGTTTGCTGCTGCTGCTGTCGTTGTTGTTGTTGTTGTTGTTTTTGCGGGTAATAACTCCCGAACTGAACTGTCTCCGCTTTCGTTACATTCGCCGCACTCGCTTTTTTCATCAGTTTCTTGCGGCAATACGTCTTGTCGTCCCCTTCGAAACATTCGCTAACATTGGCGACGATTGCCGTCCGATTGCCGTCGTCGCCCCCACTGCCCCAGTGCTTCTTCTTCCGCTTCTTAATCTTGTGCAGTCGCACTCGCAGCTCCCGATTGGGCGCCTTCGACTTCAGTATGTCCTCGATGTGAACATAGTAGACGTCACCCTCGGCCGCCAGCTTGCCGCCAGCCCACTTGTCGGTCTCCGGCGAAGCGTCGGGATCATAGTGTATGACTTGACGCTTGTAGCGACTGCCTCGACCGCCGCCGCGACCGCCGCTCTGGCCATTGTCATTTTCGAGGCGTCGACGTCGTCCCTGGCCGGAGCGACGCTTCTTGTTCTGCCGGCGCGCGTGTGCATTGTTACGCCGGCGCGTTGTGGCCGCATCAGCATCGGCGGCCAAATCCGTCAACGACGCCGCCTCATCGAGGCCGATCTCGCCGTGTTCCGCATGAGGTCCCGTGCCCTGCTGATGTCCGTCCATATCGATTTGATAGGGATTCACAATGGCGGCCGACTGCTGCTCGGTCGCGTGATGATGACCTGTCAAATCGATATTGATCCGTTCGACGAACTCAACATCGGCCGTAGTGAAATCCTCGTCGGAGTGATAGTTTTCGGTGGTCTCGAAGCTGGCATACGGTTGTTCGGTCGTCGTTTCGGGCCGGATGACATTGAAACGTATTTCGGGGGCCTTACAGCCGGGAGAAGCCTCTGAAAATGGAGGAAGCCTCTGAACAGTTAGAAAGACAAACAAATTCCAAGAGAAATCATGTCTTATTATATAGAAATCAGGTCTCATTAGGTTTCTCTTTCAATTTTCATGAATTCTCTTTCAATTTTTGGGCACGATCAAACAAACGAAAGTTCATAAAGTCTATCATTTGAAGCTTTATACAAATTAAGTTTTTTTTATACTATAAAAACTGGGAAAAATTATCGTTAAATATCGTTAAATATCGTTAAATATCGTGAAAATTTATCGTTATTTAAATAAAAAAAGCTACAAAAGTTTAAAAACTACATTCGTTGAAGTTTTTAATGAGATCATATAAAGTTAATGATTATAATTTGCACAAATTTCTAATTATTACGACGACAATTAACCGGTCCATAAAACCATAACCGCACAAATAACGACAGGAAGGCAAGAAGGGAGGTAGCATGAAACTACAAACGACTTTTAAACACATTAGAATGCTGCGAATTCGCAACCGCAAAGAAGTTTCGTTAGTGGCCAAAACTTTTACGTAACTTACAATACGCGTAGAAGACTTTTTCACATTTGATGAGCTTTTGTGCAACGTCCCTCGAAGTCAATTTAAATTATCGAATTATGACTTTTAACCGCGTGACTTTCAAGGTACTCGAATTTTTTAACTTATGCTTTTTCAGCGTAAGTTTTATCAACTAAAATTTCTGCAATTGAAAAAGATACGCGATATAAACCATATATATATAAATATTCCAAAGACAACAAATTTATTGTATATTCATAGAAAATATCTCAAACAACCACTAAAAAGAAGATACCACTTTACCCAAAAAAAAAGAACCAAAAAAAAAATCATCTCTTCTTAACCTTTTGAATCTTTGTAGCTATGTTCAAAATACATTTATTTCATGATTATGAATAAAAACAAACAAAATCACGGAAATTCGTATAATTCGAAAAAGGTAACGGCGGCAGTGGCAACGCCGATTGCCAACAACGTACATTTTAAAATTTCGGAATACACAAAAAAAAAAAAAAAATCCGAA
This sequence comes from Conops quadrifasciatus, assembly GCA_949752815.1. NCBI lineage: Eukaryota > Metazoa > Arthropoda > Insecta > Diptera > Conopidae > Conops > Conops quadrifasciatus. The sequence continues at coordinate 9,831,018 of OX457077.1, read as the reverse complement.
AAGCAAAAATCAGGTCAAAAGAGAAAACAGGCAAGAAAATATTATAGTACAGAAAAATACACAAACGTACACAACATTCGCTCTGACGCTCTGAATGAACGATATCGTACCAAACACGTACGTATAGAGCACAAAAAAAATGGTGGTAAAACCTTACCGAGCGTACGTACGCAACTGACTTCAGTTCAATTGAGTACAGTACAGTTCAGTTTAGTTAACTTTTCAGTTCAATTTTAATTTAGTTCAGTTAAAGTGAACGAAATTCATTTTCGACAGTCGGTTCGAGACAACTAACTCATGGACAACTCGTGAAAATGTTATAAATTGTAACAAAGAAAATTTATTTTAAAGAAATGACAAGAGAAGAAGAAAAAAAAGCAAGAAGCAAAAGACTTTACTTCTATAGAAATAGTACTATGTTGCATAATTTAAAAAGAAAAAATGGTGAATATGAAGAATAAATTCTCTTAGAGAATTATAAATATTGATAAAGTTATAAATTGCTATAAAGCTATTTATGGAGCGATTTTAATTCCGCCTTTTATTAACAGAGCATAACGCAAAGCAGTATTATTAACTTTTACAGATTTAAACGATCTTGAACTCGATCTCGTCTCGACTAAGACAATTGCGGCAGCTTCGTCTTAGGTTCTTGTCTCGACTAAAAAACATTGATTCGAATGCAAATCAATGTCAGTAATTTTTCTCAGCTCGTGCCTCACTAACTCTATATGATTAATCATGACTTCTCGGAAAACATTGAAGAAGTTCAACTAACAACACTTGGTTACTGTCGTTTTAGATAGACTTAAGAATTTCGTGCTATGCTGCATTCTGATAAATTATGCTTCGGTCCTTCTCCTCCTCGGGTCCTAATCGCAATCATTTCCTTCTATTCACTAAGATTAAATTCGAAAACAGAAAGCACAAAGCACTCACTAGTGGTACGCATCAGCGAGATTTTGCGAGATTTTTTCTCGAAAACTCGTTCTTGAACTTCTCGTTTTTGACTAAAAAGTGAAGAAAAAAATAGAAGAACAATAGAAAAACATCGATATATTTATCGGTCGGTTAAGTTTACTTAAAAAATCTCAAAAGTGTTCTCAAAAGTGTTAAAAATTATATTAAAAAATTAAAAGACTAAAATATTTTCGAGAAATTCTCGTTTTGGCTGGGAAAAATCTGACTTTCTTTCGGAATTGTAATTTGAGGGGAATTCGAGAGAAATTTTTTTTTAGGTCCAGTCGCATTACTGCACCGCGTCATGCACAAGATTTTAAAATGGAAGATAATAAATTTTTAAGGAAGAAGGAATTTTTTTTTACTATAGCATGAAAAGCATAAATCGAGGAAAAAGGAATCCACCATAAAAGAAAGAAGAATTTTATCACAACACGAAGAGCAAGAAAAATTAAAGAGAAATCATGTTGAAGCGATAACGAAGATGCTGAGTTTGGTGGTTTATTTGGTTGGTTGGAGCGTTATATAATTTGTTGGCTCGTTCGGTTCTTAGCCTTTATCCTCATATTCGTTGGACAGTATGTCGCATAAATCTTCAAGAATTTGTTCAGTGATTCAGTGAAACAATCGCTCATCACGATAAATGTATCTGCAGCACACAAGCTCACTCACACACATAAACTCACACTGATGTATATATGTATGAACATACATACATATATCCTCCACTGAACTACTATAAAGATGATAATTTTATATTAGGAGGATATAGTTGCACTGTGACTGTGTCTCTCTCTCTCTCTCTCTCTGTGTATATATGTGTGTGTATATGTGGGTTTGTGTATGTGTGTGTGCGTAATATGAAGCATTGCATCTGACATTAAGGCTGGATGCATCCTGTGGCGATGACTGATGGCGCAAAGGAGCAGAGCAAGCAGTTAAAATATTGCAAGAAAGTAAAAGAAGAAGGAAAAAATTAGTTAGCTTCAAGTCAAATATGCACACACACACACACACACACGCACACAAACTTATACATGCATAAAAACATGAAGTCTCTCTAACTCATGCTCGCTAAAAGATTTCGAGCGTATAAAATGGAGCATATTTCGTCTGTGAATGGTTACTAAATGGAACAGCACCAAAGAAAATTGTCAAAGCTCATTGTGCAGCAGTAACAACAACAGCAACAACAACAGCAACAACAGCGACAACAACAACAACAATAACAACAAAAACCAGCAAAAGACAATGTCAAGAAACAAACTTCAAGAGCAGCAAAAATACAACAACAATTTCATAGTCAAATCCTAAGAAAGGTGAAGCCAGAAATTCTAAAAACTTCTACCAAAGGAAGAAACAAAGAAAGAAAGAAAAGAAAGGAAGAAAAAAAGATAGAAAGAAAGCAAAATTTGTTATTAAATGAAAACACAAATGGAAAAAATCTAAACCAGACAAAACAATCTTACCAAAAAAAGAAGAGAAATTAAAAAAACGAAGACGCACGTACTTCGTAAATCTGACAAAACAGCCGGAAGAAAGATTAACTGAATAACACAAAAGCCCACCGGAAATGGAAATAAAACTTTCTTTAACTTCAACAAAGTGCAAATAGCACGCCTACATAACAAACAAGCCTAACAAAAAAAAAAAATGTTAAATACGATGATATTTCACTAAATTGACTAAAAGTCAATTAAGCAGCTCTACATCAGCTAAGAAAATTCAAATTCGATAGACCCGAAAAATTTGCCACGAGCTCTGAATTTTGCAAGGTTAGCACCGAAATGGGCAAAACACTTTTGCAAAAATGCGCTTGAGAGTCTATTTATTAGGAAAAGTCCTACATGGCGTATGCGCAACATTTAACTTGACTTTAGGCAAAATTTTCTTGATCTCAGTTCTATCGATCCTAACTTGATTTCTGCTAAATGGATTTTTATTATCTTTCGTGCTATTTGAAGGCAATATTACAAGCAAAATAGTGCTTTTTAAATAATGGAAATCCCGAAAAAAGTCTAGGAGTTATAAGCCCTAAAACGGAAAGCATTTTAAAAAATATACCACAATTTAGTACCTAGTAAGTAAAAAAGCTTTTAGAAGTATACAATTTTTCAGATATATTCTATCAGGATAAGAATCAAGATATGACATAAAAAATATATGTATATAAACCATGAAAATCGGTAAAGAGATTTGATCCGATTTTATTGAGAGTCTTTGGTTAGATCAACCAAATTATTCAAATTTTATTAAAATGGTTTTAGGTTTCTCATGTTAAGGCAAATAAAATGTATACTTTTAAATGGATTTTCATTATTTTATTAAGGGTTATGGTTAAAAAATATAAAAGCTGCCAAAAAAGATAGAAAAACTTAAATAAGTTATACTAAAATCAAGTATAAGTTGTGTAATAAAACTGAATGATGAATGATTTATTTCTTATGTATTTCGCGACGACCTCAAGTCCAGAAAAGTCTATATATCTTTTTAGTTCCGTTTTCTTTTTTCTTTAAACTCTAATACGCCAATCTTCCGTTATCTTGAAGCTTCAGGTTTTGAGCACATTTCGTTTATAACCGCTGAATAATCGTAGTTTATTTGAAAATTTTCGTTTATTTGTGAAAATTTTTTCCACTTCTTTTCTATAATTTATCACACTTTTACAACACACTTTGCCGAGACACATCATGAACTTCACAACATTAACGACATCTGTACGTCAAACGACTTCGTTTACTCCAAAATTATTTATTATCTCTTCGTTTTATTGTTGTTGCCGCTGCTGCTGCTGTCATTCACTTTTGTTATTTTCATTCCTTAACTTCCTGCACGTCATGCCAAACAACCGTCATCCATCCATCCATCCACTTCATCATCCGCCCGCCGGCTGCGACAGACAGCATTCGACCAGCTGCGGTTTTTCATCTTTCGGGGATCTTTTTCTCTGCTGTTGTTTCTTCATTTAGAGAAACGGAGTATCAACCTGAATTTCATGGTGGCGGCGAAGGTAACCGAGCAGGTTGCTACTTTACTATGGTATATATCGTACATATACTCGTATATATCGTACATATATAGTATATACATACATATCTACGAGTTTACAACTACCTAAAAGATTTTTTATTCGAATTTTTGTGGTATGTATGCTCTCTTAATTATTTTTTTTATTGCTTTTGTGAATGTTGTGCAAAATTTGAAAAAGTTTTAATGCATAAAAAATTGTAATCTCATTTTAATTTTATTTTTTTTTTCGTTTCTTTGCTTGGCCTCAATCTCAGTACTCAGTACTTCTTAGTTTTCAGTTCTCAGTTTTTAGTTTTAACTGAAACTGAAACCGGAACTTCTACAACTGTTTGCATGCTACAAAACAAACCGTTTGTAAAACTTTGCCGGCATAAATTCTGTAGGAAATATTTGAAGTACAACGAGAGAATATTAGCTACGGTTTTTCCATATTTATTCCTTTTAAGCTGCAAATTTTTATTCGCTCTTGAATAACTTTCGGCTTCTTTCTCAAAGAGTTAAAACTTTAAGAATTTCGTATTTCAGTGTGAAATTTTGTTTTGTTGTTTCTGCTTGAGAAGCAGATTTAAACTTTAAAATTTTAGTATTGTAGTAAAAAAGTGAATTTTTTAAAATCTGATAATGCGTTTTTATGTTTTTAAATTTTATAGTTAATTGTTATTTTGTTTTCGTTTGGCCTTTAATAATCCATAACTCTGACGTAAGAGGGTAGAAATGAATTGCCAGAGGGTGAAATTGATTTGCAAAATGGTGAATTCGGCTCGCAAAAGGGTGAAATTGATTTGCAAAAGGGTGAAATAATTTGCAAAAATGTAAATTTGATTTTAAAAAGGTTGAAATTTATTTGCAAAAGGGTGATATAATTTGGAAAATGTGAAAACTTGAATAGGAAAGAAGAGAAATTTATTTATAAAAGGGTGAAATAATTCATAAAAGTGTGAATATGACTTACAAAATGGATGAAATTGCTTTGTAAAAGGGTTAAATCAATTTGCAAATGGATGAATTCGGTTTGGAAAAGGTTGAATTTGCTGCGCAAAATATTGAAGACTTACAGCAAAGGATTTTAGATCAGCAATTAATTTGCACAAGGCTGAAATAAATTGCAAAAATGTAAATTTGGTTTGCAAAAGGATGAACTTGATTTGCAAAAGGGTGATATAATTTGCAAAATGTGCTAAAAGTGTTAAATTGATTTGCAAAAGGATAAGATCGGCTTGAAAAAGGTTGAATTAGTTACGCAAAATGTTGAAGATTTACAACAGAGGATTTTAGTCCAGCAATTAATTTGCAAAAGTGTTAAATTCGTTCGTAAAAGGGTGAGTTTTCTGTAAATTTGAAAGTTTCTTTGGGGGCGCTTGAGCCCCAAAACCACTACCCTTAGGCATACGTTCATGCCTGTAACTGCGTAGCATATACTTAAAGGCTGCTACGCAAAAGATGATAAGAAGTGAGTCATTGAGAGACTCTTTTTCCTCTTTGAGCGAGTGAGATTAGTCTCTGTTGGAAGGAATTTTCTCTGGAAATCATTTAGAATTTAGATTATCTCAAGAGTTTCTTTAATGATGTGTTCATTTTATCAAATTGCGAACCAGTTTCTCTTCTTCAGCAATTTGCACTAAACACTTTATTGAGATGATTACTTTTATTACTTTGCTTTTCTTTTTGCGTTTCAGGAGGTTGCAGAATGTTTCTCATAATTTTTAATGGCGGTGTTCGTTTACCCTCGAAAATGTTCAAGCTACAACATCGTATAGCTTCATTTCGTTTAAATGAATTGCAATTTTGTTAACAATTTCGATTATTATCTTGATGGATAAGATTTGAGCACTTGGTGGATTCTGTTTTCACTATAGAAAGAGAATGAGTATGAGTATGATGTCATTGCTTTCGTTTTACAAAGTTTTTAACGATATTTTGTGTAGAATACTTTGCTCTATCGTTTTGTAATGGTTTGGACACTTCTCAATTTGGTAAAGAGTGCCAGTATTATTTATTGTCTCTTTAAGGTTTCTTTAGTCTTTCGGAATTTCGGGAAATATCTTCCGATGCGTTCTTCTCATACAAAAAGCTATTAACCGCTCTGCCAGACCAACAGAATTTTAAACCAGATTCTTGTTTAAAATTTTTCGAAAGACTTTCGGTGCGTTTCAAGCCAGAGTTTCTCCACAGCGCCAGGTTTTCGAGATATTGTCATTTTTAAATGTTTCAAAAATACAGTTTTTCGCTATGAAGTAATATTTTTCCACAATAACATTTAATCTCAAATTTATCTCGAAAATCTAACGTGTTTGAGAAATTCTGTGAATAACTTCAAATTCGGAAATAACGGAAAAAAGTTTGGAATTGAGAGAAGTTTAAAGTTTGGTTGCTGATTTAGAAGTTTTTGACCCCGAAATCACTTTTATTTTCGCGCGAACTCATCCCTTCATATCATTATTCTTAAGGTCATTTCAAACATCTGACTTGATCTGACCTGACTTGACCCGAGTCTACATTATTTCATATCTTCTATTTCTCTTTAGTTATTACCATTGAGTGCGTATTATTTGTAACAGTTTTCTATTACACTTTCAAAAGCGAACTGTCTCCTTTTTTTCTTTACTTCCTTCCTTCCTTTCTTCACTCTGTAGTTCTCTCTCTCTTTCTCTACCTCTCTCTTTGTCTCATCATTGAGTCGCTCTTTTGTCTTCGTAATGACCTATAACAAATAATGACCTTTTTAACATTTCTTCTGCTGCTCCTGCTCCTGCTGCTGCTACCCCTTCTCCTTCGCTCTCCATCGCTCATTAATTTATACCCACAATATGAATAGTTTTCACTCTTTCATTCCTGCATTCCTTCCATCCATCTTTCCAAACGATTTCAGCCTTCACCAATCCATCTTCTCAATCCTCTAAAGCTACATAATTTCAAATTACTCGACTCTTTAGTAAAATGGATTCCATCAGTGGCCATAATTTATCGGTTTCAGTGACTCGGTGTGCTTATCTTGTCCCCTGCTTGTTCTTCTGCCTGCGCATGCCTTATGTCTTATCCTATTAATTTAGCAATCTGTTTTGGCCATAAATAATTAATACGTAGTGAAAAGACGTAGATACGAATTATAGCAAGTCTCGGAAAGACAGCGGCATGTCACTGCGGCCAAGGCGGCCTTAAGGCTTTTGATAGCAATTAGACACTTAAGTAATGGATAAAGAAAGGACATTTTAGTGATAGCAATATATATGTATGCAATATTGCATGATAGTATGGCTCTACAAACTGAATGAGAACGGCTGTGACGGCTGTTGCTATAAAATGTTATTTTATGTTATGTCATTAACTTAAAGAAAGATACTGAAATCTTATATGAAGTTCCTTCATTTCGGTTGGCCCGGCCTGAATTAAACTAAACAAAATGTTACTCATACGCTGTGTTGACCTATTACAAAGCTGTAGCTGTCGCTGATGAATAAATAAATCAATTTAAAACATTGTTAGCCATGTGCACTCACTGGATTTGTGTCCAGAAACAAAACAGAACAACACACAACAAAAAAAGAAAGAGATAAAACAAATAAATGGCGTAGTTTCGGAAGGAATGACACAACACAACAAACGGTTTAGCTACATTTTTTGGTTTACCTTTTTTTTATCGCATGAATTTGCGTGTTTTTTCACACTTCAAAGCTTTGATGAGTTACGTATTTAATGGCCATCGAAGATTAAATTTGGCTCAAAGAAAGTATGTATGAATTTCGTATGTATTCATTTTTATCTACGAGTATTGTTACGTAGAAAAGACGGTTCAAAACCGGGTACAAAAATTCCAACGCTTTAAGAATAAAAATTGCCGACAGAGCAGCAGCGAAAAGCTCTTTGCAATGCAATGAAAATTTTTCAAATTCTTCACATAACGAAATTATTTCATCGTTCGTTTTCTGTTTTTTGTTTTTTTTAATGACACGTTTTTTACGCTTTGTCACCTCACCTCAGCGCTTCAAATGCTCTTTTAAATGTAATTTATGTCGTTTTCCCTTAATTTTTAATCAAAGAAAGAGACTGAAATCTTATATAAATTTCATATAAGATTTCAATCTCTTTCTTTGATTAAAAATCTTAGTTTAATCTTGGTTCAAAAATCTATCTTCAGTTAAAGCCAGGAATGAATACTTTGGACTTTTTTGCAAATAAAAATACAATATTGGAATATTTTTTTAAAGCACAGAAGAAGCATTTAAATAGACCCAAGAACCGAAAAAGACTTCAAAAAGAGCATCGTAATCCGAAATATCATATTATGCGCAATATTATCTGCCTTGAACTGAATTCTTGCAAAAAAGGAAGGTAACAAAACACAAGAACCTCCTGCTTCGAACTGCAAAGTTTTGAATAAGCTTAAAGCTATTTATCTTTCATCATTGCACACAATGCAATGTCAATACGTACATATATAATATTACAGCTTAATTGTTTAAATCTTTGCTCCACCAACGCCAGCGCCAACGCGTGCAAGACTGAAAAGGAGCTAAGAGGAAAAAAGCAACTTGTAAGAAGTGCAGAAAAAACACATCCCGTAAGAACAAAGAAGACAAGAGCCAAAAGATAAAATGAAGCGCGAAAAACTGACAATCAAGTCAAGCGGCATTGAAGCGGAAACCGATGTAAGTGTCACTGTCACTGACATGGCGGAAGGATTGAGAAGAGTGGGTAAGAGGCAAGAGGCTGACTAACAGACAGCAAGAAGCAGACAAAGCCAGACAAATAACAAGTATAAGATAAGACAGATAAGACTTAAAATAAAAGCGAGAAGAAGGTAAAAGAAGAAAGGAGTTTTTTTTTAAACGAAATTCAATGAAAAGTCAATAAACTGAATATCAGGAGAGTTGAAAACTTGCCAAGAAACAGCGTAAAAAAAGAGTTAAATAAACAAAAAAGAAAAAAAAAACAAAGACGATTAAACAACTTACTCTAACAGAGTAAATGAATTCAAATAAAAACAAACTAAAGCTATAAAGAGAGCGTTTTTGGAAAACCGAGCTAGCTATGGATTGTTGATAGTACTATAAATGTTCAGAAATATAAATTTTAATCTCTTAAACTTTTTAAATGCTCGATTTTCTTAACAAAAACCAATATACTCGCATATAAAAAAGGTGCACCAGTGGACCGGACCATGTTATTGTATTGTAAAATGACTCTTTTCTAACACTTTATGGACCCTCTTTCGGGTATCGAATCCCTAAACTCAGCTGAGCAAGCATGAGTTAATTTCTAAGACGCAAGGATTTGTGTAATTATATTGATTCCTTACAAGCCGCGGTTTTATAGGTTCGATTTGAAATATTTTATACTCCCAATAGCACTTCATAGCGGAGTATATTTGTGCCAAATTTCAAGAACTTATCTCTATTAGTTTTCACGTTATAGTGACTTTTACAGAGTGACATGAAGGTTAGACTAAATCGGCACTTGGTACGACTAAATCGTTTGTGATGGTATTAAGCAAGAATAGAGGTACATATTTATATAGTTTTCCATATCTACCATGCCTCCCCCCCCCCCCCCTCTGCGTAAAGTATTATAAATGGAAAAACCAGACTTCATGCTATGCATGAGAGTAGTAAGGCCGAACAATGGATGTTAGTGTCAAAAAAATCATAGATGTCAACACGAGTTTATTGAAACAAAATTTAACAACGAATATGAAAAAAAACCTTTGTTGACACTGAAATTGACAGCTTTACTTAGCAACGATTTTAACGATTGCGAGCGGACGATAACTTACAAATTGATAATCGGCTGCAGGCGTATACCAAAATAGAAACGAAAATGTGTGTTTGTGTATGCGCGTGTGTATGTGTCGGTGTGTGTGTTGTGTCAAAACTGGGTTAGTAGTTGCGCGATGCTTGCATACGAAATTTTGCATTCATATCTTTGAAACACGCAACAAATTGATGACTGTCGTTGAAATGCATGCACTACAAGCACATACACACTCATACACACACGCTCACACATCTACATACATATACACCCACACGCACTTACTCGTAGCCTGGATTGAAAACTTAAACTTATGACTTCAAAAATGGCATAAATTACATTTAAAAGAGCATTTGTAGCGATGAGTTGAGGTGACAAAGCGTAAAAAACGTGTCATTAAAAAAATAAAAAACGAACAGAAAACGAACGATAAAATAATTTCGTTATGTGAAGAATTTGAAAAATCCATTCCATTCAAAGAGCTTTTCGCTGCTGCTCTGTCGGCAATTTGAATCCTTAAAGCATTGGAATTTTGTATACGGTTTTGAACCGGCTTTTCGACGTTATGAACAATACTCGTAGATAAAAATTAATACATACGAAAATACGTACATACATATGAAATTCTCAGTGAATAGTTTTCGTTGATCTAAATTTAATTTTCGATGGCCATAAAATTCGTACCTCACCAAAGCTTTGAAGTGTGAAAAAACACGCAACTTCATGCTATAAAAAAAGGGTAAACCAAAAAATGTAGCTAAAACGTTTGTTGTGTTGTGTCATGCCTTCCGAAAGTACGCCATTTATTTGTTTTATCTCTTTCTTTTTTTGTTGTGTGCTGTTCTGTTTTGTTTCTGGACACAAATCCAGTGAGTGCACATGGCTAACAATGTTTTAAATTGATTTATTTATTCATCAGCGACAGCGACAGCTTTTTAATAGGTCAACACAGCGTATGAGTAACATTTTGTTTAGTTTAATTCAGGCCGGGCCAATCGAAATGGTTTCACGGGCCACTTTGTTGGCCAGTCCTGGTTTAATTGTCAGAAAGGCTTTTGCATTTGGCCCGCGAGATATCGAGCAACGGAACTAACTAATTTCAATAAAAAGTTTTTAGTTTGGTTTGCCATCGTTTGAAATGGAGCCGCTCTGTTAATGTCGATATTGTTTCAATTTTCTTTTTGGAATAATATGCATTTTTTATTCGATTCATGTACGTACGTGAATATGCATACATATATCGTAATTTATTCTGGAAAATTCTGAACAATCTTTCTGAATTTATGAATAAAAAATTGAGCCAATACTACTAAAATGTTTATAAAATTTACTCTTTTTTTCATTTTTTTTTTTATAATATTTATTTAAGGATATCATTTTTAATTTTAATTGTTAATTTTTATATATTATTATTAACAATTTTCATTGTTAAAAAATTGCTATTACATGGCAGCAGTTTCATTTAATCGAAATAAAATAAAATAAATTAAAAAATAAATATTAATTTTCCAATTTTTTGTGCGCTCCCAAAATTTGGAACTTATACGTCAGAACATAAAAAAAACAATAAAATCATTTTAACATATTTTTTAATATTCTGCGCAGTTTTTAATACATAAAATAAACTTTTACCATTTATAAAGTTTCATATTTTTGGCAACTTCTTTAAAGAAAATTATAGAATAGCAATGAAAAACCTTTTACATATTTTGCTTATAACTAGATTTTATTGAATAAAAATTGTTTAAATTTTGTTTTATTTTTATTTTATTAAAGTTACTGATTTGTCCCAAGACAAATTCTTTCTAATACTACTTTTTATTGTATAAAATTCTGCACTTTCGTTTAAGAGTATTCGTCTCAAATAAATTTTTTTTTATGAAATCTTGGAAGACTTAAAATATTTATCTTTGTCGCTAAGTCTTTATCGTCTACTTTAGAGGCTCTAATTCAGGTCTTCCAGCCTTAGACTTCTCCCCTGTCCCCTTCTTCACCACTCCTTTCTTCTTATCTTCGCTGGAGAAGAGGATGAAATGATTCCTTTCTTTATTTCTTTATAGTCTAGAATTCAATCTCAGCTAACTCATGGTGTATATAATTACTTACAACAACAACAACAACAACAACAACAACTCTATGTTCTACAACGTCTACGTTTCTTCTACTTCTTCTTCTGAATACGTATTATCATCTCTTTATTGATATAATTATTACGAAATGATTTGTAGCCTTATCGTAGACTAAAGCATTTATCTTCTACTTGCTATAGACGTACGCTGGCCATTAACAATAACAACAACAACAACAACAACACCAGCGAAAACAAGTGCCAAAACAACAACAACAACAACAACTCTATTCAATAGACGGCATACCAAGGCGTACGTTTTTTTTTTGTGTGGAGCATATCGATTAATAAGTTCTTCTCAAGTGCGTCTGGATGTTGATGACGGTGCTGATGATAATGGTGATGATGATGATGACGGTGATAATAAATAAAGCAGAAATATCCTCAATGAAATCCATGAAAATATTGCAAATATTAATTTATTATTACGGGGAAAATTTGCTTTGATTAACTCCTTTCGTTCTTTGAATTTTCTTTTAATCAATCTCATTCAACACTTTTATGCCTCAATCAATTCTCCCTTCAATGCTGTTCAGTTATGCTTCATGCTGCTCTTCAGCGCCTCTTGCAGCATTCTTTCTTATTATTCTCAACTCCTCAGACTTCTTTACCTTCCCTCAAACTTCTCGCTTACCCTCATCTTGTTAATAGCTCTGGGCAGTGACTCTTTAATTCTTCAATTCTCGAAGAATGCTGTTTTTTTCTTCTTTTTAGGTTGGCAACACACAAAAGCTCGATTTGCTTTCTTTATAGTTCATAATAGGTTTGTGCTGAGTCGCCCGTGAGTAGCTGTTTATTATGTTTGTAGTTTTATTGTTTGTTCCTTTTGGCATTCGGCATTTGGCACGCTTGTGTAGCGAGGTTGAGAAAAAGGGAAGAGGACGGGCATAAACACAACAACTCAATCTCTACCCCCGCACCCTTCACACACACACACACACACCGTCTCAGCCTCTTTAACAATAAAGTGGGAAAATATTTGAAGTGAATAAAGGTAATTATTTGCTTGAGTTCACGCGAGCATGAAATTTCTCTTTGTGAATAAATTCAGAACATGCATAAAAGCAGAAAGCGGTGAAAGGAAGTGCGTTGGTGAAGGGGGGGGGGGGGGGAGATTAAGCGGAGGTGCCTCCAGCGTGCTTGATAAAGAAATATGAAAAATTGCAGTTCTTTTTATTTGATTTAATTAAATGCATTATAGTTCTTTTACAAGAAAAGAAAGGCGGTTTTAAAGATTTCTATCAAAATAAATATTCACGAGTATGTATATTCTTTTATTACAAGTATGTACTATAAATATTTTCTATTATGATTTACATTACCATCTATTTGCATTTAATTTCCATTAATAATTTCCAAAAAATTAAAAAAAATCCCAACAATCTTAAACAACTTTTCCAAAAAAGAAATAAAAAATTCATACATTCTTTAAGAATGAAGAAAAATTAGTTTATTCTTAGAAAAATTATTTATTCTCAAAATTTTATTCTCAAAAAATATTCTTCGTTTAAAATTAAGGAATGAAAGAAACCGTATTAGTGCCGCTAATCTATTGCTGCTTTTCATGCTAATTTAGCCTCCCTCCTAACCTACCCTCCCCTCCCTACCAACGCCCTTTCCCTGCTTTAACCTTTGCTCTAACCTTTTCCTTGCTTTCTTTCAAACGTTCTTTATTCATTCCCGGTTATTTTGAATAAATTAAAGAATGAGCGAATAAATGAATTTGACCTACTTTCAGATTAAATGAAATTTTATTTTTTAATAAGCTTTTCAAATTAATAACAAGCAGGCGAAGAAGCAATTAAAATTGCAAAAAAAAACCATCGTAAATTTTTAGAGAAAACAAATTGCGCGTATAAAATTTCGGAATTTTTTAATTAGATATTTTAGAACAAATTCACGAAAACTAATTCATTCTCACAGTAGAGAAATGTTTCAGAAATACAGCTCAGTGGAGTTGTTCATTGGAGGATAACGAAGTTCATTCTTGCTCAAGGATAACTTTGAAATACACTCAAGTCATCAACCTTCATTTACAAAAATAGTTAGATACATTCCCGGAAAAATCTTTTAAAATAAAACTGCATAAAGCGGAAAACACAGAAATCATGCAAAAATGAAATTGAAAACTCTACAAAATAGAAGAATATGTTCAATTAGACCGTAAAGCGTGTAAATCGATCTGAATAATAGCAAGAAAATAGCAAGAAAATCGAGGATATGCTCATTATAACCGTGTAAAATGAGATAAAAAGAAAGGGAGGCAAAATTAGAATTGATTTATTAATCCTTAGCGAATTGTCTCTGTTCACACTTTGTCAATTCATTTTTGAAATTGAAAACCACAAACATAAATTAACATCGGTTAATACAGTTTTAGAATATGATTTTGAAAAAGAAGCTTTTAAACGAGTTTTTAAGAAAGTATATTCATTAAAATAGTGTGCCATTATATACTCTTTTAATACATAAATGCAAAACAATCAAAATTAAACCTCAAAACCAAAAAAATTGTTTATTTTAAAATCGCTTAAAAGCAAAATCATTTAATTTAAGTATATTGCAAATCCGGAAATGTATTTTAAAACATACATACATATGTATGTATTTAATTAAGGACTTCTTGCCTTCAATAGGATTTAACAAAAATTTAATTTGGGCTGCGAAAAAAAAAACCAAACAAAAACCAAAAGATACTCCTTAAAAGCCTTCAAACAATTAAAACTTCTGACAGCCACAAAATTTTTAACACATATACATTTTCGTAATATTTGTGGATGTACGAGTTGTGTTGCTTTGTTTGCGGACTTATTTTATTTGTTAAACTTTTAAGCCACCAGATGGATTTGCCTGCCATTTTGACTATTAGATCCTTTGAACTTTCGTGTGTAAAATGGCTATTAAAAGTTGCAAAGTTCTATTGTAAATAGCGTAATTTTTGTGCATGTAAAGTTGTTAGTTTGATCGTTTGTTTGTTTGTTTGTTTGTTTGATTGTTTGTTGGTTCGTTTTGTTTGCGTTTGCCTAAAGTAAGCTCCTGACCGGCTGGTTCAATTTGGTAGCGGTTTTTACCATAACATTTTTGGAATTTGTTTTGTAATAGCATGGCTTATAAAAGTTATATAAATCTATATAATATTTGTTGTAAATAAATGTTTGTTTATTCGTTTAATTGTTTGTTTGTTTGTTTGGTTAAAGCAAACTCATGAACCGCTAAACCAATTTCGATGCGGTTTTCACCATAACATTTTTTGAATTTAAATTCGTAGTAATATGGTAAAAAGTTGTATAAATCTATAAAATATTTGTTGTGATTTGTTTATAATGTTTGTTTGCTTAACTGTTTGTTTGTTTGTTTGGTTAAAGCAAACTCATGAATCGCTAGACCGATTTCGATGCGGTTTTCACCATAAATTTAATTTAATTTAAGTCTATATAACATTTGTTGTGATTTGTTTAAAATGTTTGTTTGTTTATTTGTTTCATTGTTTGTTTGTTTGTTTGGTTAAAGCAAACTCATGGCACACCTCGTTGTTAAAAGAACACACTCAAAAGTGGGCCTATACAATATGTTTACAGAATGTTTTTTACAATACTTTACAACATCATAATTTTCAAAATTTTAAAATTTTTCAATAAATATATTCCATTAATTTTCCCCATAATTTTTGTTTTCTCTTTTACTTTCTTTTTCCTTTTTTTTTACTTCAATGTTAAATTTTTTATTAATTTTTAATTGCACTTTTTTGAAAGCGAATATTTGTGAGAAATTAAAAATGTCTTTATTTCCGCTTTTTCCGAAACCTCGCATATTACTCGATGTCGGAAATAAAAAATTACGGTATAAAAAATAAAAACAGCCACTATATAAAAGATAATACATACTAAAATAGTAGGTTTTTTTGTTTCTCAAAATGCATTTTACCTGGTTCCGGTGTTGTTGTCTCTTCGGTGGCTGCTACCAACAACAAGTTCTCAGTGTGATATTCGAAAAGGGTGAGCAGCGGCAGCAGCAGCAGGAGCGGCACAAACAATGGCTTTCGACGCAGAGCGCGAAATGATTTGTTTAATCTGAGTTCAAACATCTTTATGCCGGCTTCGCCAAAGAATGGCGACCGAAAGCGAAACGGAAATTAAATTGTTCGTTCTTTAAAATGGAGCATAGAACGTTGTCGCAGCAACAATGAACATGTCATGAAGCGTTTTTTGGCGCACTGTGTTTTTTTGTTTTTTTTTTCGATTGTTTATAAATTGATCACACTAACAACGTTGTTATTGTTGGGGGCAGGAACGTGTTGACTCCGTTCGAAAAGTGTCGGTGCGTATGTAACGATTTATTGATTCGCTTTCGAAAGATGGAAGATTAAAATTTCTGGAAATTAAATGAAAATGAAAAGAAATTAAAAATACAGCAACAATTTTTTGGTTTGTTTGTTTGTTTGTTTGTTTGTTCGTTAACTTGTGGGAGAAATTAAATGGAAAAAATTAAAAATCAAAGATTGAAATTAAAAAATATTATTAAAAATCTCCAAAATAATGCAAAAAGATAATCAGAAAGTATCCAAAAAAAGTAAAGAGAAACAAAAAATAGATATATGAGAAGCTCTAAGCAAATAATGGAAGGGGAGAAAATACTAATTAGTAATGGAAAACTAATAGTAAAGAAGAAAAAGAACGGAAAAAGAACGATAAAAATGCTTCCACCCAGAATTTCTCATTTAAGTCATACAAAGAAAGCACGTACGTACGTAGATAACGTAGATGCAGTCACACAAGCACAAGCACACACACACACGCACATGCACATGCAATACATTCATAACACAAACGTTATGCACGTTCATACGTGAAACGGCGACACCAGGCGCAAAAAAAAAAATGAAGAAACTGAAAAACCGGAAGCGACATATGAACTTTTTTTTAAGTAAGGTTAAGGAGACGCAGATAATAATAAAGATAGAGAAAGATAATTTAGAAATAAAAAAAAAAATTTTATAGAAAGAGAAATTAACAAAAATTTGACACAATTTAAAGAACCCAAAATTAATATAATTAATTAAATTAAATTAATTAAATTAAATTAAATAAATTTTGAAAAGGACAAAATTAAATTAAGAAAAATAATGAGTTATGAAATAAAACTTTCTCTGTAGTGAAATATTTTCGATGAGCATTAAAAATATTTTTTAAAGCAATTTGAAAAAAACAAGCATAAACTTCTTTGTGCTTATTGTTATGACCTTTTATGCACTTTTTATGGTTATCGTCGTCGCACACGCGAGAAAACAACGAGAAATTAAAACAAATAAAAATTTATTGTAGAAATTGTGGTCGTTGTCGATTTTATTTAATGCATTCTGACGACGGCTTCCAAAAAAATAAAAAAAAAAACCATACTTTTATTAAAAAAGTTTTTTGTCGCAAATTTATGGCCCTCCGCAACAACAACAACAACAACATAATGGAGCACACTGCATCATCACAGAAACTTTGGGGTCTTTTGCTTGAATTCAGCTAAATTTCTTTTTATTCTTGGTTAGATTTCTTTTATTATTACTTTCCTTCCGTCAAATTTGTTTTGTCACACGCAAAACTTTCTATAATACCTTTCAAAATTTTCACGCTGCGAATTTGGGCAAATTGTTTTTTTTTTAATATTTTTTTTCCCTTCTTCTTTTGTTTTGTTACAACTTCCTGATATCTACTTTTCTTTTAGACATTTTTTCACATTCCTTTCATATTTTTCCCCGCTTTTTTTCCGTTTTTAAACCTAACAGTTGAACGCTTCAACGTCAACTGAAATCGAAAGCTATTCAACGCAGTCTTTATATAAGCAGCGACAGAAGCAGCGATAGAAGCAGCGTCAGAAGCAGCGTCAGAAGCAGCGGTAGAAGCAGCAGCTTGTTTGTTCGTTCGTTCGTGCGTTGATTCGTTTGTTAATTCGCTCTTTCAGCTCGTTGCTGCCTCCTGCGTCTGCGTCGATTCATTGCTTCTTCGCTCGCTCTTCTTCATTCGTTGCTTCGTTCATTTAAGCTACCGCCAAAAAGTATGTGAACAAATTTTTAACGAAAAAGCTTTTAACACCGGCTCGCTAAAGTTGCTTCCGTTCGTGCTGTCATGGTGTCGCCGACTGATGCCGGCTCTTCTCCGGCTTTCGATTCTCGTTGTTGTTTTTGTTGTTGTTTGTTTTGAAGTGAGCAAGCGAATGTATTTTTAGGTCGCTGCTTTTGGCGCTTAGTCTGCCACAAGAATTCAAAAGCGTTGTGGCGGCAGAGAAGTGGGTGCTGTTTGGCGAGTGCGTGAGTGGTAGGTATGCCCGTGGGTGGATGTGTGTGTGTGTGTGTGCTTATGTGTTTTTAAGTATAAATGAGTATTGAAGAACCACGTGCTTGGCTTTGTTATTTCGTTTATTTGTTTTGACAGCTATGTTCTCACGCTCAATATGGTGTAGACGGCAAGAGCTATACGTATATAATTTGTATATACGAAACAATAAAAATTTAAATATATCATCATAATTATTAATTTTAATATTAATTAAAAACTTTGACACTAATTAAACATGAAAATTTAAGATATTGCATTTTACGATATTAATTGAAAATTTTTTAATGTTAATGTTTTAATGTTAACTATAAAATGTGATATTAATTCAACATTAAATATGTACCTATTTTATGATATATTTAAATTACGAATTCGAATGATTCATTCAGTTTCAATGAAACATTTTGTGGAAAAAGCTGTGAAAATTATTTCTAAAGATAGCAAACGGTATAGAAAAACATTAACATTAAAACATTATCTCAAAAAGTTTGAAAAAACGAAAAAAACGGAAAACTTTAAAACTGCTAAAAAATCGCAAAAAACTTTAAGCTTAAAAAATCTTTCGTAATATTTAAAATTTGCGCTTTTCAAGTAATATCTAGAAGTTGAAAACATTTTTATACTTATTTAAAATCTACACAGATTTGTAAAGTGCTCTGTTTTAAAATTGCCAGAAGACCAACAAAGTATTCTCTAAAGATTGATGGATTGTTTATTCATCTATAGAATTGTTAATATGTGCATGATGTAGATAGAGAACCATATCCTTTCTGGATATGATTATTTTTAATTAAATATTTGAATAAATTTTAATTTTTTTTTCATGCTCTTTGAATATGAAAAAAAAATTCGATTCGATAATAATGCTATAAATTGTAGAAAAAAAATTCAAAAATTCAGACGATAAAGAGAAAAAATTTGTTTATTTAAAAAGAAACCTAAAAGAATCAACAAAATGCAAGCTTGCTTAAAGCTGTATTTCTTTTTTGCTTTCAATTCTGAAGAGTGTTTAGTTTTTTAAACTTAATGCTCGTGCTTTAACACTCTCCTCCCCTCCCCCCACCCGCCGGCGCCCTTCATCCCATATCGTTCGCCGCTCGATCTCTCGCATCTTAAAGCTTCCGAAACACAAAATTTTAGTGCGCCATGCAACATGCATTTTGCAACTTCACCGAATACGTGCGTAACATTCTTTATCATCAACGAAACAACAACAACAACAACATTCTTTATTATCATTACAATGTTTATCGGAGGACAAACACAGGAGGACAATTCTTTTATGACTCAATGAAAATCTGAAACGGAAGTAGCAACACTTTTCACAAGAATGAACGAAAATGCACACACCTACACAATAATAAATGTTAACAGTGACAATGACAATCATCAGGAACACTATAACAATAACAACAACAACAACAACGGCAACAACAACAACTGCAGTCAACTAAAGGAGAGCATTTAAAAGTTCGGCAGCGTAATGAATTAGTGTGCGTGTGATTTTTTACATATGATGGATGAATGCAATTAATTCTGTTAAATCCTAAATTCTTTATGTAACTTTGATGCTACATCGTCAGTCATAGCATTTGTGTACAATATTCATCTCTTTCTACCATATTAACCAGCTATAGAAAGAGACAAGGCTATGGCGTCTAGTTTCGTCGAACTTCGAAACAGGGTTGAAAACTGCTAAAACCAGAAATCTGTTTTGGTTTTTGGCGCTGATCTTACAACAACAATTTCAATGGAGTTTTGGCTTTATTGGTTTTATTATTGTTTTATTAATGGTTTTATTATGGTTTTATTATGGTTTTAGGTGCGAAAACGCTAAGTTTTGCGCTTAATCGAAGCAGAACCGCTTTCTGGAAACATCATATTCAGGGCTGGGGCATCCGAGAAGAATTTTTGGACCTTGTATGTAGTCTACGTCGAAAACTGTAGAGTACTTTTTTACATGTCGAAAACCTCAACCTTGTCGAAAACTCTTTAACATTTAAGAACTTAAAAAATAACATATTCAAATTCACGAAATTGACGAACTCAATCAATCACTAACTTCGGCAACTTGCTAATAATTTCACGAATTGTTGTAACAATCAGTTGACACATAGAAACTTCGTTTGGGTTCGGCTCTGATTCATAAAGCAACATTGTGAGATTTTCTAATACTCAATGAGAACTGCTAATGTCTCTTCTTTTGCGAAAAAAATACTCGCAAAGAAAGAAATACTAAACTGTTTTAACTTGTGTTGAGTTGTCTAAAACTTACGCTTGTTGTTGTTGTTGTTGTTGTTGTTGTTGTTGTTATTATTATTATTACATATTTGTATTGTTGTTTGTATTCGTGTTCGTGTCTGCATTTTGAAGGTATTCTGCAGTGTTTGTGAGCACGTCGTTGATGTAATTCATTCTATTCGTAGTTGTTAAAACATATTGTTGTTGTTGGTGTTTCCGATGTGAGTAATGTCTTCACTGACATTTCTTGCTGTCACGTAAGACATTCTGGCCTTCAAGTGGAATTGTAGCAGCACAAACATAACCATATTGTAAGTGTTACAATGTTGATGGTTGTGGTTATACACTGAGATTGTTGTAACTAGGCTTCTTCTTCTTCTTCCTATTCACATTAAAATTCGAAAGCATCTGTCAACATGTTCTCTCCTTCTCTCTGTTGACGCGTTTTGTCTCTCAGCGAGCTTCTGACACAAAGAAATAACTATCAGAAGGCAAATAGATAAATGCGTGTGTGGGTGTGAGTGTGTGTGTCTGTCCTCACACTCATAACTTTGTCTGTCTGTCGAGTTTGTGCGGTTGTGTCTCATTGCGTTTATGGTTAGTCCTTTGTACATATTTGTACTCTTTTGGCATGTTCAATCGTATGCCAATGATTTTAATTATTTATTGAAATGGCTTTATTGCTCAGAATTAAAATTTCCTTAAACAATTTGGAAAATTTGGAAAATTTTCAAATGTTATTTTCCAATTTTTGTAGCTAATGTTTTGTGTAATGTTGTTGTTGTTGTTGTTGTTGTTGTTGTTGTTGTTGTTTTCATTCTCCTTGCTATTGCAATTATATCAATATTATTATTCAAAAGTTGCAATTGGCTTTAGCAATTATTATAGCTTTTTGGCAGTATCATTGTTGTTGTTGTTGTTGTTGTTGTTGCTGTTGCTGTTTTCGCCATTATCGTTGCTGTGGTTGTTGTCATTATTATTTCTGTCAAACGCATGCAGCATGTATTTCTTGCTTTACTACAAGCTTCTTCTTCTTCTTCTTCTTCTTCTTCTTCTTCAATGCACATTCATTGCTCGAAATTTGCAATCAACTTTTCGAAAACCTCTTGAATTGTTCTCGACAAGTCAAGCGTTTACGAGTAATTTATAGAATTCTTCTGTCTATGCCTTTGCACTGTTTTGGTGTGGTTCCGTTTCTGCTTCTTCCTCTATTTGGCCTTTCACCAGATTTATATAGTTGTCCGTTTTTTTTTTCTTTTTGTATTAATCGTCATAATGATTGCTTAGTATGATAGGTATTGTCAAGTAACGTGTACACAATTTCGGAAACTATCTGAGAGCATAAATCGTTGCATTAGATCGTTGCATAAAATCGTTGCTTTCTTAGATTTTATAGTTCCTGACGGGCTACTTTTTTATTTTAACTATTTATTACCCAATTAATGGTTTTAAGTCTAAAGCAGCGAGTATTTACTTATAAGGGACTACTCGATATTTGTTTACTAACGATTTACATGCTTATTCACAAGCTTACCGAGTTACTCGTCGTCGTCGTCGTCTTTGAAAAGACACTTTTTGGCAGAAGTCGTATTCACAAGCTCACTTGTTCTAAAAGTGACTTGTGTCATTTTGCGCTTACCTCAGTTGCAATGTGCCCAGGAGGTTTGTGTACTAGATAAAATTTTCAGTGTTTGTAGTATGTAAATTGCAGTGGCACGACTAGATGACTTTGAGGTGACTAAAAGTAGCCGTCAAAACGTCCACTTTAAGACGACAACAATTTAGGTGTCGTCTCGTGCTAAAAAGACAAGGCGTCGTGCTTGTGAATAGCAAAAGACGACAGACGGCTGTTTTCGACGACGACGACGCTCCGCTTGACGAAAAAAATCACTCCACTTGAGGCGGCGTTTAGCCGCTACCAGCGTCTTTTATAAGTTTGCTATGAGCGTTTCGTGGCCCTCGCGTTAGTAAAGCAAAAGATAGATTACAGGCAACTACCAGAGTCGAAAGTAACGAGTATATTATCAGGAATTACTTAAGATCATTTCAAAATAAATAGTCGAAAACAACGAGTAGACTATTTAGCACTTTTGAAAACTACGAGAAAATGTACGAGTATTTAGGAAGGAAATACTATAAATAAATACTTTTATCAAAACGTAATTTTGAAAGAAGCCAGAAAACAAGTTCTCATCAAATATTTATTGGAATGTCGTGAATGTTATTATCCATTGGCTTAAAAATATAAAATTTCAAAAAATTATAAGAACTTTGTGAAGTTTCTTTTTGCCGCATTTGCCAAAATAATTCCATCCGATCTGGCCAAAGGAACTCAAGAATGCACAGAAGAATAAATGACACGGATTGTTGTTAAGGTTTTTTCCTAATTTTCTAAATTTCTTAACTATTTTATTTAAATATTACGGCACACAGAGGCCATTCGCCAAATACGCACACATACGCGATAGATACTATAATGTCCTATCGCAACTTTCCGCATCGTCACACACAAGGCCATACACACCCACACACACACACACACACGCCTTTTAACGAAAAATTGCTAAAATTCGCCGCATGCTTGAGCGAAATTTAATATTTTTAGCCTGTGAATGTGTCATTAGCAGAGTATGTACAGACGTCTCTTTCTCTGACACACAAAAAAAGCATGGGCGGTATGGTATGTGTTGAACAGCCAAAAGTCAGGAAAAATAAAGTTATCCACTTTGGCAAAAACAAACAAAAAACAAACAAACAAAAAAGTTTATCAGACATTTTGGCAAGCCGAAGTGTCAGCCTCATGCTGTGGCAAAGATGAAAAGAAAAAAAAAATAAATAAAAACAACAAAAAGAAGGAAGAAAAAAGAAAAAAAAATTCAAAAGTTAGCACTAACGGAAAAAGATTTAGTTGAAGAGAAGCGGAAAAAAGTGAAGAGAAGCTGAAAGAAATAAATTTTTTGTCCCTGAAATTTTCATGTTTTAATGCACTTCTTGGCCCTTCTCTGCCCTCTGTCTCTCTCTATCACTCTCTTGCCCTATTTCCCTGAATCTCTTTAGCGAAGTTTTTAGTAAGCAGAAAATCAAAAAAATTTAATAAAAATGTACCTATGTAATATAAACAATATAACAATAAAAACAGAAAGCTGTTTTTCTAGCTTTCGAACAGATGTAGATAACAACATGGTTAGGCCCGCCTCCCCCTGCCCACCGCGCCCTTTTCTACCTAAATGCTCAGGCAACATAACAAGACTTGTCAGAACTGTTCTTGCCCTTCTAATTTTCTTACTTTGTT
Source organism: Conops quadrifasciatus (assembly GCA_949752815.1). Lineage (NCBI taxonomy): Eukaryota > Metazoa > Arthropoda > Insecta > Diptera > Conopidae > Conops > Conops quadrifasciatus. The sequence continues at coordinate 9,807,293 of OX457077.1, read as the reverse complement.
TCCTGGGTTTTCTTCTCTCCAAGCGAATTTCGCTTTTAAAATTTTTAAATTTTTCGAGTGTCTTTTAAGCAACAATTGAAGAAAATTCCTCTGTTCAGCAGTTTTTTTCTGTTTAGGTTCAATTAAGTTGGCAGCACTGAGCCTTTTTGTCATAGCAGAGCAAGTGTTCGCAACTTGTCCGTGTAACGATTCGTCCATGAATCAGTGACGAAAATTCATAAAAGTGAACTTTAGTGGAGCATGATATAGCTAACCATTTTTTTTAGTTGTTCATTTTTAAATTATTTGTTTATCGGTTTAAAACCGAACATACATAATATTCAGTTTGTCTTTGTGTCATCGAATACAATCTCACTTTGACACAGAAATTCACAACATTATGAATTTCTTGTAACATACATATTTTAATTCAATCAAATTAGTAACAAAATTAGAAAACCTTAAAAGCTTTCCAAATTGTTTATTTGTTATTTGTTTTTCATTATATCGCATTATTTCAATGGAATTCGATTATAAAAATAAACATACCAAATTAGATTTTATGAAAATATTTAATACATAATTTATTTATTGTGAAAATTAAACTGTTTTTCGAGTGTGAACTATTAAATCAACAAAAACAAATAAACCCAACAGCAATAAAAACCGCAAACATACAAATAATATAATACATATTGGAAAATTACAGTGTTGTCGATGCGGAACAACATTAGGAAGAAACTGAAAAGGAGTAAAGGATGTATGAGGAATAAGGGTTGGAATGGTTTGAGGAGGCGGGGGGAGGAATATTTGTAATCAACACAATTAAAAGCATGAAAGATTTAACCTATTAAATTCTTAAAACAGTGTTATCAAGTGAAACTATTTGTAAACACATAAAAAACTGTCTAAAAGCCGTAAAAAAAACAAACACTACAACATCCCCGTACTATAACAACAACAACAATAACAACAACATGCGTTAATGCGTTAATGCGTTATTGCACCACAATTCGCTTGTTTTTTCGCTATTTTTAGGAACTTTGTGCTTTCGCGATGATATTGCCAGAATAAATTTATAATCTTATTTCTAAACAAGTTAAAGAAATTTTAAAAAATAACAGATGTTATATTGTAACGTATTAAAAATTGGTTAAACAGCTTTTTTCCACATGATTGTTCGTTGTATATCGCCCAGAACGGAGTTGGTCGATGAGCCCTGGTCCTCTGCGTTATCATAAGTTTCGCAATCGTAATGTTAATCTAATCAAATTAATTTATTCAATTTCAAGGATTAGTTGTTGACTTCAGCCAAACTCGGTTGCATGAATTGCATGGAATCGAATTTCCTGACGGCTTTCAATCTTTAAAGTTATCTATTTAAAAGATTACAAATTATTATACAATATTATTATAGGATTATTATTATTAATATTAATAGATATTAAAAAAGATTAATATTATTATTATTACGTACGGGATACGGGAACGGAACCAAATTGCTCCCCTTCATTTCTACTTTAATTTTGAAAATAATGCTTTTATCTTTTCGGTTAGTTCTGTCGCTTAGAGCATCCGAGATGAACTTCTGAGATTATACTCTACTGTATTTTCTTATTTCAAAAGTCTGGTCTGAGAGTTTGTGATACTTTGAGAATAAAGTTTTCTATTGATTGTGTGAAGTGATTTTCACACAGCAAACGGAAACGGAAATGAAAATCGAAACGGATGCAGACTAAGGCACTAACAATGGAAGTAATAACTCAATAGATATCATGAACTGCTTTCGCTTTTCTGCAGATGTGTGAGTACATATATAAAAAACATATATACATACATATGTATGAATGTATGGGTATGTATATAGACACATGTAGCACATATAGTATGTATACAACTGAGGCAAAAGATTTAATAATCTCTTGTAATATAAAAAAATTGCAATTACCCTAAGGCGTCCCAGAAATTAAAAATGAAACAATATTCGAATACAATATTCGAAATACCCATAATTTTCTCCTTTCCTCACTCACATCAGGCAAAGCTAAATTATATGATGTCCGTTGTACCGAAACCCAAGAGAATCATTGAATACTATGCGTTTGATTTATTTCTTAATATATTTTTTGCCATGTGGCAAATTCCCTTAAAATTTCTCTAAAATTCCCTTAAGGTTTCTCTAAAATTCCCTTAAAATATCCTTAAAATATTTTTATTTATAAGAACATATTCATTTTGTAGTTAAGCGTCTGCATTTTGTTCTTAAATTTTTAGACTCTGGCAATTCTGTTTGAAGTCTTCATTGAAATTTAATCAGCTGTTTATTAAATTCAAGTGTTCGTTGACTCAGTTGATTTTATGTACTGTCGGTAAAATTCCGGTAAAATTCAAACCGGATTTGCGAACCGTTTATCGTATTGCTTCAATTAATTGCAGAACTTTTCAATATTTAAAGAAAGCACTTTCAACGTGTATCGAGAAAAAATGTGAGTATTTTCCTCGGCCGCGATAGTTCAACCCCATGGTTAATTTTTTTTTAATAAAGTGCTAAAATGCAAGTTAAAATCGTATCGCTTCGGTGCATGTGACCGAAATAATTGAATGGCTCAACGGTAACCGCATCTACATAGACAGAGAACGGATTGTCGCCGACAATACGCACGCAACCAGCAACAAATTTTATTGCTGCCGGTCGTTGAGGTCGTGGTTGGACCGACCACGGCTTCACTTTGCGAGACGCGTGGACTAGCGGTAGCAGGATCGGGAGCGCCGCGGCTATTGAAACCGACTGTGTTGTTGACGCGTGCGGCGGGGCAGGGCGGCGAAAAGTGCGGTTGCGATGGAATACGCAGAATTTTGTGAAAAGTTTTAAAACAATTTGCAATCGAAATCCGAGCATAAAACCGCGAACCGGACCATGAAACTGATTAGAAAACCGGAAATACAATAAATACGGAAACATGGTGCCGAAGAGAGTGGTTGACAGAGAGAGAAAGGGAGAAGATAAGTGTGGAAATGAAATTAGTTTTCGAATGAATTTGCTTTAGTCGGCGGGGGTGGTTTGGGGGAGGATAGTATGAAGAATATAAATTTTATTAGCATGAATATTTCAACCAAAGACTAATGTGTGTGTGTGTGTAAAGGAAAAGGAAATAGCTGGAGATGAGCTGGTGATGATGGTGCACCATAAATGGCTTTCAAATGACATACATGGTCATTAATAAAGGAAGGGCCAAAGTATTTAAAAGTTTTTAATGAAGAAAAAAGTTTCTATGATAAAGAGAAAGAAGTATTACAAAGAAAAAAGTACATAAAAATAAATGCAAAATTGAAAACAAACCTATTAATTGGCCGAGTCGCACAAAGAAAGCCGAGTCTCGACAGACTAAGAAAAAGGAGAAGAAATCAGGTAAGTTTCATGCAATTACAATAATTGTCCATATATTGCTATAAATTAATTGATTTTAGTGTTTTTTCGTTAAACCAAAATTAAGTCACGTAGTTCTTAGATATTTGGTACATGCATACACACATACAAAAACACGCCCTCTGAATTACAATAAATCACGATCGTTCCAATCGAATTACACACGTTCAATTACAAATCTCCGGGCCTGTGCCGTCCCGGTGATTTCGTTATAATCTCTTTGCTATCGTTACAAACACACACACACCCTCACCCCCACACCTACCCCATAAACGCCTTTCGACTCACACCTCACACCTCTCCCCCTCCTCCTCCCCCTTCGATCTAACAAAAAAGTTCCTAACATCAGCGGCAGCTGTTCGATTTCGTTGACGTTAATGTTAACGTCTTCAGAGAGCATCGACGAGCGCGATTTGGTTTTTTGCCCTTCGAAACAACAAAACAACGTAACGTTTGATGGTGTGGTGGTGATGTTGGTGTTGGTGTAGGTGTAAATGAAATACTAACCGCAAACAAAAACTCAGAAAGGCAGACATGCGGCGGTTAGCGGTAATGGCTTTCTTTTTATTTCTTTCTTATGTTCTTGGCTTCTTTCTAAGTCTGCGACATGTGAACGTCCTTGCGCTCGTTCGTCGACGTCCTTTGGGAGGTCGCACATTCCTCCTCACTCTCTCTCTCTCTCTCTCTCTCCTCAACACAGCAAACAAAGCAGCAAAGAAATACGACAATAATAAAAATTAAACCAAAGCTGAAGCATTAAATTCGTTCCGCCGGGAACGAGTTTCTGCTACTTTTTTGATGGTTTTTTTGCAGCTAACATCGGCTAAACGGCACACCGGACGGGACGGGACAGTACGGCACATAAGAATGAAGAAAGCTAAAATGGAAAAAATTATTGAACGCAAAGTAAAAGAAGTTAAAGACATTTCCAACACAAACTTTTACTCTAACGCATAAAGAGAGAAAGAGAGAGAGAGAGAGAGAGAGAGAGAGAGAGAGAGGGACAAAACTTTAAGTAATTAATTGCTCCACAGAGAGAAAAAACAAAATCGTGTACATAATTACAAAGAAGAAATTAGACGGACGTTGAGGTTATGGTGAAAAAAATACAAACTCTGCGAAAAGTAGCAGAGAAAAAGAATTCCTTCGATCGTAAGTTTAATTTATAACTGATATACATATATTAATTGTAAACCCAGAATACAATTAAAATACGAAATATATCTTATAATAAAATCACCCACAATCTCTTCTCAGAGAAAAGTTTTTACACTTCTAAAAAAATAGGCTTTTATTAATTTCAAGAGTTGATCTGCCAACCAATAGATCTTAAAATCTTGGAAAGCTGTCATATTGTTCTTGAGAGGTCCTATTATCGCTTAGTGTAAAGAATTGTCTATGAGTTATAAACTTCTTCTGAATTATAAGCATATTATACTAAAAAATTATAAAGAAACACATTTAGAAGCTGTCTCAGATGGAATTTAAAGCTAAATCAATGTGACTAAATTGAGTTAACTCAAATTTTGACCCCCTTTCAACGTGCACCCTTCTAGGACTTACATAAAAAAAGTAATTGAAAGGTCCTGTGATCGCTTAGTGTAAAGAATTGTTTATGAGTTAAAAGCTTCTTCTGAATTATAAGCATATAATGCATATTATACTCCAAAAATTATGAAAAAACACATTTAAAAGCTGTCTCAGATGGAATTCAAAGCTAAAATAATGTGACTAAATTGAATTTTAACCCCTTTTCTACGTGCACCCTTCTGGGACTTACATAAAAAACGTAATTGAAAGGTCCTGTGATCGCTTAATAAACTTCTTCTGAATTATAAGCATATAATACTAAAAAATTATAAAAAAACACATTTCGAAGCTGTCTCAGATGGAATTCAAAGCTAAATCAATGTGACTAAATTGGGTTAACTCCAATTTTGACCCCTTTACTACACCCTTCTGCAACCTTCTGGGACTTACGTAGAAAAACGTAATTGATCTGTTTCTGCTTGAGTCTTTTCTAAATCTAAAAAGGCTTATTGTTAATTCTTAACTTTCTTAATTTTTTCTATTCATGTAATCGCTAGAGAAATGTAAACGGATGAGGAAGAACAATAAAAACAACAAAAACACATCGACCAGTATTTTAATTAGTATCATCACAAAGAAGCTGCCTAATCGTAGTCGTTTGATCGGTCTCTGGTGTCATAATATTTTATGAGGTAACTTAGTTTCCTTCTTCCTTTTTCCTTCTCTTTGTAGCGGCCATTCAAAATACAGCTTTTTCCCCAGACGGCCTTCTCTCCTTTCCTCCCATACATACATACATACATGGTAGGTGTCCTTTTTGGCTCAATTTAATTTAGAATTTAATCAACTCGTAGCAATCGCATTCACTACAGCCACATTTGTTCATTCATTCTTTCATTTATCTATTGTGTGTAGTCCGCCTTTTTCGCACTTTTTCATTCTATCTTTAATTGAACACACTTCTTTTCTGTCTGGTTTCATAAAAGGAAGTAATAAGTTTTTATTGCGTTCATGGACCGACTGACGTCACTTATACTATTAATTAGTTTTTTTTTCTCTCTCTGTTATATGCGTGCACGTGTGTGCGTATGTGCACAGGGTCACGTATTAAATCCGTGTGGATTATTTCCACTGCTCTAATTTGTTTTTTGATCTTAATTAAATAAAATAAAATACGGCCTGGCCTGCCAACGCAAACAAGAAATACACGTACTTAAAGGTAGAGATTATCTCGTGATACAGAAGAAATAAACAAGTTTCATGGGATTTGCGGGCAGGTACAACAAGTCTTCTGCATTGTCCTCTGATACCGGTTTTCTACTTTGAACAATTTTCCGTGTAAATTTCTCGGAATCACATACATAATTACTCGCACTTTCTTTAATAATTCTTCTACTCATAATCATTTATATACTTATATTAATATACATAATTTAATATTTAATATTCGAATGTACGAGTATATATTGAAACTGCAAGGCCATACACCGATAATTCACACTTCTTGTTGAAAGGCCGTTGAATGCAGCAAATATGACTATTAAAAGAAGTATACTTTCAGGCTTGATAATTAGCGATACAGTTGCTGGGTATTTTTTGTTGTATTCTTTCAAACAATTCTTCGATAAACTATTTTACTTCGGCCTAAAAGTATACTTAATGTAAGTTAATATTTTAATTATAAAGAAGCTTCTTGAACTATTGTACAGTTCGAAAAGAAAGTGTTTTTAATACAAGATCATTTCATTGATTGAATTTGGTACTACCTCATTTTAGAAAATAAATTTTTTTTACGTATAAATAAATATGAACTGGTCGTTAAAAGATTAATTTTTAGAAGGATTCCAACTAATCTAAGTAAAGCCAACTAATCTAAGTAATCTAACTAATCGAAGTAAATCTTTACCTTTTCGTCGTGAAGACGTCGCAGTACATCGTAGAATAAATGCTATTTTATCTACCGCACTTGTCATATTACATTTGCATATTGAATTAACATACACACACGCACACACACACACACACCTACACTCCATACACTCTGGCCCGCAAAAATCCTTCTGGCCCGCAAATAATCCTCAAACATATTCTCACAATACTTCTTGAAATTCAACCACTCTTCTTCTTCTTCTCTTTCATCCGCATTTCTGTCGCCTCAACCGCCTGAGCCGATCTACAATGTCTGCATGATATGCATCGCATTTATTTAACATAATTTTTTACGATTAGAGAACTCTCAACAGAACAAGTTCAATGTTTTCCCAAAAAGGAATGAGAAGAATTACTAGACGAAGAAGGATCAAGAAAATAAGAAAAAGAAATAGTAAAGAAAGTTGCGCCAACTTCAGACTTTTTCCAAATCACAAGAAGAGCAAGTAACAGCAGTGTGGAAGAGTTGCCAGAATCAGCCGCTGGCTGCTCCGTTATCTCTGAAAAAACTAAATCATATGCAAAATATTCCTAACCGCAATCCTCAAAAGATTCCTTACCCGGCTAAGGATACTCCACTCCACAAACTTTGCCAACCGCTCGGAGCGTTTTCTGTCTGCAGCGGTTGCTGTCTACAGTATGCAGACGCATTAATTTTTACTTTTGTGGTAAGGTAAAATATCGTATCGTAGCGTATCGTATCGTATTCACAAATTGTGAAGAAAAACTGCGAGCATCCCGGAGGACGGCCAGGAAGGCGCAAAGGAGCAAGAAGCACCAGCAGGAGGAAAGGACTAGGATTGAAGCCATTGTCAATAGAAAGGGGACGAGAAGAGTGGAAGGGGGACGCGTCGGGGAGAGGGGGAGGGCAGGCGAATGTGAGAAGCAATGGAAGGAGAAAGTAATAGATGTGCGCGCATTATGGAGATGCCAATGTCAAAAGTTCAAACTTTAAAAACGATAAAGACAAGAAAAACGATAACAATAACAACAACAACAACAACAACAAATGCTAAAGTAACAACAACAACAAGAAACAAACCACCACCAACAACAACAACAACAATCTCGTCCCAGCCAATGGAATCTACAGCAACAAATAATTCATCTTTTTATTATGCGATAATATTCCCTGAAGCTCTGTTTCCTTGTCTATTACCAAAGAAGGTATTGTTGTTGTTGTGTTTGTTGTGTTGTTGTTGTTGTTGTTGTTGCATATTGTTATTGTTTTTGATGGCGACTGACTACATTGCTTTTGGCTTTGCCTTCTTTTTATCATTTTAAATTTGGAGAAACTTGCTCGACCTTTCTTTCTACGATATATATATGCATATATAGTATCGTAGTTCTTCGTCTTTTTTTACTCTGCCTCTTCTTCTTCTTTTTCTTTTACAACTTTTTGAATTTGAAAGTTTTTAGTATGTAAATTTTAATATTTGCAAAGTTATTGAACGAAATAATTATTTCAAAACGACCAAGCCGGGACGAGACGATTCTCAGGGGAACGATTTTTGCCCAAATATTGTAGAAGTAAAAAAGACTATTGACAGAGTTATCCTCAGGGAAAGGAAGGGGAAGAGCAGCTAGTATCAACGACTACTTAATGCTTCTGGCTTTAAGAAGGCAAAGTTTTGCCTTAACCTGGGTAAGAACAACCCAAGGTTTTTACTTGTCAAATTATCTCACATTGACAGTTGTATGTTGACAGTTCAAAAGTGAGCACGCGCACTCGCGTATACATATACATACATATATGTATTAAGTAAATAATGGTAAGAGTAATTATTAATTAATAGACTGTTAAACTTTTTTAAGCATAAAAACAATCGACAACAATGGCAACACTGATTTCTCGATTGAAAAAAAAAAACAGTTTTAAATAATTCTAATAGGATTTTAAAAGGAAAAAGAGCAGTAGACATCATCAGTTAGTTTCAGAGAAGTCGCGATACAACATAACCTCAAACTCGCGATAAAACATAACCTCAAACATAGCAAATTTTGAATTTTTAGCACTTTAAAAGAAAAAAATATCTCAAAAATCTAACGTGACAGCCATTCGTCATGCGATAAAGCTCATCAAAACTATTCAAGAAGGTTGAAAATTAAAAAAAAATTTGGTAAAAAAATAACTTAAGAAGTTTTTTATTAAATTTTATTAAATGCAATGAAAATTTTAATGCTTAAACGTAATGCAAATTTTTTTTTACAAGTTGAAATTTTGTTCCTTAATTTGTTTTCCAAAAAAAAAAAGGAACTTTTCTTTTCTATAAAAAAAGCTTAAGCAAAAAATTCCCGAAAAACCAAAAAAACCGCAAAACCACAGAAAAGTTTAATTATTAATTAACATTTCATGTCGAACATCATCAAGAATGTCGATCGCAACAACAACAATACACTTGACAATTCTACTGTGTCACTTTGCGTGACATTGCAAGAAAATAAATACGACATTATATATTTCGAAAATTCGGTCGATTTCAACTTTCGAAACTTTCTTCATTAACTTTATCAACTCTGAACGAAATTAGAAATTACGATAAAGAAAAAAACAACAATAAAATACAACAATGGCAGCAATTTTTTCTGCAATTTGTTGGTGAAGTTTTTAAACAATTTTTTAACAATAGCAAACTCGTTGGTCATTCAAAGCGAATGGTTTCTCTCTCTCTCTCGCTCTCTGCCTCTCTTTTCTCTTGTTCATTCCCGTTTTTTATTTACAATTTTTGCACGCAAAGTTGCCACATAAACAAAATCTTTTCAATAAAATGTCACCGCCAGTCAACGTTCGGCAACAACAGTAATGGCCGAAATATTAGGAACAAAAACAAAACAACAACAACAACAGCAAAACAACTAATGACCAAAAAAGTGGTTGTGGTTGTGATTTATTTTTTAGTGAGAATTGCCAAAGGCGAAAACGAAAAC